>JARYHS010008074.1:40914668-41261601 GCA_031002005.1 Vandiemenella viatica | reverse complement strand
CCCCCCCTGGACCGAGCCACGTAGTTTGTGCACAATCCCATAGTACCCAAACAGTAACACTATGATCCAAATCTATTATCCTTACATTAAAGCTCATTGTTGATTTATTAGAAGCCATCATGGCAAATAAATTCCACGTAAAACTGTAGTGGCTAATCGAAACACTATCACCATGTAGCAAAACCACAAGAATTTACTTAATTGGTGTGAACTTTACCATGATACGCATTCCATTGTAAACGTTTCAAATAGCAAAAGATGTGTGGTGGAGTTAGTTACTCGACTTTCAGGCACTTTCCATGAAAACTTGTTTCCTATATGGGAAGTACGTCAACATCATTCCGTTATTCTGACGGCACATAAACTCTTATATCTCTTTGCCCGAAGTAAGCGTCTACAAAAAGAGTCGGAATGCACAGCTGGTTGAAACTCTTTCACATAATCCGTTGAATCCACGTGAAACTATTATTACAACTGAATTAGGAAAATCAGCAAAGGCAGATATACAGGGTGTTACAAAAAGGTACGGCCAAACTTCAGGAAACATTCCTCACACACAAACAAAGAAAATATGTTATGTGTCCGGAAACGCTTACTTTCCATGTTAGAGCTCATTTTATTACTTCTCTTCAAATCACATTAAACATGGAATGGAAACACACAGCAACAGAACGTACCAGCGTGACTTCAAACACTTTGTTACAGGAAATGTTCAAAATGTCCTCCGTTAGCGAGGATACATGCATCCCACCCTCCGTCGCATGGAATCCCTGATGCGCTGATGCAGCCCTGGAGAAAGGCGTATTGTATCACAGCCGTCCACAATATGAGCTCTAACATGGAAAGTAAGCGTTTCCGGACACATGTCCACATAACATATTTTCTTTGTTTGTGTGTGAGGAATGTCCTCCTGAAAGTTTGGCCGTACCTTTTTGTAACACCCTGTATATCAGAAATTTGCAGGTGTTATACTGCTAACTGGAAGCAAAAATTATTCACGACCGTAAACGGAATAGATAAAAACATGTCCACATAACATATTTTCTTTGTTTGTGTGTGAGGAATGTTTCCTGAAAGTTTGGCCGTACCTTTTTATAACACCCTGTATATCAGAAATTTGCAGGTGTTATACTGCTAACTGGAAGCCATAATTATTCACGACCGTAAACGGAATAGATAAAAACATGTGGAAAATTGCCTATATTAATGCATTCACAAGCAATCATTTACCAAGGTCCGTATTTGGTTAGTGAGAGCAGGATCACAAGCAGTATACTACCTAATGCGATAAATGCAATTGCTACTGGGACTTTAAAACAGCTTGAATGTATTACATAGCAACAAAGTGGGAATGTTAATGATCCTAAAAGTTATAGGCCGATCTCGTTAACCTCAATATTTTGCAGGATTTTAGAACACATCATCTATTCAAATGTCATGCGGTTTTTGGATGAAGATGAGCTTTTAAACACAAATCAACATGGATTCAGAAAAGGCCGATGCTGCGAAACACAACTTGCCCTCTTAATTCACGACTTGAGCCGTATTATAGATGAGCAACCCCAGGTTGATTTAGTTTTATTAGACTTCAAAAAGCTTTCGACACTGTGCCTCACACTAGATTATTTAGGAAACTTCGCGGTTACGGTATATCTAGATAAATATGTGATTGGGTTGCAGACTTTTTGAAGGACAGAACACAGTGTGTAGTTCTCGACGGTGAGCGTTCATCACTTGCCGAAGTGAGGTCCGGGGTTCCCCAAGGAAGCGTGATAGGGCCTCTGTTGTTTCTCATATACATTAATGATTTGTGCGACATAATAAGGGGAATGAAAAAATTATTTGCCGATGATGCTATTATTTATCGTGAAATCACAACCCAGGACGACTGCGCTTCGTTACAAGACGATATTATGAAAATAATTGCGTGGTGTAAAGATTGGCAGTTGGAGTTAAACGCTAAAAAGTGCCAAGTCATGCGTGTAAGTAAAAAGGTGACACCATGTAGCTTTGAATATACAATTAATGGCACTGTCCTTAGAACGGTAGATTCCGCTAAATACCTAGGGGTAACAATTCGTAGTAATTTGTCGTGGAATGAGCATATCGAGAATGTAATTGGGAAATCAAATCGTATGCTTCGATTTCTAGGTCGTAATTTAAAACAATGCACTCCGGAAGTTAAATCGATTGCGTACAAGTCACTAGTGAGGCCTCACTTGGAATATTGTTGCTCTGTATGTGGTCCCCATCAAAAGGGATTAATGGAGGCATTAGAGATTGTCCAAAGAAGAGCCGCCCGATTCGTGACAGGTATATATAGTTGGAGGGAAAGCGTAAGTGCAATGTTGAAGGAGTTGGGTTGGGAAGACCTGGAGCACCGAAGGCGTTGCTCTCGACGGAAGCTAATTGAAAAATTCTCGACTGACGTATTTCGGAATGACAGCCAGCAAATATTGCTACCAGCAACATTCATATCTCGGAATTACCGCGAAAATAAGATAAGAGAAATCAGGGCCAGAACCGATTCATTTCTCTACTCATATTTTCCACGAGCGATTAGGGAATGGAATAGAATGGATTTACCGGGCGAGTAAACACAAAATCGGACAGGAGTAGCTTCCGATAAAGCACTCCGGCCATCCTGATCTGGGTTTTCCATGGTTTCCCTAGATCGCTCCAGGCGAATGCTGGGATGGTTCCTCACAATAGCCCATGGGCGCCACCTGCCATATCCCGTATGTCCCTTCCAAACCATTACCTTTCCTGATATGTGCAATGTACCCTCCGCCAAACACTTTTAGTGAATCGCGGAGTAATTGTAACAGTAATAGTAACATCAGAGCGTACAACCATTCACTTAGGTCGAAGAGGTCGAAGATGTCGAACCTGAATGCCTGAAGCCTACTCGGACACAGTAAATAATTCTACTCGAAAGGTAAAGCAACTCCATTGAATTGTCAAAGTCACAGATTGGAACGAGGAACTTTACCTCTGCCGCTGTGAACGTTGTTAGTTGGACTAGAACAAGGTATGGAAGATATATACAGGGTGTCCAGAAAAGGACTCCCTGATTTCAAAATTAAATATCTCGAAAACAAAGATCGATAGAGGAATTCAGTAAACGGTATGTTTATCGTGACAGCTGTAAGAAGTGTATACAGCAGTTTGAAATAATATTTACAAAAGCTGCTAACAGATGGCGCTGTAATCGCCATACGTAATGCCTAAATAGTGATCCGAAGCTCAGGGCGATCAGTTCCACCATTGAAACGTGCCAATGGTGAACATTTTGAAAACACTGTGATGTGATTGTTTGCAAAGATTGTTTTCATACGATTATTTCACTTATGTATGCTGATATGAGCGTACAGCGCCATCTGTTAGCAGCTTTTGTAACTATTATTTCACACTGCTGTATACACTTCTTACAGCTGTCACAATAAACATACCGTTTACTGCATTCCTCTATCGATCTTTGTTTTCGAGATATTTAATTTTGAAATCAGGGAGTCCTTTTCTGGACACCCTGTATATGATGACAAAGTTCCATTGTACGTCCGACCTCTGTCATAGTAAAGTTTCTCTCGCTTTCTCAGTTTGTGTGTGTGTGTTTGTGTCGAAGTATTGTACGCCTGATGACCGTCGGCAATTAGCAAGTAATTAAGAGCCAAGCAGCTGAGCCAGATACGTTGTTGTTCTACTTAACAAGCGTACAGACAGACTATCACAACTCGCAACACACTGACTAAGGTCACACTTTGTCAATAGTCAGACGTTTACAATTAAGTATTTTGAGACGTATCTACCACTGAGGTGTCTGTAAAAATTAACCAGTCCTCCAAAGATCTCAGAATCAATCCATTCGTCATATCTCTTCTGTGACAAGTTCCACAAACTCTCAACTCTACCTATCATTTTGCGAAATTGTTCATGCTGCATTAATTCAAACCACGGTTCCATAAATGATCCTAGTTCGTTTCTGTTCAGACTCATCAATGTGCAGAGTTCAGTTGCACGAACTGCTGTGGTCAACACATTCAATTTCAGACAATATTTGCTGGATTCAATGTGTTATATTTTTTTTTAAAAAAAGTTTATCTTTCCTGCATATCTTCCACGTCATTTAACCTTCAAAAATATTTCGTCGGTACTCCAAATAAAACACTGTATTGTTGTTCGATTCGATACTAGCCACTGCATCGACAGCAGTTCCACCTGTTCAAGTTGGCACTCGCTCAAGGGTATATTTATCCAACGATATTACACGATAAACGTCACTAATTGCTGTTTGTACTGCAAATTTTTCTATTCTTTTAGAGTGTATCAGAGAAAAACGATTTTGAAAAGTCGATATCATGCTTGATTTATTCGACCTTCTAAGCTTACTCCATTTTTCTTTTATTTGTAGTACTTCCAGCGCCTATCTAACGTCAGCAATCATACAAGCATATCTGTTGGCAGGCTAAGCAGCAGTTACGTGTAGCATTTGGAAACCACTGCTGAAGGTTTTTCCAGGAATTGTGGGTTTTTATTCTATTTATATCCATCTCTGGCCTCTCTTCAGTCGTGTTGTTAATAATGACATGTAACTAGTTGCATTTTCTCGTTCTTCTCGTTTTTCATTTGTATTTATCAATTATAAACCTGTTCTGGTATCCTCAATGCTCTTGGTGCCTAGGTCTTCAATACTTTTCGTATTTCGAACCGGTATTGTTCGTATGTTGAATACAGTACTTTGGTGACACATACGAGTAGATGTATTTCTCAAACAGTTGCAGTAACGAAATTTATGAGCTGAAAGTAAATATAATGAATCTGCGCGCCTCCCAACAGATCCCGCCAGGAGCCAAGCAGGAAAGCGATCGGCGTAGCAACAGCCAATCAGAAACGAGAAGACGTAGCACGTCTTCCTCGCGGTGTATAAGGAAGTCCCTTAACTTCGAGCAGCAATCAATTTTCAATGGTGACAGAGCACTGATCGCCGAAACGTCGTGTTTATTAACTGGATTCAGTCCACTGGTTTTATTCTTATTAGAGCCAATTCCTATTTCCACCAGTTCCTACTACCAGTGTCTGAAATTCCTTTCTCTTTTCAACAGTAGGTATCTCGCCCCACAACACTGATGTATCGTTCAATTTAGTCGCTACCAATTCAAATGACTTTTTAAATATATATATATTAGTCTATTTATTACTATTTCATATCTTGCGAAGTGTGAGTAAATCCGGTTCCATCTAAGCCACCTACGTGACACTGCTGTCTTACTGTAATCGTTCATACCATGTCTGTTCTCTCTTCGTCATTGGAGCTATGCACTGCTTGGATCAGTTGAGGAGTGTCTAAAAATATCTTTCAGAATGGCCACAAGAGCTGCTGTAGTTTTTTCACGGTGATATTTTTCTTTCGATAATATATTCACACGGAGTGGTGTCTGGAGACAATGGGGTAACGCCACATAGACGGCAAACGACCAGATCGTACTACCACACTTGATTTAACTGGGATTAAAAAAAAAAACACTTCGAAGCCGAGACGACAAGAACGGACCATCCACATTGTTGGATTCGTGTCGACTCGTGTCCTCTCGCCGTTATTTCTGAACGGAACGGTAGATGTCGATCATGTGATTGGGAACAGAAATTCCCAGTTTCTTCTTTTTCTCGTCGTTTGGAGGTTGGATTTTTTAACTACATTGTTTTTCTTTTGCATTGTTTAAAACGGCAAGAAATTCAGATGCTGTTTGTGATACTGATACACCAGTAATTGTAAAGAAAGCAAAATTGAAGAAACGTAAATAATTACAAAAATTTAAAGATTTTTTGGAGGAAACGTATAACTAGATAAGAAGGGATCACTGAAATAATTTCTTTCCGAATTCTATGTGCTGTGGGTTTTACCGTTGCGTCGGCTAGGACTCGACAGGTAAAACCGTCTATAACGGTTTTCAATAATATTCTTAATATTGCGAGCATGATCTCTTGTTGAGTGAATTATAATTTAATGTGATATTGTGCCGCACTGGCTGTAGGCGTAGGGTTGTTAACCATACCTTAAAGTATCATAAATTATTTTTGGTCGGTATACTTTGTCCTAACTATTAAGTATGTGGAAATACTTTTTTTCTTGTAAACTATGCAATTCGAGGAACGTTATTAATTACCAATCGACATATTACTGCTTTTGACATAACGAAATGAACGCAAAATGGTGGGAAGGGAGAAATAGAGCGTCATGAAATTTAATTAAAAATGAGTTGTTCATTTATTTATAACTCTAGATTTAGAAACGTTGCCATTACTAAATTCTTACTGGAAACCGGATCCTTCTATTCAGCAGGTGGGAACTTTGCCGCTCACCCACTAAGCAGACTACCGATGTAAATAACACTTTCAAATGAAACCAAAAATTGATAGCTAGTCCCAAAGCGCAAAAAAAAAAAAAAAAAAAAAAAAAAAAAGTTAATATTTTATTATTTTTTTTATTTTTTTTAAATGTGTAGTTAAGTCTATAAATACCTAAATTTTAAAATACTTTTTTCATATACTTTTGATTTTTCTCTTCAAAAGTTAAAATTCTTTATTTTCTTCTAAATAAGTTAGCAACCCTAGGCATATCTGACACTACCGTCGACTGATCAAGTTTATGAACACGGCAATGGCGATAAAGGAAACATTCAACCATCTACATACAACATCCTTATCGCCATAAAACCGTTATTTCTCCGCACGTGAAAAACAAGGGACTTCACTTACTTTTATATAATGTTCCCGCACTAAACAGATTCGATTAGTGTATACGCATTTTTGCATTTTACCTAGTTTAAAACGTTTCCAGTTCAGTAACACCCTTCATCTTGGTGCAGTTCTCTATTTTTTTTTTTAATTTTTAACTGCTTAACGTCTCTTAACATCGAGGTCTTTAAAGTCGGGAAAGGATGGGGGCTAGGAATGGGAAGGCATTCGGCCATGGCCTTTTGAAGGAAGCATCCCGGCATTTGCCTGGAGTGATTTGGGAAACCATGGAAAATCCAAATTTGGATGCCCGGACGGGGATTCGAACCGGCGTCCTCCCGAATGCGAGGCCAGAACGATAACCGTTACACCACCCCACTCGGTGCAGTTCTCTATTAAAAAACTAGGAAATAATACCTCTTTTCTTTTAAATCCGAATCACATTGGACACCGTGAAAAGATGGACTCTGGTTGCTGAGACACCCCACCAGTGACAAAAAATCTTGATTGAATCTGCGTCCGCTCCAACGGATATTTCGTTGACAGTTCTGCGAGTACAAAGATGTAAGATTGATGACCCTGCAGCTCTCTGGCAGCGTTTGTCACAACTGTTGCCAACTTATACAACACTCGTGAGGTACATTTGCCGTTGAGAATATGTGTGGTAAGAAAGTAGTAAAAGTTCACAGATCCGGTTACGCTAGGGTGGAGGATTACAGTTATTTCACAGAGCATCGCACGAGTGTTAATTCAATAACAAATTGCAAGTGACGTCGTTTAGAATACATTTCTTTAGACAAGCAGCAGGTTCACAATACCGTACATACTAACATACTGTGTATATGTAAATGACGGATAGTTAGGAAGTAAGTAGCAACACGTTTTTTTTTTTTTTTATCATCCTTTTCAGCTACGTGTTACGGAAACCACGAAATGAGGTTTCGGTATACAAATCATATATTCAATTTGTTTCACTGCAAAAAAAGCTTTTCATAAAAATCAGTGACATGTTTATTTTGGCCAAAGTTCATTATGTTTTGCGAAGTTGTCTTTTAAATGGTATATACAAATTAAATACACAAAAAATTATCGTGTTATGGAAACATTTTGGATTTTTAAAGTATTTTCTCCATATATAATATATTATTTTAATCAGATAGTCATATGACTGTCAGCCGAAAAAAAAATTGTTGATGAGGTATCAAAAGCACTCGGTTAGTCATTTTGCGAACACCATATTCAAAATACATATAACTCTAAAATTTGTATAAAAAAACACATACACGCATTTTCGTGAAGTGGTTCCTGTATAAGACAACATGAATGTAGTTTTTAATCATTTAAATTTCCTTGGCGAGTGCCATGGTTCTGGCATTAATAATATTTCTCGCAGGTGAATTTATTTTTAATAATTTAAATAGCCTTCAAGAGGAACATTATTAATTATGTCCGGAAGGTAAAGCACAACTATAATTTATCATGATATATGGTATGATTGATAATAATGTGAAGTATTGTGACGTGGAATTTTGATGTGTGTGTGTTTGATATGTTGATTGTGTGAAAACAATGTAGTGATTGACTATTTACGAATGCGTGACTTCGAATTCCGCGTATCGGTTATTCATTTCGTAGATTGCAGTCGAGTGCTTTCTATCGTGTTTTTACGACGAAGCCGAAAAACGCGTCTAGCTGCACGGGCAGCACCGCCGGGCCGCGTCCGCCGTCGCGTTCGCGATCGTCGGCTTCCGCGCCGCGCTGTTCCGTGCCGTTCGCGTCCGCGACATCGGTAACGAAAATGACGTCTAAGCCTGCTGCGGTTGTTACTGTTACTCGAGTGGGTGGTGACAGTTATAACGTGGAGATAGAAGCAACTCACGCCCCACCAGAGGATCAGCCAAATGACTTTCCTGTGACAACAAAGGGCCAGCACAACACGCCCATGTCATGCCGACCTCTACCGACGCTATGGCCTTGGTGGAGATTGCAGACCTGGACTCAACGCCTACTACGGAATGTGTAGTGGACTACACAGTGATGGAACACGAGCAAGAGGCCTCCGTCTCGCGTAAGCGTGCTGCAGAAAACACTTCAAATGATAAAGATGACACACAGTCCAAGCGGGCTGCAAAAATTTCTGTGATGACCAAAACCAGAATGCCGACTCCTCAGCTCAAATCCGACCGAAGAAGAGCATCCAGAGATGCAGAACAAGACGCAGACAAGTGGCGTAAGCCGCGTAGACCTGCTCCTGCGGCTCAGCTGAGCTCCAATGCTGCCAATGCTCCTACGCAGAAGCATCAGTTGGTGCTCATGACAATGGGAGGGATCACCAGAGAGACTCCTCTGCCCAGGCAAAACCTCCGAGCAGGATGAAGAAAACTGAAGAATTGAACAACCGCCCACCGAATGAGAACACCAGAAAGGATGACGGCTCCATCCTCTTAAACATGGTGCAGTCACTATTGCTGACGGTGACTGCATTAATTCAAGACCTGCCGCGTCAGATGGCGGAGGCCGTTAGGATGGCAATAACTGCCATACAACAAGGTAACCAAGAACGTCATGGCTAATTCCATTGAAGACTTAACCATTTGCATGTGGAACGCTAATGGCCTCTGGCGCCAGATGGGCGAATTTAAGGAATTCCTGAGGGACGAAGGCATTGATGTGTGCCTCGTGAATGAGACTCATCTCAAGCAGGGGATCAAAGCTGCTGCCCCCAACTATTCCTGCTATAGGTGTGACCGGCCAACCGCCGGAGGTGGTACCGCGGTCTTCGTTAGGAGCGCCATTAAGCACTACGAAATAGTATTACCCCGCGTGGAGACCATAGAAGCAACCGGTGTCGCTGTCGAGACATGTCGGGGGAGACTTGTGTTTGTTGCTGTATACCGACCACCAGGACGCCTACATGAAGGGGACATTTCTGCGCTACTTAGTCTGCGCGGCAATCTGTTTATTGTGGGTGACCTGAACTCCAAACATGTCGCCTGGAATTCACGAATCACCAATAATCACGGAAGGGAACTCCTACGAGTGGTCGAGAACCACGATGCGGTAGTTTGGGGACCTACCGAACCTACCATCTATGGACGTGGCCTCCCTGATGTTCTTGACATCGCCATAACCAAGGGCCTAAGACACAACATAGCCGTCACCACCAAAACGGTCTTGTCATCCGATCATGTCCCGGTGCTTTATTATATGGCGGCGGATATATCATCACGCAGGGACAGACTAGCCAGAAACTTACGTGAGATTAACTGGGAAGTCTTTAAGAACCTCCTCACACAGCGGATCGAATCTGCAGCGCCACCCTCTGCTATTGGCCCCTCTGCCGCCGTTGCTGTACTGGCTGACTGGATAAACGAGGCAGCAGATGCGGCTACCCGGCCGCGCCGTAACCAGCCTCAACGATCTCGACAATTGCCTTCCCATATCCGAGAGGCAATAGCAATCAAAAACCAACTAAATAGGGAGTGGCATCTCACTAGGGATCCGGCTACAAAGAGAGCGGTAAATCGCATGCAGCGGGAGATCAAAGCGGAGGTAGAACAGTACAGAATCTCTGACTGGTCTAATTTCATTTCCACCTTGAATATAAAAGACGGGACAGCATGGCGAGCCACGAAGGCCCGACTCCGCCAGAGGATAAAGATCCCACCTCTGGTTGTTGGAAACAACCATGTCTGCGTCCCAGAAGAAAAGGCTGAAGCTCTTGCTGAGACCTTTGGGGCAAACTTTAAACCAGTCGACGTCCCTAGAGACGATGAGCACATAAACTTCGTGGAGCGACGCCTGAGTCGCTTCCTAGTAGCTGTTCCTTCGGAGGAAGACCTCATAGAGGTGACATCGGCCCTCGCGAACCTGAAAATCAAGAAAGCCGCCGGACACGATGGGATCGGTGGAGGGGTTCTCCGATAAATGCCCCCTACGGCAATCCTATATTTCACGGAGTCTTTCAATGAAATTCTCCGTACAGGCGAATACCCGCAAACGTGGAAACATGCCCACATTATACCCATTCCCAAAGCGGGCAAGGACAGGAGGTCACCCAAGTCTTACCGACCGATCAGCCTGCTGCCTACACTTTCCAAAGTGTTTGAAAGGATATACCTTAAAGAGACTGCGCAGAATCATAGACAACGAGAGGCTGCTACCGGATGAACAGTTCGGCTTCCGACAAGGGCATTCCACCCCTCAGCAGCTCCTTCGTCTGGCTGAAGAATCCTTTGCCGTTTTTGAACGTCACGAGTACTTCGGTGCGGTCCTGATTGATGCTAGCCGAGCCTTCGACTCGGTGTGGCACCAAGGACTCTTATATAAACTTCTCACGCAAGGAGTACCTCTTTCTCATGTTAAACTACTCAAGAGCTACATGGAGGGACGAACTTATCGAGTAGTCATGGACGGGGCCACATCCTCAATCAAGAACATCGCTGCAGGCGTCCCACAAGGCTCGGTCTTAGGCCCGGTGCTATACAGCCTCTACACTGCTGATACACCTACTACAGCACGTGTTAAAAAAGCCCTGTATGCCGATGACACGGCCATGTTTGCCAGAAGCCTGAACATCAACAATCTGCGACGTCGACTACAACAAGCGTGCGACAAAATTCAGGAATGGGCAACGAAATGGCGGCTAGCCTTTAATGCACCAAAGAGCCAAGCGATTGTATTGACTAGGAAGAAGGTTCCACAAAACCTGACTCCTCTAACCCTCTTCGGCGAAGATATCAACTCGACAAGTACTGCCACCTATCTAGGTGTTAAAATGGACAAGAGAATGACGTGGAAGCCTCACGTCACCAACGTCCGCGCAAAGGCATCTGGGAGAATGAGAATTCTATACCCGATTCTCAACCACTCTTCAGCACTGAGGCCGCAGCTGGGAATCCGCCTCTATGTTGCGCTAGTCAGGCCAATACTGGAGTATGCAGCAGTTGTCTGGGGGAACACTGCTGCCTCCAACCTACAGCAACTGCAAGTTGTACAAAACAGGGCCATAAGACAGGCATATCATCTACCGCGTGAGACGAGAACACATGTGATGCACCAAATAAGTGGCCTACCCAAGCTTCGCGAGAGGTTTGAACAGCGGGCAAGACAATTTTACGCCAATAATAAAAAATCTACCAATCCGCTGATAACCACTCTAGGTGCGGATCCAATATATGACAACACTCTCAGGTGGCCAAAGAAACTACTGGACCACTAATTATGCACTAAAACATAAGAACAATGACAAAAGCACCGGATACAAAAAATCCAGATAGAGACGAACCGTTTTGAGGATGACAACCAACAACATAAACTGGAAGGAGATGCGCTATAGCGCAAAAACTTCCCCTCAACCTGGGACTTCAGTTTTCCCAGTAAGGAAATGTCACTGCTGCTGCTGCATAGTTAGTTATCAACTTTTCCGGTATTACCTCTGGGACTTCATTGCAATTTCAATTCTTCATCCTTTGTAGTTGTCTTTTCTTCCTTTCATTCCAATATTCCTTCGTTATTTCACTATGTTTGTTCCTTCTCTCCTCAGATCACTACGGAGCAGATTTCTTTCCTCTTCTGCCTTGGAATCTTCCCAAACTTAATTCCTTCTTTCTAAAGATCTCTCTTTGCATAATTTCCTCTTCTCTTGTTTCTTTATAAATCTTTCTTAACCTCTTGAATGCAGCCGGTTGTTGATTTTTTCCCCAAAGGTAATTGAATATCTTTTTTCGTTAGTTTGTTATCATTTATTCTGTAGATACGTCCAAATAACAGCAATCTCCTTTTCCTTATTGATTCTGTTATATTTTCTATGTTCTGGTATATTTCCATATTACTTCTTAAATTCCGTAGTTCTGTTGTTCTAACTGGGCCCAAGTAGTGAACAACAATATTAAAAGAGTTAAAAAAGTGGTCTATCTTTGATGCATTGTGATCTTTGAAACCTATCTGTTCAGTTTACCAACAGATTATCACCTACTGCTCCGTTCACGCACAGCAATGCGACATACTGTTGTTTTTAAGTTAGATTTAAGATTTCAAGCTGCGAAAATCCCATCCAGATCGTTTCTGTAGCTTTTGGATGAAGCGTGGACACAGGAGACCCATGGAAACAGCTGCTTACAGATTTATATTTGCAGTAACTGTGGTTATTTCTGCTTTTGGCGAAACGTTGCCAGTACTAAATTCTTATTTGAAACCGGATCCTTCTATTTAGCAGGTGCGAACTTTTCCGCTCACCCACTAAGCTTGGAATAGAGACAATACATGCAGACTACCAATGTAAATAAGCGAAAAATTTATAACTGCACTTTTGAAAGTCTAAATGACCACTCATCTGGTGATGTTATCGCGCTCTTCAGCAGGGGCACAGTACTGAGGTGGAGGAAGAAAAATCAAAGACTGTACAATGGCGGGTGACGCGATGGGACATCAAGATGCTAGGGTGCGAGGAGCCATAAATGGCGGTGTGAGGAGCTCATTGCGATGCAGCAACAGGTGTTCCGACAGCAGCAGTGATGCGCATAGGCTGAGATCACTGGCCACAACAATAGGCTCTGCACACCTTAAGGACGAGTTACACCTCCACTGGCAACCAAATAGGCACTATTTGAAATAAGACTCAAGGCCATCAGCTCTGTTAGAGAAACTGGCAAATGTTTTATGCGGAACGCCGTGGACGAAGTCGAGTACCGGTTACGTCATAACTACTTACAACTATCTGAAAGATATAGAGTATTATTTTAATCCTTCACTGCACATACCTTCAAGGTACCACTAGCTTAAAACGTGCTGAAGCTAACATGGTAAGGAGTTTAAAGCCGTATATGGCCGTATATTATACTGACGCCGATAGATGGGCCTATTCCTCAAGCTTAGAACAGTAACCCAACGACTTCAGATTATCAGGACGCTTCTGGATTCACGCCTCGTCGACGTCGAGGTCATTAGGCGCGAGAAGGGACTAGGGGCAAGTAATGGGTAGGAATTCAGCCATGGCCTTTTGAAGGAATCACCCCGCCATTCGACTGGAATGATCTGGGGAAACCTTGAAAAATTAACTCAAACCTAGATGGCCGGACGATGAGTCGAACATGCGTCCTTACAAATATAGCTTTTCTTCCCATTGATTCCAAAAGATATTTTGTACTGTTTTCTCTTTTCAGACTATCTTAAATTGCATACGGAGACAATTAAGTGACATACTGTTGTGTGTTCTGTGCCTCATATTAACTGTGACAAATAATATGATTGAATAGCTACGTGGCCTGACTCGGAACCCCCTCTCCCCTTATGAAGCTCAGAGTAGTTTTCCAGCCAATTCCTCCCCCCCCCCCCCGACCGAACCACGTAGTTTATGAATAATTAAGTGACATACTGTTGTGTGTTTTGTGCCTCATATTAACTGTAACAAATAATATGAATGAATAGCTACGTGGCCTGGCTCGAAAACCCCTCCCCCCTTTTACGTAGCTCAGCGTAACTTTCCTGCCAACCCCCCCCCCCTTTTAGACCAAGCCACGTAGTTTATGGACGCTCCCTAATATCTGCTATTACTTTGCGCTAAACCATCATTTTTTTTTCTTCATCTCTTCGATTTTGGCCATCTAAGGACCACTGAAATCAATTCTGTGCATTCTTATCGATGCATCTTTTATTGACACTTAATAGTTCTTCATCCATTCCACTTTCTCCTTTCTTGGGTCCACATGTCACTACATTTCTTCTTCTCCTGGAAACCCTTGAAATTTTACATCAATCTTCTGAAAGTTGCTTTGTCTCGTGTTATATCCGAGCTCTATCATATTTAAAACTTCATTTTTTGTTTACGGCTTTACACGTTTTCAACCTGAACGTGGTGCGATCAGATATAAACGAGAGTTTTTAAACAGAAGAATAGTTGCTATTAGTGTGTTGCAATATGATGGAAAAAAATTGTTAGCTGATTAATACCGGAGTGCACTACCATCAAAAATCTGTCACTCAATTATTACCGGTAAGTCAATATGATTTATAGTTTACCGTTCATTCCGTAGGAGCAGCAGAATAATCACTACCAAATCTTTGTACCACAGCTCTAAGTACTCAAAATGAATCCGTCGATAGGGGCGATTTTTATGGTTCTGTACCTTCTAAATGAAAAGAGAAAACCTCATACAATCACTGCCTGTCTCTCTATACGCCTTTCTGTCCGCCTGTCACGTAGTGAATCCTCCAACTTAAAAATTTGGTACTGCATACTGTTTTAACATAAAATTTAGAAATATTATTGAGGGGGAAATAATTATAGCAAGTTTCATCGCGGGTATAAGGAAATTTTCTTTTCGTTAATCATCATGGGTACCGAACTGAATATAACTGCATTTAATTAGGATTGAGCGCATGATTCGGTGTTAATTTTCTTGTCGTCTAATAACCCTTCTCTTCTTAATATTAATTTTTATTATTATATTATATATTCTGAGTGTAAAATTTCCCCATCCATCTACTTTTACCATTTACAAATTTTAATTTCAAATTCCTTCCAGGTTTTTTGTAAATTATTCATCACTTCCCTGGGTAATTTATTCCAGTCCCCCGAAAAAAGAGAAAAAAAACTCTCCCTTATGCATCAAACTGTCAGCTTGTGCTCATGGTCAGTTTTTCATTTCTATACACTATTCCTAACTTTTTGACCGATATCTCTCCATGCCTCATCACCTCTATATACTCCCACCACTCTCTTCATCCTCCTCCTTTCTTCCAATAACTCCAAATCCAGCTTCGTTATTATATCGGTTACTGACTGGGTACTGTTGTACCCAAAATGTAGATCCCATATTACACCACCAAATTCAAGCAACGATCTGACAACAGTTTTGTAACACATTTCCCTTACTTCTCTGGTTCATCCTCTCATCATTCCCTCCAGTAAATGAAGGATTTTGTAAACTTTGCCTACCACATGTCCAACGTGTCTTGCCGAGTAGAGCATATTATTAAATGTTATGCCCAGATATTTGCACTTCAATAAAACTGAAAACCCTAATTTATTTTCGTTGTTAGTACGACTTTTAGCGAGAAATCACAAAAGTATCTACTTCCCCCATTTATATTATAAATTACTATTCTGAAATTTATTTCATAATTTACGTTGGTACAAAAAATATTTTTCAAAAGGCTAAAAAAAAATTATTTTAAAAATTATGTATTCGGTAAAGAATTTCGTCAATCGATTAATAAACGTATTAAATTTACCTTTTTCCTAAAAAATTTTGAAGCTCCCTCACGAAATTGTTTTTAAAAAGTCCTTACTACAAATTTATTAACTGATTCATGAAATCCTGTACCGAGTAATATTAATAATTTTTTCGAAAAAATCCTTTGAACAATCAAATTTGCCGACAATACTCACTAATGTATGTATTTTATTTCTTTCGGACACCATGAATACTTGCATAGCCTCCTAGCCCTCCAGACTTGGCATCTTGACTTTTTATCGTATTTCGTAAGGTATCTAGTGTACGTTCCTGCCTTCAACTCATTGAGATCAAGAGTCGAATCTAAACGGTAGTTACAGAAATGAAGCCCTATAAGCCGGATAACGCAAGAAATTTCGGTGAGATTCCTCTCGGGTTACCATTGGCAGTCACACCGAATTAAAATTACTCTTTTATGTAAGACCTGAAGTTTTTTGCCATAAAATGACTCTCTCAGTGAATCAGTACATTATCTAAACGCTTTCAACTTTTTAAAGTAGTTTCTGAAAGTATAATTTCTGGAGACCTCGGTTTCATTACCGAGTTCATTAGTAACTATCGCAAGTGATTATACACCAGATCAGTTTAGTGCAGGGGTGGCCAACCAGCGGTCCACGGTCCACATGCGACCCACCTTGAACATTTTTTACGGCCAGCGACATACATCACACTTTTACAAAATATATTTATTTTATAATAGTCAAAGTAGTGAAAACCAAAGTATTAAAAAAATACATTATTTGTGCATCCATATATTCAAAAATTATCTGTCAAAATTGTGAGACTCATTATTATTATATTATCTATGTTTACGTGTAAGAATAATAGGAAACATAATAATAATAAATCATTATGTTTCAATTTTTCACTAAAAAAATGGCTATAGTGGGTCTAAATCTAATATGGGGAAATATGATTTTATATGCAGCTAGTGGAGTTATGGTGCATTTCCAAAGTGGCCCGCAAGATCATTTGCGTTGGCCATCCCTGGTTTAGCGAATAAGACATCAAAAAAATGAATGAAAGATAAATACTTTACTCAATTTAGTCGAATAACCACCATCTGCATTTGATGATTCTAGCATCGAAAACTTAAAGATTCTTAAAGTAGTAAGTATGAAAATGAACAGTTCAAGTATTTCACTGCAATCGCATAAACACGCAACAAATTAAGGCCTGTTGTACTATCTCGTATTTTTTTTGAAAAGGCCTATTTCTTGTCTTAATTCTCCAATGTAACTTTCAGAACCCGTTTTGTATCTTATTCTTCCAACGTCTCAATTTAGCAAAATCACCAGAGTTGCTGCGCGAAGAAGTGGCGTCATTTCTTATATACAGTACCGAAAAATCATGAAACAAAATACTTCGTTCAATCAACGTGAACGGAGATTCAAATTTAAGCTAAACGATACTCAGAATGCATAGTACAATTTTTCTTTGTTTCTGGCTTGACGGCTCGCCGATGCCGATTTATTAGAACCAGTGGAGGGTGAGGGCATCGAACAGAAAGGAATTCGTACATGAACGGTTTCAAGAAACCATACCGGGAACTAGCCTGAAGAGAATTCGGGAAACCATAAGAAACCGAAATAAAATAAGGACGGCCGGACGATTATGTGAATCAGCGTCCACCCGAACACGTTCGTAATTAAATGCTCTCGACAAATGTGATACTTCTTAACAGGAATTTAATGGGCCTAAAGGTAACTAAAAAAAAAGCCAAAGGGTAGTTCGGCCGCCGGTTGACAGAGTTTCGACGACTCTGACAGGTGACACGAACGTTTGCATCCTGGCTGATAACCTGCATCCACCATGTTGATTGTGCATTCGAACGGACTTGGGCAATTCCAGCAGGACAATGCGACACCCTACACTCCCAGAATTGCTACAGAATGGCTCCAGGAACACTCTTCTGAATTTAAATACCTCCGCTGGCCACCAAACTCCCCAGACATTAACATTATTGAGCATATCTGGGATGCCTTGCAACGTGCCGTTCAGAAGAGATCTCCCCCCCCCCCCTCGTACTCTTACGGATTTATGGACAGCCCTGCAGCATGCATGGTGACAGTTCCCTCCAGCACTACTTCAGACATTAGTCGAGTCCATGCCACGTAGTGTTGTGGCACTTCTGCGTGCTCGCGGGGGCCCTACACGATATTATTCAGGTGTACCAATTTCTTTGGCTCTTCAGTGTATTTGTCGCGCATGCGCCTGTACTGTGTCTACCCTTAACCTAACCTGGTAATCCTACCAGGTACAGGAGACCTACAGTTTTACGTGGAATCCGAACCTTGGAGCGTACTAGCGTTGTTCGGATCCCACGTAAAACTCTAAGTCTCCTAAACCTGGTAGGATAACCAAGGATTGTGATTAAGGGTAGCCACTGTAAAGGCGCATGCTAGACAAATCGAAATGTTGCTCTGAGAAGCCTACACTACTCTCGAATGACACATTCGCAACAGCCAATGAAGAGATTGAGAAATTACGCCTGGGGGAAATCACTTACTCCTAGCCTCTATGAATCAACAGCTCAGTAATTACCAATTCTTTTTTTCTTTGTGGTAAGTCTAATGGTTTTTTTGCAATGACATCCAGTTACCCGCAACCTTATATCGTACATTGTAACTACGTACGTCACATTAAAATGTTGGGTTTTATTTATACATCTACACCGTTATAAATCTGTAAGTTGAATGCTCTTTGTCCACGCATTACGTAAAAACCATTATTCCAATTTGGATGAGGTTTTTACAGTTTGATATTATGATCTAACTTGAAATTGGTGACGTACGTATGTAAGTTCGTTTAGGCCAACTACAACCACGTTAAGCTTTCGTTTGGTTTGAATTTGTATTGAATGCGTACCTATCCGTGTTACAACTAGCTCCATTAGCCTTATGTGATCTACAGTTTATTGTGGAATCCGAACCACGGAAGCGTTCTGGCGTACTTGACATTACATGCTGTGCCAGAGGTGAAGGTTGGGCTAAGGTTTTTTAATATATATATATCCGCGCCAACAACGAGATTCGAACCACGGACCTTTCGATCTCCAGTCAGACGCCTTAGCCAGTGAGCCACTAGACCTCTGTTTCAATTAAGTGATATATATTATAACTACATGACCAGCGAACGAAACAAGAAATAATATCTGAACAGATTAGCGCCCAGCATTGGATTCTGACAGTTTTTTTTTTCACTATATGAATTTAGTTAGTTATTTATTTAATTTTGTGAAGTATATTACATTATAATGCACGGAAAACGTTAATCAAACCACTGCACCAAAAATTAACGCTCCAACAAGAGTTACGAAACTGTACTATTTACTTCTTGATGCATTCAAAACAACTGTTTTCCTACTAGAATAACAACAAAAGGCAAGCGCATTACTAAGCACATTAAGATCCGCCTAGATGAAGCAACTGGAAAATACTAGTGGTCAATAATTTGGTTTCTCAACCTACCGACTAAAAGCGAACTCCGAACTGTACCACCTGTTGGAAATGGCTAACACTAGCATGCAATGTAGGCGGCTGTAGTTTCTGAGAATGGACAGCAACAGGTTAACCAAGATCTTCTCACATATCAAACACTATAAGACAGGAAGCATGTGGTACAAAAAGACTTGGACTCCACTGCGATTTCCGTTACTGATGTTGCATATCGCTCCAAACTCCTGGACCACTCCACCAAAAGTTACAAACTCTCGGAATCCATCTCAAAGGAGAGATGGGAAAAAATTATAAGCTGGGCTCAAAAGGAATTGGGAACAAAAGCGAGCATCCAAAGGAACTGGTAATAAGCGTTCCCTAGCGGGCTTGAATCAATAATAATAACTGGTTTCTCAATCTTTGTTTTTAGGATGATACGATCAACTCTGTAGGAGCGGCACGGAAGCTGTGTCGTAACCAGATTGCCTTGAATCTGAAGGTCCGCTGTTCCGGCAGTAATTTTTATAGGCCTTTAACCTGTCCTCCACACCTGGAAAAAGCTTGTTTTCTATGTTGTGAAGAATGCAGTGATCGCTACGTGGTTGGGATTCCACATAGGTCGCAGAGTAAAGCAATTCGCCGTCATACCTCTGACATGCCTACAATCCATTTGGAAAATACGTGTAAACGGTGAATGTTACAACGCTTATAATATTCTTTTGTGATTTTCAAATACAGTTCCTATTCAGCCAAAGGTGCTGATATGGTAGCTACTCATCTCATGGTTGTGCGAGTATACTCTCAAGAAATACATGTACGTCATTGTAGGGGCGACAGATGACTATCACAACACTTAATTATAAACAGATCATGCCCAGGCTGCATTCGAAATGGTGACACCTGCAAGGTGAAGCTACTTACGATGCCCGACTCGCAAATAGTGTTTTTTCTCACAGTTTTTATTCCTCACAGAAATCTAACAGTGTAGTTCCTACCGCTGTTCTTTTTCCAACTCCTAAAAATGCTTTGTTGTACTTCC
Source organism: Vandiemenella viatica (assembly GCA_031002005.1). Lineage (NCBI taxonomy): Eukaryota > Metazoa > Arthropoda > Insecta > Orthoptera > Morabidae > Vandiemenella > Vandiemenella viatica. The sequence goes on along the minus strand of JARYHS010008074.1, from coordinate 41,241,154 downwards.
TGCTCCTACCACAGCATTGCAACCGCACATTAACAACAAACTTTTTTCATCCTTTACATTCATAATTAGCTCTCGGATACCGCCATATATTTTCCCCGTTTCGTCACCGTCTTATTACGGTATACAGGGTGTTACAAAAGGTACGGCCAAACTTTCAGGAAACATTCCTCACACACAAACAAAGAAAATATTTTATGTGGACATGTGTCCGGAAACGCTTACTTTCCATGTTAGAGCTCATTTTAGTTTTGTTAGTATGTACTGTACTTCCTCGATTCACCGCCATTTATGGGGGCATTTGAAAGCCCTTGTCTACGCAACCCCGGTACCAAATGTAGAGACTCTTCGTGCTCGTATTGTGGACGGCTGTGATACAATACGCCATTCTCCAGGCCTGCATCAGCGCATCAGGGATTCCATGCGACGGAGGGTGGATGCATGTATCCTCGCTAACGGAGGACATTTTGAACATTTCCTCTAACAACGTGTTTGAAGTCACGCTGGTACGTTCTGTTGCTGTGTGTTTCCATTCCATGTTTAATGTGATTTGAAGAGAAGTAATAAAATGTGCTCTAACATGGAAAGTAAGCGTTTCCGGACACATGTCCACATAACATATTTTCTTTGTTTGTGAGTGAGGAATGTTTCCTGAAAGTTTGGCCGTACCTTTTTGTAACACCCTGTATATGTAGATGTTACACATTTAGTTTATGTCCTTATCCATACAATTCTGTCACTAAATTTTTCTCAATAACGCATACCATTTCCTATTTTATTTGTTATAAACCCCATTCCAGGAACCTATGATATACCCGTTTTGTTAATTACTCTGTATTCCTGGGACCTCATTTCATCTGTCTCTTGCCTGCTGCGGCTATTACCAACAATATTTAACTGAAGTCAATCCATCTCAATCATAATGTTCTCCAGTCAAATTGCATAACATTGCATGGTACGAGTCATAGAATCCTTCTACCAGTTCTGATGTCTCCTCTCTGAGCAATGCACATCCGAAGATCCAATTTGTGGAATATTAACCGCAGAGAAACTATGCGCAGAAGGAAACAACGGTTAATATCACTACACATAAAAAACTGTAAGCATACGTTTCCTATGGATTTATTTTTTAAGGCATCATTCAAAAACTACAGAACCGGTTTGGATGGGATTTTCAAAGTTGAAAGCTTACGTACGATCTGACTTAAAAACTAAGTTATGTCGTATACGTGGTTAGTGGATAATGGACGGAGCAATAAATGATAATCTGTCCGTAACCTGAACAGACAAGCCCCCAATTATCGACTGTATCAAAGACAAACATTCATTTCTCAACCTGAACAGATACTCGCAAAAGATCATACTACATCAATGGTAAACACACATTTCTTAACCCGAACAGATACCCAACAAAGATCATACTACGTGAAAAATAAACAATCATTTCTAAACCTGAACAGATATCCAACAAAGATCACACTATATCAAAGATAAACACACATTTCTTAGCCAGAAAAGATACCCAACAAAGATCATAGTACGTGAAAGATAAACAATCATTTCTAAACCAGAACAGATATCCAACAAAGATCACACTATATCAAAGATAAACACACATATCTTAGCCAGAACAGATACCCAACAAAGATCAAACTACGTGAAAGATAAACAATCATTTCTAAACCTGAACAGATATCCAACAAAGATCACACTATATCAAAGATAAACACACATTTCTTAACCAGAACAGATACCCAACAAAGATCATAGTACGTGAAAGATAAACAATCATTTCTAAACCTGAACAAATATCCAACAAAGATCACACTATATCAAAGATAAACACACATTTCTTAGCCAGAACAGATACCCAACAAAGATCATACTACGTGAAAGATAAACAATCATTTCTAAACCTGAACAGATATCCAACAAAGATCACACTATATCAAAGATAAACACACATATCTTAGCCATAACAGATACCCAACAAAGATCAAACTACGTGAAAGATAAACAATCATTTCTAAACCTGAACAGATATCCAACAAAGATCACACTATATCAAAGATAAACACACATTTCTTAACCTGAACAGATAATCAACAAAGATCATACTAAATCAAAGATAAACACTCTACTCCTCTGCTCTTGTTGGCTACGTACCTTGGATATTTGTTTATTTAGTTTACTGAAATATAATAAGGTAAAATACATGGATAAACGTTAGTCAAACTTTTAAGAACACTGAAGGAGCCCCCGACGTATGAAAGTAGTTAGAATCGTGGAAATTTCTTACGTGACATTTACCATACGGGTTTTTGTTACTCGGAGCTAATAACGCTGTAGAAGTCTCGGGCGATAGTAACGTCGTCAGTAACATGGCGCTTCCGGAGGCAACTTGAAGTATTAAAAACTAAATTCATCGAGCCTTATGCTGTAATACGGAATGTCATTTTCCATTCTGATGCAGGCTGCATTTCAACATAACCACAGAACTACTGATATTGCCGCTCGAGAATCGAACCATTTACCGTATACTCATTCGTCTACACATCTAGGTAGACGCAGGCTCAGCTGCAAGCAGATACTATTGTAACGAGAGGATTAAATTTCTTACGGATTCCTTTTTAATTGTTCATTTCTGTTACTTTGCATTGTGCTACTTCTCTCAAATAAGCTGACCACAAATGATTCATTCGCCTGTATGAGTCGTTACAATCAGAGCGCAACGGGTGTCTTCGCCAATAGTCTTACCATAACATTATTAAAGAATGATAGATAAATCAAATATCCGGAAACAGACGATATCCATCCTGTCGTGGCTACCGGAATCTTAATCCGAAATCTTATCGAAAGGAGGAATTTTACATTAAGGATAGCCGTAGTAACTAGTATTTAAAGCACCATGAATAATTCATATATAAGCATTTAATGCTGTAGTTGCAACAGTAGGTACTGCCTTATTTGAAGGAAATGTAGCTGATTTTGCTTTTCGCATTAGATACTTCGGCTGAAAAAAGTTTGTTGAATATTAGAAAGAACAGAATAGCTGTTATGAACTCCTGCAGTCTGTTCTCCATGGGAAAATACCAGGAAAGAGAAGCGCTGGTAGAAGAAGAACTTCCTGGCAAAAAAATCTGAGAACATGGACCTCCAAGACAATTACGGAGCTAATCCGAGCATCAGCCAGCAGAGATGAGACAGCCAAGATGGGCCGAAATCCGGAACAGATAGGGACCAGAAGAAGAAGAAAGAACAGCGTCAGTTGATGATATTTTCTGATCACCTTGTTACAAGGAACTAGAGATGTTTTAATGTTATTAAAAATCTTATTTGGAACTTCTTATTTTTCTTCTCAACCTTTAGGCTGGTGGCTACATTTATAGTGGGATGGTTTCCACTTCCCTTCCTCAGTGACGGTATGTATTTACGTGTTTATTTTTGTGTGAATGAGTGTGATGTGTGTGTGTTTAGTGTAATGTGTTGTTTGTGTAGCGATTCAATGAAAGAAGGGAGAGGGTAAAACCCGGTGCCGGCCCGTTCAGACCTACTCTTCCGAAGAGCATAGAGAGGAGGAAAGGACGCTATGCTTAACGTCCCCTTAGGAGAACTAAGGGGACGTCCATAATGATGTTAGGTGATTCAGGACTCCCCCCTTTTCTAAAATGACGTGAGATTTTGACGGAGACCCCCCCCCCCTACCAATCGAGAATTATATATATATACAAGGGGTGATCAAATGAAAAGGTACGAAACGACACGGTGGGTAATTCAAAATATACACCACTGGCCTGAGCACAACGATCCCACTGATGAACAAGCCGCAGGATTCCTTGTTCCCAGAATTCTTGTGGCCGTGACGAGACACAATTCTTCCACAGCGTCCTTGAGTACGTCGTCCGAGTTGAAGCGCTTCCCTTTCAGGTGTTTCTTCAGTGGACCAAACACATGGAAATGGCAGGGCGACATGTCGGGACTGTAGGGCGGATGGTCCAACGTCTCCCACTTGAACTTGGCCAGTTCCATGTGTGTGACTCTGGAGACGTGTGGACGCGCGTTATCATGGAGCAGAACCACACCCTCCGTGAGCAGCCCCGGTCTTTTGTTCTTGATGGACCTGCGTAGGCGTCGGAGTGTCTCACAGTACACATCCCCCACCTGTACGCCATCCTGTCCTCATACGGACTGCCGCATCATTTGGACGCCGCTCTTGATAAGAGCCTCTGCTCTCTACTGCGCATGCGGGCGCCCGCGCATGCTCCGATCTCAGTCAGACACTCCAATCGCATCCCGAGATGTCTCGCTACGTTCTCCCATGGCGGAATATGCAAATGTTTAACTGTTACGTTTTTACGTCGTTTCGTACCTTTTCATTTGATCACCCCTTGTATATATATATATATATTATATATTATTATTATTTTGGCTTTACAATTCTACAATAATTTCAGAACCTCACGTGAGATTTCCGTTGACGCGTCCATTTATTACGTGAGGTGTTTTTCCAGAAATCTTGACCTCCCCCCCCCCCCCACCCTCTATGGTGAGGTGAAATTTAGAGGGCTCGAAGGATCACCCTTCTTGCTGACGGCCTCTTAATTTTTTGAGAACTTTTTTTTTAGCTGTCCTGTTTTCGAGGGTGGTTAGACCCCCCCCCTTTTTTTCCTAAAGTTAGGAGCGGCTTCATTTGTAGACTTATTTTTTAGCTCTACTGTTCTTCACGGAATTTAAAAGATGAGGTGAGGTTTCTGTCAACACCCCTCATCCCCTTGTGAGATTTCACCCTACCCTTCCCTCCTCCTATTTCACCCCACGTAATTAAATGACGCCCCCTAATCACCAAAAACGGTGCCGTATACCCTGACACCTTACACGCTGCGAAGAGATTTGGTATTTAACTCAGCATTAGATAGATATTGTTCACTTTGATCCCATGTGAGAATAATCTCGGGGATGTGGAACAGTACATACACTTATTAGTAATGTCAATATTACTATATAATTGATAATATTATTATATATTGACAACAAGTTAGCAACAACCCATTAGTATAACCAATATCTCCTGTAATCTACAAATACAATCCCGAGTTAATTAATACTTATTATGTGGAACAGTGTATACACTTGTTTCCAGCATCTAATAACCAGTTATTTTCTTACCAACCAGTTACCATGATACGTTTCACTGTAATTTGTATCTACGTATTATATTATGTTAGCTGCTATTTATGTGAAACAGTACACACACCTATTAGCAATACCAATTATATTACCAACAACTCATAAGCAGTCAATTACTTAAAAACCTGTTAGTATTATAATTTTTCACAGCAGTTTTTGAGTGCGTGCTATCCCATGTTAGTTACTATATATGAGTAAAATTTTGTAAACAGTGTAATTAGTTCATTTGTCAAAAGTTTCAACAGAAAGAAAAACCATATATCATTTTAGCAATTGTGGATAATTTTGTCACCTTCCCCTTCCATACACCATATATACTATTTTATCAGTCATTCTTAGTTACCAAATTCCAAGAAGAAAATTCTTTCACAGAGTAAAATGGGTTCTGAAGTAGAAACTCTTTCAGTTTGGACTTTAAGTAGTTGGGTTTTTGTAGATAACATTTAATTTCTGTTGGTAATACATTGAATAAGGAAGCTCCAGTAAATGTTAACCCTTTCTGTACAATTGACAGTGATTTGTAATCCTTGTGAATATTATATTTGTTCCTAGTATTATGGCTATGTATGTCAGCATTAAGATTGAAGTGTTCAGGATTTTCCACTACAAATGATAGTACAGAGTATACATTCTGATGCAAACATCTCAAGATCTGCCAGCCAAGACCTGATGATAAAATTTCTTCCAACACTTGTGTCAGGCGCCGGGCACCATGACAGTGCCAAAACCAAACGAGTCAACGGGTGGGCATTTGGATGATATTCAGCATAAAAATCATACAGCTTGTGCAAGTAAAAATTATCACAAGATCTTAATAACAGCAACGTTACAAACCGGACCTGAGCCGAAGTGAGAGTGCTGCATACGCAACTTTCGTTATTCCACCTATTCCTTGCCTCTTGATCCACGACACAGCGGGTAAGGCAAGAAAGAACTAGCATCTACTATTGAGATGGCGGAAGCCGATAACTAAGGCTCGGCTTGCCGACCCCTGCAGCGTGGGAGTAGCGTGCTTGCAGGGGTCACCGGTTCGAGTCCGGTCTCGGGCATGGGTGGTTTTAATTAAATGCTGTGTCCATCTTGCATCGTCCTTGCACAAAAGAAAAGATAATCACAGTAATACGAAATTTTTTCATTGTAAGAGAGACAAATATAATGAGCTGGCTGTATCGCTAACATGGACAAATACCATTTCATAAAAAAGAAAAAAAGGGTTCGGTTTAGCCTAGTGTTGTAAAAAACGGTTTTTTTCTTACTTGAGAAAAAAAACATGAAAAAAAAACTATGAACAAACACGTTTTTTTTTCTGGGACACGTTTTTTTTCATAACTACTAGACCTAAAAATTTTCAGGCATTTATCGTTTAATATGAGAGTTTATACTATGTACTTATCTTAATTTTTAAATATACTATATTTTTCTGGTTCGGCAGAAAAGAAAATTACGAAAATATTGGCAACATTGACTGAAAATTTCTTTTACGACAGGGATTTCCCAAAGAGGCTAGGTTGCGCGAGAAGGAATACCCGTTCCCCGTTGTTTGGATTGATACTCGCTATTTGAACTAGTGCTGCCAGCCCTTCAAATTTATCTGTAGACTTACGGATCTTTTCAAAAATTAGGAATTTTAAATTTATCTACAGTTTTTTGCCTCTTTTTATTACTTGTTGTGCTTTCCTTATATTCATATACTCGTAAACTCTCAACGTATAGTGATACTGAGTCATCAAATTATCAGTTATTATGAATCATTTCTTTGCAACCGTTGGCGTAAACCAACGATTGAAAAGAAATAAAGCTCCTATTTTATATGATAATAGATTTAAATTCAAACTTAAAAGACCGTAATACAGAACTATCGGCGCAGTCTTTATGCACAGTGTAGGGGAGAGTGGGGTAATGGCGATCACTTAAGTTATTCTCGTCAGTACAAGTTTAATTTAAATGCTATTTTAGTGCTATCGCGTAAAACTGGTTACGAATATATTCAACTTTATTGTAAAATCGTTAAAATTCCTTCAACTCTCATGTTTTATTTTTAAAAAAATTTTAAACAAAAATGTAGCTTTGACCGGCATTCCCCCTACCCTGGGGTAATGGCAGTCAGCATTTAAACCCATTGAAAATGATAGTAAATCTAAAGATAAGATAAAAAATTTCAATTTCTTTTAAATCAATGTATCAATGCACTGTAGAAATTCCGGTTTCGTCAACATTCCAAATATTTGTATTTTTGAATTTATGTTTGACTATTTCCCCTACTAAATTCTTATAAAATCTGTTCACTTCTTCTTTGTTAAATCCAACTGCTCTACCAATGCTGGTAGCCTCTGGTTTTCTTACGCTAATGCCGTGTCTTTTTAAAAACCCGTACATCCAATCTAATCCAGCCATTTTATTATCATTATTAAACCTGTGTTTTATTTGTTTCCTTGTGGCATATTCATAGGCAGTTCGTCTTAATTGAGTCGTCGTCATACCATAAAAAATCTTCAACAATGTCTTTACATGGTTAGCTAAGGCAATTTCATGTTTTCTCCCCAATGTAGGGGCATTAACATTAGCACTCTTTATTCTCTCTTGAAGGGTACTACATGGTATGTCGTAGGTTTTTGAAGCCTTTCTGATGGACATTCCAACATTAACGGCTTTTATGGCCTGCTCAAGTTGTTCAGCAGTCCTCTTAGCCTTTTCAGTTGTTCTAACCCACTTTCTGGGCATCTGAAACAAAGAAAAAAATGTTCTGTGTGGTTGGGGTAATACCGGTCGATGAGGAAACTGACTGCCAATACCCCAGACCGTCTGACTGCCATTACCCCCAGAGCACGCCATATTTAAAATGGTTAAAACAAAATAAGCATATAACCTACGTCTTAAACAAACGTACCACTAAAAAGTTTACACATCATAGTACAGTATACGATAGACAACAATATTTACATACGTGATATTCAGGTACTTACCGTGGTGTGAGGAAAGCTGTTCCTTAAATCAAAGGACGTGAAAAACAACTTCTCTGCACCAAATTCAGATAGACACTTCCAAGATGGTGTCGTTTTCAGCAGGATTTCCATAAAAGGCCACGAGTTAACAGCACACACTACAACCCCTCTGCTGCAAAGCAGTTACGAGATACCTTGGTGACCGCCATTACCCGATGACCGCCAATACCCCACTCTCCCCTATACTTTGCTCAAAATTTAAAATTGCAATCGCAAAATTTTTTGCGTGCAATACAAGAACAACCAGTAAAAGAAAATGTAACAATTTCTGAAGTTATTGATCTAGAGGAGACAGAAGAACAAACAGAAAATTCCGACACCGACCGACCTAGTGTTGGTAGTGCTGATACTAGTGAATGTGGTACTTGATATAGAGGATGAATAAAATTATGTTACTTACATAGATACATTTATGAATCATTATGTAAGACATTATATGATTCAGTATGATTTAAAACACACATGTAAAATGTAAGTTCCGTTAATAAAACTATAATTTATCAAATAAGTTATATTGTTTTCTAAAAAAAAAAAAGAAAAAAACAAGGGTGCTAGGTTGTTTTCATGTTTTTTTTTTCACAAAGCTGAAAAAAAACTTTTCATGTTTTTTTTTTCACAAAGCTGGAAAACAACACAATGTTTGCAACATTAGTTAAGCCCTTTCAACAGCTACGACAGGGCCTGAGGAGACCAGGCCAGAATGAATGGTATTTACATTGCTTTCCATTAACATCGAGAAGAATGCCGGCCTCGGTAGCGTAGGGGCTAGAGTGCTAGCTCCACGTGCCGAAGGTCGCCGGTTCGAATCCGGCCGCGGGCATGGATGTTAAGTGTTGTGTGTCTGTGTGTGTGTCCTGTCCGTCCTGTGGCGTCCGCACTTTGAAGACTATATAAACACTGGATTTAACTGATTCACTGGAAGCTTTAATATAACACATTGAGCTGGCTGTATGGCCTCAGCTGCCAAAAGCCATTAAAAAAAAAAAAAAAAAAAAAAAAAAAAAAAAAAAAAAAAAAACATCGAGAAGAATGCTGAGACTGTCTTTACACCCAAATTTGGCAACGACGAAACCAGGAAGTGATTCACTCAAAGGATTCTGTTTTCCACTGTTAGGTGGTAACAAGACATTAAACTCCAGCAAACAAAAAAAAAGGTAGCTGTGAATACGGGCGGGAGCCACACTGTTTGTTTAGCCACGCAGCAGGTGAGTCCGTGGCGACCTTGTGGAGTCTTGGCAAGTGCGGCCAACCAGCCGTCGGTATAATTAGCTCCGGCCCGACGCACCTAGGACACGCGAAACGTCACTATCCATCAGCCTCGTGTTTAAAATCCTAGTCCAGTTCAGATTTGCAGATACCTACTAAGGGGCGCCGGAGGTGGTCAAAAAAAAATATGATTTTTTTTTTTTTTTTGCTATCAAAAATTAATTGGAACATTTCTCTTTAATGACAACTTTGAATTATTGTTCTACTTGCCCTAGAAGTGGAGTTATTACCATTTTCTCCCGCGGGGCCGCTGAGTGCATCTCGTGACTTCTTGGCGAACTACTTGGCCTTTCTCGTCTTGGAGTTGAATATTTCCTTATGTTACCCATACAGTGAGTGTGCAAGGGTTGGCTACAATGTTTTCTGTGACAAATGAAGCGCTAAGAGCGCCGAACATCGTATCTTTGTTTCGAATTACGTCAGTGTTGCGCCTGTTGATAGTAATATTATAATTCTTGTGAAAAACGTTCTTCTGGTTACGATGCCACGTTTTAGTAATCGTGTATATAAGAAGAGGAAGAACGTAGGGAAAAGAAAATTAACACTAATACCAAGTTGCGATGCCGTAATTACGGAAACAATGCGCTCTTCTGCTAAGCAAAACACGGCTGGCCAGCGCCCTGAGACATCTTCTAGCAAGAAGTTGACTGGTGGAAGTGACAGAGAGAGGATAAGAGGAGCAGAAAGAAGAGAAAGGAATATAAAATATGATGGAACAACAGGCCAGAAAAGAAGACCAAAAAGGAAGCTTTTGGATAATGAAGAAGAAGACCCTGATAATCCATCCTATAGTGCAGGAATGTATTGAGAAACTTTGATAGCCATTTCCCGTGAATTAGAATTTTCCTAATATAAGGAACATTTTCTCAAAATCCACTGAAACTAGGGAGATAAAATTTTTATACAACACTCATAGTAGTCAAACTTAAATTGTAACACAGATATTTAACAATATGTTCAGTAGTTTCATGTCAATTTGATTAAAATAAAGCAATTTTTGTAAAAAAAAAAGTTGGATCATTAAATAAAAAATATTGAAAGAAAACTATAAAAGATACTCCAATATCCCTCCATCATAACTGCAATACCAAACCACTTTGTATGTTGAAAAAATTTCAAATTATTCTGTTTGGTAGATTGTTCATAAATGTTCCTTAAACTTAGTGATTTTAACATGGGCAGCATAGGCACCTCCGGCTCCCCTTATGGTCTTCCCATTGCTGGAAGACCTTCAAGAACGCTTCGTTCGGGAAACATTTACAGGAGAACCGGCGCCTTCCGCCGTGAGTCATACCCGCCTCGCTTTCAGCGGCTATTTCTGCTTCACGAAAATCACATGACGGCGGATAGTAAAGAGACAGATCAAGGTTGCGTTATGAGAATAATAAACGGGTTTCCTCTTCTCGCCAGCGAATGTATCAATGCAGACAAAGAGAAAGTAACCCAGCCACACAAAGAAATCCGTTCCTACGACCGCTCGTGTCCAACTTGACAAATGGCAAATTTCTCCTTCGCATTTAAGGGTAAAGGCGGTGGAGTGGGGATAGAACAGACTGACCTTGAGCCGCCTCTCTTAACTGAACGGCCTATATATACACTCTTCTTTATGTTCTGACAACATGTCACAGGGCAGAAAAACTATTAGTTGTAAATTTAATTCTTTACCCCGCAATTCGTTCCCATTTTTCTGGCTTTCCTAACCCGATTATGTAGGGCAGCGTTCCCCAACCTGTCGTCCGCGGATGTATCCTATGGATTTAGAGCACGAAATAAAAATTTATTATTACGAAAACATAAATGGAGCCGTGAGAACACGAGAACTCTGGTCATAATGTGTGATGCGAGTCGAGCTATCAAATGACAGTTCTAGAATAGTCAAAATTCCAATTGTTATTATTACTATTATTAAGGAGTCAGTGGCTAATCTCTAAGGGATCCGCGGTTGAAAAAGATTGGGAATGACTAATGTAGGGAATAATTCGGTCATTAACCATTTTCTAACAAAATATGACGTTTCCTTGATTGTTCCCTCATGGTGCAGCGTTCTTTTAAGCGTCCTTTCCATTTCCTCTTATTCTACTCATACGCACATTTCTGCCTCTAATCCGTATACAATCCAACATATGCTATACCCTGTTCACTCCGAATTGGCGGCTCAAGGTTATATTTCCCTACACCTCACTCCAGCACCCCCTTCCGTTCCTACGACCAGTGAGTCCAACATGACAAATGGCAAATTTCCTGTAGGCATTTTGGGATAAACGCAGCGGAGTGAGGATAGAACAGACTGACCTTGAGCCACCTCTGTTGAGTGAACGGGCTATATATACACTCTTCTTCCTCTTAACAGGCTAGCTGACCTAACATTCTGCCCTTTAATGTTCGCACACAACTCCTGTCAAATAAATTTTTATTGACACGTGCTTATTCCAAAAATTCACCAGTTCTCCGGCATCTTATCAACCTACAACAGCTAGTGAAAAAGAGAGGTCGGTGTCTATTTGTCCAAAGGTATCCACTGTTGCAAAGTCTTGAGTACCTATCAACACTCCTCCCTGACCTCCAGCAACAGGAAATGACGACTATATACGACATACCTTACCAACAATGTGTGACCCCTTTGGCAGTAAGCTGCCTACAGTACCGGTGTACCCACAACCTTGTCAACCAGTTCAACAACTTTGTCAGGAATATTTATCTGTTAGATGGCCATCTTCAGTTCAGATATACACCGATGGGTCAAAGATACCTTTGACAGGTAGGGTAGGCTGTGCATTCTACTGCCCCGAGACACAACACGCTCAGAGGTTCCGCCTACCAGGTCACCTACCAATCTACTCGGCGGAAGCCATTGCCATCAATCAGGCTCTTATATACGCCAGAAGATTTTTACGGCGAAGTGTACTAATACTCACTGATTCACTTAGTGTTCTTCGCTCCTTGGCCATACCCCTTATACTCCAGCGAACTAATACACACAACATCAGCATAGTTCAACAGACTGTAGAACTTAATCAACGCGGTTGCACCGTTAATTATATCTGGATACCCCCACACTATGGAATTAGGCGTAACCAGTACGTAGATATGTTAGCCAAGGAGGCATGTAGCTCGGGCCGAAGCTTAATAACACCCAGAAATACAATTGATTATCATGCAACAATGGTCAGCAATGCATACCACCAATGGACGAGGAGCTGGAATGTATCTAAACAATACAGAGGCCGACAGTACGCTCTAGTTCAGACCTACCCTCCACGAAAACCTTGGTTTTCAAGATGGAATACTCAACGACGGTACATTACTTCTATTATTCGTATGAGATTCCACCACGGCGCCTTCCGTAGTCATCTTTTTCGCATCAAGGCGGTAAACGCACCTTACTGCACATGCAACGGACAGGCAATAGACGACCTTAATCACTTATTTTTCAACTGTTCCAATTTTCAACAACAGCAATCAACATTCATCAAGTCTTTTGTGCGAGCACAGCAGCCATTTCCAACTAACATTGCAGTACTACTCGCTACAAATAACAACAGAATCTACAGAATCATCAAGGATTATATCAAAGACAGTGACCTACATATTTAATGTATCTATATATCTGTATATTTTTAAATACTATTAATATTATTACCTTGTTACTTTACCAGGCTGACTGTATGGTCTATTCAAGACCTAAGGTCAAATAAATAAATAAAACAAACCTCTTCTTCTTCTACTTCGGTCACATCCGTTTTTGTCGAGTTATGTATTTCTTTCTCTTATTCTTTCTCCTCTTTCTGCTCATTCTATCCTCCCATTTTCCTCCAGATCCACATTTCTAGTAACTTTCAACCAGAGAAGAAGCATTAAACGAACAAACAGTGCAGCGACTTCAACGTAATTTGATACTAAGGCTTGGGGTTATGAGTTAGAAATTTCATACCATTACTAACGATTCTTTAGTAAATCACAGGAATACAAGCAAACATTGAAGTTTTTTCAATAACCGACGGAAAACACGTTTCCGTTTAACTGACAATATCCCTTTGTTCACTATGGAAGAGACGGCATCGCAATTGGAATCCAGCTCTCGGCTAAGATTTCCGAAAGCTGACCTTCACCTCTGGCACAGCTTGCTGTGTAATATCAAGTACGACACAACGCTTCCGTGGTTCGGACTCCACGTTAAACTGTAGGTTCCATATACACGGCAGGATCACAGGGTTAGATACACGCTCCCTACGATAGGGGCGGATTGCGGAACCAAAATAACCTTGACACCAGGTAATTACAACACGAGCCTTTATGTTCACTGCTTGCTATATGCCATTAACCGCTAAGTTCAATATTATTACTTAGTATCAACTCCCTGGTTTTTAATTAAACATCTTGGATGTAAATTTTTGGCAGAAGCTTTATAAGTAAATTCTTAAATCCATATTTTATTGGAAGTGCATCACTATTGCCATCAAAGATAACAATGGATAGTAGCAAACATAGTCATATCCACCAAACTTTACCACACCAGCCGCATCTGTGGCTGGTACGTTACTCAAAAACACGAGGCCTTAGCGGTCTGCTGGCTCCGTGGTTAAGGTGTCTGACTGCCGATCGGAAGGTCCCCGGCTCAAATCCCTGTCTCGCTGGAGATTTTCATATGCCCTTAATCCAACCTTCACCTCTATCCCAGCTTGATCTGTAATGTGAAGTACGCCAGAACGCTTCTATGGTTCGTATTCCACGTTAAACTGCAAGTCCCCTGTACCCGGTAGGATTGCCGGGTTAGGATAAGGCGGCTATGACAGGGGCGGAAAGCGCAGCCCACAGAAATCCTATCACTAGGTTGTTGCATCTACACGGAATTATTATTATTATATAAGCCCTTTATTCTACCATCAATGAAAATATTCCAATAGACGACAGACGAACTTAATTAAAGAATATAATTGAACAGACGTCTAGTAAAGTAAGAACCGATTTTCATATCAAACAAACACAACTGAAATTTTAAAACAATTTTATTATTACACCAAAGCCTATACCGTAATCTGAGTTTTAAGAATTGTGTTCGACCACATCGCTCATTTGCTGCAACAGTGACATAACTCAGTAACATCAATTTTATAGAGGGATTATTGAAATGTCTCGTGTAAAACAACTTAATGCATTCACTAGAAAATAATTTATCTGCAAGTTTTATTGAAATAATACAATATAAACGAAGGGAAAATGTATTGCAGTATTTAGGAGAATGGTCATCCTAAGATTATAACTCAAGACAGCTTATTCTTTTAGTTCTGTCATTGTTGCAGCAAATGAGCGATATGAGCTACGCAAGGACATTCTGTCATCCGTGGTTCGTATTCCACGGTAAAATGTAGGTCCCAGAAGAAAGGAACTGGCCGTCCTACCTCTGACACAATGACTTAATACGCCTCCTTTGGGGAGACCCAACAAACCTTCAAGTTTTGGACTAAGTTAATTAGTTTTTATGCCTTCGATTACTATGTCTAGTTGATGTATTGTCTAGCAACGCTTTTTAGATTACGGTACTTAAGAAGGCACTTGAAATTTGAATAGTGTAAATAGCATATACATTCAACAAGATTGTAATAAGTTTTACCTAATATACGAGGCGCGTCCAGAAAGTAAGTTCCGTTAGGTAATAAAATGAAATTGTACACAGATACAGAAGAAATTTATATTGCACAAAATTCTACAACTCTTAAACTACTTTTCCACATAACTGCCGAAATTTTGCAGGCATTTGTCATAGCGTGGCACCAGGTTTTGTATACCTTCTTCATAGAAATCTGCCGCCTGTGTCTTCAACAAGTTGGAAACAGTTTCTTTCAGCTCGTCGTCATTGGTGAAGTGATGACCGCCAAGGAAAGACTTGAGATGTAAGAACAGATGAAAGTCTTGCCAGTTCTTCTGTAACCAAAGGTGGACGCCCACTTCGTTCTTCATCGTGCACATCACTACGCCCGCCATTGAACTGTCGGACCCATCTTCTCACCATCGAATCACTCATCGCATTTGGTCCGTAAACATCGCAAATTTGCCGATAAATTTCACTTGGTTTCACTTTCCTCGCATTCAGAAACCGAATCACAGACCTGATTTCACAGGCGGCGGGATTTTCAATCAACGCCGACATTTCAAACAAGCACAACAAAGCGTACGTAACTGACAACGATCTCCAAATGGCGTACATTCTTCCCCTTGATACACATCGTCTACAGCGCATGTGCGGAACTTCAATCACAGCGCTGCAGCGGAGATAAATTGAAACGGAACTTACTTTCTGGACGCGCCTCGTAGATAAGGAAATGTGTAAATAGATAAGTTACGCATATGGATGTAAGAAGCTTTGTAAAAATGTAGATTGGCTGTATGGTCTCTAACCGAATGCCAATAAAATAAAAAAATCTACTTTTCAGCATGATTTCCATCATTACTAAGGCACTTATCATAATGAACAACCAATTTCTGAATTACACTCTCATGAAATTCCGCCGTCTGATTTGCCAACCACTGTAGAGCAGCCGTATTGACGTAATCATCGCTGTGACGCCGACTGCCTAAATGTTTTACAAGTACAGGAAGAAGTGGTAATCACTGGACGCTGGTTCCCAGCCGTACGAAGAGCTCTTGTGCTCGCTGAGCTGTTTGTAGACCTGCATTGTCATGAAGCAAAACAAAACTTTTATTGAACTTGCCACGCTGTTTATTTTGGATTGTTGGACGCAGTTTAATTAAGTTATCACAATATATCTCATAAGGGAGCGTCCATAAACTACGTGGCTCCGTCTAGAGGGGTGGAGAGGGGTTCGCTGGAAAGTTACGCTGAGCTACGTGGGTGAGGGGAAGGGGGGGAAGGGGGGAGGGGTGGAGGGGGGTGTTCAAGCCAAGCCACGTAGCTTTTCATTCGTATTATTTGTCACAGCTAAATAAGGTACAAAACACACAACAACATGTGAATATTTATTTCTGTTATTTAACTAACTCCGTATGTAATTTACGATAGTCTGACAAGAGAAAACAGTTTAAATATCTTCTGGACTCAGTAGGGTAAAAAGCTACGTGCTATGTGGAAAAGGGGGGGGGGGGAAGAGGCACAAGCCACGTCGGGATACGTGGGGGAAGGGGGGTTAACAGGAGGTCAAAATGGAGCTACGTGGTCAATGGACGCTCCCTAACTGATTGCTTTATCCCGAGGCGCTCTGGACTCGCATTCGAGAGAACGCCGGTTCGAATCCTCGTCCCAGCATCTAGATTTGGGTTTTCCATGGTTTCCACAAATCACTCCAAGTGAATGACATGGCCGAATTTCTTCCCGTTCCTTGTCCCCAGTCCCATCCCGCCTCTAATGACCTCGACGTCGACGAGGCGTAAAGCCAAAAGTTAAAAAAATCCACAAGTAGCACCCACTGCCTACTCTAAAACATATGGCACATGGTTTTTCAGGCTAAAATTGTTAGTTTGAAATTCAGTTTCTTAAGCTACGTTGAATGCTTACATTCCACGGATTGTTGTTTCGATTCTGCCTTAACATGAACCACCGATGTTTTGTCTCCAGTGACAATTCGACTTAAAAATTAATCACCTTCGTTACTGCAGCGTTCAAGGGAATGCAATCTTCATCTTCATTACTGCACAGCTTAAGCAAAGAACTGGCTACTTGATTGGAATTGTTACCATCAATCAGGATTTTAGTGCCCATCACATGCAAAGCTTTCGGTAATTTAAGCATTCTATAAGAATTTCATGTTGAACATTTGCTGAAATTTGAGAAACTCATTAGATAAGGATAAAATGGTAAAGTGTATGTCTTCTTGAATTTCTGTATTTACTTTCTACACCAAGTCTGTTGATCGCACACTAAGACGGCCATATTTAAACACTCTACCCATTTCCTTACCATCCCATCGCTCTTAGTGATTCCTCCATAAACTTCACTAATCTGCTGATGAATTTCGACCACTTTAACGTCTTTTGCACACAGGAAACGAATCAAGGCACGTAATTCTCATTCGGCCGGATTTTTAACTAAGATATTTTAAATAAGCACAAATAATCGTAAACACGGATGAATGCTTCCGCTATGGCGTGCGTGGGAAGGTGCTCAGCGCGAATCGACGATCACAACGCTGCACAGTCCATTTTCTTTTTTTTTTATTTAAAGTGGTTCCTAAAAAACACGTCTTTTATATGAAAACATCAACGAACAGAGTGTTTCCATTAGACGGCTAAGCACACGAGGTCGCTAGCGTTCTGTTTGAACCTTTGGAAAGAGAGTTGTGCCTTTACAATGAGTTGGATCTTATCGGAGAGAATTCACGAAGAATTTCAATTGAGGCGGCCCATTCACACAGAATGGGAACATGAATTGGAAAACAATTATCAATGGAACACTGAGTTTTCTTTTCCCTAAAAAGCAAACGGATACATCACACTGAGCACTTTCGTAAATAGGTCTTATGTTACACATCCTCCATATCAGTAATACAGGAGACAAGAAAAACCGATCAGCACCAGTGCGCGTAGATTAATGTTAAACACTGAAATGTATTTCTAATTTCATGGTTGCATATAGTCAGCAAAACTCTGTAAGAGTTAAGGTTGTAACATAAACAAACAGAATCCTGATTGTAAAGAATCATTAAAACATGGATAAGCATCTGGTTAATGAGACTGATACTCACCATATGTGCAAAGGAAGAAATCAAGGAAATGTTTTCTTACGGTTCAAACGTCTAAGAAGAATGAGTCAATGGTCTGAAGAGACATTATTCTATTTGGAGATATGATTGAAAATACAGAAAAATTACAGAATACTGGATGGAGCGTGGTGGATGAGGAGTAACATTCTGGCCTCGCATTCAGGAGGATGCGGGTTCAAATCCCGGTTCGGTCAACCGAATTTCATCCACGTTCCTTGCACCCAGTACTTTCCCCCCTCTAATGTTCTTGACGGCGACAAGACGTAAATTTAAAAAAAAAAAAAAAATTTAAAAAAATGGTCAACGTGCGCAACATTAATAGTGATATAATAATCAGTACGTATCAAAACTTATGTAGATATAACGCTAGAGTCAAAAAGTTCTGCGATTCAGAAATAGAAGAACCGTACTCGCACATATTTTAAAATGTATATATCAGAGTATCGGTTTTAGACATCTTAACTAGAGCGACACAATTATCGGGTATCGCCTAGTAAGTTCACGTATTCGTATTGTGGATTATAGAAAATTGTTGCCCAATTTTCGAAACTGTCACGCGGTATGCTAGTTTATCTTAACAACAACGAAGTTTATCTACATTAGTATCCTATTCCTGTTGTTAAATATATTAAGTCAATTAGTTCGTATAGTAAATATCTCGAAATGTGCTATCTTGATTTTGCAAACTGTCTGAGGCGAAAATTTTCATAACTGCAGGCGGACAAATAATAATGTACGAAATTACAGGATAATATTTTAAGTTAACTTCGATTTAAAGAGTTTAAATGCAATATAAATTCCTGAAAAAACCAATAGTATACACAAAAAAAATGAATAATTGAATTCTTCGTATAAGTTCTTCAGTCCCACAGTTCACAATTTCGTAAAGACGTGTTTACAATTCGCAGACGTGAAGAAAATTCACAGTTTTTAATGCAATAAACAGCGAATAACATCACAACAAAACATATTGTTATCAATTTTTAGGATAAATGGATTGCTTATCTTCAATGTTGGGTGCAATCTCTGACCGGGATTGTTTTAAAAATCTTCGGTGCACTTCTGTACACATTGAGAATAGATTATCATTTCTTGCTCAGGTACCCGGTCAAGTAAAGCAATAAGGCATAGCGCAGATTTCAAGTTAAACTAAAAGCCTCAAAGAGTAAAACCTCTCACAATCGTTTAGGTAGTTTTCGCGAAATGCCATTTGAAACTACCAGACAAACTCAATTCGGTACAGATTTATATATGTAAAGCTATTGACAAACGGATCAACGTCCTTAGCTAGCTGGAGCAAAGTGGAATGTGTAAACCCCGCCCATTGTTAGTCACGTGAAAGTGATCGACATAAATAAATAAGTAAGAAAACATGTTTACCTTTTATTTTTTTACGCTATCCACTCCGCCTCATTCTTAACCTTCATTTGTTTTTTTACCTTCAGATTTATGGATTATTAACGATTCATTAAATAGCAAAAACTTACGTAAATTGCAGGCTTACAGTTATGGCATACAGTGCCTTGAACTGACTGTGCTGGGTAATGACCTGGTGACAGCGTTTTTATTGGCTGCGCACCTTATCATAGTGGCCTTACTCAAAACCTGTAATCCTACCTAATGTGGGGAACCTACAGTTTATCGTGGGATCCGAACCTCGGAAGCGTTCTGGCGTACTTCGCATTACACAGCAAGCAGTGCCGGAGTTGAAAGTTAGGCTAAAAGCCTTTGAAAATTCCCGCCAACATGGGGATTCGAACAGGGGACCATTCTCCTACAGACAGAGGCCTTAATTACTCAGCCACCAGACCGCTCCACCCTACTGAGTGACCTATAAGGATCGGTTATGTAATTCTGGAGGCACAGCGTTTAGCAGAGTTTATCCGAAGGAATGCCGCGATGGTTCCTAAACCAACGATTTTGAGAGATCGAAGGAATGTATATCTAACATTGAAATTTTTTCGGAAAAAAAAAAATTGGCTGTTAAAATACGAGGCACTTCTACATCCATACTCTGCATTCACAAACATGGTGGGTGACAGAGGATGCTAAGCACCAATCTTAGGGATTGTGCATAAACTACGTGACTCGGTCTAGGGGAAGAGGGTGTAACGTACTTATATGTAACGTCTCTATTTTGTATAATACTTTAAATATATTTATTTACTTTATTGCCTCTTATTTCCAGCACCAGACCAGTATATAGAGATTTCCTTAACCCCTCTTTGTCCGGCGCTGGTTTTAATATGATACGTTGAAAAATCGAAATTATAATTATTCCAATTCTTATCACACAAACTCAAATTAATTCCTTTGTCTGTATCTACATATATCTCAATCTCAAATCATCACACTTCCTACTTATCACTTGTATATTTTTTATTTAACAAACAATTCTCTTTTCTCAAGTCATATAACATTATCTTTATCCATAACCCTAAATCTTCTGCCCTCAGGCTAATGTTTTACTATTAATAATCCCGCCAGGATTCTTGTGGCTTCTCCAGTGAGCCAAACTGTTTCATCTCTTCTTTCAAACTTATTCATTCCAAAAAACCAAAACTCGTCCTCTCCATTCAAATCTTCTCTTCAACAACTCACTCTTGACTCTTCTTTTATTTTTCAGAGATCTCATTATTCGTCTTGTTATTCTTTGACTTTTGAACTTAAAAATTCCGAGTTAATACACACCATTACAATTTATTAAATAAAAAAATAGCTTAATTAATGTAAAATCACACAAATGTGAGGTTGTGTAGCTCACGAGGGGTTGGCTGGAAAGCTACGTTGGCCTACGAGGGAGGGGGGGGGGGGGTTTTCGAGCCAGGCCACGTAGCTTATTGTTCATATTATTTGTCATAATTAAAATGAGATACAGGACACACAACAGCATGTAAATATTTATTTCCACTATTTAACTACCCCGTATGTAATTTATGATATCTGACAATAGAAAACAGTACAAAATGTCTTCTGGAGTCAACAGGGAAAAAAGCTAAGTGCTACGTGAGAGGGGGGGGGGGGGGAGAAGCAAAAGCCACGTAGGGCTACGTGGTGGGGGGGGGGGAGGTTCACAGGAGGCCAAAATGGAGCTACGTGGTTTATGGGCTAGAGTACTCCACGTGCTGAGGATCACCAGTTCGAGTCCGGCCGAGGACATGGGTGTTTAAGTGCTGTATGTGAGTGTGCTTGCCGTGTATGTGCTATGGTGTGCCTGGTATTACTTGAAAGATAATGTATACACAGAGAACACTGAAAATAATGGATGAACTTAACTTAATCTTGAGCTGACTGTATGGCTTTGAGAACCCAAATGTCACCAAAAAAAAAAAAGAATCCCACAGCGATTGGCACGAGGAAAGAAAGAGTACATAAAAGCATCAGCACAGCATCTTGTTTCTCCGGGCATTGCGACCTAATTAGTTGATGGAAGAAGTATGTCATTGCATTCGTATCTCATTCCGTTGGTGTTCAGCTACTGAGCAGGATTTAGTGACCGCAGCACGCTTCAATTAGCGTGCCTACTCTTGGCAAGCCGGTCTCGAACAGTAGTTGGTGCGTGCGGTTGCGTCAACACAAGGCCAAGATGAGAGGCACGTAAATTGCCGGACGATCCTTCGACTTCCTTATTCGCCGTGTCAAGGTCGCTCAGACAACACAAAGGATCCTGGACATGGGATCAGTTCTTACATAGTTCCCAACACCAGGTTGTGCCGATTCCTCGAAATCTTTGAAAGTGTTCTAGGAAAGAATCTGTGTTTAGAAGGTTGGCATCCGTCATGGAGATGGTTCCCCTGCCATTTATTGTTGCTCAAATTAGAGTGGCTATATGGTTGATGTAGTATCAGCGCCTAAGAGTAAAAAAATGCAGTATTAAAAAAATGTGGAGGTGAAATTAGTAGTGCCACCAGTTTTTTTTTTTTTTTTTAACTGCTTCACGTCTCTCAACAGCGAGGTCTTTAGAGACGAGAAAGGATGGGGGCCAAGGATGGGGGCAAGGAATGGGAAGGAATTCGCCCATGGCCTTTTGAAGGAAGCATCCCGGCATTTGCCTGGAGTGATTTGGGAAACCATGGAAAACCCAAATCTGGATGCCCGGACGGGGATTCGAACCGCCGTCATCCCGAATACGAGGCGAGAACGCTAACCGTTACACCGCCACGCTCGGTTTGCCACACGGTAGTGTATTGGGACCATTGCTATTCATTATTCTAATGAATGACTGTGTTGATGGTGTAAAGTCGGACGTTAGGTTTTTTTGCATGTGACATAATGGTATATATAAGAATGAACAGCTGCAGGGTGACCTGGATAGGATTCTAGCTGGGTAATCAGCATGGAATAAAAATAAATGCCAAGAAGAGTCAACTTATGAGGTACGCACATAAAAAAACTGAAGGTTGTTTATTATTATAGGGTGGATAAGGAATTGATTATTGAAGGCCTGAAGTGTAAATATCTTGGCATATATTTTCATAGTAAACTCAGTTGGGCAAGTTGTAAGAACAAGATTAAAAATCCCATTTATTTGAGATTGTGATGAGGGGATTTACCAGAGAAGTAAGAAACTGTATTACAAAACTTGCTTGAATATGATGGTGTAGTATGAGACGCATATTTTGGGTATCATTACGAGAGTTGGAAGTCGTGCAAAGAAGAGCAGCTAGAGTTGTTTTTAGGACATTACCGCCGAACACAATCAGTATCAGATTTAATAAAGAAGCTGGATTGGGAGTCATTGGATGATTGGAGGAAGGTGAAGACCGTATTGGAAGTTGTCAAGGCAAATATTGATTTTGAGGCTTGGAAGGATATTGGTAGAAGAATTAGGAGTTCTGGATGGCAGGAAAGAGATGATCATGACCACAAGCTGACACTCGAGTTCAGGCATAAGGGAACGTGCACAAACTACGTGGCTCGATCCGGGGGGGGGGGAGGTTGGCTGGAAGGCTACGCTGGGCTACGTGGGGGGAGGGGGGGCTCCGAGCCAGGCCACGTAGCTTTTTTCATAACATTTTTGATAACATTTTTCACAGTTAAAATGAGGAACAGAACTCACAACAACATGTTATTTATTTCCCTCAATTAATTATCTCCGTATGTAATTTACAATCTTCTGACAGGAGAAAACGGTAAAAAATGTCTTCTGGAATCGAAAGGGAAAAAAGCTACGTGCTACGTGGGGGGGGGGGGGGGGGGGGTTCACAGGAGGCCAAAATGGAGCTACGTGGTTTATTCACGCTCCCTAAGGAAGAGGGTCAACATTCTGAGGGAGACAATAACTGGAATGAATTAACAAAAGAGAAGTGCTGGGTAATTTACCTAAAACATTCGAATAGTTTAAAATTAAAATTTGTAAAGGGTAAAAGTGGGTGAGTAAGGAAATTGCTCTAAAAGAACTTGTAACACCCCTCAAACCCAAACTTTAAAGGAAATTGTATTTAATGAATTATTTGTAGCAAGTGAGGGGTTGAGTAAATATGATTTTGTATGTTTACCTTGCCATTGATTGTGAATTGGTGTAAACGGACGGACTTTATGTTGTGTAAAGGAATTATATAAACACTATTTAATTTGTTTAAGGACAGAACTATGCAAGAAAAAGTGATTAAATGTTAGCAATTCCAAGTATTGAGATGAGTTACGAAGTTTAGTGGACAATTTACGACAGTTTAAACTGATTTATGTGGATAATTTCATGTGTAAATATCTTTAATTTTCATTTCTGTGCATTTCGTAATGATTTTCATTGATTTTGATTATTTTTAATACGATTTTAATTGTTTAAGTATTGTTAAAGTTCGAGAAACATCTGTCGGAAGACTTTGAAGTATTCTGGAATTTTCTATGGAACTTATACAAGTGATCGGCAGAGACGAGTTTTAGTTTTATGTTTGCAAGGATTCAGAGTGTAATACAGTACTGTGAGAGTCTTGTCAGTAGCAGTTTTTGAAAGCAGTACTGAGTGTAATCGCTGGAGCTTCTGTTTATGTTTGCAACCAGTATCTTTGGAGTCTGATGTTTTCGATAAATAAAACAAATTTAAATCTGAAAGTGTATATTGGACTAATTATCTTATATAAAAAATTCTCGTGTCACAATTTTCGTTCCCATACTCCTCCGAAACGGCTTGACCGATTCTCATGAAATTTTGTGAGCATATTGAGTAGGTCTGAGAATCGGCCAACATCTATTTTTCATCCCCCTAAATGTTAAAGGTAGTCCACCCCTAAATTTTTTTTTATTTTTTAGACAAAATTTTTATTTTTTATTTTTTTATGATACAACATACAAAAATACATACAATCCTAAATTTTCACCCTTCTACGATCAACCCTTATTTTTTAATAGCCATTTTAGTAATTCTTTTTGGATGCACCGGGTGGAACTGGCAAAACATTCGTTATTTCGCTAATTCTTGCTGAAATACGATCAAATAATGGCATCGCATTGGCCGTTGCATCATCGGGCATTGCAGCAACTTTATTGGATGGAGGCAGAACAGCTCATTCAGTATTTAAGCTGCCACTAAATATTCAGAATAACCCTGACGCAGTATGCAACATTAAGAAACAATCGTCCATGGCCACCGTGCTGAAACGGTGTAAAATTATCATCTGGGATGAATGTACTATGGCACACAAACATTCGCTTGAGGCGTTGAACAGGACATTGAAAGATATTAAAAACAACGACAAACTATTTGGCGGAACTCTGTTGGTCCTTTCAGGTGATTTCAGACAAACACTTCCAGTCATTCCACGTTCAACATACGCTGATGAGATCAACGCTTGCTTCAAATCATCTCCATTGTGGCGTAATGTTGAAAAATTACAGCTAAAAGTAAATATGCGCGTTCAAATGCTTCAAGATCCATCCGCTGAAACATTTTCAAAACAACTCTTAGATATCGGCGATGGAAAAGTTGCTATAGATGAAACTGGATACGTAAAATTACCGACCGATTTCTGCACAATCGCTGATTCGCAAGATACTCTCATTGAACAAATATTTCCCGATGTCCACACACAGTACATAAATCATGAGTGGCTTGCAGGAAGAGCAATTTTAGCGGCAAAAAATGTAGACGTTTTGTTATTTTTATATTCCCTCATCGTTCACAGCGCTCCATGCCTATTTCAAGCATATACCACATTCTTACATACATACAATATACACATTCTTACATACATACATACTTACAATAAGTAAGCTATTTTTTGTCTACACTAGAAATTACTTGAAAGTTATTTATATGGCAAAACAACGTTTCCCGGGTCAGCTAGTTTCATTATAAACAACCTGAGATAAATATTAGTAAGTAAACGCAAAATGGGTGTGTAGGAAATTGCACCAGGAACATTGCAATTAAATTAAGGTTCTGGTTTCAAGAAAGTCTTCTTCGGCCAGGATAACGTTTCGCTTCCATGATACTTTTGATGATGAGGTTTACTTACCATTTCGAAAGATTTGTACCGAAATGGTTTCCTTGGTTTTATACTGGTAGAGCTTTCTCCTATATTACGCAGCACGGTGTTTCTGTAGGTAGCGACTCATTGTAAGTCAGCCTTCACGCGACGCGTTGGCGCTGCTGCGGTGGGTTGAGAGGTTAATTACACGGTGGCATCAGATGGTCGTTAGTTTTAAGACTACTCATAACGCTGGCGTCCACAAACCGAGCGGGTATAATTGCGCGCCTCTTTAGTAATAAACATCTCACTGATAGGGGTGTTACGCAGCGTGCGTGGGAAAGGTTACCCACAATTCTCCAGGCACACTTTTTAAAGAGGCATTATTTAAGCTGGGATCGGTTTCAACCTAACATCATTATCAGACTCATCCTCCGTGCTCATAAATTAACATTTCCCCAATGTTCTCTGTAACTTGATTCATTGCAAGACAGGAGGAGGATGAGGAGGGTCATGGGAGTGTACAGGGCGTATACTGGCGATGAGGCATGGAAAGATATTGCAATAGGTATGAAAAGTAGTGCATGGAAGGGAAAAGATGACCATGACCACAAGCTGGCACTCGATTTCAGGCACAAGGGTGTGGGAAGATTCTCTTTTTTAGGTAAGGGTGTCAGGGATTGGAATGAGTTACCAAGAGAAATGATGAATAATTTACCGAAAACTTTGAAAGAATTTAAAGATAAAATTTGTAGAGGGCAAATGTAGGTAGGTGCAGGATAGGGGGAAGATGGGTGTGTAGGGAAATTGCCACCGGAGCCTGTGCTCCATTGCAATTAAATTAAATTAAATTAAACTTTACCCCGTGACGCTCTGAGATGGGCTTTGTGCTCTAAAAATCAATTCTATTACTATTACAATTACTCCGCGATTCACTAAAAGTGTTTGGCGGAGGGTGCATTGCACCTATCAGGAAAGGTAATGGTTTGGAAGGGATGTACGGGATATGGCAGGTGGCGCCCATGGGCTATTGTGAGGAACCATCCCAGCATTCGCCTGGAGCGATCTGAGGAAACCATGGAAAACCCAGATCAGGATGGCCGGAGTGCTTTATCGGAAGCTACTCCTGTCCGATTTTGTGTTTACTCGCCCGGTAAATCCATTCTATTCCATTCCCTAATCGCTCGTGGAAAAAATGAGTAGAGAAATGAATCGGTTCTGGCCCTGATTTCTCTTATCTTATTTTCGCGGTCATTCCGAGATATGAATGTTGCTGGTAGCAATATTTTTTTGCTGCCATTCCGAAATACGTCAGTCAAGAATTTTTCAATAACTTCCGTCGAGAGCAACGCCTTCGGTGCTCCAGGTCTTCCCAACCTAACTCCTTCAACATGGCACTTACGCTTTCCCTCCAACTATACCTGTCACGAATCGGGCGGCTCTTCTTTGGACCATCTCTAATGCCTCCATTAATCCCTTTTGATGGGGACCCCATACAGAGCAACAATATTCCAAGTGAGGCCAATTCAGTCGTAATACCCTTGAAACACAGTTCAATTTAGACAAACCCTAAATATTAACTTGATTTTCCGGGAATGCCGAGTTTTTCATTTGCATTGCTGAGCTTTGGACTGACGTACTGCAGTCTTCATCAGAGATACTACATTAGTTAAGTCACCAACGAGCGGAAAGTGTCATTGGCTAGGTCTCACATGACGGCTGACTGCGTTGTTGCTTTTCTTCAAAATTTCTACTGCTTCTTTGTTGAAGTTGTTTGTTTTTCTTCCAAATCTCTGCAGCCTCCTTCACTCGTCGAATCCTCCACTGGTCTTCTCTCCACAGCAGCCTCGTGTTCTCTAACTTTATCTCGTGTCCGGTATTGATGGTATGGCTAACTACGGCCGCAGAAGCCCAAGAATTCATTTAATCTCAAAATAATTATGCTTAATTTATTTCCATTTCCCTTTCATTAAATAAATAGGTTTGTTACTACTCCCTTGAAAACGTCTATGAAATTTCAGCTAAATGTGGTCTCCAAATATCGTATGCTAAAACCCACTGTATGGAAGGATATTCGCGGTACCAAGATGGATAACGCATGGAAACGCGATTAGGTAATTTATCTCAAGTAACTAAATTCAGATATCTGGGAGAAGTTTACTATGGCTTTAAGCATCGTCGACGGCGAGATCATTATAGGCGGGATGGGACTGGGGAAAGGAACGGAAAGGAATTCAGCCATGGCCTTTTTGAAGGAAGCATCCCGGTATTCGCCTGGAGTGATTTGGGAAAACCACGGAAAACCCAAATCTGGATGCCCGGACGGGGAATCGAACCGCCGTCCTCCCGAATGCGAGGCCAGAGCGTTAACCACTCACCCAACACGCTCGGTCTGGGAGAAGTTATTCAATCTTCAGGACTAAAACGTGAAGCAAATGAGGAGAGAATATTTAAATCACAAAAAGCTTAACGAATCACTTTGAACAGATACAACAAAAAGTCAATATCCCGAAATGCAAGGTTAAGACTAACACTGTAATCAAACCGGAGACATTATAAACATCGAAACATTGATTGTTGGGGGGTAGATCATTGATTAAAGATATTGAAAAGCATATAATGAAAATTTTAAGGAAAATCTTTGGCCGAATTTGTACAGGAGGAATTTGAATGAAAAGGAAATCAGCATTCGGAAAAAATTTCAGACACTTTCTGGAAAAGACGAATTAAATTCTTCAGCCATATTATCAGAATGAGTAACAACGTGCTAACGAAAATAATTCTCAACCTGGCCCTTTCAATGAAAATGAAAAACAATTGTCTAATTGAAATCGAAAAGGATCTCCAGGAAATCGAAATCTCGGATGATATCGTGCAGATTTAGTAGCACGGTCAATATCACCAATTCGCCAACAAACAGTATATTAGAAGAAGGAAAGGAACACCTGGACGGAAGAACGTAGGAAATTTCTCAACGAGAGGGTGAAGAGATTTTGGGAACAGAAGAAAAACACATCTGCTAAATAAGTTCATTCGCGCTCCTCAATTGGACATAACAATGGAAGATGAAAAAACAAGTTTGTTTATGTGCTTTCTAAATGAAATCCAGTCGCTTATTTCATTGCAACAGCGAACCATAATTCAAATTAATAATCTTTAATCAGTTTATAGAAGGTAACGAAGTAAGTATGCCAACATGGCGTAACAGTGTGACATTTCACAACGAGTTATAAATACTGGTGGCAATAATGATACCGTATTATAGTGTTTATGGACAATTACTTCCATAAGTATTCACTCCAAGAGTCCATCAACACCTTTGGTAAAAGACGATGTCTGCTTAAAAAAAATCTACGGTTCTTATCGGCAAAAATTCAGCTATTGACCTGAAACCATAATGCTGTTCAAACTATTTCCCTTCCGGCCGCACTAACTTTTCCCAAGCGATGTCGGCAATGCTGGACACACTTCAAGCAAAACTGTTTAGCAACTGAACGCAACTGATGTCTGGTTTCATCGTGCAACAACGGCGTCCTTCCCAGCAGCGTTTCTGTAGTATTTAAAAAACAAAACAAAAAAAAAACAGGAAATAGTCGCACAATTCAGCTGGGTGACCTCGGGTGAAGGAAAGTATCGTAAAACGAGTATATCAGGTCCGGGTAATGGGGGAAAGGTATACATTGGCAGCGAATGAAAAATATGTACACGTTGTTCAAACTGACTCAATCGATTGGCTAGCGTATACACGAGATAACTGTGGGAGTGAAATAATTACCTCGTGCCGTCATATACATTTTGCTGCGGAGTAATTACAGTTCGGTATGTTTCGAGAAGAAATGTTACTCTACTTTAGAAAAAATCTACCTCAGGTTAACATTTCACCACTTTGTTTCCTGGTTAATAATATTGCACTCAGTGTGGTGGGTGAGCAGTAACACTCTGGCATAGCATTCGGGAGGACGCGGGTTCGAATCCCCGTCCCGTCAACCGGATTTGGGTTTTTCATGGTTTCCCCAAATCACTCTTGGTAAATGACGGGATCGTTCCCTCAAAATTCCATGGCCGAATTCCTTCCCGTTTCTTTTCCCTTGTCCTTCCCGAACTCTAATGACCTAGACTTCGGCGAGGCGTACTCAGAGCTTTTCAAATTAAATGAACTCTTAAGCAATCACAGCTCGCCGGTAACAAAATAATTGCCGCGCTTTACAACTATGCCAGGTAATAGTGATAAACTATTTTTTTAATACAGTTTCATGTTCAAGCTCAATGTTCAGTAATGAATTCGTCACCAATAACGAATTTTCAAAAGCCATAATGAACATGCTATGTGTATTATGTTATAAACAAATAACGCTCTTTAGTTGTAGGCTTACTATTTAGCTTCCTGTAGTAATCTTTCCTATCCGGAGCATGTTCATCGCACATCCCCTCCAGATTGTATAATATACTCATTCGCCTCTACGTTTCTGATCATCTGCACCTCCATCTCATATTACATTAACTATAGTGCGCGTCACAAACGAAGGCGGGTGGCGCAGAGAGAGACAGAAATAGGGACACAGGGTATACGACGTTGCCACATTTCCAGCAGGAGACGAGCGAAGTAGAGAGAGGAAGAAAGTATAGTAATTACGTACTACTACTAATATTACTGCTGTGTAATGATAATAATATGCGTTTTAGCAGCGCTTTATGTGCTAATACTATTATGAAAGACAGGAATGTCAGCCACAGCAAACAATCAACACTCGTGTAACCACGAAAAGCGCTGGATTGTTACTGAATTCGATTGGCTGCTGCCAGACCGATGACGTTCTGCGCAGAGCCTCGCTAAACTGGGCCGCCTTCGTTCGTCACGCGCACTATAGTCAGGAATACCTCAAGATGTTCCGTGTTAACCTTTCCGTTCTCCTCGTCAAATTTCGTCATGGAGCTCTTTCCACAAGAATACATTCAAACACTTCCTTCCTTCTTCTTCTTCGCCACCTTTTCCCACATTGGGGGTTGGCTGCCTTCAATTAGATTTACTCATCGTTGGCAGGGTCACATTTGGAGCTTTGATTTTACGGTCGCAAGCCCTTGCTGACGCCAAGCATTTTATACCTACTGCCAGGACTTACTCCGCACTAATGGAGGAAGGGAAATGTTGCCATGTGTCTTTGACATGTGCAACTGCTTTCTGTAAGTGATAAGTGTATTTTTTGTTTGTGTGGCGGAGATTGGAGACCGTCCCAACATTTGCCTTGTGGGTCGTCCATTAATTACGTGTGGTGAAATAGGGTGGGGGTGGGTGGGGGGAGCGTCCGGCGAAATCTCACCAAAGGAGGGAGGGCGTGGGGGGGGAGGGGGAGGTCGATGGATATCTCATGTAGAGCTATAAAAAAAAAAGATCCACAAACGACACAGATATCGGCTTTAAGGCGGATATAAGGTCTATAAAAGACTACGAGGTCGGTCGGGAGTGAGCGTCAAAATCTCACGTCGTCTTAAGGCTCGTTCCCACGACGCGTCCCTCGGCGCGTGTTAGGGGACGTCTCTCATCTTTGCCGCATATGTTAGCAGGGACGGCGCGCCTCGACCCACCGCCAGGCGGTAAAAGATGAACGGCGCGTACTGCCTACCCCGCGCCGTGGGAATGGGCCTTTAGGGGTGTGTGGTTCGGAATTCCGGAAAACTGACGCCTCCTTGATCGTTTTACGTTTCGTCGACGTAGGTGTTATTAGAGGCGGAGGAGGATTGGTGACAAGGAACAGGAAAGTATTCATCCATGACCTTTTGAAGGAACGGCGTTAGGGGAACCGTGAAAAATCGAAATCAGGAAGGCCGGACTGGGATTTGAACCAGCGTCCTCTTGAATGCCAGGAACAAATGTTACCGCTCAACCACCACACTCGTTTCTTTTTTTATATATATATATGAACAAGCCATTATTCAGCATTCTTCATCAATACGCATAGCTGAAATGACTTCCTAGACTAACACTTCCGAAATTATGTCCTAATTGCAGATCTGGTTGTAGGCCATCTTCCGCAGTCGTTGGTTAATAGATTATAAATCAAAATTCCGTCTGGAAACAACTGTTGATCGTTAATATTACTTTATTCCCATACGCATTTCGCCCTTAGGGATTGTGCAAAAAACTACGTGGCTCGGTCCAGGGGGGGGGGGGGGTTGGCAGGAAGGCTACGCTGGGCTACGTGGGGTGAGGGGGGGGTTCCGAGCCAGGCCACGTAGCTTTCCCTTCATAACATTTTTCACAGTTAAAATGAGGAACAGAACTCACAATAGCATGTGAATATTTATTTCCGTCATTTAACTATCTCCGTATGTAATTTACAATAGTCTGACAAGAGAAAACAGTACAAAATGTCTTCTGGAATCAAAAGGGAAAAAAGCTACGTGCTACGTGGGGGAGGGGGGGGGTAGAGGCAAAAGCCACGTAGGGCAACGTGGGGGGGGGGGGGGGTCACAGGAGGCCAAAATGGAGCTACGTGGTTTGTGCACGCTCCCTTATGGTGTGGGACATCGTCAGTGGCTGTGAATTTTACATTTGTTTCATTATATTTGACAAAAGCATTACAAATTATTATAAACATATCCATAGCAATGGGAAAATCATTATTGAGTGAATTCACCAATTTAACCAATAAAACACTGTTTAACTCACTAAAAATAAACACTGCACAGGAAAACTAATACAAACTGTTCAACTCAATAAACAAAAAAAAAAAAAACAAAAAAAAAAGCAAACACAC
Organism: Vandiemenella viatica; assembly: GCA_031002005.1. Taxonomy (NCBI): domain Eukaryota; kingdom Metazoa; phylum Arthropoda; class Insecta; order Orthoptera; family Morabidae; genus Vandiemenella; species Vandiemenella viatica. The sequence continues at coordinate 41,208,824 of JARYHS010008074.1, read as the reverse complement.
AACAGCTGATGAAAACAGGGAAATAATTTAATAGAGCAACACAGATACAATAACAAACAAAAAATGAAACAAAGTTGGTAGCACTGCATTTCAGCAAAACAACATGTATGTTATGTAGCAAACAAATGCAACAAGAAGCTTACAGTCAATATTTCAATGGATATAATGCCAACTGTTTATTCAGAAATATGTAAAAGTGTAAAACAGTTTTCTACTTGTGAAAAAGAAGATCTGTAAAATGCATAAAGTGCTGTTCCAGACCGCCATGTAAAATATCATCACCCTAGCTGTAAGTACAATGTAAATATGTATATAATAACTTGTAATGCTTTTGTCAAATTAATGAAACACATGTAAAACAAATTCACAACAACTGACGATACCCCACACCATAAGGGCGAAACGCGTATGGGAATAAAGTAACATTAACAGTTGTTTCCAGACGGAATTTTGATTTATAATTTATGCCCTAATATTCAAATGTGTACTAATATTCAACAACGTCGTTAGCAGGTGATGAAAACATCATCCAACCTTTTATACGACTCCTACTTCACTAATTATTCTTATTTTACCACACAATTACGGACTTACATTTGATGCCTTCTGCATTTCCTGTCCAAATTTTACTGTATTAGACTGCAGTTAAAATAAAATTTAATTAAACAAGATTTCTATTTCGTCACCAAATAATGCTATGTTATTCAAAGTTATTTCAGTTTAGAGTGAATTGTATCCTAATACTTGGAATGAATCAGACAATGAAATAATAAATTCAGTTAGAACTAAGTGATTGCGCTAGCATTGAGAGCCTTGGGAGCTGAGAACGACACGCCACTTTACAATCATATTATTCTTAAGAAGCCACAAGATATACAGCTCCATGTTTATACCCCCGGAATTTACCAAAGTACGCTACCTAACCTGAAAACACGTGAAGCACAGATTTTGGCTCCAAGGGACAGCTTGAGCTACCCAATCGATTTTTTTTTAATATCACTCTAGTACGGAACCCTTAGTGGACGAAGCAGAGCTCGTACTAGGTCCGTTTCTTAATTACATAGCCTAGGGCAGTGTTTCCCAACGTGGGGCCCACGCCCCACAGGGGGGCAATTTGGTTTTTTTTAGGGGGGCAATTTAGAAATTGACTTGATGCGACTTTACCGCTTTCTCTTTGGGTTATTTAAACGAAATGCCAGATATGGTTACAAAATATTGCAAAAAAGAAAATTCTTAAAAGGATCACACTGAATTGCCATAATAAATGTTTATTATAAATCTTTTTAATTTGAATTTTAGTATTTCATTATATGTTTTTTAATTTTACTTACTGTGTTTTATGATAATATTAAAGTGTTTTCTTTCAAAAACCATCCTATATCAGTTTCTTTAATAACAAATAATTTATTTATTAAAAATTATGTATGGGGGGCAAAAAAATGTTGAAAGTGGGACATGACCCAAAAAAGGTTGGGAAACACTGGCCTAGGGCCTACGTTAACTGTTGGCATAGAACACTAGATCCGATACGTGTCAGAATGCTGTGAACTACGTAATTCTAATAATAGGTTCTACACCGTTATTATAAATTTCTTACGTATCTCCAAGTTTATTAGATTTCCACTGTCCCAGTCCTTATTTTCGTCTTTACCACCTCATATATAATTATTATAATAATAATTCCGTGTGGTCGGAATGACCTGTTGACAGGGTTTCTATTGGCTGCGCCTTCCGCCCCTAACTCAGTAAACCTATCAGCTACAGGAGACCTACAGTTTAACGTGGAATCCGAAGCACGGAAGCGTTCTGGCGTACTTCACATTACACATCAAGCTGTGGCAGAGGCGAAGGCCGGGTTAAAGGCCTATGAAAATCCCCGTCGTGAAAGGGATTCGAACCAGGGACCTTTCGCTCCCCAGTCAGACAGCTTAACCACTGAACCACTAGAGCATTCATATAATTATTAATATCTCCGCTTATTATATACATATACATCCTGTTTCACAGTAACATAAAGCCCTTGTCAATGAATAATGACGATACAGTCCGTAACAGGTGCACGAACTAAACTGATGAATGATTTATCTTCAGCACCGACACTTGCTACGCAATCAAGGTGACATTTCGTCTGACAGTTTATTCTAAACCTGTAGATCTCTTCGCACTTAAGGTTCTCTCGTCCATGTTGTTTTTTTTCCTAATTTTTCTTTCCCGGCCGGTATTAAAAAAACACACGCCGTAAATGTCGACTGTGACCTTGTGATATAAGTGTCTAATAAAGTTACATCATCTCAACGTTATTCACGCAATTAAGCTGACTTCGTAACGAATGTCAGAGCGACTTTTGCTTGTTGAACTACCAGTTCGCCCATATTTTACACACACACATACTCAGACATACGCTTATTCTAGTGCGATTTGTGAACACGAAAGCTGATATCCGATTGGTTAGAAACAGATGCAACGTCTACAACCAGTGAATATTATTTTACCGAGCTTATAAATTTTGGCTGTCTGCGCAACTACTCGTGGAAGAAAAATATGTTCGGCCGCACATAATTCGTTGCAACGTATCGCGAAATCTTCTCTGTGCTGACAAGACAGCTCGGCAATGAACAAGCGTTATTACTAGAGATGCCACGAATAGTTATTTTGCCGAATACCGAATATTCGGACACGCTCTCGGCCGAAGCGCCGAATATTCGGCAGCCGAATTCGGCAAAAATGTGTACTGTGTATCTTTCGCGGTTGACTGGCTACAACCTGTCTCATGGGGCATCCATAAACCACGTGCTCCATTTTGGCCTCCTGTGAACCCCCCCCCCTCCCACCACGTAGTCCGACGTGGTTCTATATGCAGTTTCTTCCTTCCCCAGGTATTTGAACAATGTGACGATATGTGGAATCACTTCAGAGATGCAGGAAATACCTGATCTGGTTATTCTCGTAATCACCTCGAACGGCTTCAGGAGCTTGATACATTGTTCCATTAGCTGCCAGTGAAAAGGTGTTAAATTGATTAAACACTCGTGATCAGTTATGTATAAAGAAACAGCTCGCTTTTGTTCTAATAATCTCTCCATTAAATAATATGTGGAATTCCATCGAGTGCTTACATCTTGTACTATTTGGAAGTTTGGCAAGTCTAGTTCTTGGCGAATGAATTTACCGGTTTTAAATTATTTATTTTTTTTTTTCAACTTTTCTTGTGCAATCCCAGAGTGGTCAAAATGGGTAGCAATTCGTCTTGCAGCAAATGAGATTGATTTTTATGTGAAAACTGTTCGACTACATCGGACGGCAGACCCTTACAAGTGGTGGTCAGCAAACGCTGAACAGTATCCAAGACTGACAGAATTCGCTCGGATTTACTTATCGTCTCCTGGCAGTGCGGTATTTAGAGAGAGACTATTTTCAGAAGCAGGTTTACTTTATGTGGAAAAGTGTAACCGTTTTTTATCAAAAAATGCTGAAACAATTGTTTTTATGCATCACAACTTACCGCTGGTAGATTTTCAGTATTAAATGTAATAATTTGGAATTAAAATAAATACATTTTGGGTAATATGTGAGTTTCCTTTTTTCATAATTTGGTATTCGGTATTCGGCCGAACAGTACGCAACATTCGGCCGAATACGGAATATGGAAAAAAAAGTGGCCGAATAGGCCGTAGCCGAATATCGTGGCATCTCTAGTTATTACTTTGTGGGAGTCCATTATGCACAGGTTCCCCAATTATTTCTTCCCGAGCACCAATTCAAGAAAGAGTTCGACCTCGCGTACCTCTTTTATCTGCTTGTGTCGCTACATTCATCCCAGTCCAGTACTGCAATATTTTAATTCATACACACATTCAGTTTGACTATCTTAAAATATATTTTCGAGATAGTAATGTTTCCTTAATTGGTTTTTCTCAATTAAGGTAAAGGTAAATATCACGGGGTTCCCACGGATCCTGCCACTTCGTGTAAGATTCATGGAGGTAGAGCTCCGCACTCGCTGTACAATCTTCGGCACTAGAATGGATGTAACGTGGTCAGCGCCACGCTCCAGCCTCTCTTTACCTTCCCGCGGAGTTTCCTCCACGGTACTCATTGGACAGCAGGCTGAGTGCGCCTGGGCAACCATTCCGGACGTTCAGCTTCGAGGAAAAACCTTCCGCTCTACCACCTGAGCTACGCGGCCACTCTTTCCTCAATTCCCTTAGTGATTAAATTAGCCAAGAGATAAAGCGCGTGTCCCATAGGGTATACATAAAGGGCAGCCGCTTGAGGTGTCGCGACTTATCGGCCGTGCCTGGTTCTAGTATCCCAGACAAGCCCTCGGCAGAACCCCTGTCGTTTATCTCTAAAGCTGCTGGTGGACTATTCTATCCCACTATGTAGACACTGGTCGTTACCAGCAGCATGAGACTAGGGATTGCAATCCAGCAAAGCGGGATCCCGCAATCCCGCGGAATCCCGCATCATTAGACAGTCTGGCGGATCTCGCAAAAAGTTAAGCGGATCCACAATCCGCAAAATCGGCGGAAACGTATGTCAGTCTGCGTGACTCGCTGCCCCACTCGATCTCTATCGGATGTGTTGCACTGTTTGCCTGTACCCTTGCAGTTGGCATTTGACACGTGTGAATAAACGTTTGTTTTTGTCAACCTTCGTCATTCGTGAGTAAATAGATACACTTTTACGTATTCGTTTTCGAGTACACATTTCTGTAGTTTCAATTATGTTGCGTATTTATTACGATTTTCTAACTATATAATTATTTTTTATGTGTTGCAAACGTTATCTGAACTACAAAGTTACAGCTTTTTATTCACGTTTTCACTATTCCCATTTTCTGTATTTGCAAGTAAAGTTATTGTGACAATTTCCTAATATGCTGCTGAAAACTTGATTATTCGTTGATATGAAACTAATGTTATCGTAATTTCAACGATCGCATACCTGTTTATTTAGCAGCTATCAAAAGGCAATTGTATATTCTTTGACTTATTGTTGTTTTGCCCGCTGCCTCAATGCGTTTCTTTGACAAAAGCCGCCAGCTTACATGTGCTGCTCACGCTATCGATTAATCCTTCTTCTCCTCGTTATCATTTCGACTAAAGGCAAAAAAAGTGATGATGACGTTTTCACAGGTGTATCGACAAATTGTGTTGTAGGAACACAATACTTCGATGGCTGCCTCCGGCGTCTCCCTCACGTGTGAAATTTCGTGTTTTTTACAATGAAATCCGGAGATACAACCTATGAAAACTTCACTCCAATCATTCGACGAGAAAGTCTCCTTTCTTACTAAAAAATAATAATTTGCACTTTAAAAACGTCGTTACGCCACATAAGTAAAACTGAAATACTTGACAGTTTAAGTGTTGGTGAGTAGTTTCTTTTAATAACATTCAGTCATCTGTAAGATCAATCAAGGAATCAGGAGATATAATAATAAAGCCCACAAAAACAATGTTTGTAAAAAAAAACTCTGGTCACTTGGCCATTAAGCAAATCATGTTTTTAAACTTATGTGATGTATTGTAAGGCACATAGATAATATGACCTAATACTGAATATTTTCCATTTTTTATTATTTATTTAAAAATTGGTTTAGATTAAAAAACAAAAATGTAAAACCTCGAAATATACTTAAGACATGCTAAAAAGTTTTAATGTCATTTTGCCAATTAAAATATTGTTAATTTTATCATTTAACATTAAAATTTATTTATTAATTTAATTATTATTTAATTTATTAAAGTTTTAAGTAACTATTTTCTAAATACATCCGTTAAAAAATTGTTTGCGCCAATCCCGCACGGATCCCGCGGGATTGCAATCCTTACACGAGACGTTTGGTACGGGTTCACGCAAGTGATCCGGACGGAAACCCTTCAGACGCTACGGGGGGAAGCCTTGATAGCAAGAGTGTTATAAGAATGAAGAGAGAGTCATCCGAATTTGCCGGTGCTCCCTGTAGGCGTTGCTGGCTTCCCACGATCCGCATATTGCACACCGGGCCGATCCAGCTACCAAGGAGTGGGCCGTGGGACAGGTCCCGCCCGTGCTTGCAGGGATGGCGCGACTCTATCCGTCACCCAGTCGGTAAAGATGAAAGGCCTGGATAGCTGAAACGACACTAGGCACGGTGGTGGGGAGGCGGAGGGAGCTAAGCTGTGCCGCGTGCTGTTCAGAACACTTCGGCGAATGTGGCGCGGCCTATAAAACCACGCGCCGAGGGAACCCACCTCTATAGCTGTGGCCAGATTAATTGGCGGGTCAGTGTGCACGCGCTGTTGCCGTACTTGGGGACAACCTCGCGATGCGCTCTCTTTCTATCACCTGAAAATGGCAACGCTGTGCGGCCTGTGTTGCCTAGTCCAAGCGGCAACAGCTCGCTACCCACCCCCAAACCTTCCACCTCCCTTTCACAAAAAAATGTGTGAACCTGAGAATCGGAATTAGAAAGTGTCAGTGTGAGTGTGACCTTGCTCGAGAGAGGATATTTTGAATTTTAGCGATTTACGATTTTTATGTGCGATTTAAATCATTCCTTTTGGTTATTTATTAATTATAGTAATTTAGTGTAATAATTTTACCGAAAAAAAAGTGCAGTAACTTATAATTAGGTAAATTTACAAGAGAATCTTGCTACTAAAAATAGATACTTAGGAAGAGACTTATTCTCCTATTCCAGGTGTTCCCGAACTAACGACTCCCAACAAGACGCAAGTCAACGACAGCAGAACCACCGCGGCTGAAGCAGACAACAGAGTAAATCTATCATTCACAATGTATATAAATATATCAAATTTTTTGTCGACAATGATCGAGAAATTTTGTCTTCTACATGTACGCTAGTAGGAAAAGACTTGAAAAATATGGACGTACTTGATATTGATGAAATAAAAAAACTGTAGTGATTTGTTACCGCAAAAGACAACCATATTGCGAAAAAATTAGGGAATGGACAGGCTATTTGCGCTGCAGCTTGTGATGGTTTGAGAACTGTCCAGCGTGTGTGTCGTGAGGGAAAAAACCTACGTTTGTTTCTCGAAAGAAAAATATGAAACAATACAGCACTCTAACAAAGCTTAGCGACTTTGACAGTCCTTTGTCAGGAGGACAATACACGAATTTTACGATAGTGATGAGTGGTAAAACAGATAATTTTGTCGTTAATTATGCAAGTTTTTCAGTGCAGAGGATGGATGACAAAATAAAATTTTGATTTTAGTTATAAATATACAAACCGAAAATAAAATTTAACACATGGACTTTTAGCCACAAATAAAAGAAGAGTATTTCCATAAGTTTCCTTAGTCTGTCGAGAATTTTATTTTTCTGCGTAGATAATAGAATAATAAATAACAGGTCTTTTGAAACCCCCAATTATATTAAACGCATCTGCAATGCATAACTTTCTTACAATATTTTATGACAGAATAGTGATCATAAATTACTTAAAACACGTTACAAACCATTACTACAAGTAAAGAGGTGAATACAACTGTTACGCGCACGGCTTGGCAACGGCGCATTTGACGCCACCCGCCAATTAATCTGACCACAGCTATAGTGGCAGATAGTTTCGTTGGGTTGTAGACTACACAGGGTGGGCAGTAGGAGGGTTAGTAACCCAGATACCTCTGCTACGACCTTACCCCATCCGGAGTGAAGCCACATGCAATGCATTTTTAAGTTATACATACATTAGCTATTCATAGCCGACATGGCCAAGCATTTAAACCGGCAGCTATCGGCACTCAGACTATACCGCCCTTTCTCGGAAACTGATCGAGGTGGGTAATAAATACTTAGGCTCGGCTGCCGAGAAACCACTGAGATAAGTTCAGTCACGACATCGTGGTATACGCATGTTCCATGAGACGGTGATGTCATGGTAGAGAGGAGGTAGAAAGGAGTGGTTGTAAGCCCGTCGCATTATCTGACAAGTGTTGACATTTTCCTCGACCCAAAAAACGATTACTTTTTTCTTCTAGAATGGAATAACCTGTTCCACCAGAATATGCTTTCTTCTCTCTCCGTTACTCAGCGTATGGTCGCGTACCATGAAAACCACCACTCACTACTTATTCTGATATTTCATTGATGTAGCCATCAGATGGGTCACAGCGGCAAACGTCCCATTAAGTAATAGACCTACAGAAAATTACAATGCGTTGACCATTTGTCACTTTCAGTGAGCCGACTTTTGTGTTGGTATACTCTTAGAATTAAACTTTTTTTTTTTTAAGCTTTGATTTTTTACGTATATTATGACGCATATATTACGAACGGAATTACGGTGATACCTTAGGTGTTATACCATTTCATGTATGCAAATCTTTTCGTGAACTTACGGACAGTACGAATTTAAATAAATTTAAGGTTAAGTACAGATTTATATTTCCTGCTTCCTTACTATTATTTATAAAGTGCATCAATTTTAGCACTTTTAAACTAAACACACACATGCATATTTCAGAAGCTTCTTGCGTTTATTTCTGAAAAGTAGTGTTTGCGATTTACGTAAAAAACAATGAGTAAACGTGGCACTGCTGTCTACGAAGTAGGAAACACTTTGTTGTTTGCGAATTGATATTAATAGCAATTTCTAAAAGAACTACGCATTTTTGCAGGATAAAATCTATCCTATGTCACTTCGCACACAGTTAACTGACTTCATAACAAATTTCATTAAAATATGTTGAGTTATTAAGGCGTGATTGATTCCAGAAGTACATCCAAACACACATCCAAAGTTTCTCATTTATATAGATGTATATTTCATGGAGATTTCCTACCTAAAAAGTAAAATAAATAAATAACGCTCCCACATACATACATCACTGTCTGCGTTATGTAGTTGTGCAGCAAAGAGAAATGTAAGGACACATATATCTTTGGTCGAATTTTGAAAATGTCCCAAATCGACTACTTTCAGCCACCATATCTCCCACATCCCCACAGCTACCGGCATTCAGCCAGCATGTGCATGATGGGAAACTCCATGCTACTACCTACCACACACACAAACCAGTGGTCTGTGATAGGAGTTTATCTATCTACCTGAAACATCAGAATTTTCTGCCATGCCGAGCTAGGAGGAAAGCTTATGCGAAGAATTCTGCGGTCCTCAGATCATAAATACCCACAAATCTGAAGAAAACATTTTTCAAGTGTATTTTTCGTGGACCTGAATTCATTTACAAAGAGGGAACTTCGCACAGCACAAAGAGCGGTGGAAATGTTAATGCTGGGTTCCACTAGAAAAGAAATTATATCAGTTTCAAAAGCTCAAGATATTTTGGTGAAAACAGCCATATTGAAATGGTAATGGGACGACCATCGAAGAAATGATGAAAGATTGACAAAAATTATGTTGATGTGGAGTCCAACAAATCGTCAGAGACCAAGAGCAAGGCGAACAGACCCTGAGACAAAGTCATTCATACGTTCGCTCCGAGAGAACTACCCAAGACTGATACACAGTACTAAAAACGAAAACTAATTAAATCCTACGTCATTGCACAATTGAAATTGTTGCTGGTGATAATGGTAGTGTAGACTTTACGATTCGTCGACATTGCTGTTTTTACAGCGTAGAGTGGATTGGAACTTTGGAAGCAAGAAAGGGGAAGAAATTTGTACAACGCCATTTGAAGAAACCATCCCGTGATACAATTCGGTGAACCATGGAAAAATTATCTACGTAGCCGGAACGGGGATCAAACGAACGTTCTCAAGAATCCTAGACCTAAACATTAACCAGTAGCCCACTCGTTCACAAGAATTTTAACCACATCGAACCTCGACGTCAATGACACAGGACACATTTTTTCCTCTTTTTTTTTTTACTCATTTCTTTACGCCTCGTTGACGTTGATGTCATTAGAGGCGGGATGGGACTGGGGGCAAGGAACGGGAAGGAATTCGGCGATGGCCATTTGAAGGAAGCAACCCGGCATTCGCCTGGAGTGATTTGGGGAAACCATGGAAAACCCAAATCTGGATGCCCGGCTGGGGATTCGAACCATCGTTCTCTCGAATGCGAGCCCAGAGCGCTAACCGCTCACCCACCACTCTCGGTGACACAGGACAGCATGGGAAAACACCTAGTTGAAAGCTCTGCTATATAAACGGCGAAAACAGTTTAAAAAACAAATCACAAGTTGACCACCATAATTCACTTTCATCACATTTCCATGGCTCACATTCCATAAATCAAGATTATTACGAAACACTCTGTTTATGTGCGGTATAGGTCGTTAAAACACCCTCGTTTACGGTATGAAAGAAAAAGAGTTACTTAAAAGGTTCAGCGTGTCATCTTACTTCCCTGATGTTACCTCTTTCATTGTTAAGACATAAATAATTTAATGGCTCTGCCACACAAGAGGAAAATGCTGTATTCACGGATGTACACGTCAGACCAGTTGTACATCATCACCAACGACGCCTTCCTGAAATGCTGCCAACAACGTCTTTACTTCGTTGAAAGGCATATGCAGTGCCAAGTAGATTACTTTGTACGCTATTAAGAATTCCAGTCCGACAGTGACGGTGTTTGTTTCAACACGATTACATCGTCTGTGTTATAGTACTCCATGCTATTCGCTCTTTCGGATTGCAATGAGGCAATCCATAGGCGGAAAGTGTTTTTCTGGTTGACTGGTAGGTGTTCTGCTATCACTGCAGAGCCGCAGCAATCCCATAGCCGACACCAGGCTCACATAGGCATTTCCTACTGGTGTCTGAGCCCCAGCTGACAAAATAATTACTTAGTTGAAAATCACCAACTCGAACCAAAGACCTTAGCAATACGGACGCGCTAGTCACAACCCTGCCACGCCCAGCAAGAATGAATAATAAAAATTTCTCTAATCTCTTCAGATCCGCTTACATCATTTAATTTAATTAATTTAATTTAATTGCAATGGAGCACGGGCTCCGGTGGCAATTTCCCTACACACCCAACTTCCCCCTATCCTACACTCACCTACATTTACCCTTTACAAATATTAACTTTAAATTCTTTTAACGTTTTCGGTAGGTTATTCATCATTCCCCTTGGTAACTCAATCCAATCCCTGACACCCTTACCTAAAAAAGAAAATCTTCCCACACCCTTGTGCCTGAAATAGAGTGGCAGCTTGTGGTCATGGTCATCTTTTCCCTTCCATGAACTACTTTTCATACCTACTGCAATATCTTTCCATGCCTCATCGCCAGTATACGCCCTGTACACTCCCATTACCCTCCTCATCCTCCTCCTGTCTTGCAATGAATCCCATTCCAGTTCCTTTATCATATCTGTCACTGATTGCATTCTGCGATAATTTACAGAAACAAATCTAGCAGCCTTTCTTTGCACCTTCTCCAACTCCTGTATTTGATACTCAAAATGTGGGTCCCATACTACACTACCATATTCGAGCAATGGTCTTACCAAAGTTTTGTAACCCAATTCCTTTACTTCTCTGGTACATCCCCTCATCACTCTCTCCAACAAGTGCAGAATTTTGAAACCTTTTCCTACCTATCATTTCAGGATTCTTTACCTAATGACCGCTATTGCTTGGAGTTATTCTTCTTCAGGTCCCTATCCGTTCCGGATGTCGACAACCACCTTGGCTGTCTCGTCTCCGCTGGTTGATGCCGGATTAGCTCCGTAGTTGTCTTGGAGGTCCATGTTCTCAGATTTTTTTAGCCAGGAAGTTTTTCTTCTACCAGCGTTTCTCTTTTCTAGTATTTTCCCTTGGAGGATGCAGGAGTTAATAACGGCTATTGTTCCTCATGATGTGGCCAAGGTACTGTAGCTTCCGTGTTTTTACGGTGGTCAATATTTCCATATCTTTTTTTTATTTTACGGAGCACTTTAGCATTTGTGGTGTGGTCTGTCCATGGTATTCTCAACATTTTTCGAATAAGCCGCATTTAAATAGCTTCTTAAGCTTTTTGAGTGGTAACTCACTAAATAATAATAAAATTTCGTTGAAATTAAGAATTTAATAAATTTAACTCATGTGTTTTTTTTATCGATTTGTCAAACAGCTTCCCCCAGTTTTATAAATAATTATCTCATTTTATACATTATTATTATTATTATTATTTGCGAATGGGCCGTATCGGACTAAGCAAAGCCTTGATTCTCATCAAGTCTTGTAATTAAGAATTTGTGATTCCATTTGGTAGTTAGAAACACTGATTATCAGTTCCTGTAGCAACAATGAGAGCTCGAGTATTGCCTTCTGCCTGCGATTCGTGTAGAATATTTTCTATGATACGTGTATTTTCGTTTGAGAAATGTGTAGTTTCCCTTAGGTGACTGCGGAAAACTACCTAAACCGCAATAAGAACGGTCGGTAAGAGTGATCCAGAACTTGAATCCGGGGCCCTGTTGTACCTCACCAACGCAGTGTGGTGGTGTCTTAAGACGCGCAGCCACACGGGCGTGTTAAAATAAATATATACCCTGGACAAAGACAGTGTTAGAATGGAGCCCAAGAGATCACCCCAGACCCAGAGGAAGACCACCAGACCTATGGGACAAGGACATAATTATAGAAGATTGTCGGAGTTAACTGGCAAAGGATCGCCCAAGATCGTGTGACTTGGAGAAGACTGCTCAAGTTATATCTGAAAAAATCATGACTTTAAGAGGCCACATCAGAAAATGATTGAACTGGCTGGTAATGATAGTGATATATATACCCCTTCTTAAGCGGAGACTCAGAATTTTATTGCTAAAATTGGATATACGAGGCGCGTCCAGAAAGTAAGTTCCGTTTCAATTTATCTCCGCTGCAGCGCTGCGATTGCAGTTCCGCACATGTGCTGTAGACGATGTGTATCAAGGGGAAGAACGTCCGCCATTTGGAGATCGCTGTCAGTTACGTACGCTTTGTTGTGCTTGTTTGAAATGTCGGCGTTGATTGAAAATCCCGCCGCCTGTGAAATCAGGTCTGTGATTCGGTTTCTGAATGCGAGGAAAGTGAAACCAAGTGAAAATTATCGGCAAATTTGCGATGTTTACGGACCAAATGCGATGTGTGATTCGATGGTGAGAAGATGGGTACGACAGTTCAATGGCGGGCGTAGTGATGTGCACGATGAAGAACGAAGTGGGCGTCCACCTTTGGTTACAGAAAAACTGGCAAGACTTTCATCTGTTCTTATATCTCACGTCTTTCCTTGGTGGTCATCACTTTACCAATGACGACGAGCTGAAAGAAACTATTTCCAACTGGTTGAAGACACAGGCGGCAGATTTCTATGAAGAAGGTATACAAAACCTGGTGCCACGCTATGACAAATGCCTGCAAAATTTCGGCAGTTATGTGGAAAAGTAGTTTAAGAGTTTTAGAATTTTGTGCCATAAAAATTTCTTCTGTATCTGTGTACAATTTCATTTTATTACCAAACGGAACTTACTTTCTGGACGCGCCTCGTAGAAAGCTGCAAGTTACATAAAATGTCAAACTGAATAGCTTGAGCGACCGATAAATATTATAGAGACTTATAAACACTATCCGTCTTCCTGTCACTGTTCAGGCAGTTTTAAAAATTTCATGACGAAATATGTTATTTAGCCCGAAAAGTGTCCTAAGTCCTTCTTAATTATGCATAGCTTTTCCTTGTCGAATTTCATCAAGAACTGACAGAAAGACAGAATTACTTTCGCATTTATAGTATTAGTGTAGATATAACAAAAGATAAATACGTTAATACGATAAAATCGTATAAATTTCTAATTTGAAAAATAAAATTATAACAGTTGCGGAGGAAACGTATATACATACTGTATACGGTGGATTATAAAGAAAGAGAAGTATTTTATAAAAAAATAAAGAAACCTTATTACTGAATATTTCTCTAGGAATCTAAAATAAGTTTCTAAATAATATGTGTTTACGAATGTAACGGTCTCAACAATGAAGACTTCAGACAGAAGTATGTTACAAACGGTGAATGAAATGTTCATATATCGAAGAATGTTGAGAATACCATGGACAGACGACACCAGAAATGCTTCACAAAATGGAAAAAGATATGGAAATACTGACCACCATAAAAACACGAAAGCTTCAATACCTTGGCCACATCATGACGAATAATAGCCCTTATGAACTCCTGCAATCTGTTCTCCACGGGAAAAATACGAGGAAAGAGAAGTGCTAGTAGAAGAAGAACTTATTGGTTAAAAATTCTAAGAACATGGACCTCCAAGACAACTACGGAGTTAATCCCAGCATCAACCAGCAGAGACGAGACAGCCAAACTGCTTGGCGATATCCGGAACGGATAGGGACCGGAAGAAGAAGATATTAATATGTTTTGGAAACTACATCAAGAAGGAATATGTCAAACCCAACAGTTTGAGCCACTATTTTTAACAGCATACCATTATGTATGAGGGGCTAGGGATTCATTCAGATTGCAGTTACTGATCTCTAGTACCCACTTCCGCATTTGTGTAAACATGCCCGTAAGTATACATCGGCTCCCTGCTGCACGCAAACTTTCTTTTTCTGTGTTTTTTTTTTTTTTTTTTTTTTTTTTTTGCTTTACTACTGGTCGGCGTCGAGGTCACTAGAGGAAGGACAGGACTGAGAGCTAGTAACGGGAAGGAATTTGGTGACGGTCTTTCGGAAAACCATTGAAAACTCTGGATGTCTGTACGGGTATTCGAGCTCGCGTCCACTCGAATGTGAGGTGTGGGCATTACCGCTCACTCACTAGACTCGGTCGCACCTAAAACATACGGTCCTCGAGCGTCGCAACTCTACAAGGTCTTCTGTCACTGCGTGAGATACGACTTCCTGCGATCCTGAATCACCTTCGACCTTACGGCCAAACCAGATTCACTCTCACAGAATAGGAATAACCAGCTGCCCAATATGGTGAGAGAGAGTGAAGCAGACACAAACCATTATACAGGGTGTTACAAAAAGGTACGGCCAAACTTTCAGGAAACATTCCTCACACACAAACAAAGAAAATATGTTATGTGGACATGTGTCCGGAAACGCTTACTTTCCATGTTAGAGCTCATTTTAGATTGGTAGAGGCGGACCAATTGCATGGCCTCCACGCTCTCCTGACCTCAACCCTCTTGACTTCCATTTATGGGGGCATTTGAAAGCCCTTGTCTACGCAACCCCGGTACCAAATGTAGAGACTCTTCGTGCTCGTATTGTGGACGGCTGTGATACAATACACCATTCTCCAGGGCTGCATCAGCGCATCAGGGATTCCATGCGACGGAGGGTGGATGCATGTATCCTCGCTAACGGAGGACATTTTGAACATTTCCTGTAACAAAGTGTTTGAAGTCACGCTGGTACGTTCTGTTGCTGTGTGTTTCCATTCCATGTTTAATGTGATTTGAAGAGAAGTAATAAAATGAGCTCTAACATGGAAAGTAAGCGTTTCCGGACACATGTCCACATAACATATTTTCTTTGTTTGTATGTGAGGAATGTTTCCTGAAAGTTTGGCCGTACCTTTTTGTAACACCCTGTATATGAATCCAAGATAGAAGCGTGATCTACAACAGCATAACACAGGCTTACCAGTTAACGTCTGTCACATAGTAGTAATTGATAATACGAAAATGTATACATTAGGGAGCGTCCACAAACTACGTGGCCCGGGGGGGGGGGGGAAAGGGGGGGTTGGCTGGTAGGCTACGCTGCGCTGTGGGAGGAAGGGAGGAGGGGGTACGAGCCAGTTTCCGTAGCTTTCCATTCATATTATTTTCACAGTTAAAATGAGGAACACAACACACAATAGCATGTGAATATTTAACGCCTTCACTTAATTATCTCCGTATGTAATTTACGATAGTCTGACAAGAGAAAACAGTATAAAATATCTTCTGGAATCAAAAAAGGAACAAATCTACGTGCTAAGTAGGGGGGGGGGGGGGAAGGTGTGGACAGTCAAAAACCACGTCGGGCTTCGTGGGAGCGAGCGGGGGTGGACAGGAGGCCAAAATGGAGCTACGTGGTTTATGGACGCTCCCTTACTGAAAAGATTCCTACATCATCAAATCAAAAAATGATAGTGAGTACAATCTTTCCTTCGTTTCCCTGTACTTATGGTCTAAATTTCCTCAAATATAACCTATACGCAATAACTTGCGCTGCTGAGGCTTCCAAGTGCAACCTCAAGCAGTACCTGGTTTACGTTTTAGTTTAAAACCCCAAAAATGTGGAAATTTTTATTGTTCTGGAAAGGTTTCTAACGAAAGTAAAACGCCAAAAATGAATAACAGTATAATACACTTCCTTCTTCCCTATCTTCCATCAAAAAACGTTACTTTGTAAAGTGGTTCTACAGAGAATAGAACTTAAATTATCTCCTTGCATTACTTTCTGCAGCTACTCGTTGGCGTAAATAAACGAAATACTTACCATTCTTTATGGTTGATTTGCAATTTTAATTTAAAGGTAAAACATATTACACCATTAAACAAACAAATAGATAACCTTCGTTCATGGCTGACTAAGGACACCTGTTCCAATCATCGTCTGTCCATCCAGATTTGAGTTTTCCACGGTTTCTTCAAATCACTCCAAGCGATTGTCGGAATGTTTCCTTCAGAAAGACCATGGCTAAATTCCTTTCCATTCATTGTCCCCAGTCATTTCCCGTCTATAATGACCTCGACGTCAACAATGAGTAAAATCATTAGCTAAAAAAATTAATTCTATCCATAAAGGCTTGGTTCTTCCTTAGGATCCCTGAACGCTTAGCTTGCATTCTCAAAATAGGTAACCCCAACTACATATACTGTGTGAAAAAAATATTACTTCTTTTTTTAATTAAATATGGCCAGTTTACATTATAAAAAGTATTATATAAGGATTTCCTCTGTAATTTTGGGATGCCAGTGTGAGGGCTAAACGGTACGAACACAACACTTAATTAAAACCACACATGCCCCAGACCAGACTCGAATTAGCGAACCTTATAGAGCGAGGATTAGCGTGCTACTCCTTACAATGACAGCTCCTCCAATGCCAGGGCCGGCTAAATGCTACGTTTGTAGATATATTAAAAAAAAAAAAAAAAAAAAAAAAAAAAAAAAAAAAAAAAAAAAAAAATCCTGCTGCAGCTGTGCTTCATCCTTAATAAACACAACCTCCAATGAGGTTCAGCAAAAGGAGAATTTATTCAGAGAAGGTATTGCACAACAGACTCTCTGACTTCGACCAGCGGTGCTCCCACCTGTCGGTTGATTTCGCAATGCCGCTTGTTACGTTATAAACAGCCTCCACTGGGCGACAGGGCTGCCAATACACTTGCATAACGTGTGCGCTCGGTTTCTCGGTGGCCGATTTTTAAACACTGTATCGTGTTTCGAGAAGCAGTAATGTGGAATTTATTCGTCGATCTTAAAAAAATATAGACCACGGTAGAAAACAGCGTATAGGCAACAAAGATTCTTGCACCATTCAAATTTTTTAATATCGCGCGATCTGTATTTCCATGTTTTAGATATTTTATACGCGTTGTTGCTGAACTATGAGGTGCTTGTAATAATATTTATTCTTCTTCTCTCCTTTTAAAATCGGCAGTTTCGAGTTGGAAGTATCCAATTATTGAGAACTGCAAGAAAATCATGATCAACGTGATCGGCAGGTTGGCGGCAGGATATAGAACTACGCTGCTCCATCTGCCAAAATTAGGCACTGTGAGGAAATATAGTACCCTAACACCTAAAATCTATTGCTAAATGTTTTCTTCGTGTTTTTTTTGTGTGTTCTGTGTTAACATTTTTACTGTTTATTTAATTTTGTCGAGAAGTATTGTAAATTGTTGTATTTAGCATATCGATACTGTGTGTATATGTGTATCTTTGAACTGTTAACTGTGAGTGGGAGTATCTTTGATCTAGAATTAACGAGATAGGTGTACTCCTCATATTTCCATTCAGTGATGTCATATGGTATAATTTTTTGGGGAAACTCTTCACAAAGGAAAAAAGTTTTCATAGCACAGGAAACAGCTATTAGGATGCTGTGTAGGGTAAAAACAAAAACTTCTTGCAGACAACTTTTTAAAAAATTCAATATTCTTATAATGACTTCTCAGTATATATATATTCTCTCATGTGCTTTCTCATAGAACATTTTAACCTGTTTACATCTAATTCACAGCTACACAATTTCAATACAAGAAACAGAAATAACTTGCACCAAACACAAGCATCTCTGTCATTAGCACAAAGAGGAGTTAATTATTCTGGGATACATCTGTTTAATAAACTTCCTAAGAGTATAAAATAGCTTGCAGATAATAAAGATATATTTAAAGACAAACTAAGAAATTAACTTTTTGGCAACTCCTTCTACTCCATTCAAGAATTTGAAGAAAATAATTAATTTTATTCAATTTGACCTTTCACAAAACTCAGTTGTAAAAATTAATGTTTAATTTTTTATTTATTTTTATTTTTTTTAACTGCTTTACGTCTCTCAACAGCGAGGTCTTTACAGACGGGAAAGGATGGGGGGCAACGATGGGGGCAAGGAATGGGAAGGAATTCGGCCATGGCCTTTTGAAGGAAGCATCCCGGCATTTGCCTGGAGTGATTTGGGAAACCATGGAAAACCCAAATCTGGATGCCCGGACGGGGATTCGAACCGCCGTCCTCCCGAATGCGAGGCGAGAACGCTAACCGTTATTTTCATTCTCTTTATTTGCCTTTGTAATATATGATTGTTTTCATTATGATTATGACTCATATTGTATGTATGTGTATTAACGACGACATGTTTCACAACCCAGAGGTCCGTGCTCAGCAGGAATCCATGAAACAAGATTGATAAAAAAAATAATGGGTCCGCGAAAATAAATGATGGTGGCGTGGGCAAGTGAGTGGTGCCTGTCTCATATTGTTGATGGCGGGCGAGTAAGGAATGTTTTGGAGATACTGAGTGGTGTATCACCATGTTTCTGAAAGATGTAAAAGTGTGTTTTAACCGATAGTAGTAAGAGGTAGGCTACTATTTAGTATTTGACGTTTTGTTTGAAAGTGTAAATTGTGAAGTATATGATGGAAAAAATTGGTGATGGATGAAATATACACAAATGGAAGGAAGTATTTCTCTTTGGTTGTTGAATTGTATTGTGAATGAACAAACAAAGGAGATAGCGTACAAATCTCTTGTGCGTCCACATTGTGCCATTTGGGATCCGTTTCGTAAGGGGTTGATTGACAGTATAGAGAATGTACAGAGAAGAGCCGCTTGATACATGACCACTTGATACAGTCATTAAAGCGTCACAGAACTGATTAGTAGACTAGGTTGGGAGTCTCTGGTTTATTTTTAATTTTTTTCCTTTCTGCTTTACGCCTCGTCGATGGCTAAGGTCATTAGAGGCGGGATGAGAATGGGGACAAGGAACGGGAAGGAATTCGGCCATGGCCTTTTTTTTTTTTTTTTTTTTTTAAGGAAGCATCCCAGCATTTGCCTGGAGTGATTTGGGGAAACCATGGAAAACCCAAATCTGGATGCCCGGACGGGGATTCGAACCCGCGTCCTCCCGAATGTGAGGCCAGAACGTTAGAGTCTCTGGTAGGTAGACGACGCACGTTTCGTTTAAACTTATTGGTAAACATGTGTACTTCCACTTTCACTTACGAGTGTAGTGGAATACTTCGTCCACCAACCTATTTGAGTCGGAATGACAGGAAAGATAAGATTAGAGAAATAAGATGCCTCACTGATTCTTATATGAATTCTTTTTACCTTCGTACCATTAGTGATTGGAATGCACAACAAAAGGAGCACCATCTGCCACCCACAATTTTGTGAATTGCAAAGTATAGATGTAGACATAATAGGGGGGATGAAAAGATTATTTGCCGATAATGCTATTATTTATCGCGAAATCAAAACCCAGGACGACTGCGCTTTGTTACAAGACGATATTATGAAAATAATTGCGTGGTGTAAAGATTGGCAGTTGGAGTTAAACGCTAAAAAGTGCCAAGTCATGCGTGTAAGTAAAAAGGTGACACCATTTAACTATGAATATACGAATAATGGCACTGTCCTTAGAACGGTAGATTCCGCTAAATACCTAGGGGTAACAATTCGTAATAATTTGTCGTGGAATGAGCATATCGAGAATGTAATGGGAAAAGCAAATCGTATGCTCCGATTTCTAGGTCGTAATTTAAATCAATGCACTCAGGAAGTTAAATCGATTGTATACAAGTCACTAGTACGTCCTCACTTAAGAGTATTGTTGTTCTGTATGGGGTCCCCATCAAAAGGGGTTAATGGAGGCTTTAGAGAAGGTCCAAAGAAGAGCCGCCCGATTCGTGACAGGTATATATAGTTGGAGGGAAAGCGATGTTGAAGGAGTTAGGTTGGGAAGACCTGGAACACCGAAGGTGTTGCTCTCGACGGAAGCTAATTGAAAAATTCACGATAGACGTATTTCAGAATGACAGCCAGCAAATATTGCTACCAGCAACATTCATATCTCGAAATGACCGCGAAAATAAGATAAGAGAAATCTGGGCCAGAACCGATTCATTTGTGTACTCATTTTTCCCACGAGCGATTAGGGAATGGAATAGAAAGGATTTACCGGGCGAGTAAACTTAAAATCCGACAGGAGTAGCTTTCGATAAAGCACTCCAGCCATCCTGATCTGGGTTTTCCATGGTTTTCCCAGATCACTCCACGCGAATGCGGGGATGGTTCCTCACAATAGCCCATGGGCGCCTCCTGCCATATCCCTTATAACCCTTCCAAACCATAACCCTTTTCGATAGGTGCAATGCACCCTCCGCCACACACTTTTAGTGAATCGCGGAGTAATAATAATAATAATAATGTAGATGTGAATCCTACAGAATAGTTAAGGAGCAGAAGCAGCAAGGCAAGTTTCTTGGTTTCTGAGTGAGAGAAGATTAGCTACTCATTTGTGATTTTTCCGTGACGAAACCATGTATGTGGTTCCTGAGACGGGAACGGCAGGAAGAAGCTGTATTGTAAACTTATATCTGGGCTTCCGTGACTAGGACGAAGAGCAGAAGCATATAGTAAAATTTATAACACTCAGAAAAATCGCTTTGAGTCAGCAATCTCCATTTTACCGCCTGGAAGCTGACGTAATACCGTACTACTATGACAACAAATCTGGCCGCCAGCCGCCAGCAATATTGTTGCAATGAAAAATGCTTACACGACATATTACCTGCCCACCTTGTCGGCCGAGGTCGCTGAGTCACCATCATGGCTCAGGCCGAGATGTTGGAGTAAATATTCATCATTCGAGATGACAACAAGGTAGGATAGGTAGAGGTGCACAGCTCATAACCACCACAAAGTGTAGCAAACCCCTGCATTAAACGCCCAACCACTCTGCAGTGCCTCCGGAGTGAAGACAAGCAACACTATTGGTGGTGATTCGGCCATATTAGCAGGACGTAAAGCATAAGTGGCCCGTCGGATGTCCTTCGGAAAAGTAGGCCTGAATGGGCCGGCTCCGCTCTTTCATCCTGATACCCACAACACAGTACATTTAAGAATATTCCTTCCATCATTTTCACACAGACAACACTTATTAACACACTTAGGAAATGAAATGACCGTTCAGCCTGTACAACCAGTAGCAGTACGATTCACGCGGGATGATGATACCAACTTCAGGAGACTTGACTTATTGCTCCATAAGTCCTGTGTGACAATGCCTTGATGAAATATATTTAACATCTTGCTACTTTACGATTTTGATTGGAAAGGCGGGTCAACACTTCGATAAATTTAAGACGCATATAGGTTTGGAAACGTGCTTTGACAGTGGCAAAAGTGAAGAAATACCTGTATACCTAGGACGAAAATGTTACGCTCAAAGACAGAAAACGCGATTGAGCGGAAAAAAAAAGACCACAACGCGTTTTCCACACATGACAATCAATTTTATTTTATTTTTTTTATTATTTTTTTTTAGGTACTTGTTACGCGAGAATCATATATACTAAATGCAGCCTGGACCGATTAGTCGTGAACACAATTAGTTAGATAATGATAAGTCACAACGTGTTGTGGCCGTTTTCAAGAAACCAGCACGCGTTGTGATCGGGGTCTTCTTCCGCTCAATGAACGTTTCGGTCTTTGAGTATAACATATATAATTTTTGTAATGACAGACGGACAGATAGTTACTCTACAACATTAGGATTTCGTTTAATTTCGAGTAAAGAACGATAAAAGTCAGGAGTAATGAGATGTAAAAAAATGAGTGAGGCAAGGCAATACATTCAACGTGTATGAAGCAAAAATAATCAGTTAAATTATGAAAAATGTTGATGTGTAATAATTGCTAAAGGAGAGAGACATCGTGATGTTGCGATAGTGATTTTTTCCTGCCAGCTGACAAGAACAAACATACGAAGACATTACTCGCTCCGGAAGAAATCTATTAGGAAGTATTTTTGATCTCTGTATGAAATGAGCGTCCACCCAGTTGGATCAGGTGATTCCATTACTGTGTTAGTGTCCGGCTTATGTCACGGGGTTATCCGACTCTAGTCGTGGTGGAGCAAGAAATTTTCATCATCAGACTTGGTCAGCAGGGTAGGAGAGATGATGGAGCACAATCCTAATAACCAGACTGTGCGCCAAAGTCTTCGATTAAATTCTAACCCTCTCCACAGTGTCAATGGAATAAGACCATACGACACTGTTGATGGTAATTCGTATGCCAAATACGTGCGTACCTATGACATATTTCGTAAGAGCTGGCCCGAAAGGTCCAGAATCGCATTTTACCATTTCACTTCCTCCATCTTTCATAACCCATACAACACACTACACTAAACATGCACACATCTTTGTCATCTACACAAAACAGTAACCCGTAGATATACCTCCGTCACTTGGGAAGGCAAGTGGAAACGATTCCACTTAAATTTTCTAAGAAAGCTGTCATGGAGAATTAACTCCCTCTAGTGCACGGTAATGGAAACGGATCATGGAAAGGATCATCATGAAATAAGCACATTAAGTGTGATACAACCACAACAGTGATATATGTGGTGATTCATGAGGAATGGTAAATATTGAAGTAGGTGATAGTATGAACAATATTGAGTAAAATTTCATGCAAACATGTGTCTGATTTCCATTCGTTTTGGAGATAAAGGTGCTGGAACATTATGCATAAAATAAACCTCAGAAAATGATCAATAACACACAAGTAGCTTATAGAAGTACTTTACTCGTGTAAAAACACATGCATATTTTACAAAATGTTTAAATTCACAACAGTACGTGTAGCTCTTTTGAGTAGGTCTTGGTGTACTTTTAAAAGGGCAGCAGTGTTTACAATGCGAGCGAGTAATCCGTCTCTTGTGTTTACTTTTTCTTTTTACAACCATCCCACACACTTACGTATATGAACTTTTCCACTCAATATTGCTCGTACCCACTTCCTCCAAAATTTACCTTTCGTCCTGAATCACTCTGTATATACCAACTGCGAATATTAAAAAACAATGGTGTTGTTTAGAAATTTCTTTATAAAAGTGTCTAAATCAGGAAGATAAAAAAAGTACATTAACGTTGTAGAAAATAAACATCTGCAAGAAAAAAAAACTGCATAATATAACATAATAAATTGTTGAAGCGGTATATATGGAGCATAACACTTAATACAAGTGGTATCTGGTCACTGGGACACTAAAAAGAAGAATATCTGAATAGCATATACGGTATTCTGGACGAGGAATGTTTGAAATTAAGTAGGCCGATAAACGGGAACGAAGACGTTCTCGAAACAAAGTGTGAAGGAACGAGTTAATGGAAGCATATTATACGGAAAGAAATGTGAGCACCTTGTAACACACGGGCATAGTTATCCAAACATTATGGAAGATCAGATAACTTAGGACGTATGTTGTAATTCGCATACGGAGATAAGGAGATCAGCACAGATTTGGAGCAGGTGGCCGATTGTATCAGAGCACGTTGGAGGCCGACGGCTTTAAAGCAAAAAACACACAGGCACACTATACCGTAATTTTTTTCTGTCGGCTTTACGCGTGTCGACGTTGAGGCCGTTAGAATCGAGAGAGTACTGGGGACAAGGAACGGTAAGGAATTCAGGCATGACCTTTTGAAGGATCGATCCCGACATTCGCCTTTAGTGGTTTCGGAAATTCATGGAAAACCGAAATTTGGATGCCGGATGGGGATTTGAGCCCCCGTCTTCCCAAAGGCCATACCCGAGCATTACCGTTCAACTACCGTGTGTTATACAGGTGAGAGCATGATGAGTGGAACTCCCACGGTATCTAGCGTTTGAACGGAGCAGGGTACTTTTATATTATTTTCACTAGCGTACTGAGCTATTATTTGCCGATTCCAGTGTGGAGAGTTGTTTCACTTCAATTAGGGATGGCAAAAATATTATCTTCACGGGTTCTCCGCCGGAAGAAGAGCTGTCGGTGGCGTGCTCTGCCGATATCTTCAGGTTTGGTGTCACCGCTGTGACAACCAGTGCACTGGTTGTCACAGTGGTGACACCAAACCTGAAAATGGCGGTAGAGCTCGCCACCGAAAGCTCGCCTTTCTTCAACACCATTCGGCAGAGAACCCGTGAAGACTATATTTCAGCGACACGCCGGGAAAGCCTTCGTTCACACAACAGGGATGGCAGTCAGCATACAAATCTCTTGTGCATCCACATTTGGACTACTGTTGTGCCGTTTGGGATCTGTTTCGTAAGGGGCTGATCGAAAGTATAGAGAAAGTACAGAGAAGAGCTGCTCGATTCGTGGCCGCTTGCTACAGTCCTTATGAAAGCGTCACAGAACTGATTAGTGGACTGGGCTGGGAGTCGCTGGTAGACAGACGACGCACGTTTCGTTTAAACTTATTGGTAAATATGCGTACTCCCACTTTCACTTACGATTGTAGTGAAAAACTTCGTCCACCAACCTATTTGAGTCGGAATGACAGGAAAGATAAGATTAGAGAAATAAGATGCCGCACTGATTCTTATATGAATTCTTTTTTCCTTCGTACCATTCAAGATTGCAATGCACAGCAAAGAGATTAGCTTTGGTACTGAGCACCCTCTGCCACCCACAATTTTGTGAATTGCAGAGTATATATGTGGTTGTAGATGTAGTGAACATTCTAATAGCTCAAATTTTCAAATCACTGCTGCTTCGTACATTTGTTATCAACAGGACCGAGCGTGGTGGGTAAACGGTTAATGTTCTAGCCTCACATTCGGAAGGACGCGGGTTAGAATACCCGTCCAGGCATCCAGATTTGGGTTCTCCATGGTTTCCCAAAATCATTCCAGGATGCTTCCTCCAAAAGGCCATGGCCGAATTCCTTTCCGTTACTTGTCCCCAGTCCTTTCCCGCCTCTAATGACCTCGACGTCGACGGCACATAAAGCCACAAACAAAAAAAGGACGAAAAATAATCTTTGGATAGGTAATGGAAGCTAGAAATTTGAAGTCGGAAACTAATGAAAGTGACATATATTGCCTACAATTTTACTATATAAAATTTTTAAAAGTTCTAACGCTAAAATGGTGAGAAAATTGTAGCCACCGACTGTTTCCCTGAAGTTTTCTGGACCAGCGAATTTTTTTTTTTTACACCTTTTTGACTGCTTTCCTTCGTTACAATGCCAACATTACCGGCGGTAATCACAAAAGCAGCCTTTCTAATGGTTTTGTCTAATAATTTGTTGATAATTGAAACAAGTACAGAAAACAGACATTCATATCAATGTAATGTTTCGTGTCACCAGGACAGAGGGATTTCAGACATAACTGTGCAACGTGGCAGGTTTTATTGTAATATATGTCATCTTCAGCAGAAAATGCAGATTTGTTAGTAAACCCGACCGCAAATCTTTACCACTATAATAATTTTCTTCGCTCTAAAAATTGTTAAAAAATATTTTTAAAATGTATGTTTATTAAATAAGAAATGCAACTGGCTTGATACGCACAAAGCATCATTGTCTTTGACGAACATTAAGGATTTGTGGTTCATTTTAAGAGAGAAAACGTAGCAGATCTTCATCATTAAGCAATTTTCGTATGAGAAATTTAATTAAATGACGCTTTACAACAGCAGAAAATTTAGGACCAAAGATATCTGGTGCAAATAGAATGTGAAGCTGCGGATGAGAGAAGTGGTGGTTGTGCGCTAATCAAGTTAATTACACGTTCAAACTAATCGTATCGATTGCCCAACCGAATTCGGAGAGCTGGCAAGTGAACTAAGTAGGTCAGCTGGCGAAGTGAAGGTCCAATCTAGTATTCTGGCGAAAAGGATCTAAAAACATCATCTCACTAAAGATGTGGTACCTCATTATCACTGAGCTACTGTCCCAGAATGATATATTATTCACTCAGTTAATCTACAGCCAATGCACATTCGCATTCCGGTTTAATGAGGCAACAACCAGTTCGGTATAAATACTAAGACAGATTTGTTTTGTAAATATCCGGCCTTTAACAAGGTAAATTCATTAGCAACTTTTAAATGTTAATATCTTCAAGGTAAGCTTATCGAAGCTGTAAACACCCGTCATAAGATTTTGGAACGCAGCATTTGGGTGTTAACACAGTAACGCTGAATTCATTATAATATTAATAATCAATTCAGTATAAATATTTCCCCATATTGGATTTAGACCCACTATAGACATTTTTTAGAGCGAAAAATTTAAACATAATGAGTTATTATTATTGTGTTTACTATTATTCTTACATGTAAACATAGATGATCAAATAATAATGACACTAAACGCACATTTTATAGAAATATATATCACTAAAAATGATATATAAAAGATATACAGGGTGTTACGAAAAGGTACGGCCAAACTTTCAGGAAACATTCCTCACAAACAAACAAAGAAAATATGTTATGTGGACATGTGTCCGGAAACGCTTACTTTCCACGTTCCCCAGATCACTCCAGGCAAATGCCGGGATGCTTCCTTCAAAAGGCCATGGCCGAATTCCTTCCCATTCCTTGACCCCATCCTTGCCCCCCATCCTTGCCCCCCATCCTTGCCCCCCATCCTTGCCCCCCATCCTTTCCCGTCTCTAAAAGACCTCGATGTTAAAAAGAGACGTAAAGCAGTTAAAAAAAAAAAAAAACTTTCCATGTTAGAGCTCATATTGTGGACGGCTGTGAGACAATACGCCACTCTCCAGGGCTGCATCAGCACATCAGGGATTCCATGCGACGGAGGGTGGATGCATGTATCCTCGCTAACGGAGGACATTTTGAACATTTCCTGTAACAAAGTGTTTGAAGTCACGCTGGTACGTTCTGTTGCTGTGTGTTTCCATTCCATGTTTAATGTGATTTGAAGAGAAGTAATAAAATGAGCTCTAACATGGAAAGTAAGTGTTTCCGGACACATGTACACATAACATATTTTCTTTGTTTGTGTGTGAGGAATGTTTCCTGAAAGTTTGGCCGTACCTTTTTGTAACACCCTGTATAATTACAAATGAAATAAATTTTGAAAATACGGACGCACAAATAATCTCGGGGGCCGTAAAAATATTAAAGGCCGCGGGTTGGCCACCCCTGGTGTAGAGGATAGCCCACGCGTTGACAAAGGTCGCTAGTTCGAGTTTGACCACGGGCATGAATGGTTTATTTTGAGCGGTCTGGTGGCTCAGTGGTTAAGGCGTCTGACTGGAGATCGAAAGGTCCCCGGTCTCGGCTGGGGTTTTCAAAAGCCCTTAACTCGATCTCCACCTCTGACACAGCTTGATGTGTAATGTGAAATCATGGAGGAAGGGTATATATAGAGACGACGCAAGAGACCTTCACCACGCATTGAAGTGGAGCAGGGCGGAGGAGGAGTGGGGGGGCATGGCCGGAGTGGAGGGGGCATGGCCGCTTCCATACAGACACGGGGAATATGTACAAAAACCTCAAGGGGACTCTAGGATAAAGGTGACGCCGCAATCTGGTGATGGATTATTGTGTAACTCGATATGACAAATAAAAAATGAATAAAATTTTTTGATATCCTGCTTAGTTTTCGAGATATTCCGTCCCAAATATGAAATGGTTTTGGTTGAAATTCAGAAGAAAACATTGGTCAAAGTCAAATTTGATGATGGATTCTTATTTAAAAAGACGAGGCAAATGAAAAATAAAGAATAAAAATTTTCGATATCTCACCTAGTTCTAGAGATATACTGTATCAAAAGTGAGGTTGAAATGGAGAAGAAAAATTTCGCAAAAGTCAAATTTAATGATCGATTCTTATGTAACACGACGAGACAAATCGAAAATAAAGAATAAAATTTTTCGATATCTTGCTTAGTTTTCGGGATATACTGGGAACATCGCAATTGTTTGGAAGCGCAATATCGCCGCTGCCGCCACTGCGCATGCGCGAGCCTGCTTCACCAATTTAACGTCACTTCTCCTCCATATATTTCCTTCCTCCATGTGTGAAATACGCCAGAACAGTTCCGTGCTTCAGATTCCACGTTAAGCTTGAAAAGTAACGAGAAATTGTGAACCCGTATGTATTCGTTACTAAACCAACTAGTACTCGTTACTATCGAATCGTTACTCCTTACTTTTGGTACAATCTAGCACTAGCCTAAAGCATTGTCTCGAGTCGCGACGCGTTCGGGACAAGTTCGTTACTATCGCATCGTTTCGTTGCTTTTTTTTTTACTTATTGCTTTACGCCTCGTCGACGACTAAGGTCATTGGAGACGCTATGGGACTGGGGACAAGGAACGGGAAGGAATTCGGCCATGCCCTTTATGGAGGAAGCATCCCGGCATTCGCCTGGAGTGATTTGGGGAAACCATGGAAAACCCAAATCTGGATGCCCGGACGGGGATTCGAACCCGCGTCCTCCCGAATGCGAGGTCGATGCTTTTGACAGAATCGAGCACTAGCGTCCCGTACGGGTTGCGGGATAACTTCATTAGGGCTCTGGAAAGTTTATTAATTACATTAAAATAACATACTCGCTGCATTTTTGTACTTACACATATTACTTTGAAACTAAACGAATTCAAATCAAAATTCCCAGAAATATGCGACGCGTGATGTTCGAATGTTCATTCTCTCATTCAGATTCATTTATTCGCTGGGCGAGCCGTTCCAATTCCCGCACGATGCGTCGTATTTGTTCGTTTATTGAATCAGACAGACATCCACACGACAAATGCGAGTAATGAAATGAATTTGTGAGTAACGCTTCGGGCGATGTATTCGTTACACAGTAGCGAATACACGCGGTTTGCTACAGCTCTACTGTAGATCCCCTATACCCGATGAGGTTAATTTGACACAAACCGAGCGTGGTGGTGTAACGGCTAGCGTTCTGGCCTCGCATTCGGGAGGACGGCGGTTCGAATCCCCGTCCGGGCATCCAGATTCGGGTTTTCCATGGTTTCCCCAAATCACTCCAGGTGAATGCCGGGATGCTTTCTTCAAAAAAGGCCATGGCCGAATTCCTTCCCATTCGTTGCCCCCCATCCTTTCCCGTCTCTAAAGACATATTTGTTATAGGAGACGTTAAGCAGTTACAAAAAAAAAAAAAAAAAAAAAAAAAAAAAAATTAATCTGACACAAGAGGCGCGTTGCGCGGTGAATCGAAAACTCTGTCATTAGGCGGCCGAACAATCCTTCTGGATCTTCAAGTCAACAATGCCATAAGATGATTTGATTTTCTGGTTTTAGTTTAATGTTTTGTGTCAGTCCTATGTAGTCTGTACGTAGCTAAATCAATATACTACATAAAGGCACAAAAAGTTAAGACAGCTATAATATTGGAGCCAGGGGCGTAGCTACTATGGGGCTAGGCGGTGCAGTGCACCGGGGCCCCTATGCTCAGGGGGCTCCCAAGCATACCTCAGGGGGCCCCCAAGCGCAGTTCAGAGGGCAAACTGGCGACTTTTTTTAGCTCTACCGTTGTCTAAGGGGGCCACTGTGACACCAGGAACCCCCTGACTAAGAGGCCCTCACTGCTCAGGGGGGCCCCAACCACTGCTCAGGGGGCCCCCAAGCTCAACATGGGGCAACACAAAGCAAAAAAAAGGTAACCCATCTGGCCTGAGGGCCCAAAATAATTTTTTTTCACCGAGGCCCTTGTTGACCTAGCTACGCCACTGATTGGAGCTTGCTGTAGGGCTCAGCAGTCACATGACATTTTTTTTAAAAAAAATATTTAATAATCGACAAATTGCGACTGAAAGTAAAGTTTAATCAGATCGTAAACATTGTTACACACATTGAATAAAAAATCTGGTAAAAATGTGATCGTTATTGTCAAGTTGTTTCTTAGCACTATTCTAAAGAGAAAACAGGTAAGGCCTACAGCAGAACTCCAATTATCCGAATTGCTGAATATCCGGATCGCTTTTCTAATTAAGACGTAAACGTTCTGCGATTAAAAAAATAATGATTTCGCCTACACACCACATGCAACTTCTCACTGCTTTGCTGCCCGCAAAGAGATGAATATAGTCAAACAGCTTACTTTGACCGAGATGTTCGGCAAAGAATGAGTTATTTACATTACGGTACGTAACATACTGTACTAATGTACAGCACTTCTAACTACGATTAACATGTGTCTTTTCATTTAATTATTAAAAGCTCTTTTTCTTTAAAAATACTTTTTTTCGCCATTTTCAACATACTTGTACATACAGACCCTCTTTCGGAGAAAATCCAATTATCCGAATTTTTTACTATCCGAATGGGGTCCGGTCCCAATTGATTCGGGTAGTTGGAGTTCTGCTGTAAATCGATATGTTTGTAAAACATGAAAACCTATATTCTGTATGAGAAATTGATAAATGTAATTTTCATTAATAGGATTTGTAAAATGAGGCACAAATTGGTGAGGCTTTTATTTTCCATCTCCCTCTCTCTCTCTCCTCTTTTTTCTCTATGGTTTCACGGCTCGTTGAAGAAAAAATGAGTGGTGGGAGAGGATTTGGGACAAGGAACGGGAAGAAATTCAGCAATTCCCTTTTGAAGACACCATCTGAACATTATGCTGGAGTGATTTCGGACCAAAGGTAACGATCATGGAAGAACTTCTCTTCTCCCTTTGCGGGGGGAGATGGACTCCCGAAAAGATACTTTCGCCATCTTGGAAGGCATTCATAAATTAGGTGAGGTTTTTTTTCCGGATTTCCGCCCCCCCCCCCTCTCTGGTAAGATCTGGTCCGTGAGACCCCTCTCCCCCCCCCTTAGAAATCACCCTCGAATCTTTTTGAGACTTTTCCAAAAGCCGGTAACACCCTCACTTTTAGATGAAATACCCCCGTAAATTTGACTTTCGCGTCATTTGTAGTCCTTTTTTTTTACCTCTACAGTTCGACAATTTTTCCAAAACCTCTCGCGAGATTTCCGTAGACACCCCCCCCCCCCGTTGAGATTTGATAAGGTATCACCGGACCCTTCCCCTCCTTCCTATTCCACCTCACATAATTTATGGACGCTCCCTTGTGATGTGCAGGGAACGCATTTAGGTGACGCCGCATAGACTGAAACCTATCCCTAGTCACATGGCGATCATCATTTGCCAGTGCTAGACATGTCTTCCAGCGATGCAACCATTGGAAATATGGTGCATCATGAACTCGAAGGCTTCCTAAATAATTTCCATGCTTCCCGGATGATGCGTCGTACTACTATTAATTGTCGACGTTTCGTAGTTTTCCTGTTTTTAGCCCTTAAGGAGATCGAACGAAACGTCTGCAGTTAACTGCGGATATTTCCGCATCATATACGAATTCTTTACCCGCTTTTTTTTCTATGCAGCTCGTCCTGGTCGTCCATCGTTTCGAAGACAACTAAACTATTGCGCAATAATTATTGAGCATTCTAGGGAGAACATCAATAATACTGCGCAATATTATTGGACGTGTAGAGGCCGCTTTAAAATCCAGATTCTGTCAATCTGCAGAAATAAAAGGCCACGCGTTAGACTTGAAGATAATGCGTGGTATTGCCTGATTTTCACAGCCTGGCAGTGAATCATCTCCGTTCCGACCACAAGTTAGTTATTATTGAGCCAACTGACCTTGTGGCACCGGAGTCCAATGAAACGAGTCGAAATCGCTTCTAGGAAAACTAGTTTAATCTGCCTTGCGCTGTTCCACGGGTTTCGCCGTGGGCCCCTAGGGGACTCTCTCCCCGCACAGCTCAGGAGCTGGCGGACCATCCGATTATGAAAAACCAGAAATACGAACGAACTGTCGAACACTTGTACATACACCCAAGAATTGAAGAGAGTGGATCATTCTGATGTGATCTTTCGTGATTTTTAGCAGCATTACCACATTTATAACTGCATCAGAAATACTGATGCAAAACGAGAATTTACTGAAGAACAGGGTACGGAAGGATTTATGCTCTGAGATTCTCAAAACCTCTGCAGGATTTGATCAGTTAAAGGAGGCATAGGAAACAGTCTCCTTGCTTTTAATTAAAACCTGCATCTCGGACTTTGATGCGTTCTGAATCAACTACTGAGGTGTTAACAAATGGAGATACAATGCAGCTGGAATAAATTCAAATAATAATAAAATAAAAAACTTTTTAATGTATCATGTGTTTATAACGGACTAAAATTTATAAAATAATTTCTCTGATCCTTATGAAGGATACAACCACATACAGATTTCTAACTTCTTCTAAATTGTCCTGCAAATTTATGCTTGGAAATTTTTGATAGCTATTAAAATACTTGTAAGATTGCTGACAAAAAACATTGGGTGCATGGAAAACATAACTATAAGACGTGTAGAGAGTAGTTAACAATGAAAGAACCTACATATCAGTTCACATTATTTGTGGTGCAATGAAATTGTTAGTAGAGCTATTAATGTATCAATTATCTGTTGTATGCGCCCAATGTTTTTCGTAACCAATCTTACAAGTATTTTAATAGCTATCAAAAAGTATAAATTTTGAGGACAATTTGGAAGAATTTAGAAATCTGTATGTGGTTTTATCCTTCATAAGGATTAGAGGAATTTTTTTTACGTTTTAGTCTGTTATAAAAACATGATACATTAAAAAGTTTTTTATTTTATTATTATTTTCTGCTTTTTAGGGTTATGTGAATGAAAATTTGTAATTGACTTTAAATACTTTGTTGACAATCACAGAGACATGCTACAAATTCCAGTTTTTTTTAATAGAAAACATTTAATTGAGTTATTTCCATCCCGGGGAAATAAAGAACAAAAAAAAAAAAAGAAGAATTATGCATATCCATCGTTTGAATCATAAGTTATGGTCTGGAATTCGAACAAAAATCCAATAGAAAAACGCACTTTTAGTTTTTACAGAAATCTTCAGGCAGCATTTCCAATTTTTCATTCCCTAAAAACATTATTCAACCTACTACAAACATGTTTAAAAAAATTTCCTATTCGGTTCCTAGAAAATGTACTATCAGTAGCATTTCCAATTTTTTATTCCCTAAAAACATTATTCAACCTACTACAAACATGTTTAAAAAATTTTCCTAATCGATTCCTAGAAAATGTACTATCAGTTGTTCCCGAATTTTCCTTTTTTCCGGTCAACTATTCCATTTTTCTTTCTCTGAAGACGTTTTTCAAACTATTAACGACATTTAAAAAAAATAGCTACATTGGTCCATAGAAAACTTTCAGGTTTGCCTGAATTTTCCAGGCAACTTTCCCAATTCTTTTTTCTTCAAAAACCTCATTGGGAGTGTTATGAACATTTTAAAAAAAAATAGCCAAATCGGTACACAGAAAAAAAGACTTTCAGTTTCATCCGAATTTTCGGGGCAACTTTTCAGATTTTTCATTAAATAAAACCTTATTCGGACTATTACGAACATTTAAAAAATTAGCCAAATCGGTTCACAGAAAAAAGATTTTCAGTTTCCTCAGAATTTTCCAATTTTACAGGCAACTTTTCCAATTTTTTCACATTTTCATGCACTATCATCCAGTTCTGAGGTATGGTCAAAATGTCAAGTTTCTAGCTCATCGACAAGTTTAAAAATCAATTATTACCGAGCGGGGCGGTGTAACGGTTAGCGTTCTCGCCTCGCATTCGGGAGGACGGCGGTTCGAATCCCCGTCCGGGCATCCAGATTTGGGTTTTCCATGGTTTCCCCAAATCACTCCAGGCAAATGCCTGGATGCTTCCTTCAAAAGGCCATGGCCGAATTCCTTCCCATTCCTTGCCCCCATCCTTGCCCCCCATCCTTTCCCGTCTCTAAAGACCTCGATGTTAAAAAGAGACGTAAAGCAGTTACAAAAAAAAAATCAATTATTAAATTCCACCTGGACAGACAAAGCCCAACGCAAGTTAATAAAAACATTTTAAAATAGAAGTACACTAAGGCCAAGAAGCGTCTGTTACTTTGATGAAGTCCGAAAACAAGTTGCTGGCCGGAAGTTTTCTCTTATAGAGAAAGCTCACAACGTCAGGATCCGAATGTTGAGAGATTCTAAAAAAACAGCAACAACCAACTACGATTCTCGCGTTAACGGAAATATGTAGCTGTAATATGAGCTGCAGGGTGAAGTGTTCAGATCAGTTTGCATTGTGATTGGTGATGATAAAGGATATAGACATCACTTGCGACCAATCAGAGACCATTAAACGCCTTACTGACCTCCAACAGCGGTTAGAAAGAGTGTAGCTGATAGATGATTTGAAACTCGTATTTGAATAAATAAAAACATAAAATACCAATAAATATCAACATCACCCATATCCATTTTAATGGAGATATTGGCCGAGACCTCATTTCAATCTCTGTATCAAGATGTGGAAACGAGAGATCCTGTGTTGCATTACAGCGGCAGACCATTGAACAGTTTTACAAAAACAATTACTTCCCTCAAAAAAACTCTACCTAATTTATCATGATAGAACACCGATCGGTTATACAATATAGCACATCATATTATTAAAACCTTGAATTCCTGACTGGAAACATAAATGAACAATAAGGGTATAGCTCTTTATTTTTCAAGAATTTTCCGGTTTATCTTTGAGTAAAGGTTCAAGAAACCTAGTAATAAAAGACTGGAATTTTGTTTTCAAATGTTGAAAAATCTGAGGGAGCGCCCATAAACTACGTGGTTGTGTCTGGAGGGGGGTTGGCTGGAAAGCTACGCTGGGGTACGTAGGGGGGGGGGGGGGGAAGGCAGGTTTCCGAGCCAGGCCACGTAGCTTTTCATTTATATTATTTGCCACAGTTAAAATGAAGTACAGGACACGCAACAGCATGTAAATATTTATTTCCTTCGTTTAATTATTTCGGTATGTAATTTAGTTTAGTCTGACAAGAGAAAACAGTACAAAATGTCTTCTGGCATCAATAGGGAATAAAGCTACGTGCTACGTGGGGGGTCGGGGGATACAGGTAAAAGCCACGTCAGGATACGTGGAGGGGGGGGGGGGGCACAGGAGGCCAAAACAGAACTACGTGATTTATGGACGCGCCCCTAGTTTCTTCGCACATGAAATTCAAAATAACAATAAGGTTAAATCCGTTACAAGAAATTTCCCCGAATTTTACTCGCTGATCTGCAATGAGTATGCTTCTACAGGTGCTTGAGTATATCTTTCTCATTGTAAAATCAGTATTAACAGCTTTTTTTTTCTCCTAGCCAATGTGGTCTCATTAGGGTCATCGAAATCTCATGAACTCTTAAGGATGTGAAGGTTTTATCACCACGACTGCTTCAATGACGGATTAGTGATCCTACTCTAATGGGGAGAGGTAAGTGCTGCCATCTTTCTGCGAAGCTTGTAACGAGTGTTCCATGCGATTAGTGTAATTTTATTCGTGAAACTTGTAGTTTATGAGGCAGAAGTTGGGAAACACCCCATCATTCGGAACCGCCTTAAAACTGCAATTAGGACAGCCGGAACGCGGACCAGGAATCGAATCTGGTCTCGCTGTAGCTTCCCGTTCCGGTACGGTAGCTTTAATGGGTGCAGCCACATTGGAGGGTTATTGGCCATTATTACATCAAACGGAACCTTTAAATACCAGTACAATCACATGCTGTGTTGCTTCGTACCTCGTAATTGAAGCGGTTTCGCAATAGGTACTTGCGGTAAGATCAGATGTTCGGTGCAGGTGGTTTCGAAATGTGGCTTTCTTGAGTAGATTTTGGTTGGTAGCACAGAATGAAACCTGGCAGAACTAAGTCGGGTGTACGCGGAGGACGAGGAACAAGTGACGACAGCCAAATCTCTCACAAATAAGAAAACAGGTGCAACTAATATGCGTTGTCATTACACAAAGAACAGAAACACAGCGAGAAAAGTGTAGAAAACAACTGTTTGAAGCATACCGTTAAGAAACCGTCAGCTGGAGAGCAATACAAGCATTTGATTCCTATCAAATCGCTGTTAGCCAGCTGGTTCCAACTTTAAATTCGGCACGACACGAAAATTGAGACTACCACCTACTCCGCACCAGATAATCTTCAGGGAAAGAACTAGTTCGGCAAACGTTAAAGAATTTGAAATTATACGACAGTGAAAGACAATTTTCAGTTCAGTTTAGAGATTAATGAAGTGAACGGGTACTCGCCGAATACAAAAGTGAACGTTGTGAGAGTCTGGTTCACTCTGTACGCAAAATGAAAAATAAGGACTCTCTTTAAAGGCATGGCCTCCACAACGCAAGGTAATTTGTCACACGGAATGACAGCACGGAAGACCACAAGAGCGTCGTTAACACAGTAAAATAAAAGGAGCAGTTTGCAGGTAGCTTACACAGAAAACGAATGCGCCACTAAGCAAGGGATAAGATTCAATTCAGGAAATGAATGGAGCTTGTAAGAAATGCTACTCACTAAACGGTGTGTCATAAGTGGTTTTATGGATTTGCGAACCATCGACAGGGCAGGAATGTGTACATGGCTGTGCCTTAGGCTTTATTATTTCGAGAAACGATAGAAAATCGAAATCTGGATTTCCGAATATTAACCGCTCAACCCGCCCTTGCTCGGCTGTATCAAAGCTATTGCAGAAGCATCATACTAAAACCACCTGATACCGACGGTTTCGTATTAAGATTTGATTGCAGTTTCTAGCACATTAAATATGTCGTCCTGAGTCCCCGCAAATTTAATAAAATAAAAAGAAGGTAAATAACTTAAATCAGTTTATAAAAAACATTAACCCTAAATGTAGAATACAAAATAGTAGGAAAGTATTATACACTACGTGCAGTTTGTAAATATCGATGCCGCGCAAAAAATAGTGTGAATATCACAACTGCAACTGCATAACTAATGTTGACAGCAAAACTATACAATTTTGCGCACTTAAGCGAAGTATTCGATCGCATGAAGCGTGATTGCTGAAGTGCTTTATGTCACGACAATTTTTTATCGAAGATTAGCATGACGGCTCAAGAAAATCGTGATGTTGAGATCAAGATTATAGA
The DNA here is from genome assembly GCA_031002005.1 of Vandiemenella viatica. Taxonomy (NCBI): domain Eukaryota; kingdom Metazoa; phylum Arthropoda; class Insecta; order Orthoptera; family Morabidae; genus Vandiemenella; species Vandiemenella viatica. The sequence goes on along the minus strand of JARYHS010008074.1, from coordinate 41,171,353 downwards.
TCGATTCTGCACACGACGACTCAAGAAACTCGTGATGTTGACATCAAGACCATTGATCATTTAGACGGCGCTTTATAAACGCTGCCAATGGAAACTTTACTATGACCATTCCACAGGAATGAAAATAAACTGCCGGCGACTAGGCTTACTTACAAGAAATACAACTGGTACCGGCGCAAGGGAAAGAGAAACGCTTTAATTTGACCGGAAACATCGTGAACACTCAATTTTGAATTCCGTGGACGGCGGTTCGAACCCCGTCCGGGCATTCAAATTTGGGTTTTCCATGGTTTCCCAAATCACTCCAGGCAAATGCCGGGATGCTTCCTTGAAAAGGCCATGGCCGAATTCCTTCCCATTCCTTGCCCCCCCCCCCCCATTCTTTCCCGTCTTTAAAGACCTTGCTGTTAAGAGATATTAAAGGCCCAGTCAAACAGAGCGCGGACTGCCCGCGCGGTCAAAACGCGGCGGTCTGACGGCAGTCCAGTGGACGAACAGAGCGCGGGCAGCTGAAGGGCGGGCCAGTGTTGAAACAATCGTGGACGAAGGAAGGGGTAACTCTTTTTTTTATTATTTGAGTCTGCCCTCTCCTTATTAACGTGTCCAGCAGTTCATCCGACGAAGAAGAATTGCTTCTTCTGCTTGCTTTAAATAGTTCACGGCGATAAAGTCAGTTTATACTTCACGAAACTATCCTGCCACCTAAACCATTACCTGATACAGACACGCACATTCCTCACGTATGTTTAGGAGATGGAAGATTCAAACTACAAACTTGTTTAATGCGCCCTTTGCAAAAACTACAGTTGTAAATGATGAAGGGGGAAAATATTCAACATCTTTGTAAGGTACGATAGTAGAAAATATCTTTGGAAGTTTAGCTCAGACGTGGCGTATATATATATATATAGATATATATATATATTTTATTTTTTTTGGCCTAAAGAGTTTGATGCTGATAGCGCAGTCCAAGCTGTCAAAGCTACATGTTGCCTTCACAATTACGTAAGAAATTACACAAAACAGTTCACTAAAATTGAACTACAAGGTGACACAATAATAACAAATCAACATGCCAAAGCTTTCTCAACCGCAAGTCGATTGAGAGAAAGATCAACTGATGCTGCCTATGCGGTACGGAATCATTTTCTAAATTGCTTCAACAACGAAAATTCATTTTAATTTTATCATAATTATACTAATAATATTATAATAATGAAACAGATAATTGAGGACGTGGGCTGTAAGGGGTATGTAGAAATGAAGAGGTTAGCACTGGATAGGAAAGGATGGAGGATTGCATCAAACCAGTCGAAAGACTGACGACAGAAAAAAAAAAAAATATTGCATCTATGGGTTATGGAAAATAAAAGATGCCGTATAAAATAAATGTATACTTTCTTGTCTGGTTGAGCTTTTCAGATATTTCATTCCACGTCTTTGCTTTCTTGGCTTGTTTTTGTACTCGGGAATGCCGAGATTCTTATAAAAATGAACATTCTCGAACGCATTGAATGAGACTTTCTGACTCGTCCACCATTGCCCGCCGCGGACTCTGTGGAATTCACAACCTGCCCGCCGCGGACTGGGCTTCCGCCGTGCGGTAGGCCGCGCTCTGTTTGACTAGGCTGATGCAATACTATGTACCACAGAGTCCGCGCGGACTGCCCGCGCGGGCTGCCCGCGTTCTGTTTGACCGGGCCTTAAGCAGCTAAAAAAAATTAAATTACGTCCGTACAAGGATTCAAGTTTCTTTCTATTTTCTTTTCTTGTTGTGTTGCCGTTGTCTGCATAAACACACGTTCCTTCTCTCCAATGATTTTCATATCTTTCACACTTGTCATAAAAGAGACTTATTCCTAGAATCTGACACCGCATGTTCTGCAAGTTCCAAATTCTCCCAAACTGACTGTCCAACTAGAATCCTCTACGAACTGTCATCGTCTTAATTCCACTATTGCCTTGACGAAGCTGCACAGCAAACTAAGATGCTTTACAGGAATGATTACTTTAGACACTGAATACTGGCTTACAGGTTCCATTAACCGATGCAGATACAAGTTTAAGTTAGCAAAATTTTTCAGCAATGTGAAGACTTCTGAAAGCTCCTGAAATTGCAAAACAAAACAAAAAACAAAAAACGACAAACTAAAACAGAAAAATACGCAAGTAATCGTGATTGATCTAAAATAAAGAAGGGACCCGTCTGGGAAAAAAATGTTATAGAACAAACAAATAAAAGTCTGATTACGATCCTATTAACTGACGTTAATCAAAGGATGAGGTATCTGATATTGGACACCATTCTACTCCGATTTGTTGGCACACGTGCAGGTGGAAAGGTAGTTGATTTCTCAGCGCCATAATTTACTAGCCAAATAAAAATACTTTGAGCTTCAATTTACGGTACGTTTTATTGCCGTAAGTAAAAACACTAGAGTAAGAACAAAAGCAAAACTCTCGCATCGCTTGCAGGCACAATAACCTCCACATTACGTCGCTCGGCGATTACCGTACAAAGTTAATGAAACATTTATTTATAAGGCGACGTAGTTTAGTGAGAACACCAAACATGCACTATACGGCCGTGGCATATCCCCGATGGAACCCATACATCTAAGCAACAACTGCCCTTATCAACTCCTACAGAGGTGCGTCCATTCCATTTTTTTCTTCCTTATGACTTAACGGCTAGACAATGTTTGGATCACTAGAGCCGAGAGAGAACAGGGAGAGTCACAAGGAACAGGAAGGAATTTTCCAATGGTATTTTTGAAGGGACCATCCGGGTATTCGTCTGGAGTAATTTAGGGAAACCGTTAAAAGCGTAAATCTAGAAGGTCGGGCGGATATTTGAACCTGCGTTCTTCCCAACGTTAAGCGGTTACCCACTGGGTCCGAACTGTTAATTTGTTAATTCCACTAAGTCGGCCGATTAATGACAACATTGGTATGAGAACACTGGTAAAAGATAGCGCAATTAATTCCACTGCAAATTACTTCGGAATTTATGTCCACCGTATAGTTTACGAGTTCAGAGAAAAGGATATTTGAAAATGATAAAAAAAAACATTTAATTCGTCTATCTCGTATGTGTGGTTTCTTACATCTTTTATTTTACATTCGGTTTAGCTCACTTTTGTACGGAATAACTACTTCACCCTTCTGTTAAATTATTAAGAAATTATTCAGGTTTACGTTAATCACTTCACAAACTGCAATTTATTTTAAAATAGTCATCGTCATATGCATTATTTCTAAAAGGTGTTTTTTTTTTCCACAAGCCATTATCTTCCTTCATACCTAACCGAAATCTATAAATGGATATCATTTTAAAGATTAAGGGATCTTCTTTGGTCACATCATACTTTAAGAAAGTAATTTTTCCAAATTCGACCCTTAAAGGGCAAAAATGTAAATATTTTAAAAATGCTGTTTTTTGTGACACGAACCATTTATCTCCCTGTTTACTTAACCGCAATTGATAAACGAAGTATCAATTTAAAAGTTGAGGTCTCCGTTTTTAAGAAAGGAATTTTTCGGAATTAGGGAGCGTCCATAAACCACGTAGCTCCATTTTGGCCTCCTGTGAACCTCCCCCCCCCCCACGTAAGCCCAGCGTGGCCTTTGCCTCTACCCCCCCCCCCCCCCCCCACGTAGCACGTAGCTTTTTCCCCTTTTGATTCCAGAAGACATTTTGCATTGTTTTCTCTTGTCAGACGACTGTAAATTACATACGGAGATAATTAAATGAGGGAAATAAATATTTACTGGTACATGCTGTTGTGACTTATATTCCTCATTTTAACTGTGAAAAATGTTATGAAAAGAAAGCTACGTGGCCTGGCTCGGAACCCCCCCTCCCCCCACGTAGCCTAGCGTAGCCTTCCAGCCAACCCCTCCCCCCCCTGAACCGAGCCACGTAGTTTATGCACGGTCCCTCAGACCCTTAACGGTCAAAAGTATCAATGTTCCTACAACCCTTTTTAGTGTCACGACCCATTTATCACACTTGATATCTAACCGATTTAGATAACTGAGGTATCATTTCAAAGATAAGGTCTCCGTTTGGTCACATCATATTTTAGGAAACAAATTTTTCAGATTTCGACCTTTAAAGGGCTGAAGTATCATTATTTAGTCACGAGACATTTATTTTCCATGATATCTAAACGAAATAGAGAAATGAGAATTATTTTAGAGATTAAGGTCCACATCATATTTTTTATGAAAGGAATTTTTCGGAATTCGACTCATTAGAGGCAAAAGTATTATTAGTTCATAACTTTTTTTTTGGGCCATTTATCTCCCTTGATACCTAACCGAAATCGATAAATAAGGAATCATTTAAAAGATTAATTATTTTTTTTAAGCTGCTTAACGTCTCTTAACAGCGAGGTCTTTAGAGACGGGAAATAATGGGGGGAAGGAATGGGAAGGAATTCAGCCATGGCCTTTTTAAGGAAACATCCCGGCATTTGCCTAAAAGATTAAGGTCTCCACTCAGGCAAGATTATAAATTAAGAAAGAATTTTTTCAGAATTTGACCCTTCAAGGACAAAAGTAATAACTGTGAAAGTCGCGCGTATGAGACAGTTCAGAACTAAGCCGCTAGATAGCAGCAGCACATATCACAGAGAAATTAACAAACTTATTCACTTGAGTCGATTTTTGTTATGTACACTAAACAAAGAAACAATTGCTACAAATGAGGAGGTTCTTCTTTCATACTATTAAAAACCACCAAGCCCGATATTCATCGCATTCGCGAAATTTTCGCACTGGTCATCTATCAATCATTAATACGAGGCGCGTCCAGAAAGTAAGTTCCGTTTGGTAATAAAATGAAATTGTACACAGATACAGAAGAAATTTTTACTGCACAAAATTTTACAACTCTTAAACTACTTTTCCACATAACTGCCGAAATTTTGCAGGCATTTGTCATAGCGTGGCACCAGGTTTTGTATACCTTCTTCATAGAAATCTGCCGCCTGTGTCTTCAACCAGTTGGAAACAGTTTCTTTCAGCTCGTCGTCATTGGTGAAGTGATGACCGCCAAGGAAAGACTTGAGATGAAAGAACAGATGAAAGTCGCTAGGAGCGAGGTCAGGGCTGTACGGAGGATGGTGAAACACGTCCCAGCCAAATCCCTGTACGAGGTTTTTCGTCACGTTTGCAGTGTGTGGTCGTGCGTTGTCGTGAAGCAAAACAACACCTTTTGACAGCAGTCCCCGGTGCTTATTCTGAATTGCACGGCGCAATTTCCGAAGTGTCTCGCAATAACCATCTGCTTTGATTGTTTGACCACGCGGTAAGAAGTCAATGAGTAGGATGCCTTTCCAGTCCCAGAACACTGTGCACATCATTTTCCGAGGTGTCATGATTTGCTTCGGCTTAATCTTTGGTGGGGATGAAGTGTGCCTCCATTCCATTGATTGCCGCTTACTCTCAGGGGTGTCGTAAGAAACCCACGTTTCATCTCCTGTGACTATCCGTCTCAGAAATTCTTCGCCGCTTTCAGCATAACGGGTCAAAAACTCAAGTGCACTACCCATCCGTTGTGTTTTCTGTTGCTCAGTGAGAATCTTTGGTACCCAACGTGAGCAAAGTTTACGGAATTTCAGTTGTTTGGTAACAATTTCATGCATCAGTGATCGAGAAATTTGGGGGAAGTCCATAGCGAGAGCACTAATTGTAAACCTATGGTTTTCCTGGATCTTGTCATCAATCGCGTGAACCAGTTCTTCTGTAACCAAAGGTGGACGCCCACTTCGTTCTTCATCGTGCACATTACTACGCCCGCCATTGAACTGTCGGACCAATCTTCTCACCATCGAATCACTCATCGCATTTGGTCCGTAAACATCGCAAATTTGCCGATAAATTTCACTTGGTTTCACTTTCCTCGCATTCAGAAACCGAATCACAGACCTGATTTCACGGACGGCGGGATTTTCAATCAACGCCGACATTTCAAACAAGCACAACAAAGCGTACGTAACTGACAGCGATCTCCAAATGGCGCACGTTCTTCCCCTTGATACACATCGTCTACAGCGCATGTGCGGAACTGCAATCGCAGCGCTGCAGCGGAGATAAATTGAAACGGAACTTACTTTCTGGACGCGTCTCGTATTTGGTTTGATCGGCAAGATGGCACTCGCCTGAATCACACAACAGACAGGATCCTTGGAGACAGCAGCATAACGAGGAATTAAACGGTTATCCCCACTGATGAATATCAACCGTAACAGCACAATGATACACAATACGCATGAGCCCTGTGCGCAATTAAAACAGGACGTTTTACGATGTATAGTGTCTTTCTCGAAATTCGTACCAAGAGTCGTCATCACCTTGACGTTCATAGCAGAAGTTCACCACTTGGTAACAGCAGAACAAGTGATCTACAAGAGCTTTAACACAGGGGTTCAAATTAAAATTAGCAAAACAGTGATACTTTCGAGCCACGCTCTCTGAGTTCATATCTTTGAGAAGAATTTACAGTATACAACCTTGTCCATGATTGGTGGCATTGGGAAGGACCATCGTTGTTTGATCCAATCGAGCATCTTCGAACCTCTACGATTTTACTACGAATTGAGTAATGTTATTCCGTATGGCTTGTAAACGATTATCTTCTGCCACCGGGCTGGCTGGAGTTCAGTCAAGCATGTCTTTATCGTCTACCAACTCTCTCGAGCATTGGCGACACGTTATGGGGGTTGCAATCCACTCGACCTGGAAACCCTTCTCAGCTTCTATGCTTCGTGGATCTCACCTCTCAGTACTCTTCTATATCCAGACTCCGGTAAATCTCAGCAAGTATTCTGCACTGCATACACTTACAAATCATTTTAATTGTCCGCGTTTAATGATCAATGTCGACTTAAAAAATTGAGAAACTTATTGTTCAACGATGAGGTCACACATTTTTAAATTCTGCGTGGCTAGGAGAATTTGTATCGTTGTTGTTATTTTTTCTCACTTCATCATTAAGTCCTTTATCAGAGTGCATCAGCAGCAGCATCATATTTATCACAATGTAAAGGTAGTTCCTTCTCTCATGAGGCGCCAGTCGCACAATGAACTGACGACAATGTTTATAGACGGTGCAGTTGTTGTCGCTAAGGTCCGTTGTTTTTATTTTATTATTATTATTATTTTATTTTATTCTTTTTTACGTCTCATCGACGGCTAAAGTGATTAGAGGCGGGATGGGACTGGGGAGAAGGAACGGGAAGGAATTTGGCCATGGTCTTTTTGAAGGAAGCATCCCGGCGAGTGATTTCGGGAAACTATGGAAAACCCAAATCTGGATGCCCGGACGGAGATTCGAACCCGCGTCCTTTCGAATGTGAAGCCAGAGCGTTAACCGTTCACCCACCACGCTCGGTGCTACGGTCCGTGATTTGTTTTCAAGCGCAACACAGTTGTCGCAAATTTTTTGAAGCATGTACTGTATTCAATCCAAGGTATTTCGTTGAATCTTCTTCTTCCTCGTGAGTTTGTCTTCGCTTCTTGGTGCCCCTTGATCTTCAATTGCAAGAAAATAAATAGTGTACATAGCAACACATTTGAGAAAGGACGACTACACGTTATGTAAAGACTAGTAAGTATAAATTGCCTGCTCGGAATGGACAGGTACGTAGTTCGAAACCAAAGCGATTCGTATTTGCATATGCCCTTCACATGACCACCTCTTGTAGCTGAGCGTGTAATTTGTACGTCAGACTGTAAAGGAAACATATTGGTTTAAATTGTAAGCTATGCAGTGGATTATCTCCACTCAAAGCATTTATAAGAATTTATTAATTGCAAGTCCTAGCAGATTTGCATTAATTTTAATCGAGGGATAAACTGTCAGTGAGCATGTAAGACTACCTTAAAAAAAAATCATCACTTTTATCTTGCTTCTTCTATGAATGCCTCGTCAGTGTCCCCGCGTAGGCGGTTATAATGGAGGATGTTTATTTCTCCACGGGTACGTCAGAGAAGATGAACTAGGGTAGTTACCCGTTGCCTCCCCAGTGTAATTGTTCGTAACTGTTGTCGTAAGTGTTGATGACTGTGACAGTGGGCGTGTTCAGTGGAGAATGTGTTTATCTTGTGGATGAGAGAAGAAAGAAAGGAGAAGCTGATACCCGGTACCGGCCCGTTCAGGCCTACTCTTCCGAAACAGACCGGGGAGGCCACCAAGCTTTGTAGTGTACCCGCGAGTAGGGATTGCCACCAGTTAATATTACTCTCTATCATTAAAATTTTGTATATAAAAATATTTTGTTCTATCTTGTCTGGGCGCCATGGCAGGAGTCCTTCCAGAATTTGCAATAAACATTTAGAGATATAATTATTTGGTTTTTGAATTATAAGGAAATTTGTATTAATTTTTAGATACTGATACTTACATTTATTGAAAGCGATTTTAATTAACTAACACACATAACAAGAAAATCAAAATCTATATAATACAAAAAAATGATTAAATAAACGATTAAATGACAGATGATGTACAAAGTCAGATTAACTCAAAATAAATTCGGAAAGAACAAGTCTTTACAGGTTTTTGCTTTCGGGTACAATGCACCACACAGTCTGACTCACTTTGTCCTTGTGGATAAAAGTTATGTAATTACCATATAGTTGATGGTTATGTGGAAGTCAGCGCCGTCCGATCTTCTGGAATTCCGCTCAACAAACACAAAACAAAGTTTAATCGTCGCACTGTGTTAGCACTGGACGAACACATGCTTTAGCACACATTCGATTATTATCCTTTTCAATGGCGTCTCAGTGGTCCAGCTGCAATCGTCTCTTCAAAGCGAGGGTTTTCGCATGAAAACAAACAACGAAACTTTTCTGAGCTTATCATCATTCCATGCACGCACGCATACAACCGCCTTGTACCAGGGTCACCCCGCACTGCCGTTCCCCTCTGTCACGTACCGCTCGCTAACCCTTTCTTTGTCCCAAGCACACCTGCAAGTGGCCACAAGGGAAGTATGGCCTTGGGGCTTTCTCCCCTCACAAAGATGCACCTAACAGCGTCCAGTAGGCAGGCGAAACAAAATTGTCCGCGTGGCCCTCAATCGTGCCTTACCAAACAGATATGAAGCGTCCCGAAAGAGAACCGCTTCAGCTTGAAGTCCCTATGTGACGGACTAATCACCATCAACGGTGTCGTATGCCCTCAATCCATATGAACTGCGGAGAGGTTTCGAATTAAACCCAGAACTTCGGTGCACAATCTGATGATTAGGAATTGTGCACCACCACTTCTCCTTCCCTGCCAGCCAGGTTCTGATGATAAAAATCCTCCCACCACCAAGACTGGAACCAGCTAGCCCCGTGTCAGTGCTGATCACCATCACGGTGTGGCAACCAACTGAACCAACGGAGCGGACCTTTTATGTGCTAGCTGAGCAAGGGAATTCCATAATACGATTATTTTAAATAATTGCCGCCATCTACATCTACATCTGTACTCTGCAAATCACAAATACTGTGGATTGCTGAGGGTGCTAAGCACCAATCCTAATTCACTGCATTTCAATCCAGAACAGAACGAGGAAAGAAGGAATACATAAATATATCAGTACGGCATTTTATTTCTCGAATCTTGTCCCTCCTATCATTGCGACCTAAATAGGTTGGCGGAAGAAGTATTTCGTTGCACTGGTAAATTAAACATTTTCGTATATTCTCCAACAAATTCAAACGAAAACGACGTTGTCTGTCCGCCAAACAATCGCAGCCCAACCCACGTATCAGCTCTGTGACACGTAAGGACTGTAACTAGTAGTCACGAATCGAGCGGCTCTCCTCTGTACTTTCTCCAACACGTCAATCAATCCCTTGCGATACGGATCCCAAATTCCACAACAGTATTCCAAATGGGGACGCACTAGTGTTTTTTACGCTATTTCGTTTGTATGAGCATTAAAACTTCTCAAAATTCGACCTATAAATCGTAGTTTACAATTAGCTTTGCCTACGACGGAAGTTATGTGCAAGTCCCATTTCATGTTGCTTTGTACTGTTACGCCTAGATACTTCAGGGAATCCGCAGTGTCAACAACTGAATTGTTAACTCTGTACTCGTAAGCAAACGGGGTCTTTTTATTACTTATTTGCATTGCCTTGCACTTTTTGCAGTTAAGCGTAAGCTGCCATTTACGGCACCATTCCGAAATAACATCCAGATCGCGCTGAATTTCTAAGCAATCGTCAGAGCACCTCACTTCCCTATAAATAAGTGTATCATCAGAAATAATCGCATCCTGCAATTAACGTTGTCACAGATCTCGTTTATAAAAATTAAGAAAAAAAGTGGTCCTATTACACTTCCTTGAGGAACGCCCGAAGTAACATCTAGCTTTGAAGCGGCTTCCCCGTCAACAACGACATACTGTGACCGACCAGTTAGAAAATCGCGTATCCATTCGCAAATCTGATCAGATATACCGTACGCTCGAATCTTCGCTAAAAGTCGGTTGTGTGGTACAGAGTCAAAATCTTTCTGAAAATCCGAGAAAATAGCATCAACTTGGGATCCTGCATCAATAACTTTCATCACATCATGCGAAAATAGAGCCAGTTGCGTTTCACACGATCGGTTTTTTCCGAAATCCGTGTTGGTTTGCTGTAAGTAACTCGTTTTCATCTAGAAACTTCATAACGGTAGAGCATATGACATGCTCCAGAATTCTACTGCAAACAGATGTTAGAGATATGGGTCGATAATTCCTAGGATCTCTCCGATCCCCTTTCATGAATCACCTGCGCTATTTTCCAGCCAGAAGGTACTTTTCTTTCTTCTAAAGCTTTATGAAACATATCTGACAGATATGGTTCTATTTCTTCCGCGTATTCCGGAAATACTCTTACTGGTATACCATCGGGACCCGGCGCTTTCCCCCACTTCAGGAGCTTTAATTGCTTTATGATACATACACTATCAATTTGTACTGGATCCATCTCAAATTCAACACGCCGTGGAAAAACGGGAATGTTTTCCATGTTTTCGTCAGTGAAAGGATTTTTAAATTCGGTGTTAAATACAGTGGCCTTGTCGCGGCTGTCATCAGCTTCCCGTCCGTCTTGTAGTAGAACTGGCACACTGTTGTCACAACCACTTACTTTTTTTTACATACGACCAAAATTTCTTGGGATTTTCGATGAGGTTCTTGGAAAGTGAGTTGCAACGAAAGCCATTAAAGGCCTAGCGCATCGCATTCTTGACATGTCCTCTTGAAACAGCTAATTTTTCTAAATTACTCCTATACATCGTCCTTCTTTAGCGTGCATGTATCTTCCTTTGCTTTTTAAGTAACCTTTTAAATTCAAGTGTATACCACGGGAGATCGTTCCCATCCCTGATTGTCCTTTTCGGAATATGTAAGTCCATACCTTGCCGGACTTTATTCATGAATCGAAGCCACATCTCTTCAACCGAGCCTCTTCCTTCTATAAAGGTAATGTAATTATCCCTCAAAAACGTTCTTTAACTCTCATTTGGGCCCTTTCCGAATCTGTAAACGACCCTTTCTTTTTTCCTTTTTTCTTTTTGCGCGCGGCTGTTAGTTTTACTGTAGCAATTACAGCTTTATGATCACTTATTCCAGTGATGGTAGAAATGTCCGAGAATAATTCAGGCCTATTTGTAACGAGAATATCGAAAATGTTTTCGTTATCGTTGTGGCACCGCGTTGGTTCAGTAACGAGCTGCTCAAGATTAAGATCTGAGAAAAGGTCAAGAACAATCTCACAGGATATTTTATCCCTGCCACCAGAAACGTGGACGTAATTAGTCCAGTCGATATACGGAAAGTTGAGGTCACCTCCTAGTATTATTTCATGATCAGGAAATTGACGAGCTATATTACTTACATTATCTCTTAAGGCCTCAGCAACAGCTACATCTGCATCTGGTGGACGATAGAAAGACCCTATTACAAGTTTTGTCCTAGCTACTTTTAGTCTAATCCATAGGATTTCACAGACCGTATTGATATTTATTTCATTACACGACAGGTGTTTACTAACAGCTATAAATACACCACCTCCATTTGAATGTAACCTATTCTTACGGAAAATATTCATGCTATTGTTAAAAATTTCTGCTGAACTTGTATTCGGTTTTAACCAGCTTTCAGTACCTAATACAATATCAGCTTCTGTGCTACTAATAATGCTTTCAAGCAAGTACGGCGTACAATGGGTGAGGTATCACTACCAAGCAATTTTACCAGATTCCGTAAGTTGTTTTTTCTACTGCGAAAACTTGATGATTAATAGAATTAGAGGATTTCAATCAAAAGAAAACAATAAGGTAGCCTTGGCATTTAACGAACTATCAACTATCTTCGTCTTTGTTCTTCCAGAGACGATTCCCCTTTATTTAGATATCACAGCAATACACACTTGCTTCAATCCGTAATATTATCAATTTGGGCTGTCAGCAGTGGGGGATTCAGGATTTTGGTTAGGGGGAAGGGGGGGTCATGAGCGAATTGTGGTTTGGGGAGGCTTGAGCGGATTTCGTTTGGAGGGGGCCCTTAAGTCGGGCAGGGGTAAGGCTTTATAGTCATGCCACCCTTAAAAGATCAGTAGAGCTAAAAAAAGCCGCAAAATTAGTTTCCTATTTGAAATAACTTCGTCGGAAACCTCCTTAGATGATTCGGTGAACAAAAATAATATCCTTTTTTGCTTTACAGCTTATTTCTCTTTTTTTATTTCTTCATGGACATAAATGAACAATGTTTTCAATTTGACATATGTGCAAACAAACGTGTTACTTGATAACATTAATTACTGCAGCAGTGCAATTAATTAGCACGTCCTACTGTCTAGTAGACGCAGCAAAAAATGAAAGAATTGTTGTAAAGTTCCAAAACAATGTAACTTTATAAAAAACGTTTCGCGAAAAAAGTAAGATCTCCAAATCGAAATAAAAATAAGCTTGATCATCCAGACAGTTGCATTATTACAACCTAAGGGCTAAGGGAGATTGATAGAGCCTCTAAGCCTTGAAATAATATTGTACATTATCCGTCCCGTGAGCCCTTTTGAAATATTTTTGTTTTTCATTTTTAAGGCCTTTTTTTGTTTATGGATTTACACCTCGTCGATATAGAGGCGGGAAAGGACAGGGGGCCAGGAACGGGAAGGAATTCGGCGACGGTCTTTTAAAGGAACCATACAAGAATTCGCCTAGAGTGGTTTTGGGAAACCATGAAAACCTAAATCAGGATGGTACCACGGGGATTCGAACCCGCGTCCTCACGAATGCGAGGCCAAAGCATTACCACTCAGCCACCTCGCTCTGTGTTTGTTTAAGGATTTGATTACCGAAATCAGCAGTACAAAAATCATTAAATAATGTTTCTCACTTTAATTTACCTTTTACCAAATTTAACGTAGCGGTTTATTTATTTGTTAATTCAGTTTCACCTAAAACATAATACCGTAATATCCAGGGGTTCTATTTTTTCAATCAAGTTTACTTTTGACACACATTAATTATGTTTACGGTGTCTAACAGGATACATTTGATTGAGATGAACTGTGATTCAAACTCAATGGGTTTCTTATGCGCTGCATCAGTTCGGCCCTGGCAAGTGAAGGGTGAGGTTCGGGCATGCAAATCGGAAAGGCGGGGGTTCGATTTCCGGTCCGGTAACACAGATTTATGTTTTCCATGATTTCCCAAAATCAAACCAGGTTAATGTAAGGTCGAATTTCTTCCAGTTGCTTGCGTGCAATCCTCTACCCATTTTACCGATACTGACCTTGAGTAGCCATAAACCCCAATTAAAAATAAAAAAACAATACCATCAGTCCGCTTAAGTTACCTTCGTTCGAAAAACTTCCACATTTTTCGTAGCCACGAAATAAAAAATTCTTACTAGCCGCAGATAAAGTAATATGTAGTAATGTGCTCAAAAAAGCATGTCTTTATTTTTTTGACACCATCAATGTTGTAATTTTACTGTCAAATGTTTTATACCGAGGATTTTCCATTTATGAAGAATTTCGACGTGTTTTTGAACGTTCCATTATTTATTCTGTCAGTCCTAAGTTTCCATCCTTCCTAAAATTCACTTACAAACTTATTTGCTGTAGTCACTGAAGACTGAAGACCCATAAACCATTCTATAGGTTTACGATCTAAAACCTTCTTGTTTTTATTATCTCCCTAAAAATATGCTATCCATTGCCTTCATTTCATTTATTTTATTTTATTTATCTTTTTTTCCTTTTTTCACCAAGTTTCCGAATTTACTAAATTTCGCTTGTATACGTTTAACTAAAACTTATTATGCAAGACCTACAAACATTAATAGTCATTCACAAGTTTTTTTATTAAATTGTTCAAAATTCATAGCAAACACTAAATTTATTTTATCAATTAATCCAGAAAAAAATACTGTAGCTTATCTTCTGTTATAGCCGCCCCAGAGTTGTTTCGATAAAGAAATATAACTTAGTGCACAACCCGCAGGTTGGTTGACTCTCCAAAAGGAGGTATAGTAAGCCATTGTATCAGAAATAGGACGCAAATTCCTTTTCTCCAAAATCTACCGTTTAAGGTGGAATCGGTACAACTCGGCAATGATCCCAACATTTTGTATACACGTACCAATCTTTGCCAGACGAGGTCAGGAAAGATGCCTGTAAAAATGTCAACCCATACTGAGAAACGAATGCAATACCTTTACTTTTAAAAACAGGCCTTCGAACTCAAACTATAAGATAGCTGGGCTGCTCGCTTACTACAATACAACCATAATTTTGTCAATACATAATACGTATTTGAATAAATCTTAACCAACGATGATTTGCAATAGTAAATTCGTGAAGACGCGAGTTCAAATCTCCATCCGGCCTTTCAGATTTTGGTTTACCACTGTTTCCTGAAATCCCTCCAGAATGATTCCTTCAAATGGCCATGGCCGAATTCCTTTCGTTCGTTGTTCCAATCCTCTCCCGCCTCTGACGACTTCGACGTCAACGAGGTGTAAAACCCTAGCACAATAAATTCGTGAAGTCTCGGACGACAATCCGTTGTCAGCGAATTTGGGAAAATGTAAAAATAGCCAACTTACAGAATCTGAGTTAATTTGCATTTGCAATTAGTTATTAAACTGTTCTTCCAATTAATTAAAATAGAATCTTTTTATCATTTTTATATGTGCAATGGGTATCACGCCCACCTGCGGATTGCCGTAACTCCAACACCACAGCGGCGCCACCCAAAACTTCCCTAAAACACTATATGCTGCCAAATACAGAAACTCGTGGTACGATTTTAGTCATTTTCTGGATTCAGTGATGGAATAATCGCGATTAAGCGTGAAGCAAGAACAATTTTGTTTTGATTTAATGGATTTGTGACAACGGGCTTCGTAGATTACTGCAATGCTGACATGTTTTGCGAATTGGAAATGTGTATGCATGAAGTCCGAGGTTTGACAACACCTGTTTTTGCCACAGGATTTTCATGATGTCTGGGGACAATAAAACAGATCACCTAAAAATAGCGAGCTTTGTTGGATGCTTCGCTATGTAATACCTCGGAACTACTGAAAAAGATATAAACAAATCCTTAGCGTTAGAATGATGACTTTTATATTGACCTTAAATTGTACAGATACGTCCAAAAGAAATAAATGTATTCTTAGAAGGTGAAAATATTCTATAACATTTCTGATGATAAAAGGGGAAAAAAAAATCTCACAAACCAGAGTAATCAAATCGAAATCCGAGAGTTTTAAATTAATAATAAAACATTTTCTTATTTTAACCATCAATAGCTTCACTACTTTAACCCGACATTCACTTCTGGCACAACTTTCTGAGTAATGTGAAGTATGCCAGAAAGTTTCTGTGGTTCGGATTCCACGTTAAACTGCAGGTCATCTTTACCCGGTAGGATTACAGGATTAGGTTAGGTAAGGAGGAAAGAAACTGCCACCTTACCTCCAATACCAGGTTAAGGGTACCTCCTTCTGGAGGGTACAACCAACCTTCTGCTTGATACCAAGCTTAGCTTTTATTGCCCACACTGAAAAAAATGCATTTAAAAGAACTATTCTAACACAACTGTTTGACTCAGCACGTAAAAATGTTTGTATCGGAATTCTGCCACTGATGACTTTTATAACATTAAAATAATTTTATTGCTACGATCTATGTTATTAGGAAATCCTTAACAGAAAGCTCACAAAATCTACGGGCAGTTGGTGACACAGAAGACACTGTGTAATGGTATTGAATGTAGTTGTTGACGCGGCTATCATTCATTTAAAAACAAATTGACTGTAGGTGTCTGCTAAATGGCAGAGGCAATATACAACATATAACAACAGGCTGTGTTAAATTTCATCCAATACTTTTTCCTCGCGAAGCTGTGTAGAGTTTAATATTTTACATTATTTTTCTAGTATTATGTTTTTCAAGACACAATACTTTTCTTACAATCGGCACTATAAGCTGACACCATGTAAACATTATTCTCCTTGCACTGGTAGGGAACTGGAGTCATGTTCGATGCAGAAACAATTCTTTGCGCTCCATATTCGTACGTCCTTGGCTAAGCGCTCCATCAATCAAACAAGCTGAACAGTATCCGGTCATGAACGACGCGCATTAAGCATGGTCCAGGCAAGCGCGCAACCAGCATCAGCAATGCGCAAACGCTGGATTTCGGCGCCACATCTATCCCAGATACGATTTCTCAAGTTTCAGCCGAGAGCCAAGTTCCTGAACTCATCCCAAACCAACCGTATGGCGAATTCCGTTATTTATCATATCATTACTGATTACTTCACCCATATGATAAGCAATAATTCCTATTTCTTGACAGGCAATACTATCAAAAAATGGCATTCGTAAACGAAAAACATGTAATTATGATAATATTCATAGAATTCAGTAGGATATGACAACTGCATAACTGCTGTCATTGGTAGTTGTAGAAATAGATGACTTTATTGTGAATAAAATTGTTGTCATATCATTCGGCGTATCTAATCACGAAATATGACTTAGTATTTTTTTCATACACTGAAAATGAATTTGTAGGTTATTAATTACCACAATAGCGTCTTATTTACTACTAAGCATCGTGCTACAGCAACTAAAACAGCGTCTAACTTACTGACAAGTGTGCGGCGACGTCAGCGTCCAGCTATATACCAGTTTCATGAATAGATTATTAAGGCTGTTCGACCTTTACTTACCAATTAGTGGGAATATACTGGACTGTTCCAATAAGAGCTTCAAGTTACTCTGAACAACAGTGGGCGTGTCGCACTCCTTGTCGCTCATTTCACACGCTTATATCAGTTGTTACGGTGCACCAGAAACAGACTGTAAACAAAAAACACGCACGATTCACTGCGATCACGAGCTACGCCTGTAGCAGAACACAGAAGCACGACCTCTCGCAGGCGTTCGCCAGAGCTGCCAACCTCTGAGTGTGAACAGTGTTCCGCCCACAGTAAAGAACTTCAGTCTTATCTGCTGATATTCGCTCGATTGTCTTTGAATTTCATATCACCATTCACACATGACAAGGCTACGACGAAAAGGCAGGACTCTGGAAAGAGATACATTCAAACGCCAAAAAACGTTTCCATGGTAACTTGCACACCTTAAGGTCACGCCTTGAATTATTGTGTGTTGCACTATCGATACAGGATTGAAAGATTAACCTATTGAAAAAAATTGCACTGTGACTTATCTAATCTTATATTACTTTTACTTTTGCCATTCAGGCTGTGATGAATTTGTTTAATCGACGTAAAGCTGAAGACAGTCAGCGATTAAACACCATGAAGTATTCGCAGACCATGGAGGATCGTGTAGCACTAGATAGTGTAGCACTAGATCTGTCTAAGGCGTTTGACAGAGTAAGCCATAAAATGGTAGTAAATAAGGTAAAAACCATTGGAGTGGATAAGAAAGTGATTTGCTGGGTAGAAGAATTTTTAAAAGGTAGAAAACAGAAAGTTAGGGTAGGAAATGTAGTATCAAAAGAAGTGGAAGTAAAAATGGGTGTGCCACAGGGTAGCGTATTGGGACCATTGCTATTCATTATTCTAATGAATAATTGTGTTGCCTGTTTACTATCTGAAATTAGATTGTTTGCAGATGACATAATGCTGTATAAAAGAATCAAAACGATAGAGGATTGTAAACAGTTGCAGGGTGATCTGGACAGGATATCTAATTGGGTTAGTAAACATGGAATGAAGATAAATGCAAAGAAGAGTCAGCTTATTAGATACACAAATAAAAAACAAAAGGTTAATTATGAATATAAGGTGGGGAAAGAATTGCTTGCTGAAGACTTGAAATGCAAATATCTTGGAATTACTTTTGATAACAAACTTAACTGGGCAGGACACATAGGACAGGTGGTAGGAAAAGGTTTCAGAGTTCTGCACTTGTTGGAGAGAGTTATGAGGGGATGTACGAGAGAAGTCAAGGAATTGGGTTACAAAACTTTGGTCAGACCATTGCTCGAATATGGTAGTGTAGTATGGGACCCTCATTTTACGTATCAAATACAGGAGTTGGAGAGGGTGCAAAGAAGGGCTGCTAGATTTGTTTCTGGAAATTATCGCAGAATGCAATCAGTGACGGATATGATAAAGGAGCTGGAATGGGATTCATTGCAAGACAGGAGGAGGATGAGGAGGGTCATGGGAGTGTACAGGGCATATACTGGTGATGAGGCATGGAAAGATATTGCAGTAGGTATGAAAAGTAGTGCATGGAAGGGAAAAGATGACCATGACCACAAGCTGGCACTCGATTTCAGGCACAAGGGTGTAGGAAGATTCTCTTTTTTAGGTAAGGGTGTCAGGGATTGGAATGAGTTACCAAGAGAAACGATGAATAATTTACCGAAAACTTTGAAGGAATTTAAAGAAAAAATTTGTAGAGGGCAAATGTAGGTGGGTGCAGGATAGGGGGAAGATAGCTGTGTAGGGAAATTGCCACCGGAGCCTGTGCTCCATTGCAATTAAATTAAATTAAATTAAATTAAATCGCAGACCTACTGAGGCGCGAGATTTAAGCTGCAAATTGAAAAACTGTGCGATAAAAAAGAAGTAGCTAGAAAAATATGTGACTTGGGATCGTAAAAACCATTTAAAATATTTTTAATATACATTAATTTCAGCCTAAATATATAGATAAAAAAAATCTAAATTCCAGGCTCTTGTGTCGTGTGCAGGTCGTGAATCTAAAAGAAATGCGTATCAATTATTTCAATAGAATCTGTTTTTGTTCGATGAAATACACATTTTTATATTCTCCAATGTCGTGCCACATTGCCAATATTATTAATAAGTTTCAGTGAAATCTATAATGCAATAAGAATTAAGGCACTTTTAATAAAATAATATGGATATATGGCAAAGTAAGCTGGAAATAAAAACTTTTTCACGTTTTCTTCACAAAGATATTGGATGAATTTTTTAGTATTTGCCATTTAAATACATAATATGTCAATATTGGGAACAAATTTCAAGTTCCTAGGTAATAAGCTTTTTTTTTAGTCAGCAAAAGTGGTCTAAAACTGACTAAATTTGACGGCAGTTCATGAAATTGATTTTCTATTTTTTTTAAAAAAAATCTTAGTCCTCTACTTACGAACTCTAAACACATTCTGGATTAAGAAAAACATTTTTTATCTCTTTACTTGATCGTTGATTCTCAAAGTTATGATACCGACCAAAAACTTGTTTTCTTGCATAAATACGACTACTGGGGAACCAGAAGGATGCCAAGGAAAGCAACTAGGTTTGGAGTGATTAGATGACATGAGGGATAAAGAGGATTGTATTTATTTTTAAGGCATTAAGCTTTTTCAGATGTAGGGCGAGGGATCGCAATTATTGTTTGAAAGAGAAAAGATTCGTTACTTTACACTTCGAGTCGTCACAGTACTAAATCTGATATTCCAGATTCAGAACACTAACATTTACATATTTTTTGACCACCGTAGTCTACTTCCACAGAATACGCGAGTAAAATGCTGCATACTGTTCGGATAATGACAATATTTTACCGTAGTTTAATAATGAAGTTATTTCTTGTTCAGAGCAACCAGATTCATCTGCAGTGAATGTAGATCATAC
Source organism: Vandiemenella viatica (assembly GCA_031002005.1). Taxonomy (NCBI): domain Eukaryota; kingdom Metazoa; phylum Arthropoda; class Insecta; order Orthoptera; family Morabidae; genus Vandiemenella; species Vandiemenella viatica. The sequence goes on along the minus strand of JARYHS010008074.1, from coordinate 41,151,197 downwards.
TGAGCCTATCACTCCTTGTACAGTTGGTAAAGCACCTCATTACAGACAACTTATTTCTGAAATTCGCAAGACCGGATCAGAGATCAGTGATAAATAACAAAAAGGCATCCGATTCCACGTGATAAAAATGTGTTATTATTTAAGAATCCTCCATGCTGACAGTTGAAAAATATACAAATCTAATTGTAACTTTCATGAAATCTGTAACTCTGCTTAAAAATAGTTTTATGTCGTGTTCAAGAACTGAAGAAAAGATGTATCCCCGGCAGTTACTAGATCGCTCCGGAATTCTGCACTAACAATTAAAACAGATCTCTTCCCCCCCCCCCCCTCATCCAGAAGCTGCTTAATCTTGTCGTCTTTCAAGTTATCACCTCCGAAGTCCCTGCATAGAGAGATCGTTTCTCATACTTTATCTTGGAAGTTTGCACTTCTCCGTCAATGAATTGTGCCCAATAACACTAACAGATAGAAAAACACGATCCATCATATTGGATATTATTTACCGGACCAGGAAGATTGTACTGTGTCAGTTACATTTAAAGTAAAATCTATGTATTATAATTAACAACTAGTTTTTCCTAATAATCAGTGTTGCAGCAGATGAAAAAAGCAGGACAGAGCAAATGGTAATAAAAATATCAGAAAAGCAACATGACCAGATAGAAAACAAGTGGTTTGCGAGATATTGTAAAAGAAAATAACCAAACCTGGACCCGGTTCCCTAAGTCGGACCATCACTTTATTTCTGTTAAACAGAGCTGCATTCTGGCAACATGTCGATTTCGAAAGAAACTATGTGTTTCGAAGTTTGCAGCATTGGGCAAAGACAAGTATCTCGCCAGTTACGATATTAGTGTTTTCATTAAGAGTGAAAGTTTTGCAGAGGTGCATTAAACAACGTTTATTATAGTATTACAAAAGGAGAAAGTAACAATCTGTTCATAACAGTGTCTTCGGAAATACTATTCTATATCACTACCATTTTTTACTTAGATATCTACCCAAAAAAAAATCCTTTTTTAATGCCTGAAACTGTCAAGTCAAAGACGTCATATGTACACCTTGTAAGACCACTCGGTGTTCCCTGTGTCGGACCCCCCATAATTCGTCAATTTGTTAAAGTAATTTGAAATACTCTTTCAGATGGCCACAACAAATAGGAACTGTAGTGGAAGAAACAGTGTAGGAACCTATCACTTTTTTCTTACAGGTAAATATAAAATATTATGAATATCAAACAAACTAACTTGTTTATATCGCATGGTCAAAAGTTAAAATAAAACGTTTTCATATTCTTTTTAGTTTTAATTGACTTTTCTAAAAAAAAATTGTGTTATTAACTGCGGTCCGACTTTGGTTACCTTTTTCTCAAAGACTGTTTTTGCAACTCTCTGCTAAATAATGAATTTGAAGACTATGATCAGATATCTACTAATTTTTGTAGTGAATACTATTGGAAAACATACCAAAGAACGTATTCTATTAAACTAAACTTAAATCAAAGACGAGACAGGTAAATAACAAGAGGGTGATACGACTTTGGTTTCTTTCCTCTACTAAAGATTTGCTACCAAAGCGCTGCGTTCCTGTTCAAATAACTGTTGCTTGATATAAATTTAAGCGTTAACGAACTTACCGGACAGATCTCGTATCAAATTGTAAGCTTCAGTTTAGCAGCACTCGACTGAAATTCCATACCGAGAAGCACGCAGTACAGGAGCTGTTGGGTATCGAATAACTGTCATTTCTTTCTTTTTAAATGCATGTTTACTGACCAAATTTCCATACGTAATATGTTGACGTTGTTAGCTGCCTAGTAAAGTGCAACCGTCGACCAACTATACTGACAACCGATACTATAACAGCCGTCTGTCTCTAGGCAACTGACAACAATAGCACAATACAGAGAGCGGCTAAGTTTGGTGTGGTCCTTCCGGAATGCAAGTAAAAATCTGGGACACATTGTGACCTATAACTGACCTCCAGTGAGCACGAAACAAAAGAGACGGATATTACGCGCATTTCCGATACAGAGAGAAATTAAAGTTTTAAAACTTCGAAAATAAAAGGAAACAAGATGCATAATATTTCCCGCGGGCAATAACATCCCTCTAAACAGGCAATTCCCTTGGGCCTTCACTACTCGTAGGCAGATTTACCAATGTGCAATATTGGCCTGTTCTTGGATTTTCCTGCCTCTAAACTTACGAAATTGCAACTAATTTTCTCGCTGCTGAAACGACAGATTTGGTATTTACCCGTCCTACTTCTAAGCATGGGACCTGGCGAAAATGTAAAACAACTTTGTGAACATTATTCAGTATATTATGGCACGTATTTGACCTGGATCTCAAGCGGAGATCTCCAGGATGAATACATCTGGATTTATTTAATTTATATATTCGGCTAAAAAAGGTACGAAACGAAATTTGTCCCTTTGATCAAGGATGGCATTTGATTGCGGGCCTTCTGTATGAAAACGGTACGTTTGATATTTTATTAGGACCAGAGTACGTCAGAACTAAAATAACGAGATAAGAAATCTACGTATGTTCTTACGACATAGTGACAGGATTTAATTTGTCACGTGTTGCACATTTAAAGTCTGATCCGAAATATCCTGGTTTGTCTCATATGTTCTTGCAGAGCACTTATAAATCCCTTGCCGCCTTGGAATTTAAACAAGTGACCCAGAATTTTGAAAGCAAACGTTTTAACCACTGATCTACCTACTTCTACCTTCTTGTATCCTCATACACAACGTATCCACGAGTTAATTAAATAGCGATATATAGCAATATGTTTGATTTTTCAACTAAATTACATACTCAGATCTCAAACCAAATTATAGTTCAGATTTTTTAATTAAATCTTTTTATTTGGGCTTCGAAGCAAGAACCCTCCAACGATAAAATACAGAGACGTATGTAAATGAACTCATTCGCGGAAGGGAGCTTGAAGTGGAGTACTTCAATCCAAACATGCGCAGTGTGACGATCTCATCCGAGAAAAATTAAGGGCATAACAATGACAATTCCGAGTAATAAATGGTCACGCAATTTTGTTAACTTTTTTCTGGCAGACTCCAGCGGTAATAGGTCACTGCTGATAGTGATTCGTTCGTTTGAAGTAGAGATATTTGTGGCTCCTTGTTTTTGAACAGAAGCAATGAAGGGCAGACGTCGGGTATTACTCTCTCCCTTCTTTTCTTCTAACGGACAACACATCTACAATTAGTTCACTCTAACACATTATTCATGTTGCGTAAGGCATGGGAAACTAGTATCAGAATTTCTACACGATACACAGTTTTACCCCCAACTATTACTTCATTCTTGAGTCAGGAAAGCGAATCCTGATTATTTTTGACTACACTGCATGTTCCTACACCTGTTAACTTGTAGTCTTGACCTTTAAAAAGCCCAAAAAGTGACTGAATTGTCTCTTAATCTATTTTGCAATCTACTGAAAGTTCTTGATATACCACAGCTATTCAGTAGTTGGTGGGAAATTTTCGCTGAAGCTACGAAGTAACCTGTAACTTGAACCTGTAACTTCATCTTGAACAGCTTCCAACTGCTGGCTGGATCTGATGGGAACAAAAACCTCTCCAACACTTCCTGTCCATCCACCAACTCCCTTCTTCAACTGTCAGACAATTTCCTCCTCTTTCATCCACACATTTTTAACACCTTTCTCTCCCATCTGTCACTTGGTATCCCTCTTCCCTTTCAGCTCTATGTCCAACATCTTCCTCATTATCTTCTCTCTCAAACTCCTTATATGACCATACCACTATAATCTCGATTTGTCTATTCTTTGCTGTAGTGGTTCCTCCTTGATTATAAAGTCACCAGTAACTGCTTACCATATTTCCTATTCATTCTTTTCTGTTTCCTCAAGTTATCTGTAATGGAAAACACAATATTTTTTGTGATTTAATTAATTCAATGTAAGTGTTTCTGTTGCCTGTTTGGGCTAGATCTGCTTACACCAGAAGTGGAATCTGTCAGCTGCTGCTGATGGTCCTGCAACTTCCTTAGCTGAAATCTGTATCAGTTGCTTCCCTTAACCCGGCACTCGTCTATGCATTTAAGAGCAAAGACAATTAAATTCAGAGCAGAGCTTCAAGAACAAACTACATGTAATGCACCTGTAGTAAAACCAAGTTTGTTCGTTTCATACTGTTCCCTTCCAGAATGTAAAATGACCTAATGATCACATATTATTCCATGCATATTAATACTTAACTCAGGTGGAGCAATATTAGAAAGAAAGCCACTGAATTGGTTTTAGTTTTAGTGCTCCAGTTATGATCCTCATATCACAGCTTATGACACAGTGATCAAATCCAATGGGATTATGATGTTACAACACAGCAAATATTTTCTAGGCAAGTGGATTCACAATGACAGCTAAAACACACACTCTCTCACACACACACACACACAAAAGTTAATATATATATAAATATACATACATTATGACGATTATCTCCATTACCCAGTGTCTGAGGTTTGGTGGCTGCTGTGATGGAAGCTACTCCTCCATGGCAGCGTTATTGGGAAATTGATCTGGGGAGGTTTGTTTGCCCTTATCTTGCCGGGTGATTGAAGTAGTAGTTGTAGCTTCAGGGCACATTGAAATCAGGATCATCAGTGGTCTGTGATTAAAGTGTATGTACATCACCATCAGCAATACCTTATGCCCTCACTACATAATGCACTGTGGAGAGGTTTGAGATTTACCCAGGAGTTTGGTGCACTAGCTAGTGGAAAGGAATTTTGAAATGCCATCTCTCCTATGCTGCCTGCCAAGACCAAATGATGGAAATATTTTCCACCACCATGAATTAACATGCTGAACTAGTGTCAGGCAATGGACACAGTCATGGAGCCAAAACCATCTGAGACAATGGAAAATAACAATGATTAAAGAATTCAAACAGAGAAAAATTATCCTCTCCTGTATCCCAAACTTTAAAAAAATATCTTTACAGTGAAAAATTTAGGTTTCTAGATTTCAACAAATCTTAACTTTTAATACCATTTTTTTTTCTGTATATTTTCTGTTTTTGGTCCACAAAACACGGATCCCATTTATGTATTCAATAGATTAAACCCTCGTAAGAGTAAAAGCTTTCACACGTGTATCCATAAAGGGACTGAGATTTGAAATGTAGCCCTTAATTATATGTTACCTTAATTTTGTGATAATGCTAATTATCATATGTTTGAATGTTTATAAAAACAGTTGCTCAGACTAGTTTCATGGTAAATTTTTAGAGCTCAAAAGGCTAACAGAGAAAAAAAAATTATAACCAAATAAGAATCAGGTGCTTCAAAAGGTCTTGATCATCACAGTAAACTTAGAAGGGATAAAGAGGTTAAGAAACCATTTTGCGACATGAATTCAGCTTAAAATTCGAAGCAAATTTGTCAAGTTCACACACACCTATATGTTGGTTTTTACAAGGTGATACTTAGTTACCAATGATCTGAAGATTGCTTGGCTAATTTGTAATAGAAAATACCGTATACAGATCTATTTTACCATCTCACAGTTACTTTTTTATGGCTTTACACCTTTTCAGCATAAAAGTCATTAGAGGTGAGAAAAAAATTAGAAATAAGGTAAATGTTTCAATATAATATTAATTTTTGCTGATGCAAAATATTGGCAAAACCTATTGAGATAATTGCCCATGAACCTTAAGTTTGATTATATGAGAACTATAAACCATTTGAACTTTATTGGCTCTCTGCAGACCTGATGTAAATTAATATGAACGATATGAAGAAAAGAGATAAATAAATTTGTCTTTGGTAATGCTACTTGTTTCTTTCTCCAGCTCTCTCAAATCATTTTCCATTAATATTCATATTAGCCTCAAAATCTCCCATTATCATGTCACTTCTTGCATTTAGATCCACCTCAAATTCCTTAAGCATGGAAGTGCTCTCTCCATGCTTCCACTCATTGAAAAGGTGGATGAAATAATAAATAAGGAAGGTGACCGCAAAAGAAGGAGAGCACGAGAAATCTACAAAAGTGTCGGAGGTCTAATTCTGAGTGGGGAGGTGTGACAAAAGTGCAGAAAGATTATTTACAGAAGTAACTTTGCTCTAATATTGATGTGTGGTTCAGTAGCTTGATTATTGAAAGAAACATACATTAGTAGAATTCAGGCCACAGAGATTATGTTCTTAAGGAGTATGATTGGTGCAATGAGACAGGACAAGTTGCAGAATGTGCCTGTAGGAATAGGAATACAACATAGAATTGAAAGATCAATACTCCAGTGATATGGATGCATGAGGAAGATGTGTAATGAATGGATGCCAAAGAGAATGGTATAATTTTAAACTGGGAGGAAAGAGCACAGGATAAGTAGATTAAGAGAATAGAAAAGCATGTGCAGGACAGAAGAACAAACTGGAATGTAGTACAACACAGTATTCAGCATCATCCTTTTACCTATACTTGATGGTATAAGGTACTAACAATACTCATTTTGTAGCTTCTTAGTGATCAGCAAGGCACAGGTTTCAAAGTATTGTATCTACCGGTCATAAGAGTTCCACTGCTTGCTGTCAATCTGCGTCTAATATCAAGTCACAGTGCATTAATATGATTTCTGGGTCCCAACAGGGATTGATTTGCAGTCCCTTGCAATCCTTAAATTTATTTTATTTAAGCTACGATTTTCAACTTCATTAAAAATATATATATATTTATCATAGGTCTGTGAAATCAGTGGTGAAAAAGCCTAATCTTGAGGCTTAATGTTAATATTTACCCAGAAACAGTCAATCTTATAAGCATTTACATCAGAGAACTCTCTCATACCTCAACAGAGCAAACTGTCTTGCCAACATTGAAATTTCTAGCATAAGTAGATTTAAGTTGCCGTTAACAGGGCAGAACAAATGTCATATTTTGGTTGACAAGTCATATATCAAGAAGCCTCAATAGCTTAGTGAAGTTGCACTGAATGGTACGAACCTATGACAGTGTAGCAAAAAATCTCACTTTCTTGTTTTTGAAGGAATAAGCTAAGGGGCCATCCGTAAATTACGTCACATCTTAAGGGGGATGCATGGGGTCAACCAGAGGTGGCCTTTGGGGGTGGCGAACAGGGCAATCGCCTAGGGCCTCGCTCTTTGAGGGGCCTCGCGCCGCTATCCAAGTTGATTAAAGTTTAGGTTTTAAAAAATTATTTTATATTCAGCTGTTAGTGCAACAATAAACTTGTTTAATTGATGGTAAAGTATTAATTACTAACTAATCAAAATTACTTAATTAGATTTATTGACTGTCACATTCGTATAATAACAGGAGAAATAACTAATATTGATGGACTAGAACTGTATGAAGAAAGCAACGGCGGTATCACAATGATGTCATAAATAACAGTAAAAACATTAACTGAAGTTAATTAATTCATAAAATAACGCCAATACAACTGTATAATGTAGGTTTATTGCCGTACGCGTTTCGCCTCTCCTCGAGGCATCATCAGCGACGAATCTATTTTAACATTTACATTTTATTTACAAACTTATTTGACATAACGCTAAATTGATATATTTTCTTATTATTTACACTTACTATTTACATTAGTGGATTTCAGGATAGTAACCACCCATCTTTGCTTTCTCTCCAAAGCATGTTTCTGTTACAGCCATTTGTCATTGCTGTTCTGTACACGATATAAACATTGCGTATTCTACAATTCGCTTGTTTTCGGTGGCCATCTTATTTTCTTACTGTCAAAGGCGGTGATGCGCTGACGGCGCCAGATTTGAAATTGCGTGGGAGATTTTATATCTAATTTTATGTAAGTGTGTGAGTGCATGTATTTGTTAGGTTTATTTCTAGGGTTATTGTATGTTTACCAGTTTGAACAGTGTTTGGTTTGTTAAGTTTATGTGGTCATTCAGTACATGCTTGCCATTTTTTATTGCTTTTTGTATGTGGTAGTTTTCTTGTAGAGTGAGGGTATTGTGTCTGTAATTGTTTATTGTGAGTATTTGCATGTCTTTGTTAATGTCTGTTGGTAAGTGATCGTTTTCTATTAGATGTTCGGCGAATGTGGAGTGGTTGCTGTACTTTAGTGCCCTCATGTGTTCTTTGTATCTGGTTTTAAACTGTCTTCTTGTCTGTCCTATGTATATTGCATCACAATTGTGACATGTCAGTTGATATATGCCTGAGTTTTGATAGTTGTCTCTGTCTAAGTGGGTGTTTAACTGTTTTTGAATCGAGTTGTCTGTTTGTAGAGCAATGTTTATGCCTTGTTTTTTAAAAATGTTTGTGATTCTGTGGGTGTATTTGTTTGAATATGTCATTGAATACCATTTACTTTTATTTTCAGTGTTTATTGTGGTTTGTGAGTTGTTTTGCATTGTCTGTGTTGTGGGTGTCCTTGTCTGTTGGGTACTGGGTGGCTGAAGTTTGGTTGTGTTAGTTATTTTCTGTTTTTTCCCCATTTTGTTTGTGATTTTTCTGTTTATTGTGTCAACTGTCTGTGATTTATATCCATTTTTTGTTGCTATTTCCTTTATTGTGTCTAGTTCTGTTTGGTAGTTTTTCTTTGTTAGTGGTGTTCTGTTTAATCTGTTTAGCATGAACCGTATTGCAGCTTGTTTGTGGTTTTGTGGGTGGTTTGATGTGGAGTGTATTATTTGATCTGTTGCTGTAGGTTTCCTGTATATCTGAAATGAGTGTGTGTTTGCATCTTTTGTTATGGTGAGATCTAAGAAATTCAGTTTTTCTTGGTTTTCCTTTTCTATTGTGAAGATGATGTTTTTGTGTATATTGTTTATATCTTGGTGCAGTTCAGTTATGCGGTCTTCTGTTTCATTGATGAGGCATATTACATCATCAACAAATCTCCACCAATATATAATATTGTATCCTTTCTGTGGTAACAGGTTTTTCCATATCTCATTTTCTATATGGTCTATGAAAATGTTGGCCAAAGTTCCTGAAATTGGTGATCCCATAGGAAGACCTTCATGTTGTAGGTAGTATTTGTTGTTGAAAGTGAAATAATTTTGAGAAGTTAGTAACTGAAGTATGCTTTTAATTTCATCTATGTGGCTGTTGGGTAATGCTTTGTATTTTTTAAGATTTGACTGAATTAATTCAATTGTTTCTTTTATTGGGATATTACTATACATGCTTTCAATATCAAATGATACTAATGTAGCTGTGTGTGGGATGTGTGTGTCTTTTATGTTCTGGATGAGTTCTGTTGTGTTCTTTATACTTCTGTTTTCCTGTAATGTGTAGTATTGGTTAAGAAGTGTGTTTGTGTGTTTGGCTAAGATCCTGAAATCCACTAATGTAAATAGTAAGTGTAAATAATAAGAAAATATATCAATTTAGCGTTATGTCAAATAAGTTTGTAAATAAAATGTAAATGTTAAAATAGATTCGTCGCAGATCATGCCTCGAGGAGAGGCGAAACGCGTACGGCAATAAACCTACATTATACAGTTGTATTGGCGTTATTTTATGAATTAATTTACTGAGCAACTGCGGAAAAATGGCCTTCAACAACATTGCATTAACTGAAGTACTGAAGTGTACCCCACTACTGAAGTAGTCTTGAAAATTATTGCCGCCACATGTAATACAGTTGCGTCCACAGAAAGAAGTTTTTTATGGTTAAAAAATATTAAAACATATTTGAGGAATTCGAAAACACAAGATTAATTTTCAGCTCTTTCTATTCTTTGAATTGAAAATGAAATAGCTAATTCGTTAGTTTCTTGTGCTTTTATTACATATTTTAGTTTCAGGAAAAGGCGCAAACATCATTTTTAAATCCCTGTGCGTATATCTTCCAAGGCCTTAATGTACTTCAGTATATCCTTAATGATTTGTCATATTTATGTTTGTTAACTTTTAATAACTCTTCTAATATAATATTTTAAAACTCAGTTTATTTTTACGATGTTTGCATTTATCGTTGATCATCAGAAATACCTACGATTAATATATTATGTACAAAGGCAGGGGCGTAGCTACTATGGGGCTAGGCGGTGCAGTGCACCGGGGCCCCTCACGCTCAGGGGGCCCCCAAGCATACCTCAAGGGGCCCCTAAGCGCACCTCTAGGGGCTCTCAAGCGCAGTTTAGAGGGCCCACGAACCTTCACGGCAAACTGGCGACCTTTTTTTTTTTTTAGCTCTGCCGTCGTCCTGAGAACACAGGAGCCCCTCACTAAGCACTAAGGGGGCATCCACAAATTACGTGAGGTGTTTTTCCGGATTTCTGGACCCCCCCTCCCCCCTGGTGAGATTTCGTGAGATCTGGCCGGACCCCCCCCCCTCTGGTGAGATCTGGTCCGTGAGAACCCCCCCTAGAAATCGCCTTCGAAACTTTTGTAGACTTTTTTTTTTTTGACGAAATACCCTCCTAAAATCGACTTTGGCGCAAATTGTAGACCTTTTTATGGCTCTACTGTCCCCAAATTTTTCGCAAAATCTCACGTGAGATTTCCGTAGACCCCCCCCTCCCCCCTGGTGAGATCTGGTGAGATTTCGCCGGATCCCCCCTCCCCCTATTTCACCTCACGTAATTTATGGATGCCCCCTAAGGGGCCCTCGCTCCTCGCTGCTCTCGGGGGGGGGGGGGCAACCACTGCTCAGGGGCCCCTAAAAGAACGATTCAAGGGCCCCCATCATCAGTTCAGGGGGCCCCTACCAGCACACAAAGCAAAAAAAAATGTCGCCCGTCTGGCCTGAGGGCCCAAAATAAATTTTTTGCACCGGGGCCCTTGTTGGCCTAGCTACGCCACTGTACAAAGGACAAGGGCCTCGCAAAGATCTGCCGCCCGGGACCTCGCAATGACTAAGGCCGACGCTGGGGTCAACAAAGTGTGAAATTGTGAGACAAGGGATGGGACGAGTCATAAGCTTCGTGACGTCACATGTATAGTTCGAATCACTTTTTGGCAAGTGGCCATCGTATGAGTGCATGCCTGTTGTACCTACCGTGTTGCACATCAGCCACCTTTGACATACGCTGAAAGCCAAATACCAAATTTGAGGCTTTGACGAAATATGAGTTCTGCATACTTATTTAAATGGTTGTGTGGTAACTGTGGTCTATTTCTTCCATGATACAAAGCCACTAACCAACACAAGCAATCACATAAGAGGCAACAAGAGGTTTTGCCCATCACGATGATTTGCCCTCGAAGAATTGCAGTGTAGTTCTTTGTTTGATAAACAATTATGATGCTATATAGTTGGATGAAGATGACGTTGACACATCAAATGTTCCTAACATTATCAAAATTGAGAACTAAGTAAATGCTATGCCAGAATATAAAAGAATGAGTTTAAAATCCATGGGAAAAAAGATGATTAAATTTTGTATCATTCATTCAACTGATTATGTTCTGTCTATTTTCTAAAATATTTTATTTATTGGTGATTTTATGAAAGAAAAATTTTAAATAGAAATATATAAATAATTTTGGAAGTGGTGTTTTAACTCAATAATTTCTAAATTTAAAATTGTGAAATTTGTGATGTCACACCAGGGCAAGGAGGTCACACAAATGTGACCACCTGTGACAAGGTGTCTCCAAAAATCATGAAATTTGTGTGACGTAGTTCACGGATGGCCCCTAATATCCATTTTGATGTAATCATTACGACTGAAGACTCTCTGTAGATCTGGTATCTCATTATTACACGACTGTTAGTAACTGGTAATATAGTGACATATATTATACTCGTGTACCTGCTCCTCCCTGAAGGATAAATTTCCAGATTTAAGGCTGCCTAAATTAAACAATTGCTGTTTTTTTACTGCTAAAGGAAGTATAATACTAATAAAAACTACAATAAATAACATAGCATTGGGAAATTCATATTTTTTTATTAACAGACTTTTCAAAAAATCATATTACGCAACTCTGTTGAGGTATCTTGCATTTCAACTTCAAAACTCAGGGCTGAAGACGTCGAATCACTAATAACTTCTGTTGTAGATTTATCCATTTCTAATGTTATATTAGGATCCCGAGGCATAAATGAATCTGAAGTGGTCTCTGCTGAAGAACCTGTAACCAAGTTAACATATAATATTATAACATTAAATATATGCAATAATACAGGGTGTCCACCATGAACCTGATACATTTGAAATTGCTGTATATTTCATACTGCTTAGGGTAAAAAGAAAATAATGTATGCAAGATCAAGAGTAACTCACCAAGGTTTATAAAAAAAATCAGTACACTTCTACATGAGATCCTCTCGTTGCACGAAGAACATGTAGCCTGAATTCAAGTTCGTGTCAGGTTTTCTGTAGCATCTCAGGCATAATGGAAGTGACAGCATCTTCTATGCGACCTGTATACACTTTGACCTTCACATATCCCCACAAGAAGAAGCTGCAAATGCATTAACTGAGGCACAACAAATTGTTCCACCATGTCGAGGTACGTACTGCCCGCAACTTTTTTTTCTACAAAGAAAAAGGGGCCAACGATCAAATTATACATCAATCCGCACCACGCATTTAATTTCGGGCTGTCACGAAAGTGTTCCACAATGCATTGTAGGTTTTGTGATCCCCAACACATGCATTGTGTGTGTTGACTTTGCTCAATAAATGTAATGTGGCCTCCATCAGAGAAAGCAATGAAAGTTAAAAATGTTGGGTCTTCATCAATGAGATGTAACATATCGATAGTAAATGCCTGCCTCACATCATCGTCATCTATTTTCAGTTCATGAAGCAACTGAAATTTGTATGCATTAAACCAAAGAGAGTGATGCAGTACCTTATGTACAGTGGACTTTGGCATCTGCAGTTCTCGTGCCACTTGTCGAATGGTCTTGCATGGACTTTGTTCAAACGCCTGTCTCACTGCTGCTACATGCTCCTCTGATACGCGTTCATTGCTGCCACCAACAATTTCTTCACACTTCCCATTACCAAAAAGCGCTGTTTCCAATTCTTAATAGTGTTCCGTGATGGTGGGTCCTTCTTGAACACGTGGTGAAAGTTGCATTGCACTTGAATCACTGAATTTGTTTCCGCGTACCACCAAATAACTTGTGCTCGCTCTTGCGGTGACGCCTTTTTCAGTTAAGCTACTGCAACGCCAGCTACAACCTCCTGCGCAGGTTTTCAAAAATAGTCAACAGAACTTCGACAATTTCTCTACATATTGCAATGTTTGTTACCAACTTGCTTCCATTCGTTGATTTTTGGCAGCCAAATGAAAGGTGTCAGATTCATGGTGGACACCCTGTATTTCACTGGTATGTTCACTATCTGTTTCTTAACCACTATCAGTGATTTTTTAAAAAAATCTAAACTCTTAATAATTAAAGCCATGAGCTATTACCAAACTTTCCTGCTTCTTCTAATCTAATGTCTAAGAAATTTGTTTATAAAACATGGTTTTATCATTTCACAGAATATTAATAATAAAATGAAACAGTACAGCATTTAAAAATACCTGTATAATGATTTTCATAATGGAGCAGGAAGAAAGCTATACAGCAACATTAATATAGAAAAGATAGGCATTTAAAGCTTTGAAAAAACAGATCCTAAGCAAAAGTAAATATACCACATATCTATAAGACACGATCAAAGAAGTGATTTTCTTAACAACTGAAGCAAAAACTGGCTTTTTACTGTTGTATAATAAATAAAAGTAACTTTAGTGAACATAACAACTCAGATAATTACAGGTTTTGCAATGAGTTTGATCCCAAGTTCCACTATAGATTTATCTAATTCTAGTGATTCAATGGGACTCTATTGTACGAAAAAATCTAAGGCGATCTCTGAATATCTGGTTAGACATTTAGATCAATAGTAGTGTCGTGACCTAAACTAGTTTTAGTTTGTAGTATTAAGAAATAACTATAACCTTTAGGCTTGAATAAGACAACAGCAAAATTTATTGAGTCCATGACATTTATACAATCACACTTCTCTGCAGGTAAAATGAAAGATAGTACCATTAAGTACGAGGTGTGTACAAAAAGAAACCAAACTTCTGCTGTAATTGCTTTATTGTTGATCATAAATACTTTTACACACTGTCCCCTTCAAAGTTTTGTCCTTCACTATCAATACACCGTTACCATCGGTTTTTTTTTTTAAGTTTTGGAACGCCTCCTGGAATGCAATTTCTCCGATGGCGCGCAGTTCTCTCGTCGCATTGTCTTGAATTTCTTCTATGATCTGGAAATGACGTCCTTTTAAAATGTTTTTCAGTTTTGGGAAGAGAAAAAACTCTGCCGGAGCCAAGTCTGGAGAATAGGATGGCTGAGGCACAACGGGAGTGCGATGTTTTGCCAGATAATTCGCGACAAACAACGATGCGTGAGCGGGTGCGTTGTCATGGTGCAACATCCACGACTGATTCTCCCACAGTTCAGGCCTTTTCCTACGCACAGCATCTCTCAATCGTGTCAGAATTTTCTGGTAGACTTCCTGGTTTACCACTTGACCACGTGGTACAAATTCATGGTGCACAACTCCTTTGCAATCAAAAAACACGACCATCATCACCTTGATGTTCGACCGACTCATCCGCGCTTTCTTTGGTCGAGGAGATCCTTTCCCCACCCATTCGGAAGACTGCCTCTTCGTTTCCACATCGTACCCATAAACCCATGTTTCATCGCCTGTAATGATGTTCTTGAGGAAGTTTTCGTCCTCATTCGCTTTTTCAGACAACACCTTAGGGATCCTAGCTTGATTCTCCTTCTGCTCGTCCGTCACACTGCGGCACCAGTTTTGCACTGACACGATGCATACCAAGTTTTTCTCTCAGGATGTGATTGCAAGAGCCTACATTTATGCCAACTTCTTCAGCAACCTCACGGACAGTCAAACGGCAATTTTCACAAATCACAGTACGAACCCTCTCAACATGGTGGTCGTCTGTTGATGTGGAGGGTCGACCAGATTTTGGATCATCTGGTAACCGAACTCCTGCCCTCCTTAAAGTGCTTAAACCATTCATAGCAATGTGTACGGCTCATGCAGTCACCCCCGTATGCTTGTTTAAGCATTTGAAGTGTCTCGATAAAAGTTTTCCCAAGTTTAACACAGAATTTCACACAGACGCGTTGCTCCTCCAATTCCTTCATTCTCGCTTTCTCACAAATCCGACGAGCACTCTGCGAACGACCTCACTCAACCGGCTGTCACTCGTAAACTAATGTAGCAACCGTAGTGCGACAAGAGGCAATCTCTTGCCAAGAGATGTCACTAGTGTGCACGGAAGTCAGAGAATTTTATCTGCAGCCGTTGGCGCGTATTTTAATTAGTTCGGTTTCTTTTTGTACACACCTCGTAAGCATTGCAGTATGTGAAGTATCATCAGATGTATGATAAGTGTTTCCAAGTGGGAGGTTACAGTGTAGTTTATTCAGATCAACAAACTGGTCCACTGGTCTTTCGATGCTTTATTATTATTATTACTCCACGATTCACTAAAAGTGAGTGGTGGAGGGTGTACTGCACCTATCCAAAAGTGTAATAGTATGGAATGAATATACGGGATATCGCAGGAGGTGCCCATGGGCTATTTTGAGTAACCATGTCAGTGATCTGGGAAAACCATGGAAAGCCCAGATCAGGATGGATCATGCTGTGCAAGACATGAAATCGCTTTTTTCAGATTACCAGATAAGCTTTCCATCAATCCATGTTGACTGGAACCAAGCTAATGAATTCCTATCTAAAACATTTTGTAACAGCCCTATTCCCCACATTTTTTTAAAAAAAGTGGGTAGGCCAATAAGTGGTTACTATTCCTCTGAGGGGCTCCCAGCACAGACTGGAATGATTGAAAACTATTTCGTGACTACTAGGACTACCATGTGTAAACTTTCGACTGAACTATATACATTTTTATGGCTTAGAATTTTTTAGCCTGTTACACTGAAGAGCTGTAGCTAATGCATAGAATTTTCATGTGTCTAAAATATCCTCATTAATCTCAGATGAAATGCCATAATGATATCAATGGACAGTCATCAACTGCTGCGTGATATGTTTTAACGCATCTTATTAAATCAAACAAAACATATTAATTCATTCAAAATTTTGGCCATCTAGATGTTGAAATGATTCTGTCATCTAAGAAGTTGGGGAAGAAAAACATCAGTTTAATCTTGTGGGTCAGAAAATATTAAGTCTCTCTGAACAGGAAGGATGACATGGAAAAACTTTTAGTCCTACCGGTAAGTTAATGGTGAAAGGTTAGAGGGTCATTTCACAAAAGAAGAATAATAATACAGAAGACAGAAGGCCATAAAAAAATAGGGAGCAGTTGTTAGATGCTGTAATGATGTTTCTGGCTCACAGTACTCAGGCATGATTAACATAACTATAGCGAGGGAGAGATCAGCCATTTTATGAAACTCTTTGATGTTTCAGAACTAAAGAAACCCTTTATATTTAGCAACTTAACTGCACTACCTGTAAAAATAGTATAGTCTAACAGATCTGTAAAATTATCCACTTCCAACAACACACCTCTTACTCTATATTATGCAAATTGTTTTACATTGACTAAGTAGTACTCAAAATTTTAATAATACCTGTCTAGGAAAGAGTGAACAGTTTTTCTTTATCTGAAACCAATAACTTACTTGCAAATGGAGGAGTTTCAGCCATTAGCTGTTCCAATAAATAACCCAGCATTGTGGTACTAAAAGTATGATCTCTCCGAATTCCCAAAGCTTTATGAAATAAATCGACTGCTTCAGACGTATTACCTATTAACGCATGAACAAATGCCATAGCAGCATATGTTGAAGCCTTCAGAGGACACAACAGCAATGCCTGCAAATTGGAAAAAAATAACATACAAAAATCTATCTAAATTAATTAAAATTTGATTAATTTGAAGGAAGAGAATTCCAATGAAAGAAAAATATCATCAGAATACTAAAAAAAAATTAAAAAGTCCTTTTGCTATAAGTAAGAATTGCAAAACTTCCTACAACCAACAAAATGTCCCTTTACATACCCACATACAACAAATTATTGTTTAGCCACTATACTTACTCCAAGTCTTTTATAAGAAATGCCACATCTTTAATTTGCACAACAAAATAGCAATTCACAACAAGAATCAGGTAATATTCTTTCAAAACAAAATTCATCGATTTGCTGCATATACCAACACTAATAACTCCAATACCCATTTTACAATAGGGACGTACAAACAGAGGTCACTAAAATCCACATCGGATACACAAAAAATCACCAAACCTAAATATGTGTGTCAGGCAAGGGTCTAACTGATGAACTTGTTGTTTTAGACATTCATATGAAAATGGTGTCCTGTTATGTTATCATAGGCATACTACCAAACGAGGTTGAAACACAATTCAACAGAGGGCTATGTTGCCTGTATTAGTGCAGAGCTATTTCCTCAGATCAACAGAAGGCCTCCTGTGGGGTCATTTCCCTGTAAGAAGTCTCTTTCATTGGACTGCCTTATTTCACTTCCAACTGGTCTCAGTTCCCCACTTCTCCTCCCAGTTTACAGGACTAGTACTCTATGTCAGATCAGCTTCTAAGTTCATTCATGAGTGCTAGGAGTATTCAAAAAGAAGATTGATAAGGGCTTCTTACAAAAGAAAAGATACTTGCTCCCAATTAAGGTGTTTTATTATTGCAGAGTTCTAAAACATTCCTATTCACCAAACAAATATCTAAGTTAATACTATTAAACAGCAGAATTTAATCTTATGTAAATTCCCAAGCAGGTTCCAAGCAACTGTTGGCTTATGACATTATTGAATATGTTTTGATCCTGTGCATCTCATGTTTCTGAAGGGAGGACCAAATCATTTCCTATCTCTGATGCAAAATTATCAGAGTATCAACTTTTTCTTTGTGATAAGCACCAATCTTGCTCTACCCAGACCTTGACCGGACACTCTGTGAATCTTTTCAACCAGGTAACTTATTTTCCATTTTCATTGTAGACAAACATCTCTGTGTTACAAAGGCATATTCAAGATACATACAGATGAGGTTCACAACCGTATGAATAGCAACAGAATGTCACTCATCATCTAGCTGGTTTTTTGTGGAAATTTAAATTTGCCAGAAACAGATGCACACGAAGTAGTACCTTAGAACCACCAGCTTCCAACATCACATACAGCACAGGAGCAGGCAAATATAAGGGACTGTTTATCTTAGGTCAGCAATACCACTAGTAAAACAGGAAGGAATGATTAAGTTATAAGCCATCAAACAATACACCAGAATAATACCCTGTAAAATAGCAGTATTTTGGATTGGCATGAAAGTAAACAGCGTATACACCCACCCGTCAAGATAAAGGATTGAATACGTTCTGTAAATAATGGCCTATGCCCAAGGAGTCTACACAGCTTACCATGCACATGTGAAAAGTCTACACTGAGCAGACACTCCCTGCTATTAAAAATTAATGTACCCACAAATTTCGCCACCATGTGGCACAATTAAAAAAGGGCTGTTAGATTTGTTTCTGGAAATTATCGCAGAATGCAATCGGTGACGGATATGATAAGACGCTGGAATGGGATTCATTGCAACACAGGAGGAGGATGAGGAGGGTCATGGGAGTGTACAGGGCATATACTGGTGATGAGGCATGGAAAGATATTGGCGTAGGTATGAAAAGTAGTGCATGGAAGGGAAAAGATGACCATGACCACAAGCTGGCACTCTATTTCAGGCACAAGGGTGTGGGAAGATTCTCTTTTTTAGGTAAGGGTGTCAGGGATTGGAATGAGTTACCTAGAGAAATGATGAATAATTTACCAAAAACGTTGAAAGAATTTAAAGATAAAATTTGTAGATGGCAAATGTAAGTGGCTGCAGGATAGGGGAAAGATGGGGGTGTAGGAAAATTGCCACCGGAGCCTGTGCCCCATTGCAATTAAATTAAATTACATAAAGCAGCAGCAATCAAAGTATAGGTTCAAGAAAGGTTTCTTGGCTGAATTCAACAATTGTACTGACTGTAAGGTACTCCTTTTTTATTTTCGTGACTCAGCAAATGAAGAAAGCTGCCTAAACAGCACCAACCTATACGAGAATAGCAGTATTTTCTTTGGCATTCCCAACCTTCAAAAGCAACACTGTGGTTTCCACACCCAGTGCATTGACTAGTGAATGATATGCGGTGGCTGGCTGCCAGACTGGAGGAGGATTGTGCTAACTGGAAGCAACTGAATCCACACTGATAGTTGTCACAATGACCATATGTCAGAAGGAGATATTCCTGCACCTAATAAACAGAGCAAAACTGTAAACTGTTATGTTTCTACAGCTGGTAATACACTAGTCGACAAATAAAATTTCTATTTTTACTGCAAAATACTACATTTATCATCTAACTTCCCTTCACAAATGACAGACCACAATGAAAGTTACACATTTTTATCAAAAAGACTGCAAAAAAAAAAAAATGTAAGGATTTTATTACAGATCAGATTCAAATAGTTCCAGTTGCTCTGTTGTTAAATGAGAAATCAATTTCTTCAGTATACCCTTCCGATAAATTTTTTTTAAATGTAACCATTAGCTGTTGAGTAATATTTTGGTATACAATAAGTACATCTGAAACTTCAACCAATACAAATGAATCAGGTGTTAAAACCAAAAGAAAACAAACATCAAAATACTTGCTTCTTATGTAGTTTAATTTTATAAACTATAGGCAGACAAAATCAATTTGTCTACTTACCTCCTGATGCATACGAAGTGCATCTTCAAATTTGCGCAGTTTTCTGTATACATGGCCTAGATTATTATAGAGAGGTTCCCAACGGGAAGGAATAAGTTCACCATTTATGAGCCGAATTTTTTCCAAGGCTGCAGTGAAATGCTGTTCCGCTAAGGTGTAACTGAAAAGTTAAAAAAAAAACCTCATAATAAAAACTGATTACAGTAATGTAATTTACACTTATGTATAGGATTTTTATTTTTACCACCAGTTCTTGTTCAGATCCTTGTTATGTATATGTTAAATATTGAATAAAATTTTGGTTACAACCCTAATAAATTATATACGAAAGCTAGTTATAAATGTTAACCATATTAACTTAGCTATGAAAAATGAAACAATACTTATTAAAAACTACAAGACATACTAAATTTCAAATTCACAATTTTATTATTTATGCATTTATTTATCTGGTAACATTAATAAAATTTTAAAAAAACTCACTGAATATTATAAAAAAATTGAAGGCAATTAAGTAACAGAAGCAAATGTGCTGATTTTTAAAATTAAATTATTGCAATCTGTTTTGATTGCAAGAAATATTTATTACAGTTCATCTAATGTTTTTTATTAATTATATGTTTGGTAGTTGGATGGTAATTGCCTGTAATACTGAAACATGTTTTTACCCATCTTCATTACTTGTGCTAAGCGATTCAGTCATCAATTTTCAAACCTTGACTCAGGCTTTTATTTATTTAATTTGAAGAATTGTTTATACAAGTAAACAATAAAACAAAGTAGAGCAAATAAATGCTAAGAAGGAAAACAACAAGGACAAGACTGGGACATCCTAGCTGAAAGTCTTTGTAACTGAGAAGAAAGTGACTCCCAACAAGTATATGGTGACTCTCAATGAAGTTTTTGAAACATTTACAAAACAACTAGCAATTTGTATTTCTGAAAAGAAAAAAAAAACAAGAAAATGCACAACTCAGAACACGGTCACCTGCATGCCTTGACACAGGGCCACTTCCATTCTCCATGCCTAGTGCTCAGCCAGTATTAGTGCAGTGCAAAATCTTAAATTCATCCTCTTGATGTAACAAACTAGGGCAATATCACCTGGCAAGATATAAGAGAGGGTTTGATAGCCATAGTCTTGCCAGGCTAAATAACTCTTCAACTAAATAAATATTTTTGTGATTGCCTTTGAAAACAAATTACAAATATACCCAACATGATAGGCTAATTTGCCCTGAAATTTGTAACATTGTTTTTCATGGAATTATGGTAAAACCACATGCCCTATGACACTCATGATATCAAAACAAATCCATTGACAACACATAAAGCAAAATCCATCCTGCTGTTTAGCCTACAGGAGAAAGTAAAGAAACATATATAATAGCCAACAACACAACACAACATAACCCTCCCTTTACAGTTGGATAATAAATAAAAAAACAGGACAGATTCAATATTTAAGGTGATCTCCTTCTCCCCTTGAGTTATTTTTTCTGCTTCTGTAAAACTATTTCAAGCTGACCAAACACATAGTGGACTGCGTTCCTCACGCCGACCACTGGACGCTACCTGAAGATGATGGAACATTACACCATCGAAAATTCGTACATCTATGACCAAATGACACGGCTGCACGCCCGAGAGATCTTCAAACACCTCAAGACATTACTTCTTACTCCATTGTTGAAAAATTTATGCCTAGCAACTATTTTAAAAGGCCCTATTATTGCAAAATACTTACTCCTGATTCTGGAACGCAATAACTCCCATTTCATGTAGAACAAATGGATCACCTGGTGCAATCTCATGAGCTTGTTTTAGGAATTTATCAGCTAATCTTACGTTGTTGGTGAGACCATTTTCCAATCCTATATATAAGAGAGGAAGATGGCAGCTGTAAGAAACGACAAACATTTTAATCAATTTTTTAAATCTAGAAACTAACTGATCTGGAAATAAACATCTCCATTTCCATTAGATTATTCTTAATTCTGCATTATTATTATAAATTAGGTGGCTAGTGACTACAGTTAGTGAGCATGCTGCTTTGGAAACAGAAGTCTATCTATTCATGGTTATTGTTAAATCAAAAAGATTTTTTTTTTTTTTTTTTTAGTAATAAGGCTAACCTATTATAATATAACATTCTCGTGGAGAGATAACTGTGAAAGTTTAAGCCGTTGATGATCAATATAGTCAGAGAATTTATTTCTTTTGAATGTGAGGATGCCATAATGAATTTTTTTTTACAAAATATAAAGAGAAAATAAAATATCGCAAGCACCATGGCAATTATTTAAATCTAAAGCAAATGAACAGATGTGAGGGGATTTAAACGTATGCCATTTCATTTCTCATCCAAAGTAAATCAAACTAAACCTACAGTGGTTGCTCATTTTATTGCAATTAAAATTTTATAATTTTTTTTATAGCTTTATGCCTCTTGATGTCAAGGTCATTAGAGGCTGGAAAGGTCTGGGGCAATTAATGGGAAGTAATTGCGCTATGGCCTTTTGAAGGAATCATCTTGGCATTCACCTAGATCCTAGAGTTATTTGGGTAAACCATGGGAAACAGAAATTAGGATAGCCGGATAGGATTCGAATTTGAGTTCTCATGAAAGCAATTCCAGAGCGTTACCACTCTCCCACCAAGCCCAGTTAAAATTATGTGTAGTATAAAAATGTATTTATAAGACTCAGTAATAACAAAATGTGAATCAACTATCAGATGTACCTTCTCCAGAGCATGACTGTTGTTCAAATTGCTTCAAGGCAACACAAAAGACATGAATATCAAGTGAAAGAAAAAATTTATATTGCAGTACGCACAAAGACGACGCCTCGATAAAACACAAATTTCAAGTTTTCACTGCAGCAGACTTCAGTTTGTGACAGACAAAACATTTCAATTATATAATTAGCAGTATAAAATGCTATTAATGTGTGTCAAATAATGATATATCAGAAACAATAGATCATCCATTGTTATTTTAAAAGAGAAAATTTTAAATAATATCTCACAGCAATGCACTAAAGGTTCATTCATGCTCTACAAAATAGCACTGTGGAACCACAGAACTACTCTATTATCTTGCTCTCTTAATTCATATATTTTGTAATTGTAATGGAGATATATAATTAAACTTAATACCAATAACCACATCCTTCTATATGAGTAATGATTAAAGAACAAAAAATATAGAAATATCCTTCTCTGGAACTGTCCCTGCGACAGTGCCACTGACAGGGCATTTTGCCATTCTGTGCATGTGCAAACTTCAGAGCCAGATTTGTGCGCATGCGCAGAACGGCAAAACCCTTCTCGGCACCAATGTCGCAGGGACAGTTCCACAGAAGGGTATATCCACATTTTTTTGTTCTTTTATTAATATCTGTTAAGCAGGAGGTAATTATTGGCATTAGTTTGATGTTTAATTATATATTTCTATTACAATTGGGGAATTAGTATTGAATAGTATTGGTAATTTTTTATGGAAGTGTAGAGGGTGCTGCAGTTCCACAGTGTCTACCAACGAACCGCCAATGGTTGTAACATTACAAGCAATAATAAGGTACAGGAAAGAAAATGCTCGAAACTAATAAAATGTTCACTTCAAATACTATTATTAGAGATATATTGACACACATATCCAATACAGGTCCACTAATCAATCAATCTATCACTTCTTTCTGATATAGCATTCTCCTTTTCAGATCAATACCCTAATTTGATATGCCTAGTACCACAGCTGGACAGAAAACCATTAATCAATTAATTGATGAAGTTAACAAAATTGTAAAAAGGTAACTTTTAGGTTAACCTAAAAATCATTAATGGTCTTCTTAACTTCCATTAAATTGAACTTCCATTAAATTGAACTTCCATTAACTTCATTACATTGGTAGCTGACGTAATTTACTTTTTTTTTTAAATTACGCACCATACCACGATCGTATGTTCCTCAAGTTGAATGGCAAATGATATATGATTCAAGTGGCGGGTCGGGTTGTGATCACATCTTTCCCCAAATTGCATTTTTTTTAAAAAAAACTGCTTAACAGCGAGGT
This sequence comes from Vandiemenella viatica, assembly GCA_031002005.1. Taxonomy (NCBI): domain Eukaryota; kingdom Metazoa; phylum Arthropoda; class Insecta; order Orthoptera; family Morabidae; genus Vandiemenella; species Vandiemenella viatica. The sequence continues at coordinate 41,127,360 of JARYHS010008074.1, read as the reverse complement.
CTTTAGAGATGGGAAAGGATGGGGTGCAAGGAATGGGAAGAAATTCCGCCATGGCCTGTTGAAGGACGCATCCCGGCATTTGCCTGGAGTAATTTGGGAAACCATGGAAAACCCAAATCTGGAAGCCAAGATGGGGATTCGAACCGCCATCCTCCCGAATGCGAGGCCAGAACGCTAACCATTACACCACCATGCTCGGTCCCAAATTACACAGCCGGTAAGAAATCCTATCACCCGTCATTATGACCACAGGTTTACTTTAATTTTTTGGATTAATTAAAAAATGGACGTAAGTTTTATGATCACTGCAGATGAAGTAGTGGAAAAAAAGGTAATTTTAATATTTGTACTTACACCCGTTATGCATTCAATGAATACTCACAAACCTTAAATCTCAGAGGAAGACAGCACTTTACATTACAATTTATTTTCACATCTGATTCACCATATAATGCACAGGATATGAAATTTATTACAGGATGAAATTTCTGTTATTACATACCCCTTCATTAACTGTGTTGCCTTAAAATATGCTGCCATGGCTTGATCATGTTCATTCTCAGCAGCAAATGAGTGACCGTATGCAAGCCAAGCTGGACCAAATAGCCTGTTTAGAGTTGTGGCTTTCGCCAAATATCTTCGTGCTGGGTCACTTTTACCTGAAAACATATTTCATAACAATATTTTGATAAAAGGATTCAACTCTAGACCCTACAACAATTAAAAATGCTCATATTAATCACTGGCATTGTGTTACACAACTGCAATATCATATTGTATCAGAATAAAATAGAAAGATTCAAAATAATGTAAATGTAATCAGACAAATGTACAATTACTTACCAAAGTCCACTGAAAAATCATGATTACTACAATTTAAAAAAAAAACCTAATAAACACACAGGTTGAGACAAGAATGTGTCTGATGCCCAATTTATACTGCTAAGCCGGTTACCAACTTTTGAGCTAAATGGAACTGCTGCTGTTGGAGGGAACTCTGATTGCAAGAATGTTGAAGCAGATATGAAATATAATGTATCATCTGAGGACGCATCTGTACAGTGTGTTTCAAAAAGGACTTTAAAACTTTGAAAATTCATATAAATTTTATGAAACAAGGTACAGAGCTGGTTTTGATGTTGTTTTAAAGGAAAACACTTCAAGTTTTGACTCACATAGTCCGCTAGTGCCTAGTCGCGCCGCACAAGTGCTAGCGGCAGTTACGTTAAAGATGGCTGCCTTCACTGGACCCGAGCGTGCTAGCTGTGTGTTTTGGTTTGAAGAATCGAAGTCTGCGACAATAGTTCAGTGTAATTTTCGTACCAAGTACGCTAAAGATCCTCCTAGTAGGCCTACAATTTATGAGTGGCATAGATGTTTTGTAGAAACAGGGTGCTCAGTAAAACATAAAAAATTCTCAGGTCGTCCAAGCACATCTGACGAGGTCGTTGAGCAAGTGAGAAAAAGTTTTGCCAACAGCCCTACGAACTCGACCAGGTGTGCGTCTCGTGAGCTGCAAGTCCCACTTAAGACGGTTTGGCGTGTGTTGAGAAAACATTTGCATTTGAAACCATACCGATATTCACTTTTACAAGCAATTAAAGACACTGATAAGATTGCACGTAGGAACTTCTGTGTGGATATGTTAAATCGAGTGGATGATGATGAACATTTCTTGGACAACATAATCTTTTCTGACGAGTCAACTTTTCACTTAAGTGTGAGATGTCCCATTCTGTAGATCTCATTATTTATCAGTAACAAGAAATATTGTTGTTAGAATCAGTAGTTTTATTGCCACAATGTATTTAATTTACATAAGTTCATTTCATTTGATTTGAGTGCGGTTCTCGACCGACAAGGTTATCATGAGGAATGTTTAATATTATTACTTGTCATAGAAAGGATAATGGTTGTAACATAGTGGACAGGCTAGTGAGTAATAAAGAATGTACTTTATTGAGGTCTGGTTGACGTTCAAAAGAACAGACTTCCCTTGTGTTACCGAATGTTTTGGGTCATTAATTTACTGAAGTGATGGAGGGCTTCTCGAATATAGTGCAGGTTTGTTTAAAACAATGGACACAGTGTGACATTGTGAGCTCGCCTGTGTGGATGTTCGACGAATGAAAGGTTTCTTTGAGAGCCCCAATCATAAAGTGTTCCAGCGGAGCTGTCAGACATTTCGCAGACGTCGCTGGCAAAGAAACATTCATTAACAATAAACTGTTTGTACGTAAGAAGTGCAGCCCACAGAGACTATGGTTTTATGGAGGGGGATGACCTACCAAGAAAATGACGCTGGTGGTGGGGTTATCCCAGCCAATGGAATTCATTCTCGCTGGTTGCTGATATTTTTTGTTTTTTTATTATATATTCGACCAATCGGGAGAGAGAAGAGGAACGAACTCCGCCCAAGGCGAGTCTACGAGGAAGGCAGAATGGACAGAGGACGGACACTTGATGTCGGACCGGCGGAGACTGGACGAGAGGGACTCTGGTTTCGGCGCGACCAGACAGCAGCGGGCGATCTGCGCTACCGAGGCCACATTGCTGAGGTCCCGAGGGTTGAGGACGAGCTGCCGGCTGTTGCGGAGGAGAGACACCAGACGCCACTCCACCCTTCGCTCAGCTGATCTGCACTACCTGGGGCCTGCCGAAACACGACACAGCTCTGCCCGCAGCCGCGGTCGTCGACACAGCCCTCCTCGCGGGTTACCGACACGACACATCGCATGGCCTGCGCTGCTCAACATTATGGTAACGCAATCGTCTACAGAGACCACAACGAGCTCCAACAAAATTAAAGAACTGTAAATCCAGTACCAAACAGGGAACAACCATTTACCCATTCAAGTAATTGTTTCATCGAAATAACTTTGCTTTCTATGTATAAAATCAATAAAATCAGTATGTTTCTCATTAAAAATTCATGTTTCACTTGTATCAATGTGAAGGACCACTTCGGAAGAGAACCCCACCCACAATCATTTATCTAAGTATTAGTTAATAAAAGCTGTTTATATAGTAGTTAATCCCAAGACATACAGAGCGGGACACTACAAGTGGCAAGGTTAACACACATAACTGTAGGATTTGGGGCAGTGAAAATCCACATGAAACATTGCAACATGTTCGTAATAGCCCTAAAGTGAACATTTTTTGTGCGTTGAGCAAGAGGAAAATGTACGGCCCCTTTTTTCTTTTCAAGAGAGAACCATCAACGGTATAGTGTACCTTGATATGTTGAAACAATTTTTGATACCACAAATCGATGAGAATGACCGAGAACGAAATGTTTTCTTTATGCAAGATGGCGCACCACCACACTATCTGACTGACGTCCGGGATTTTCTCAATGACCGCTTTCCAGGATTGGCCGTGATGCGCCAATTGCATGCTTTACACCTCGTCGACGGCTAAGGTCATTAGAGGCAGGAAGGGGACTGGGGACAAGGAACGGGAAGGAATTCGGCCTGAAGGAATCATCCCGGCATTCGCCTGGAGTGATTTGGGGAAATCATGGCAAACCCAAATTTGAATGCCCGAACAAGGATTCGAACCCGCGTCCTCCCGAATGCGAGGCCAGAACGTTAACCGTTCACCCACCACGCTCGGTCAATAAGTAGTTATTTGCTGCCGTTAATCCATCCTATTTCATGACCACTGCTGATTAAGTTTTGTCAAAACAATTCAAAATTGTTCAGTGTTCATGATTTTTGTATTCCTAAGTCATCCTGCCATAATCTGTAGTAAGAGATGGTTCCTTTCCATATTTATGTATTTGCATACATAATCATCATCTTTATTTCCAATGTGATAGAAGACAGACTTAGAGCAAGGATACACTGGGCACATTACATTCCTATTCTCTCTTGTGCTTCTGAAACATGGATATTTACTGTAACGATCTGGATGCAAGAAACACGAAATTCCGAAAAAGCAGGGAAGAATAATAAGAATGGGTACAATAAACAGTAAGAAGCTTAGAGACCAAACGAAGGAGAAACTCTTGCAGGAAATGATAGTGATGGCAGAGATCAAATGATTTAGGAAAATAAAAAAAGAAGAGTACATGCACAAAGAGATGGCTAACTTTATGGGGGAGAAAAAGGAAATAAATTTATGTTGAAAGGAAATCCAGCTAGTGACTGTTAAATGTTGATGATTATTTACATACAGTAGGCACTCACTTGTTCTCGATCTGAGATAGTTCATCAATGTCACTCCCGCCCCCTTTCCCCAATCCCTCCTTCTTTCTCCACTGCTCCGATACGTTTGTTCTGTCCATGCATAAACGACTTCCTCTTGCTGGTGTTTATGTTTAGATCAATTTTATGAAACCTAACATTAATTTTATAGTTTTTATCAGAACGCAGACAAGGGCTACAGCTATAGCAAATATGGTCATGTTCAATAAGGAATATATTGGACACAACCCATCATGCCTGTGGCAGGAACTTCATTGACATCAGACTGAACGGTTATCGTGCACTTTGGCAACTACTTACAGGTGGCAGTGATATCAGGCAAGGCAGTCCTCTTATTAAATCCACAGAATGGTGGCTGAAATGTTAGGTTTCAATGAAGAGATACTATTCCCCTTGGAAAACCAAGAAACATTGAGAATGAACATGGAAGTCTATGCAATAAAATTCAAAATTTCCATCTGTCAATAAATTTACATTAAATTCCACAGTTTTTAGATTGCTGTTACCGTTGCTGTCTACCAGTAATGTTCAGAACTTTGGGAACAGGGTAGTAAACTGTACGAAACTACACGACTTTTCTTACTCATTTGTCAGTTATATTTTTACTTTTTCTCAAAAATGTATTCCAACATTTAGTGTCATAAAAAGACTGACAAATAACATTTTTCAATTGATTCTTGGCTGTCCTGGTGGCGCCGCGTCATCCGGACAGCCAAGAATCAACTGACCCTGGCTGCGGAAGCCTACGATTACATTTGCGCAGTTCTGCCCTGGAAGAAGACCAAAGAATGAGGGTCGAAACATCGGCTACAAGAAATATGATGTGGTGCCACCCGGACAACAAAGAATCAACTGACTTTGGCCGCGGAAGTCTATGCTAACATTTTTCAAACATTATACTCTTGTTAAAAATTGAAATTTCTGACCATGAAAACAGTGTAGTTTCACATTAATATCTCAATATAATTTTAATATCAATACTGATTTGAAAACAGCCGACTAAATTTACTCAACAAATTTATTTGCTTGTAGTACAAACCTTAGGCAACAACTCATAGGTACATACATTCTTGATTTATCATATAGGTTCCCCACCTGAGGGGCACCCTTCCCTAGGGGTCATAAAGATATGTTGGGGAGAGGGGGGGGGCAGCGAGGCAGCATCACCACCCATGTGAACAATACCCTAGCTCTACACTATCACACATGCCATGTCTCCTTCACTGGCTCGTACAACTGAAAATCTTACATACTTAGAGCGTTCCCTCTGAGATGTCATTGTTAATACTGAAAAGTGGGCATTTACCTTATTAATAACAAAACTGTGGTGATGGGAAGGGCATGGGAATTTTTTTTTTGATAGAAAGGGGGTACGGTACAAAAAACTTTGGGAACCCCTAATTTAAACAAAGGGCAATATGACACAGTACAAAATGCATACTACCAACAACAGACAGCTGAATTGTTTAGAACCTTGAAACAGTAGCATCACTGCTTTCATAGTTCATGGTGCTGTACCCAACATAAAACAAGTACTATTAACCAGTGGCTAATAGGTCAACAAGGGCCCTGGTGCTAAAAATTTATTTTGGGCCCTCAGGCCAGACGGGCGACCTTTTTTTTCCTTTGTGTGCAGGTAGGGGCCCCCTGAACTGAGGACGGGGGCCCTTGAACTGTTCTTTAGGGGCCCCTGAGCAGTGGTTGGGCCCCCCCCCCCTGAGCAGCAAGGCCCTTAGTGAAGGCCTCATGTGTTCTCTCAGGGGCCCCTTAGACTACGGTAGAGCTAAAAAAAAGGTCACCAGTTTGCCGTGAAGTCTCGTGGGCCCTCTAAACTGCGCTTGAGGGCCCCTAGAGGTGCGCTTAGGGGCCCCTTGAGGAATGTTTGGGGGCCCCCTGAGCGTGAGGGCCCCGGTGCACTGCACCGCCTAGCCTCATAGTAGCTACGCCCCTGCTATTAACTTGGTTGGTAGATCTACAAGGTGGGTTGAACAGTAAGTTTCAAAGTAGATGAATGAAAACCAAAATTTATTTTGTAACCAAGAAAATAAATAGTGGCAGTAGATTCAATAGTTAAAAAAAAATCAAGACTAAATGTAAAGTCTAATGCTAAGCAAACAATGTACAATGTAACATACACTGACCACAACAATGGGAAAAGTAAATAATGCTACTACGTTATGTGAATTTAAACAAAGACAGAGATTTACCACAGCTGTTGGCAGTATGTTGTAATTAAAGAAATTGAAGAGTTCCCCAAAAAATGATCAATATCTTGTGTTTGTTGCTACAACCTTCCAACCTTCAGCTTTTGAAAATAGTGAAGTTACTTTCTATATATGGCCTGATGTCTTGCCATTAAATCCAACTAACTTGAGGGCAGACACATATGGCCATTTTTTTATTATTATCATCATCTTTATTATTTTGAAATTATATCAAGGATACTGTAGAAGCACCCATACAAAGTGTGTTCAAAAACAAAGGAGGAATTTTTGGGTTTTTTTGTTTTTTGTTTTTTAAAGAATTTTATTCATTCATCTTCATCAATGTTATTCCATTCAAAATATTATACACTTATGCCAGTGCTTCTTCCAATTCCCAAAACACATTTGGAACTCGATCTTTGGGATAGCTTTGAGCACTTTCAGCGATGCATTTTTATTCTTATCTATGCTTGTAAAAAGACGGCCCTTCTAGGTTCTCTTTATTTTTGATAACAGAGAAAAATCACATGGGGCCATGTCTTGTGAATATGGAGGCTAGGACATCATTAGAGAGTTGTTTTTTGCTTCTTTTTTGTGAAAAATTCATGAACAAGCAACAGTGTGTGAGCAGGAGCATTATCGTGATGCAAAAGCCATGAATTGTTTTGCCAAAAATCCAGGCGTTTTCTTCAGACTACTTCACACAAAAGGCGTTGAACTTGAAGGTAGTATTCCTTCTTGATCACTTGAGCTTATGGCAAGAACTCATGGTTCCCTATGCCATTAAAATTGAAGAACTTTGCTGCTCTTAATTCCATTTTTAAAGTAAAATTTAGTGCAAATTCTAAACATCTAAAATGGCTCAAACTGTATAGATACTGCACATTTGACCAAACTTATCAAGCTTTTTTTAGCAATCCTGAACACATTCACTGGAACGATTGAGCCTTAGTTTCAACATAAAACCCACGTTTCATTACCTGTTATGACACATTTCAATAGTTCTGCATCATTGTTGACCTCATTTAGTGTTTCCCAAGAAACTTCCATTCACCACTGTTTGTGTTCAAAACTCAACGCTTTTGGAACAAATTATTCTGCACCAGGTTTCATACCCATACCCAAAACAGATTAAAAATTTTATGGTATCAGCTAATTGATATGCCAACATCATCAGCAACTTCTCTAATTGTGATTCGGCAATTGATCACAATCATTACTTTCACTTTTCCACATTTTCATCGGTTATTGATGTGCTAGGATGACCCATACACTCGTCATCTTCAACGTGTTCATGGCCATCTTGAAAACTCTTTTACCATCATAGTAGATTCACCAAAAGCAATATTACACATTTCTAAAACTTTGTTGAACGTAATTCCATTATTAAAGCAAAATTTAATGCAACTTCTGTGATCCTTTTTTTATGCAATTGAAAAATCGCTGACAGTACCAAAATACGTTTTATTCTTTTGACAGCTGACAAGAGACTAAACATCCAAATGTATAGATATTTTTAAGACACGTTTGCCAACACAACAACAAAAAATCTTGCCAATTGGACTAATATAACACATGAAATTTCAAAATTCCCATTACGTTTTGAACACACCTCGTATGTTGCATTAATAGGCAGAAACAAAGAGGTAAAATTTTTTTTTTTTTTTTTTTTTAAATGCTTTAGGATTTGAGATTAATTGCAACAGTTTAATTTCAAAACATCTTGTAAAAATTAGATTAAAACAGGCTTTACGATACAGTATGCTACAGCATTTATCCAGCGCACACTTAAACAAAAATAATTGAGAAGCCACTTTCAAATTAAACACAAAATATAATAAAAATAAGAAGCTACGTATGAGACTTACAGATGTATTTCACATACATTTACTCAATGCTGAGAAACATGCTATTTCTCACCTATTAGGTAGTAGTAGCATCCAACAGCAAACCATGAAATTGCTGATTCAGGATACAAGTCGACTAAACGGTGCGCCAAATAGAATAATTCTGAAATCAAAAACAATAACTTTAGAAACCCATCAAGTCTAATGGTTCCATTTTAAATAGAATTTTTTTTACACCTCCTGGCAGCACTTAAGCTTTCTCCTATTACTCCAGGGGCTGACAATCCCTGGTCTTAACTACCCATTGGAAACATTAGACAAATTCTTAATTAGAAGCCATGAGAAGAATAAAGGATTTGAGTGATCTGGTAGGGTCCATATGCAAATAATAATCATATACCGTTGCAAGGAATAAATAGGCACTTAATAGCAAAATACGATTAAAAACTAGGATAGGGAAATGAACCACCACTTTCCTTAGATGCCAGCAGGGAGGCACAGACACAAGCAATGAACACAAACGCAAGAAACATTGCAATTTTCTAATTACAGCCCTGCATTGGGTAAGTGCAAACAGAAGACATGGTGTGGAGGAAAGAATTAGAAGAATTGCCTTAAAAAAAAAAAAAAAAAAATCTGTTTAAAGTCTTTCTAACAGCGAGGTCTTTAGAGACGGGAAAGGATGGGGTGCAAGGAATGGGAAGGAATTCGACCATGGCCTTTTGAAGGAAGCATCCTGACATTTGCCTCGAGTGATTTGGGAAACCATGGAAAACCCAAATCTGGATGCCCGAACGGGGATTCGAACCGCCGTCCTACCGAATGCGAGGCCAGAACGCTAGCCGTTACACCACCACGCTCGGTGGGGAAGAATTGCGCAGTAGTTGCCCATGCCTCCTCCCATGACAGCAACAATATTAATTCTTATATACGAACACAATCTCTCTCGGCGTTGGCAATATAAATATTGTTCTCGGGTGACTAGCCGAGTTAAAGGTGTGTTGTAAATACACTTACGAATGCACAATATTTTAGCTATCTGATTTGTTGTCAACATCTCTAGTGGATAATGCATCGATAATACAATAACAAATTCAAGGTGTAAAGCTCATTGTAGCTAGTTCTTTCCTAGTGGAATTTGCGAATAAAACAAGTGTACTGTAAATAGAAACAAAGTTTACGCTTCTGTAAATAATGCACAGTTCGTATCTTATACATACAAAAATCTCGCGTCACGATGTTTGTCCAAGATAAACTCCAAAACTACTTAACCAATTTTGATGAAATTTGTCTTACTGTGAGTAATTTAGTCCAACTTAAAAGATAGGATAATTTTTATCTCGATTTTTGAACTCAATATTTATTATAGCGAATTAAATGTTCATTAAATGTTTGTCATAGGACAATGGTTTGTAATTATTTGTAAGTTCCGCAAGTTTCAGCAGCTGGCTCAGTGGTTAAGGCGTCTGACTGGAGATCGAAAGGTCCCCGGTTCGAGTCCCTGTCTCGGTGCGGATTTTCATACGCACTTAACCCGGCTTTCACCTCTGGCACAGCTTACTGTGTATTTATTTATTTATTATTTATTTATCAATCTTGTTCCATGGATCCCTGCTGAGGAAGTACCTCTGGGATGTGAAACATGTCATTGTTGATACATATACACATAATATGAGTCATATCATAGTAAATATATATATATATATACATATTTTACAAATACAAGAAATAATAATAAACATACATTTTTGCAACTGAGTTTTGCTAACGTCATAATGAGTACAATTAATTATTTTCTTCAAATTCTTGAATGGAGTAGAAGGAGTTGCCAATAAGATAATCTCTAAGTTTTTGTTTGAATACATCTTTATTATCTGAAAGCTGTTTTATACGATTAGGTAGTTTATTAAACAGATGTATCCCAGAATAATTAACTCCTCTTTGTACTAATGACAGAGATGTTTGTGTTTTATGCAAGTTATTTCTGTTTCTTGTATTGAAACTGTGTACCTGTGAATTAGGTGTAAACAGGTTAAAATTTTCTATGACAAAGCTCATGAGAGAATATATATACTGAGAATACATTGTAAGAATATTGAGTTTCTTAAAGAGTTGTCTGCAAGAAGTTCTTGGTTTTACCCTACACAGAAACCTAATAGCTCTTTTCTGTGCTATGAAAACTTTTTTACTTTGTGAAGAGTTTCCCCAAAAAATTATGCCATATGACATTACTGAATGAAAATATGAGGAGTACACCTGTTTCATTAATTCTAGATCTGCTGTTAGAGAAAGTGTTCGTATTGCGAAGGTGGCACTACTTAACTTTGCCAGTAGTGTAGTGATATGATCATGCCAACAGAGTTTCTGATCTATTTTAATACCAAGAAATTTTATACTCTCTGTTTCTAAGATTTTGTTGTTTTTATAGTTTATACATATATCTGGCTGTGCATAGTTTTTTGTTTTAAACCTAATATAATGTGTTTTTTCAAAATTTAATTTTAATGAATTTGCCTTAAACCAATTTGCTACTACTCTAAGTACTTCATTTACATTAAATTCTAATGTGTAATGTGAAGTACACCAGGGTGGTGCCATGGTTTCGATTCTACATTAAACGGTTGGTCTCCTGTACTCAACAGGATATGCGAGCTAGGTTAAGGCGGCTACGACAGGGGCAGAACCCACAGCCAATAGAAACCCTGTAACCACATGAAATTATGATTATAGGTCCACAAGTTTCTAACAGATGGCGATGTGTTAATTTATCGACACAACACTTGGTTATCTAGGTTGGGTAACCATCCAGTAGATGGCATAGTGTTTCGGTTTCTTTATCCTAAAATCTATTCCACGCCATATGTGTTTATGTTTACGAGATAACCGAGTTTCTTGAATTTTTCGTGTATTACCATTTTTATAAGTGTGCTGTGTATCTATGTATCTATACTAATATTATAAATGTGAAAGTAACTCTGTCTATCTGTCTGCTTGTTACATTTCTTGGGCTAAACAGATCTTCCGATCGTGATGAAATTTGACGAGGAAGTGCTATGTGGCATTAGGATGGTTATAGCTTACTTTTTTCTGTATAAATAATACATGTTGTCATATAATATTGAAAAATTATTGAATGGTGATAGCCAGACACGTAGGATGCATACGTCTCTGTACTACCTGTGCACATAGCGGCCTGGTAGCTCAGTGGTTAAAGCGCTTGCTTACGTTTTTCTATTTCTTTACTTAAGATGGTCCATAATGCATAAAATATGATATCTGTCAAATTCATACAATCTTAAATGAATTTAAACAAAATTAAATACTAAAATGGAAAATTATGTACCATCTAGCTGCAAATACATCTGATTCGCTCTTTACTATTTTTTATGCAGATAACTGTTCTATTTATTTTCTTTCAAACCCAATCATGGAAATGCTTACGATTGGATTTCTTCAAGTCGACGAGGCATGCAATATGGACTGGAAAACAGGCACTGTGATATGGATCCTTCTTCAGTACTCTGAAGAAAAGAAATAAAAACACTTTAATGTAACAACATAAATATAGGCAGAGCAAAACAGGAAAACAAAAGTTGAAAATATAATTTGTTTTAAATTAATTATGCTGATTTCATAACATGGGCTGATGTACTAGCATATGGACAATTTTTTTAATCCAAGGACTGCCAAAACAGAATTTATTTTAGCTAGTGTCAGGTCTGTTAGATTGGATCAATTTATAATAAACTGATATTAAACTAAAGTTCTTGATATATAAATATTATATATTACAATGTTCTCTTATACAAATTTTAGGAAGTGTAACATACACTGTCAAACATACTTCCTCCTCACCACAGAGGTAGAATGGAGTACCATGAGAAATAAATAAACAAACACACTTTACAATATTTTGGTATAAACATTAATATGTTCAGAGGTGACTCTGTGAGTCATGTGATGAGTCTCAGAGCACTCACATATGATACTCTAGCTACATGTACCACCTTCAAACATGATTAAGGATAAACTGGAGGTTTTCTTGGCATTGCAAATTAATAAAATTTTCTTGGGTAACTAGCATAGTTAGTCCATCTATTAAACACGACGTTTCAATGGTCACAAACTCTGCCACCATTGTCAAGTGACAGTGACCGCTGAAACATCGATGGACTAACTCATCAAGTTACCCGATTATTCATGATTAAGGTTTATACTGATATATTATAAAGTGGGTTTGTTGGTTGTAGCCCTCCTGTGTTCATGTATCATGAGTGATAGATTTACTTTCAATATCCTTCCTTATTGTCATTGGCTAACAACATTTCCATTCTTACTATTATCATAATACTTACTCTTCAGTTATCCTCAAACATTCCCTATAGTTACAGTTGTAGTAATGCCTTTCTGCATTGCATACTGCAATGTCTAAGTTGTTGGCTAGTTTGGAAGGCAGAGGCTCAGGTGGTTCCTCCTGAGGAACATGATACTTCTTCAATTTTGTACTATACAAAAGACGTACCAACTTTTCTTCCTCAGGATCAGAACACTGGTCTGCCAGGGGCATAGATGAGAGGACTTCTTCTTCTGCAACACAGAGAATTATTAGCTGTAACTTTGTTCCTATAACACATATAATGACATTCTCTATGCATTTAGCAATAGTGTCAGATAATCACTGTCGTCCACCAACAACACTACAGGCAGAAAACAAAGTTAAAACTGGTTCTGGTCATTGATAATAATATCTTTGGTGTACACTGTACAACATAAACAGAAAAAATAGAACAACTATCAGGTACTCTAAAGATGTAAGAACAGAGTTGATCAAATATTTTCATATGCTACTCAAACATTTTGTTGGTATGAAAGCAACAAATTTTTGATTAGATAAACTTAAAATGACCAACACCCTGACAATTGCCTGACTTTAAGGAGGAGATCGTGATACTTTCAAAAGGTAATGCTGGCAGCAGAGGGAGGATCTGGAGGGAGTTTGTTAATATTGTTGAATATTTAAAGCTCCCGTTATAGCTAGAATTCAGAGCTTTCAAACCTTTCTAAAACCGACATTTCTATTTCTTTATTAATTCAACACAGATGATACATACAAAAAATAACATTTCAAGAATAGTCTGGGGCATGAGACACATGATGAAGTTTTTGAAAAATGAATTCCATTTTTAAATGGAGAAGTATAAACCTCTATATTCTTACTGAGGGAGAAAGTAAAAACTATTACAAGCTGATAAAGCAGTACTACCATTCAATTCAAATGGTATCAAATATTTAATGATTCTCAACTTGTTGATCTGTACAGATGGGACAGCAATGTTACTACAATAGTCTATTCACTAAACGCACTGGAAGTTGGCACCAAAAGAGCATTTAAGGATAAGTTAATCACTGATTTCTGAGAGTCAAGGACCGAAACACATTAGAGTTGGTTACATAAGAGTGGTGAAGTAAACAACAATATAAGGTGTGAAGGTTGTGACAACACAGCTGGACTTTTGATTTAGCATGGTATCAGTTCTTATGTACATAATGATTTCTGGACAGGTGGGAGCGAGTGCTGTTACTGTATTGTTAAAAGAGATTCATGGATTACATGTCCTCAGGATACCCTTTGGGTCTTTAATGCAGTGGTTTCCTGTTGCCTTCTGCATCCCCATGGCATTGGTCATTTCTGATCCATCTGCCAAGGACAAGAGGGTGCCTTGGACCACTCCTCACACTTCTACCCTCCCTTCAGGAGGTCATTGGCAAGCAGTTGTTTACTTCTTATACCAGGAATCATTCAGTTGCCAGAGCCTCATCCGTGTAAACAGTGTGTGCCACCTGCAAGAGAGGTTGTCATTTGGTTGAATGAAGCTAATATAGCTTCTTCAAACCCTTACACTCCTAATTTTCGTAGTCTATAGCAACTTCAACACAGTGTAACATCGTGCTGCAGACACTGCATCTGCTGTTTTGGTTTTGTAACTATATGTCACTCAAGGGAACATTACGAAACATAGAACTCAATCAGCAATCTACAGCCTACAGATACACACTTCCTCAATATCTCAGGAAGAATACAACAATGACATTCAAATTCTGTTTGATGTTTGACTACTGTTTTTAGAAACCAACCATAAGAGTATTGAGAGTTTTTAAAATATAAGTTCATATTCAGATTTTTATTTTCTATGCTATAAAGACAGACGAAACCTTTTAGTAATAAAATTGAACTCTGCACCTAAAAAGAGGAAACATTACTTTAAAGAGATGGATACTGTAAGGCAATCATAAATATATTTTTTTTTCTTTGGCTTATGCCTTTACATCTTGTTGATATTGTTAATTACCTAATTTTTTATTGATTTTATATTTGGATTATCATTAAATGAGAAAATCCATCACACCTAACATTCCTATACCGAGATAAGAAAAGCAGATGTATTAGCCAAGAAAAGCGTCTTATTTTCTTCAGATTATTTGTTGAATCTCTAATGACACCTTTATGCAGAGGGCTCTCATGTTTAACCAATTACATTGCTTAAAAAATTGAAGTCTCCATCACCCTAGAATGTCAAGGGTACCTAACAAGTTTCGTAGAGATTTTAATCATATAATATGGCAAATATTTAATAAGCTGGAAATTATACCTTCCCAGGAAGGAAGCATCTGGTGCTGAGTGAGAGCCTCAAATGCTTCGTAACAGTGCGCATCTTTAGACAATGCTTGTTTGTAACAAGCTACAGCCAGTGCTCTGTTGTCCATTTCCTCATACACACGACCCTTTAGTAACAAAATTGAACTTTGTACCTAAAAAGAGGAGACATTACTTTAAAGAAATGGATACTGTTACACAATCATAAATACTTTTTTTCCTTATTTCTTTACATCTTGTTGATATTGAAGTCATTAGAGGCAGGAAAGGACTGGCAGGATGGAGTTCGGCCATGTCTTTTTGTAGGAATAATCCCAACATTTAGCTGGAATGGTTTTGGAAAGTTATGGAAAATCAAAATCTGGGTGGTTGGGCAAGGATTTGAACCTTTGTCCTCCTGAATGAGAGGCCAGAGCGTTACTGCTCACTCACCACACTTGGTTGTATTTTATAATTAAGATAAGAGCTAGAAAGTAATACATACAGCAATAAAATTATGTCACAACTCATTTCAGCCAATTTAAATCAGAAAACTGAATGTCAAGAATAAGCAATTAAATCTGAAATCCCCCCATCATCTCTAGTAAGTGATGGTTCTTTTCGATTTCTGGGAGTAATATGTCTAGACAAACACAGGAAGAAAGAAAAACAAAGGTAATCAGATTCAGTATAGAGATACTTAGAAAGAAATTTTAGAGAGTAAACTCTTCACAGGCAGAATGAAATGTCCTATGATGATAAAAAAAAGTTGGACTATGTCAAAACAGCGGAAAGATGGAAAATACTAAAGATAGGTAAAATAAATGGTTCATGTATCCACAGTTATTTAAATTAGAATACCTATTTCCCATTACAATTAATGTCTTACATATCTTTTTAATTGCTCTATGTGGGCATCCTCAAATTACCAGAGAGTAGCTAAAATAAAAAGTTCAAGAATTTATGCGATAGTAAAATGTGGAATCTTTCTTACTCATTCGTCAAGAAAAACATCTTTCCTTCCATCTTAAAAATCAGATATTGTTGCTTAATAGTAATTCAATATTAATGATAAATGTTTCAGGTGATTCAATGTTACCCCAAGTCCTCTTTCCACACCGTACTGTGAGAATGACATGGAGTATTTTTAATGCAGTTCACATCTTAACTCTATAAAATGAAACATACAGCATACCATGCATAAAAACTGATGTTTAAAGGTCCATACCAACAAACTCAAAAGTTTGGCTCCACACTTTAAACACTGTAATAGCAAATGAACCTGCTAGGTGTTAAAAGTAGTTAAATTACTTTAAGAAATGCTTCCATCTGATTAAATTCCTAATTAAATGATGGAAATCACTTTTCAATTTTGAAAAACAAAAATAGAATGATCACTGGAAATAAATTTTCAAGAAGATGAGACCATCAAAGATGATTTATAGACAAAGATTTCTAATTCAGTAATTAGACTTAGCTAGAAACCATCTAGAACTTTCACTTACGCTGAACAAAGATCATGAAAATAAAATTCCAGAAAGCATATTTTCCAATAAAGAAATACAATCTCAATAACGCAAAAAATAATAATGTTAATAAACTAGTCTAGCAGTAGGCCTGTGAAGTATGTACACCCCATCCTTGTCAAATGGCCCAGTCCTACATACATGAATAAAGTTTTAAACTGAAATATTGTAAATGGTGTTCGCGTTTTTGTGTTTTTATTTATTCGTCTTTATCTGTGGTGACGAGTTATTTTCACAATCTTTCCTTATTTTAATAAAGTTTTAGACAAGTTTTGTACTGGATCAGCTGCTATAAAATTATAAATGCCAAGAATATTTATTATTCTGCCATCATCTAGTTTGAAGCATTAAAATGTCTTATTCTAAGTAATCCTTTCACCACAGGCAACTACATATGTCATGTTGTTCGGTAATCACATGGTTTATAGGATTTAAGTTTGTTTTTGTTTTGTGAAATTCTTCTGACAGAGGATAAGTAACTGCTTTAAAACAACTTATGAACTTGTTTCACACTTGATGGGCCATGATAAAGGATCACGTAAATAAAATTCAGTGGCATGCAAATAAATGTTTCTTAAAGAACAGAAACTTTCCCGGCATATGCTCGCAATGAAGTCTTCATGGGTGTACTGCCAGATTGTGTTTTGAAAACACGATATTTTGATGACTAGCTCGGTCGTCTTCACGCGTGGAGTTTTCTGCACTGGTTGGCTGACCATCAGATACTGAGACAGCTCCTTATATAGCTGACGGCTCTCTCCGCGGCCCATGCCCGGCAGCAGGCTGCCAGTGGGCATGGATACAGTTCTTCGTTGTGGCCCACGGAAGCTAATAATGAGCTGTATATGGCAGTTGCTGGACCGACGTACCAGTACCAGTTGCCAAGGCTGGTTTCCATGCCTCATTAAGACATAGCTCACTATCCCTGTTGAACATATCGGCTAATCAAATTTTAATCACTTCTTTGATTA
Organism: Vandiemenella viatica; assembly: GCA_031002005.1. Classification (NCBI taxonomy): domain Eukaryota; kingdom Metazoa; phylum Arthropoda; class Insecta; order Orthoptera; family Morabidae; genus Vandiemenella; species Vandiemenella viatica. The sequence continues at coordinate 41,109,967 of JARYHS010008074.1, read as the reverse complement.
TTGAATCCCAAAAATATGAGGTCCTACCCAATATCGTAACATTGTTGAAGTCTACCCTGTGGCCATGATCAGTACATGAAGGTCAGACGAACAGTGAAGATGTCTCCACACCTGATGAAGATGATGGAGCTAGTCACAGTATTGTGTTTTCAAAACACAATTGGGTGGTACACCTGGAAGACTTCATTGCATAAATGATTTTATTCTAAATTTTAAACACAACATATTCGCGTGGAAAATTTTCCGCACCATAGTGGGTACACAGAACTTTTTATCTCCCGAATCTTCAGCTCAGACATCTGCACTTAGAGCACATTCACTTTCTAAAGTCTCAATTATGTAATGTATATGAATCTGTGGCCAAATGAATGAATTTTCTGGATGTTCTTGCCTGAGAGGTCACATATGCCATTTTCTCAATGACTGGGCTAAAAAAGTAATTTAAGCCTGAAAATTAGTTTTCCTAAAGACAAGCCCCTGGCAGATCAATTTTTACATCCAAAAAACCCATATTCTGTGATTTTCATCAACACAGTTATCAAAAAAAGCAAGTACATTATACATCAACACCTATTTCAAACTGCACTTTACCAGTGTAATGTTTCCTATTATTAAACATTAATATGGGATGTGTCCACCCTTAGCTTTTATGACAGCTTTAGTTTTGATATGGAAACTTTCAATGAGGTGTCAATGTCTGTGGAGTAATGGTAGCCCCTTCTTCATCTAGAGCTGAAATCTGTTTCTAAAGACCTCGCTGTTAAGAGACGTTAAGCAGTTAAATCAGAGAACTGGGATCTGGAGAGAAGTTGACATACTAAGTCATCCCAAAAATGTTCCACTGGGTTCAGGTTGGGACTTTGGACAGGACCATTGCAGGAATGTCACTGTCCACAAATCATTACCTCACAGATGCAGCTTTATGACATGATGCATTGTGAAGTTGATACAAACAATCCTAGTCTCCAAAATGATCCTCTATCACATGCAATACACAATGATTTAAAATATTGTTCATATCCTTCTGAATTTAGAGTCTTCCTAAGTGCAATAAGTGAACCACAAAAAACACCCTCATGCCATAATATTACCTCCTCCATAGTTCATGTTGGCACTGCACATGATGGAAGCTAACATTCTCCATGCATTCGCCAAACCCAAACCTTTCCATCAGACTACCACAGGATATAGCATGATTTATCACTCATTTCTGGTCATCCATTGTCATCGCTCTTTGCATCACCTCAAGTTTCACTTAGCATTGACTACAAAAAGGTTTGGCTTATGAACAGCAGCTTGACTGTTATACCCCATTCTTTTTAACTCATGACACATTCATTGTGCTGGCTGGGCTGCTGGTAACACTTTGGAACTCATGAGTAATTCCTTCCGCTAATTTATTGCAATTTTTTACAACCACCCTCCACAATGCTTGATAGTCTCTGTCTGTCATTGGTCTTGGGTTTAGTTGTGGTTGTTCCTTCATATTTCCACAATCACATCACTAACAGTCGACTTGGGCAGCTTTAGAAGGGTTGAAATGTCCCTGTTGTTGTTATTGGTGCTTTAGGGCGTGTCGACAACTAAGTCATTACGCCCTTGAAATGTCCCTGATGGATTTGTTACAAAGATGACATCCAATGACTAGTCCAAATTCAAAATCACTAAGCTCTCCTGACTGAGCAATCTTGTTCTTATTGACAATACTCCCTTCCTCCTCTATAATGGCACATCTGCCTGTCATGACATCTAGCATTGAATTCCACATTACACAAGGATTTCCAGATACTTTTAAACAGGTAGTGTATGTATGGAAGATCATTTAATGTATCAGATAGTAAGAAGATTGTGTGTTATTTCCGTAAAAGAAAATGCATTATGCCAAATACACTGACATATATTTTAAGTCTTTGTATGAACCATATGATGATGTGTGGCTGCAAACATTCCTATCAGTTTCAACAATATAACAATTATTCTATAATTCCATGAAAAATAGTTCTCTGAAATGATGCCAATCGGTAAAAAAACACATATTTAAAACAAAGGAAACTGAATCAATAAGTGTAATGGTAATCTGATGACACATTAACGAAACTATTCTGGCTTGTAAATCATTAAGGATGCTAGTAACTTTAAAACAGAACTTACTTCTTTAGGACCATCCTCAAACATGGATGGAGTGCTAAAGGGATTTACTGCATCTCCACTGCTTAAAACTTGTAATGCATCCTGAAGTTCATTAGCTTCAAGCAAACATCTGGCAGCCAAGTAGTGACACAGAACATGTTTCTGAAAAACAAATGGACCATTCTAGAAATGTACAATATTCATACATCATTACTATAAATATAAGGAAAGAGAGAGGAACCACTGCTTTCGCCCAGGCTCAAGCAGAACTGCATGGAAACAGTAAAATAACAAGTATGGAACATTTACAGAATTTTCAGTACTTAACTATTCTACAACAATAAAATACTAAGCAAACAGGGTGAGAGGTAGCAACTATACAGTCAATGCTCGATGGCAGTTAATTGTGGAGGTACAGAAGTATGATGGGAGAAATGCAAAATAGGAACTACAAATTGAGGTGAGGTCACAAATAAATGTGCAGAAAAAATCTGAATGAAGAATGAATGCATCCTGATATATCAAATGCATAAAAAATTCTTGTGTCTCCTAAGAGACAAGCACGTCAATCTGATGTGATATTTTGAAGCCGCTCTCCAGATTAACTGGAAGAAGGAGTTGGAGAACAGCAAAATGTAACATCAAATTGATGCACTCCAAGGGTGGAAGGTCTAAGAATGTTTTTATACAAAAATCTTTGTTTCAGATTAAGTTAATGTTCCAGATTAAGAAATTTGTGCTTTAAAATTTTAAAAATAACTAAATACAAATAAAATAAAAGTCAAAACACACACAAATAATAGTGAGCATTGGTTCTTGCAGGTAAAGGAGACATGGGAACGCAGGAGAGATGGGGAAGGGGAGAACAATGGAAGATAGAGTGGAGCTCTATACTAAAACCTGGTGGATTCCTAGTATTCAGTAAGTTCTGGTAGTACAGTTCCCATGGTTGGACTGGAGTACAAGAGGCCTGAGTGAGATACTATTCAGAAATTGTTGCACCAGATGAGCCAGGAATAGTTTTGCGGAGGACATACCCATCTAGGTACCAATGGCAGTGCCGTGTGTCTGGTGGTAAACTGGAGAGTTGAAAGGGAAGAAGTTTTTCGACAGAATGATGTAAATCAAGGAAATGAGGATGGATGAGCTGGGGAGGTCATATTTCCTGAAAGTGTTCCATGACACTGTGGACCCAGGAATGGAAAGGAATTAGGCCATGGCCTGTTGTTAAAACAATCCCGGCATTTGTCTGGAGTGATTTTGGGAAATCTTGAAAAACCGAAATGTGGATTGTTGGGCAGGGATTTCAACTTGCATCCCCCAGAATGTGATGTAGACAAAAAGCATCCACACAAAACATGTGCAGCTGCACATTGTACTCTATCTTTTGTTTATGTTTTTTGTTACTATTATTTTGTTTTTACCACGTATACTTGACTCCACATCCTTCTCTTTCTCTAAAGTTTCCTAATCAAGGTTCACCATAAACTGCCATGCCACAGGGAGCGCCAGGTTCTTTCTACCCAGTGCACATCATGGCCTGTTAAATGAAGGATTTATATCAAAATATTTGATTCTCTCCTTCATATAATGTGTTCACTGTTATCTATGAAAATTACATTAAATGTAATGCTATATCCTTAATATTACCAAAAATATCTTTTAATTGGAATCAAACTTTTAAAAAGTATACATACAATAATCTAATCATAATATTGGTAAAGGAAACAACTTCACAAGACAACGCAAAATTTAAACAAAGGTGCAGAAAATACATCACCACCAAGAAAAGCTGAAGGTAGGAAAATTGCAGTGTTACAAAATTAGATAAGTACAACAAATAAAACTACTAGAATGCTACTCATGCAGGCATTGTTTCTCAACCTTCCTCAATTTGATTAGCCGCTATTCACATTTTCCATTGGTAGCCTCAGTGTTATGCTGTATTAAGCTAACACATACCTTATCGAGATCTCGACTACGAATCAGTGTTGCTGCACGATGATACTCTTTCTGCAAGAACATACACTGCGCCAGCCAATACACATCTTGTGGATCCTCATTGGTTAAGGACACAACTTTATCTGCCCAGAACTGAGCTGATGAATACAGCCTCTGAAAAAAAAAATAGCAATTAGGGAACTGTTTATGCAAATATAACAAGAATAATTAACTGGTATTTTCTGTAATAAAATGAAGTCCTGAAGATGGTTGAGATGAAAACTAAGGTTTTCACATGTTTATTTGTGAAAAGACTCAGTAATAGGACTTAATTCAATGCAGGACATTTTTTAACAAATAAAAAAAAGTTCTTGCCAAGGGGTATCACCACTTAAAGGCCTTCCTCTTCCACTTCATTCCACAAGTGCATAAAGGAAATATACGAGGCCTGTCTAAAAAGTATCCGGCCTTAATTTTTTCCGCATAAAGTAGTGATTCTAAGGCAGCGCCACATTGCACGGTGGAAGGAGTAACCTTACTGCGCATGCATGAATGTTTTCACCGTGTTCGCTTGTGCCAGTCACTGGCTGATGGTCATCAAGTAAGGTGCTCTTCGTAGTGGTCGTCGGATTTCGTTGTCTCGCAAGATGACTGAACGAATTGAGCAAAGATACTGCTTCAAATTCTGTCAAAAGCTTGGTGATTCTCAAAGCCAAACAATTCGTAAGATTCATCAGGTGTTTAGAGAAGATGCAATGGGTGTAACACAAATTAAGGAGTGGTTCAACCGATTCAAAGATGGCCGCACATCAGCGGAGAGTGAGCAGTGTTGTCGCAGGCCCCAAACTGCTCGGAGTGCAGCTAATGTTGAGAGGGTGTGAAATTTGGTGATGGCAGATCGTCGTTTGACAGTGCGGGAGATTGCAGAAGAGGTTGGAGTGAGTAAAGATTCTGCACATGCAATTTTGCGTGAAGATTTGAACATGAACAGAGTGGCTGCGAAATTCGTACCCAAGTTGTTGTCGCCGGAACAAAAAGACCTTCGTTTTGACGTTGCACAGGACCTCCTGGACACCGCCAACACTGATCCTGGATTTCTGAACACCGTGGTAACTGGAGATGAGTCATGGGTGTACGGGTACGACCCAGAAACAAAAAGACAGTCGTCGCAATGGAAGCATTCCGAAGAAAGCACGGCAGGTGCGAAGCAAAATCAAGGTCATGCTGACTGTTTTCTTTGATGTCCGAGGAATTGTGCATCACGAATACGCACCAGAAAGACAAACAGTGACAAAGGAGTACTATCAAGATGTTCTCCGGCGACTCCATGATGCAGTTCGGTGCAAAAGACCAGACATGTGGAAGGCGAACAACTGGCGCTTGCATCATGACAACGCCCCTGCACATTCATCCCAATTGATCAACACTTTCTTAGCAAAACACAGAATTACAACCGTTCGCCAACCTCCCTACTCTCCAGACCTGGCTCCTTGCGACTTCTGGTTGTTTCCAAAATTGAAGATGCCACTGAAAGGAACCCGTTTTGCAAGTAGAGAAGACATAATGCGGAACGCGACAACGGAGCTGAACACCATTCCAAAAGAAGACTTCCAGAGGTGTTTCCAGCAGTGGAAGGATCGGTGGGCTAAGTGTGTGCAAGCACAAGGGGCCTACTTTGAAGGGGATTAGGGTCCTAACTCCGTCAGGTATTCAAAATATTTTTTCTGGTCAAATGTCGGATACTTTTTAGACAGCCCTCGTATATCTAGGTATAGAATTATCATTTTTTTTCCAATTTGGAACACTTGAGTTTCCCTTCTTTATTTTTCTGCATTAACTTCTCAGTATTGTTGGTTGCTTTTTTTCTTTCTAGCACAATATCAACAACTGTCATAAATGACTCTTTTAATTTCATATCTTGATTAAATGGAGAACTTTATCACTTTATATGCCAACACAGCAAAGAATTTCTGACTGCCAAATGTTTCATTCCCGTCTTTCAACTCGTGAGGAACCCACTGGTCCAACCTTTTTTACTTTTTCAATGGCATCTCCCAACTCATGTGTCTGCTGAATAATGCCCCAAGTATTCCTGCAATTTATCACACTGTCACTCTTTTATTCTGGTCAGTTATACCCTTCAAAATAACAATAATACCAGAGTTTCATTGTTAGTGTACTCCCAAAATCAGAAATGCCATTGTGTCTTCTCTCAACTAAAGTTTGTCGAATTTAAACTCTTGCCAGAAATTTGTGCTAATTTCTCTCATTTCCACGTTGAAAAGAAGTCTAATGCCAACAATTAATTCACTGATAAAAACAATGAAATGTTACTAAAATTTATTCTTGTGCCATGCATTTCAAATAATAGATGCACAATGTAATCTGCATGAAGCAAGACGGAAATAGAATGGAAGTTTAAAATATAAAGTAATGACCATTTCCTTTGTAGTAATTTTGTAACTACCAGTCTGCCTTTGCGTGTTTAGGAAGGTACAACTAGTAAGTTTCAAACCTCAGGAATAATGTATTGGTTGTTCTGATGATGTTCAACCACCATAGATCTATAGGCTGAAGATGTGATGTATGCTACAATCTTGTAACCTGGAACTGTATGTAGCTCTTGGAAAGAGATGGGTTTCATCTGGAAAAAGAGCTTCTTTTACAATGACAATGTCAGCAAAATTATCTTTGGTTAGCCTGCTTGAGATGTTCACCCTTCTCTCTTCATATTTCCTATAGGTTGAATTGCAGATTGTGGGTTTAAAATCTATATTCTTAGTCCTATGGCTCTTAGAATGGCCATTTTGTTCGTTTGAGTTTGACTGTGTATTAGAATGGTCAGGAGATACCTGATATCTGGTTGGACTGCCATAAGTGTAAACTTTTGACCATCTTGCATTAGTATTCTGTTGTGTCAAATTCACCATTATGTAAATTGTCTTTTCGCCACCAGATTCAACTATGCAGACCATCCAGCCATATCCTATCAAAGCAAATATTTTAAAGAAGATGAGGAAGCTCTTTTAAAGACCTCAATGACAGAAAGATGTACTTTCCACATGCACAATGCTCAGGCAAATCTCTAACTGATTGTTACATTCCAGCAAAAGAAAGCTAAGCAGAATTTCTCTTAATAGTACCTAGAAATCACCCTTGACTACCCACTGACCTACAGGAAATATACTGAAGCAACAGCAAAAAAACTGAAAAACCAGTAACAGTATGATCAGAAAATCAAATGGACAACATGGCAGGCTAAGGCAAAACTGCAGCTGTAGCACTGGTGTACTCAATAACAGAAAAGGCATATGTTGGCAATGGGCCTTGGAAGGAAACTGGTCAAAGAATTAGGAATGGTGCACAGAAGGGAAGTGATGACCATAACAACAAGCTGGCACTCCATTCCTTAGATAAGGGAGTGGAAAAATTTTCTTTTATTGGTAATTGTGTCAGGGACTGGAATAAATTACCAAATGAAATGATGATTGATTTACCAAAAACACTGAAGGAATTTAAAATTAATTTTCATAAATCACATATGTAGATGGGGGATGGAATTTAACAATCAAACTAAATAACATCATTTAAAAAAAAAATTAAAAAAAAAATAAATAAATAAATAAAGGGGTTACTAGATGACTAGGGAAATTGCCACTGGTGCATGTGCTTCATCACATTTAAATAATAATCTAATATTATAATAAGCAACTGGTCATCTATGACACCATCTGTCATGCCATGACATCAATCTATGATGTCGCGCAATGACGTCATGCTTTAACCCACTGTTCTTCGCTTTGCATGTTATTTAACAACATTTCTAAGCATCCGGAAATAAATCAACTGACAGAACACTGAAATAAAAGTATGTGCTGTGTTTAAATCGACATATCAATCATTAGATGCTTATATTTACGTAATATTCTTTTGATATACCAGTGTAGGAGTATTCCCTAAATTCTTTGTCCATAGATATGTAAGATAAAAGCTTTATGTTTTGAGCATCAATGTAACAAAAGTTCTTATTAGACTGTAAATTAACATGGGTCAGAATTACAACTGGCTTTCACCGTTACAGCAAAGGGCATGAATAATTTAGTTTTTTTTTTTTTTTTTTTTTTTTCAATAATTTAAACTGTGTCCTATTATTGAAATTATTTAATCATTTGAATGCAAATAGTTGCACACTGATCACGTTCTGTGCATCCTACACTACAATTAAAACAAATATTAGTTTATAAGATTTATTTTAATTTTCTTTGCTTTCACTGTGCAATATTACTGAGGCTATATCAGCAGCATGTAACTGTGTCAGCCATTCAAACTTTTTAATATCGGTCTGAATCACGAAAAACAAAAAGGAAAGGTGTAAAACTCTAAGATTTTTGATGAAATTTATATCGCGGTGCCTTATTGCCACTAAAACGCGATACAGTACATGTATTAATACGCATGAGATTGAACCTGGATCCAGATGGAACGGAAACCTTTTGCTGCACAAGGCATTACATTGAATTTTATTTTATAACAATTCCATTTAGTTAAGTAATTGCTAAGACATGAATTGTCAGGACACTGAAAGATAAGTATGTATTTCATTTAAATTGCAACATTAGTTATCAGGTTTTTTTCTGAAATCATTACATGATATGAGTGAAAGAAGGTCCAAATTGATTGCGATATATGTAGCGCAGGGTGGCCACAAGGTAGTAATATAAAAATTCCCTGATATTTCCAGGTTTTTCCAGAAAAATTTGCCATATTTTTCCCTGATTTAGAAAGTTTATTTGCATTATTAAGATATTCAAAGTTTTAATTAGATTTTGATTGTAAATAATTAAATCTGGTATAAAACTCAAAAAAAGAAAAGAAACATGTTTAAGAATGTTTATTTGAAAATTTTATAACTAATTTAGTAATCTTATGAAGCATAATTAAAAATGAGTAGCACAAAAATAAGATAATGACTAATATGAACTAGAACAATTTAGTAATCTTTCAATATTTGGTAGATAAAATAATTGAAGATTTTTAAATTGTTCATCAGTAACTTGACTCAGTCAAAAGCTTAGCTTTTTTATGCTTTTCATCATTTGCTACACTTTTCTTTCCAAATCTTCTGGTTCAGTTATTGTAGCTTCTTTTGTTTCATCTTCAATTTCTTCTGTTGCCAAGTTAAAACTTATGCGTAAGTTTCCGAGAGTCTAAGCAAGATAGCATGAACACGAGTTTGTAGAAACCATGCAATCGTGTAGGCTCACCTTGCGTGGTTGCTTGGGTGAGCCGCTCGCTTTGGCAGCGGTTTATTTGGTGCATGTCAAAGGCACGAGCACGATGTTTATACTATCGCATCAATTCAGCATTTGAAAGAGCTCTGAATGACACAAAACTTTATAAATCATACCTATTTAGACCTCTGGTTAGTATTTACATGATCTTACGTATTATTTTCTTCCTGCTTTAATTCGCCTTATATCATTAATACGAAAAAGTTATAAAGCCGTATAATTATCGCTATTCACAATTTTGCTGGCATTGGTATCTTGAATCTAGGCTTTTGTTTTGATATTATAGGTTCAATTTTTCTCAAAAGAAGTTCAAAACCAGGACTTCGAAGATTCTCCACAAATTCAATATTTTTGGAACATCTGTTTCACACTTTGCTTGAAATTGTAAAGCTGTTTAGTGAAACATAAAAACATCTTTATAAACTTACTACTCTACAATTGCTGTTTTATTCAGTAAAAAATATAAATTCTGAGTTTACATGTAGTACTATAATTCTGATTTAGATGTCATCCACCTTTTTAAAAAATATAATTTCGAATGCTGAGTTCCAGAGGGAGTTCATGTCAGCGCTCTCGTACGAACATCTCGTCATCCTATCTCGATGAGGCGCAAGATGAGATGCAAGTTGCTATACTGTTTTCACGCAGGAAAGGCGGGCCAAGGTCACTCCGCTCTATCCCCACCACGCTACCCCAGCCCCTACAGGCGAAGGGGAAACAGCTGCCGCGCATGCGCAAACGTCACCACGACGTATGTCTTACAATATGTTCCATCTAATTTGATGATTTCTTCAGTAAAATCGATCATTTTAACTATTTGTCGTGACGAAAATGAGTGAATCGTATGTCATAGAAATTTCGTGTTTACCAACTACAATTTCATATGTTAATAAATATAAAAATTATTTACATATCAAGGAATAAAACTTACTGCTTCCAATAATTATTTTTAGTTTTAAAACTTGCGCAAGACATTTCGACGATTAAATCCAATTTTTAGATGTCTTTCCCAGTGGAAGTTAATTATCTAAACACGTCGTTTAAATTTTGAAATGAAAGTGATATTTACTCGAAGCGATAGCTTCTGACTAAAGAAATCGTTGATAAGACCACCATTGCGTTTAGAGTGTTGTCAAATAAACTTCCTTGCGTGATTTTGATTTAACCACGTCTCGTCAACATAGATGACAGGTCGAAGAGAATGTTCCTTCCTTAAATCGTGCATTTTTCTTAAAAATGAGGCCCTTGCCGCAACAGTGTCTGTCTTTTCCATCAGAAAACGTCTACCGTCATTATATTTTCTGTATATGAAGTCGAGTGCTTTTAATAACTTATACTCCTCCAGTGTAGTTAATTTTCTCTTTCAGTACCTCCCTCAATTTTCATAAGGTAGGGTATTCACCACGGTCATAAAATTCTAGAACGGAACGTCGAATGACATCTTTCTGAAAGTCATCCATCTCCGTGACCAGTTTTTCTCGGTGAATGTTTTTATTTGGAGAAGAGAAGGATGGCCCTGGAACACTCAGCTGGGCTTCGCTACATACACGCTGCACTGTTCGTAACGATACGCCACACGCCTCTGCCGTCATTTTTAATGGTTTCCTAAAAAGTATACTAACTTTCTCTTCAGAGTTTTCTAACGTCTTAAAAAATTATACACATAAAAAATAATTGTTTTAACTGTCGCCTAATGTAACAACTATCTGACGCCATTTCACTTGCATTTTATAACGGTGTATCGGAATAGACATGACAATACTTCGACAAACGACAATGCCTGTAGGCAGCGGCCTGCTCGGAGGGGAAGGCAACTGGAGGGGGTGGTGAGGAGAGGCGCGGGGCAAGGGGCACATGACCTTGACGCGCCACTTGAGAGTGAATATAGTTATAGTGTAAATGTGGCATTTATTAGCTATTTTATGTCAAAAATATATAAGCTGAATTATTTAATGCAAAAGTTCAATATTAAAATAAATTATCAAAAAATTTCCAAATTTTGGGTTGTTGCAATTAAAATTCCCTGATAATTTTTGAAATTACTTGGATTCCCTGATATTTCCATGATATTTCAAGGTTGCTTTAAATTCCCTGATAATTCCATCTTTTCCAGGTTTTCCAGGTCTGTGGCCACCCTGGAAGCGCAAACCACAATTAAATATTACATGGCATAGCGTAAGTTGTTAAGATTTATTTACACATCCTTCATTTTCACTGGGGTCATTATTTCAGCCAATGTGAGCTGGCTCAGGCGTTAAAATATCGATCTTCATCACAAGAAATAAGAAAGAAAGGTGTGAGAACCTGTGAAGATTTGGGATCAAGTTTATATACCGATGCATGATGACACTGACATGCAATACAGGGAATGTATTAATTCGCGTGTGATTGAAGCTTTGCTTTTCTAGTGGCAATATTTGCGGAGATTGTGGTTAGGCTGAAATGCAACCTGGACTAAGTTGACAACTGAAGCTTTTTGCTAGAGGACAAGGGACGATAAATTACAATGAGCTCTATTTTATAACAATTCTATTTAGTTAAGCAACTGGAGAAAAATACATGACCATAACACTCCATTAAACCCGTCATCTTTGAGGGCTTTGGGGCTAGTAATACTAATAATAATCTGTACACAGAAAAGCTACCACACCAACAAAGTAGACATGTAGTGCAATTAAGCAACAAGGACCATACTTGAAATTCAATACTGATTCAGTGGCTCCATGTTCTTTCTTAAATTGCTCCACCCAAGTTAGGTAGATAGCAAAGAACTGTTGAAGTCTGGAAAAAATAAAATGGTCCCAAATATAAAACAATCTTCTAATCTATAAGTTGGATAACCTGACACTAATTCGCATCAATTTAGGAATCCAATTTGTGACAGCGAGGATGTGCCAAAATAAACAACTCGTTCAAAAGAGCCTAAAAGGAAAAATGAGCATCATAACCCATCAAACAATTGGTTCCTGAGGATCCCACCCATCCTCCACCTGAAATGCAGCTTCTAAAAAACATCAGGTGCCAGCTGAACCAAGCAGGAACTTGGTATGCAGGGTGCAGACATATGCTCTACAATCAGGGAATCTCAGATTCACCACATTGCAACTGCGGCAGTCCTGAGCCAAGTATGAACCAAATCATACAAGAATACCCCATAACATGGTTTTGTAAAGACTGCTTTTACAAACTAGTCTAGCAGCTGTACACTCGCAAACCAGCCTGTCCATAAATCTGAAAATAAACTGATCTGTAATTTTTGCACAGTTTCTATCTTATAATTTTATATTCTTATATCCTTCAATATGTTTAGCTAGTAGTCTCATTTTTGTTTTATTTAATTATATCAACATTGTTACAGACTGTGGAATGTAATATGACGGAGTAATAACAATAAGCACACAAAACACATATTACACCACTCACAGAACTACGAAGATGCTTACTTCAACAGTTATCAACTAGTTTTCCAACAAACTGGCTGCTAAACAGAGTTGTCACATTATTGTAAAGTAAAGGCAGAACAGTGGTAAATCAGAAAAATCATGAAATAATTTGCAGACACAATTGCTCACTAAGATGCTAATGAGTTACAACAGAGATTGGGAGTCTTTAAAAATCCAAACATTAACCATTGTTGGTGGAAGAAAGCTATGATGTCTGGCTGACAAAAGAAAAACAAGATCCATATCCAATCACTGAGTGCGGCCAGAGAATTGAGATGAAGTAACAATTCTTTTTCATTCCCTATCTTTTTACATTCCAAGGATAAGGAAGGATAAAATGATGGTAAGAGTGTAAGAGATTATGGATCATTTTCTATTATTGGTACTGATTCATCATCAGAAGCATAGCTACCAGAGGGCTAGGCGGTGCCGTGCACCGGGTCCCCCCCCCCCCCCAAAAAAAAAGGTCGCCCATCTGGCCCCAGGGGCCAAAATATTTTTTTGCACGAGGGTCCTTGTTAGCCTAGCTACGCCACAGTACATCATTTTTTCAGTCAAGTAATAATTTAAACATTGAAATAAACTCTAAATACCTGGGAATGATTTCCTAAAATCATTAACAGAGCATTGCAAGCAGTTGTTTGCGAACCAAGTCTTAAGCACCAGAAGCAAGGCATTAATTTCAATGCACAAGCTGGTTCAGATAACCGGCTTCGGTGCAGTATGCCAGATTTGGCACATCAAAAGGTTAGATGGTAGCTGCAGTTTTTCTTCTATTTTATGATCTTGGTGACAATTACACTGCATCACTGAATAGTATGCCACAAACAACAACTTCCACACTTTAAAAACACTGTTTCCAGACCATAACTTGATCTTAAATGGGATATTACCATAAAGGAGAAGTTCTGTATCTTGACAGCAGAGCCATAAAATTTTATTCTGTTGACCTAGTTAGCTGCAACTAAGGAACTTCAGTAAAGTGAAATAACACATATAGAACACAAAAACAAACAAAAAAGGCTCAATTAAGAAACAGGGGACAAACCAAATGGCAGAGATTTTGACATTTCCTAAAATGTTTTGCGTTCATTAATATAAAACAATACATTTGCACTGTAATATCACAATGCTACTTCCTTTGACATTATTATGATACAATGGTTATGATGAAACTGGAAACAACCTATCAAATGAGATATGAGCAACAAAGGAGTTAAGACAATCGTTAAAGATAGGGGATTGAAACTGATCTCCTGAATATGTTTTTTTAATCAGGTTTTGATCAGATGTGACAATTACAAAATAAAGTTGCTGTTGAGGAAATCATGGGAGACCTATAACATGGGTAGAATTAATGTAAAGCACTTTGGTAGGAGAATGAAGAGGTGATTGAAAGGTTCAGGGGAAGCCTACAAATACTTAAGAGGTGATAACTGCAGAAGGTTCTATCAAGAAATAAATTTTAGGCCGAATTTTGATCGTGCTCCAAGTCAACTTTGATTACATACTAACAACACAGAAGCCTATTCATATTATCTTTTCTTAAGCTTTTTTAAAATATTTTTAGGGTACTTTAAGGACACTAGAGCCAGAAGAGGATTGGTGACAAGGAACAGGCATGAATACATCCATGATCTTATTGAAGAAACCACCCAGGAATTTGGCTGGAGTGATTTTTGGAAATCATGGGGAAATCTAGATCAGGATGACCAGATGAGAAATTGAACTTGTGTCCAGCCAAACACCAAATGTTTAGCTCTGATAATGACATTTTAACTTCTGTATATATTTATTCCTATTGCTTTGATTTATCTGTAATATCTCTCTAGTTCCCTTGCTCCACAAACAGTGAGCACTCTTTACCCGAATGTCACCGAAAACAATTTGACATATGGTGGCAGATAAATCCCTCTGTTACTTTTTTTTTTTTTGTTATGGCTAATCGCCTTGTCAATGCCAAGGTCATTAGAGGCAGCACAGGAGTTGGGGTTCAGAGACGGGAAGGAATTTGACAATGGCCTTTTGAAGTAAGCATCCTGGCATCGGCCTGAAGTGATTTGGGGAAACCATGGAAAACCCAAATCTGAATGCCCACATCTTCCCGAATGCAAGACTAGAGCCTTACCGCTCATCCACCATGCTCAGTTTATGCTACAAATCTTCTTAGTAGCCAATCATGATAGCAATGAAACTCAGGAAATTAATATTTAAGCAAGTCTAAATTATATCTGTTATCTTTATGGATGTTTGTGATCTACTGCCCTTTGATCGATTTTTTCACTGCACTTCTTTATGAGCTTATGATAGTACTGCTCTGTTTTACACCATGTAAAGCCAGAGATTTTACTAAACCCTATTACATTTTATGCAGCACTATTTAAATTTTCAAGTAGCAACGCTTGTTGGGGTGATTGTTAGATTGTAATACCCCTTGGAGCAGACTGACAAACTGAATTTCTACAGTACAGAAAGATGGCGTCATGTCATACACAGAATGTTACAAAATCACTATTTGTACGTAGTTGCAGAGGTAAGACTTTACTGATAATTCTTCCAGTTGTCATCTCTCAGAAACATTTTTGCTTAATCCAAATAAAAAATGTACAAATTTTCACATTTCTCAGTAAAACATAAATGGGCCATGGATTATCAAGCCAGGAACTTCATTTAGTACATACATTCCCTATGCGGTACTATTTGAGAAAAAGTGTAGGAAGAAGCCACCAAGTAAATAGAAATGAAGTAAATACAATAGGAATTTGGGTAGATGCATAAAAGTTATCACACAAGAAATACATGTTATTTAACCATTGAAGTTTATTGCAAGTTCTTCTGTCATCAACCTCCTTTTTTTTGCTGTCATCAGTCATTTGACTGGCTTGATGCAATCCTCCATCCCTTCCTATCTTGCGTCAACCTCTTCATCTCTATATATCCCTTACAAACCACGTCCTCAATTATCAGCTTCATATATTCTAATCACTGTCTTCCACTACAGTTCTTACCTTCGACTGTTCCCTCCACCAGCAAATCCAACATGTCTCAAAATATGACCTACCAGCCTGTCTCATCTTTCTGTAAGCTTCTTTCCTCACCCATCATTTCCAAAACTCGTTAATTTCTTAAATTTTTCAGCATTCCTCTGTAGCACCACATTTCAAATGCTTCAATTTTCTTTCTTTCTGGTATTCCTTAAGTCCATGTTTCGCTACAGTAAAGTGCTGTGCTCAACGCATAGAGTTTTAAAAAGATTTTGCTAATTCCTAGATCAATATTTGAAACTAAAAGATTTATCTTTTCCATGAAGGCTCTTTTTGATAGTGCTATTCTGCTTTTAACATCATTCCTGCTTCGGCAATCGGTTTAGCTTCCTAAATAACAGAATTCACTTACTTCTCCAATTGCATTCCTTCCTATTTTTATATTTAATCCACTAGTATTGGAATCATTTCTGCCACATTTCATCACTTTAGTCTTGCTTTGATTTATATTCAGTCCAAAATCTTCCTTCAGTATATTGTTCATGCCATTCAGTAATTTCTCAAAATCCATAGCCCTTTCTGCTAACAAGACAATGTCATCAGCAATCGTAGCCTACTAATTTTGCTCCCTGGACACTTATGCCACATGGTAATTTTTCTTTTAATGTCTTTATTGCTTACTCTACATACAAGTTGAATATTAACGGGGATAGACTACAACCTTGTCTCACACCCTTTTTAACTGATGCTTGTCTCTCATGATTCTCTACTTTTACTACAGTCACTTGATTCTTATATAGTTGATAAAGTATTCTTCTATCTCGATACTTTAGACCTGACTTCTTTAAAATTTTAAATATTTTGTCCCACCTAACATTATCAAAAGCTTTTTCTAAATCAACAAATGTCATAAAAGAATCTTTGTTTTTCTTGATCCGCCCTTCAAGTATTAATCTTAAAGCCAGAATTGCTTCCCTTGTACCGCGATTTTTCCAATTTCAAACTGATCTTCACCTACTATGTCTTCTACTACCCTACCTATAGATTATTCTGGTCAGCAATTTTGAAGCATGTGATATTACCTTAATGGTGCAATAATTCTCACATTTGTCGGCTTGTGCTTTCTTCGGAAGTGTGAAGATGATATTTTTTATTAAAATCAGTTGGAATTTCTCCTGTTTCATAACTTTTTATATCAGTTTGAATAATCTTTCGATTCCATCTTCTCCTCAGGGGCGTAGCTACCATAGGACTAGGCGGTGCAGTGCTCCGGGGCCCCCAAGCGCAGTTCAGAGGACCCACGGGCCTTCACGGCAAAGTGGCCACCTTTTTTTTTTAGTTCTACTGTCATCTATGGGGACCCTTGATACACATGGAACCTCACTGCTAAGGGGGGGGAGGGGCCAACCACTGCTCAAGGAGCCCCCAACCTCTGCTCAGGGACCCCTAGCAGCAACACAAAACAAAAAAAAAGGTCACCATCTGACCTGAAGGCCCAAATAAATTTTTTGCACCGGGGTCCTTGTTGACCTAGCTACACCTCCGCTTCTCCTAGGGATTTAAGATGTTCTGCAGGGATCTCATCAATTCCAACTGCCTTATTTGCTTTCTAGTCATTCAGAGCTCTTATAAATTCTGTCCTCAAAACAGGATCTCCTTAGACATCAATGTTAAGATCGTCTTCCTTTTCCATTATGCTATTGTTCAAGTCATCCTCATCATACAGTTTCTCAATGTATTTCTTCCATCGGTTAGCTCTATCGTCTGAGCTGTAAAGTGGTTTTCCATCGGCAGCTTTAATGTTCACACCTCTTTTCTTAATTTCTCCAAAAGTCTGTTTGATCTTCCTACATGCAACATCTACTTTACCTATGACCATTTCCTTTTCTACTTCACACTTTTCTTCTAGCCATTTTTCTTTTGCTTTTATGCATTTCCTGTTTATTTAGTTTTCTAAATTGTCTGTATTGCTCTCTTCCTGCTACATCATGAGCATTTTTGTACCTTCTCCTCTGATCCATCAGTTCCAAAATTTCTTCTGTGATCCAAGGTTTTCAGGCAGCTTGTTCCCCAAAGCCTAATGTTTCTTCACCGGCTTCCATTATTTCGGTCTTTAATGCATTCCATTCGTCCTCAGTTGAGCTTGTTTCAGAATTACTTCTTAGACCTATGTCTACAATTTCTGCAAATTTTTCTCTTGTACTCAATTGTTTCAGTTTATTCTCTTCCAGTCTGTTCTGCTTATGCTGCTTTCTTATTTGATTGAATTTCAGCCTGCACTTCATTACTATCAAATTATGGTCAGAGTCTATGTCTGCTCCTGGGTATGCTTTATAGTCTAGAACTTGATTCCTGAATCTCTATTTGACCATGATATAATCTAGCTGATATCTGCCTGTATCCCCAGGACATTTCCAGGTGTATATCCTTCTTGCATGGTTCTTAAACAGTGTGTTTGCCACTACTAGCTTATATCTTTCACAAAATTCTAACAACCTGCTTCCTCGATCATTTCTTTCTCCTAGACCAAAACTTCCTACAGTATTCCCCCCTTTTCCTTCTCCCACTATCACATTCCAATCACCCACGATTATTAGATTTTCCTCACCCTTCACATATTGGATTAATTCTTCAATTTTCTCTATTTATTCGTCATCTTCCAGTGACGTTGGCATATACACTTGTACTAACGAGGTTGAGATAGGCTTACTTTCCAACCTCATCAAACTAATCCTGTCACTAAACTGTTCACAATAACTCACCTGTTTCCCTACTCTCTTATTCATTATAAATACTACACCAGTGACTCCATTGACAGCTTGTGTGCTAATTATCCTGTGTTCCCCAGACCAGAAATTCTTTGCGTCCTTCCATTTAATCTCGCTAATGCCAACAACATGTAACTTAAGTTGATCCATCTCCCTTTTTAGATTTTCTAACCTACCTGCCCTATTCAGACTTCTAACATTCCACGCTCAGACTTGTAGAATGTTTCTATCCATTCTGATGACTCCTCCCTGAGCAGTCCCCACCCAGAGATCTGATTGGGGGACTATTTTACCCAGGAAGAAGCCATCATGATATATGTAATTTGAGAGGATTACATGTTCTCAGGATACAATTTGGGTCTTTAATGCAGTGGATTTCGTTTGCCTTCTGCATCCCCATGCCGTTGATCATTTCTGATTCATCCGCCTTTAGGCGTCGTTTCCAACCCCAAGGGCAAGAGGGTGCGACGGTTACGTTTCACTATGGTCCAGGCTGCATTAAGATGTAAACAACGATAGATACGACATTAGGTATCCACAATAAAGTGTTTGATAGTTACGTTTCAGTGTGGTTCAGGCTGCATCAAAACCTCATCGCAAATGAATTAATTCCTGTACTACTGGTGCAAAATTAACAATTTCTCGATATAAAACGTATTAGTGATGGACTACTTTCCGTGGAAGGCCCCGTTAGTGACTTTTAAAGCTGCGAGTTGAACGTATACGTCACTTTCAGCATCGTAGTGACGTCATACTCTCGCCATCTGGAAATGTTTATATCACGAGGCGGTAATTGCTTGCAGCGGTATCGCGATCTAGATATTACCCGTGGCTAGGTCGAAACACAGCCTGGACCATAAAAAATTTCACCAAAGGTGTGAGAAACTATACCTACAACTAATTTTTGATAGTCAATGTCGGGGATTCTATCATTATCGTGGCGCCACAATCTGATGATTGATTCTTATAGAACTCGACGAGACAAATTGAAAGTAAAGAATAAAGTTTTTTGATATCTCGCTTAGTTCTCGAGATATCGTATCTCAAAACTGACGTAATTAGGTTGAAATACGGCCTGGACCAGAAGAAAAATTTCGGTATAGCCAAATTTGATGGTGAATTCGTATGTAACTCGACGAGACAAATGGAAAATAAAGAATAAAGTTTTTTGATATCTCGCTTAGCTCTCGACATATTGTAACTCAAAAGTGAGGAGGTTAGAGTGAGATCCGGCCTGGACCAGAATTTTTTTTCACCAAAACCACCTTATCTACAGGGTGGAAATGCACTATAGGTGTTTTATTTTCTTCCTAGTGATTGTTGCTAGGTTGAAATACGGCCTGGACCAGAAGAAAAAACACCAAAAGCAGAAGGAACTATACCTCTGACTGATATTTAACATGCTATATCTCGAAAACCAAGCGAGATATCAAAAAACTTTATTCTTTATTTTCGATGTTTTTCGTCGAGTTCTACAAGAATTCATCATCAGATTTTGGCGCCACGGTAATGATAGAACTGCCTCAATGTCTCAAGAATTAAGCAAGATATCACAAAATTTATTCACTTTTAATTTGTCTCATCACCTTACATAAGAATCCATCATCAAATTGTGGCACCACAGTTATGACAGAACTGTCCTTTTTATTAAATAGTAGCCTACCACCTAAGGAACGGATGTACCAGATTTCAGACCACAATGGCACTAAATTAGTAGCCTATCACCTAAGGAACGGATGTACCAGATTTCAGACCACAATGGCATGTCTCTGAGGGTTCTGACTTTTAAATACAGGGAGTAGATTTGTTAACAATCAAATTTAGCAGTTCCTCAACATTAATAGAAATATGCATATTCCTGGAACTATTTCGTAGAGGAATGGATAGTTTAATACTTTGAGATAAAGAATGTCTCACTTTTCTTCTCATTAATTTCATATTATAATATTATACTGCCAATAAATCAAAATGATTCCTAAACTAGTACTTTAATCATCCATTAGCCTGAAACATTCAGATGGCGTATATGTCATTGTATTTCAAACAGTACACATGAAACTTTAGTCAGTCCAATCCAGCAAATATTCCAGGCATTCATGTCATCTTTACAACCTTTGTTGGTCCTTTAAAAAAAAATGCACGTATGTATCGTGGGTACTTTTGAGCCTACAATCAGATTGTTTGATATATCTCGTAGTAAGGTGTACGGGATGACTGAAACTTCTAAAATTTTTCTTGTGTTTTTTCTTTCCTTCAAATAAGCACTTCATGAATTTTTAATTTAGTACAATTTTCCTGAGTGAAAAAATTTGTACAGCCAAAATTTATAGATAAATAAGCTTTACTGTTCCTAAATCTTATACCTGGTAATTGTAGATCAAAATCAGAAACCAGTTTAGACTAAAGTATACTAAATAACGTCACAAATATCAACATAGATTTAAATGACTTACCAAATCTATATATGTCTTAACTAGTTTCCTGTACCGCTCAATATTTAAGCTGATTTCATTTTCTGATTTACTTGCCATTACCTCGCAACAACACACACATACCACACAAAACAAAAAATATTCCGTCTGCAACAACACAAATTTGACGCCTTACAGCACAAACAATCAAAGCACTTACCAGGCACCTTAATGATCTCTGGTACCGAAGATATAAGTAAACAACATGTTCATCAGCGAAGACGTTTTTTTTTATAACTATGTTTTATTTAAGACGTCCAGCAATTACAATTTTGCTATACAGTTTTGTGATCTTAAGGTTATTGATTACATCGCCTGGCTTGAGGTCAGTCCAATTGGATTCCTCTGTAACTGAATTATTACTATATAACATGATAAAAAGTCAGGTATGAACATGGTCTTACACTGTAACTAGCAAAGCATCTCTGTTTGACGTGAATATGTTTAAGTTTGCTTCCAAATTAGTATGCATCTCAGAAAGTCTACAATACAATACATTCATTTTCCATTGATCCCAATATAAGAGACTGGCTCTGTGGGATGTGGAAAGTTGTCAATTTACAGATAAACAGTTGCATAACAAAATAATAAGTACACCACTAGATGTACAGCAAAATCAGAAAA
Source organism: Vandiemenella viatica (assembly GCA_031002005.1). Lineage (NCBI taxonomy): Eukaryota > Metazoa > Arthropoda > Insecta > Orthoptera > Morabidae > Vandiemenella > Vandiemenella viatica. Next base: position 41,088,315 of record JARYHS010008074.1, on the reverse strand, counting down.
TACGTTTTAGGCTTTTTAGCACTACATCAAGAATCATGTAGGAAGGAAGCATGGAGGACTCCTCCATGGAAGGAAGATGCTTAGAATAAGTAGTCTACGTCCAAAATATAATTTTACTATTCGACAGCCAAAGGACTACATAATTTGTTACGCCGACCGAACGCATCATCGGTTAATGGTTATTTTCGAGTTGGCGATACCGCTGCCTCGCGACTGTTAACGTGTCGTCATCGTTAATGGGGCAGGAGGAATGGGTGACCGCGTCGTATTTTGGGGCTCCGTTTCACCGTTTTTGTAAACTTAAGCTATTTATAGTTTTTGTATCCATCGAGCTAATACGCCCGTTGTGGTCTCAAACGACAGAATAAGCTCGCGGTAGCAGAAAAGATGCATTAATGAAGAAATCCTAAGGTAATGTCTACTGTGTGACTTGTAAATTTTTTTTTAATAATAAGCAAATATATTGTTTGAAAATTTCAATAGGAAAATATAAGCATAAAACTTTTAATATAAATACAAATTCAAACTATCCCAAAGTAGATCCTAGACTGTTATTTGTAAATTGTTAGAATTTATTTTTGATTGTGATGGAGCTCTAGAGGAAATTTGCTTATACATCTACTTTTCCTCTTTCTCTACCCACCTAATTTTTCCCTCTACAAATTTCAATTGTAAACTGTTTCAGCATATTTTTAAATTATTCCTATTCCTGATCCCACTACCTATGTTAGAAAAACTCCCCACACCCTTATGCCTCAAATCAAATGGCTGCTTGTGGTCATGGTCATCTTTTCCCTTCCATGCTCCTCTCCTAACTCTACCAACAATATCTTTCCGCACCAATATACCCCTTGTAACTCTCTTCGTCGTCCTCACTTGAAACCGAGCGTGGTGGTGTAGCGGTTAGCGTTCTGTCCTCGCATTCGGGAGGACGGCGGTTTGAATCCCCGTCCGGGCATTCAGATTTGGGTTTTCCATGGTTTCCCAAATCACTCCAGGCAAATGCCGGGATGCTTCCTTCGGGGATTCTATCATTACCGTGGCGCCACAATATGATGATTGATTCTTATAGAACTCGACAAAACAAATCGAAAATAAAGAATAAAATTTTTTGATATCTCGCTTGGTTCTCGAGATATCGTATCTCAAAATTGACGTAGTTAGGTTGAAATACGGCCTGGACCAGAAGAAAAATTTCGCTATAGCCAAATTTGATGATGAATTCTTACGTAACTCGATGAGACAAATGGAAAATAAACAATAAAGTTTTTTGATATCTCGCTTAGTTCTCGAGATATTGTATCTCAAAACTGATGAGGTTAGGGTGAGATCCGGCCTGGACCAAAAAAATTTTTTTCACCAAAACCATCATATCTATATGGTGGAAATGCACTATAGGTGTTTTATTTTCTTCCTGGTGATTGTTGTTAGGTTGAAATACGGCCTGGACCAGAAGAAAAACCATCAAAAGCAGAGCTATAACTGATTTTTAACATGCTATATCTCGAAAACCAAGCGAGATATCAAAAAAATTTATTCTTTATTTTTGATTTATTTCGTCGAGTTCTCCAAGAATTCATCATCAGATTTTGGCGCCACGGTAATGATAGAACTGCCCTTCCTTCAAAAGGCCATGGCCGAATTCCTTCCCATTCCATCTCCCCCATCCTTTCCCGTCTCTAAAGACCTCACTGTTAAGAGACGTTAAGCAGTTTAAAAAACAAAAAATTCTTCAAATGAATCAAAGTCCAGTGCCTTTATCAGATCAGTGACTGGTTGTGTTTTCTGAGGCGTATCTAGCAGCCCTTCTCTGTACCGGCTCCAATTCCAGTATTCCATACCCAAAATTTCATATTAAATATCTTGCACATAGCCTACTAACTGAAATTCGCGTGAACATCCTTGCCGAAGCCAAGTTGTCGACTTGAAAACCACTTACATTCTTCACAGACTTTTTGGTGAGGGTTCATACCAATTTCCCCATTCATTTACCTACGACTGGTGTCAAACTGATTGGGCTGTAATTTTCGACCCTATTTGTCACTCCTCCCTTACGGGCCGGTACTGTTATTTCAAATTTTCTAGCTCGCCGGTAAGCAGCAAGCACCCAGACTCAATTTAAATATCGTTTCAAGATAAGGTCCAATGTCACATACACCTACCTTTAACTAATGGCATAGTCTGGTTAAAAAGAGCCCCGTTTCAAAAAAAAAATCGGGCCCTTGGACTAGATGGGCGATCATAGCTCTACCAACCAAGTCTTGTGAGGTTTGGGGGCCCCCTGAACTAAGTTGGGCCCCCTGAGCTAAGCTTGTTGGCCCCGGTGCACGGCACCACCTAGCCCTCCGATAGCTACACCACTATCTTTAACACATATCTAGTAATATTATCTATACCAGCCCATTTTTTTTTTTTTTTTAGTTTCTTCAAGTGATCCTTAAAATGAATGTCAAATTAATTAGTTTCCTGGTGATCGTCTGTGCTCACTACATTTATTGAATTCATTCCTTTAGTCTTAAACTCAGTGGCGTAAATCAATAGCCGGGAAACGTTTTGGGGGAAGCGCCAGATAGTTAAAAACAAGGTAAACTCGAACAGTTGAATTTTTTAATATGTACTTCCACTCGTAAATCAAAAACAAATCAAAAATTATTTTTTTTATCACGAAATGATATTTTTCACACATAATATTAATGTACATTATTGCTAATACTTAAAAACAAATAGAAACTTTTTAATCAATTTATTATTCGTTCGTTATTCACAACTTCTAAAATCGTTTGTTGTCCATTGCGTTACAAAGCGCAATGTTGATGCCGCCCCGCCAAACAGTTTCGACAGTGGCGGATTCTGTAATTTGCTTGCATAATTTTTGTAAATACGGAAAAACAACAGATTAACAAAAAAACGGTGACTTACTTAGAATTTTTCTGTGTCAATACAATAAAAACAAAAGGTCTTGTTTGAAAAAAGGCGCGGGCCAATCTCTGGCGCGAGTCAAGTCTCGTGCAGCTAGAGTTCCATATTATAATGACCTTAATATATATCTGGTATATGGTAGTGTGATGCGTCAGGATCACAATCTAGGAAGTGGTGGATGGTTTGGTTGAAATTAATATTAAGTAATACTGTAGCTTCAAATGACTAAAAAGTGTAAACTGTAAAATTAGCAGTAAGGATAAATTAAGAACAGTATCGCAGAATATCGGGATAGGAAGTTAACATAGTAGGATAAGGAAAAGCCCTGGATAAATGTATTTTAGAAAGTAATTCCAAGCAGTCTTTAGGATGGATTTGGCGGGTTGACGCTGTGACGTCACCTACCAGACTTTCTGTTGCCCTGACCCAACTGTAGTCAGTCAACTTTAGAAAATGAAAACCCACCCGTTATAGGCGAGAATGAGGCTTAACTCTCTGGTGTTTTGAGTACCAGCAGGTGCTATGCTGAGCCACCCTCGGAATTATTTGTCGAGGGTGATATTTCCGACTGCAGTTGGCCGATAGTGAAACACAATTCGTGCCCGCTTTAGAGCTCAGTGTGGTCCAATCAATTTCTTCAGTATGATCTTCGAAGGTCGTACTGTTCTGTGATATATCTAGGCGTGACACTTGATGCCAGACTATCATGGAATCCGCATATACAGAATCGCAAGTGTTGCAAAACCGGGCGCTACTTAGAGCTCTACACCTGCCTGTCCGATTTCCAACCAAGGACTTGCGTGAAGCAGCAGGCATACCACTGCTAGGTGACAGAATTAAGGCTATCACTAAGAGCTTTTACAGGGCAGCATCAAAGTCATCAAACCCACTGATTGCCAGCCTTGGCGAATATAACGCTACCTTTGATAAGCACAAAAGACCTCTTTCTATATTGTATCAATGACAACTTAGGAGCAAAAAGTAAAGACAAACCACAAGAAAAGTGACTACTCACCACTACACTTGGAGGAAATGTCACAAGACAACACCCTCCGCTGCAAATGCTTGGTAAAAGAACAAGCATCAAATGCTCCTCTCGTCTCGTCGTGTTCCAGTTGTGAAGCCGCGCCAAGATCGCATCCCAGCCATTCGTAAAGTAAACTAATTTTTTCTCTCGCTCTCCCTCTCTTATATGAGTTGTGCTGAAGGTAAAGTATGTCTTTATGTAGATAGTTCATGAAATCAATTAAAGACAGAATAAGATTAAACCTTCTTGAAAGTAACTAATAATAAGACTTGGAAGTGAACAGAGGTCCCATATTGATTCAGCTTATAGTTATTCAATTAGATGTGGCAGTATTTGTGAATATTTTACTGGTTTTACTGGTTGATTGATATTCCTATGCTAGAGGTGATAATAAATGAGGAACATTATTAGTCCTAGATTTTATTGTGATTCTTCCCCAGTCTTAACCCTGTGCTAAGATTTCTTAAATGTGTAATGGATCTAAGAAGCAGTCTTTTTTTTACGAAGTTCGTTAAATAGTAATGACTCACGAAACAGAGTAAAAAGAGATGAACGGGGGGAAGGAAAGTTAAGAAAGATAGGCACAATACGGGAGTGGTTATAGCAAACAGAAGGTAATTCCTTGGTACATAAATCAGTGCCTGGAAGTTTTTCACATTAGACGATTTCCAACGCTGCTTCGTGTTGCCGGTCGCACAGATAGTGCAATTCTTCGGATGCAATAAAGTCTCAACTAAGAGCGCTTTTAATAAAATAGTATTACCATACTCCAAAGTTTTTTGATTTGTCCATAACTTAGAAATTATGTTAGGTGTAACTGTTTTCAGTATTTTCTATTTGAATGCAGGATATGGTCGACATTGTTATTAGATAGACCCGTTAAGCAAAAATATTCTAAAGTTTGATGGCCTCTTGCGTCTTCATTTTCAAGTGAAAAATTCATAATAACTTTGAAGTTCTCTGCTTAACGAGTTCTAAACATTTACACATCATCCACCGAAAATCTGTTGGAAAGTATTTATATAATATTTTAAATACAACATTAGATTTATGGTTAACGAAACACACAAAGTAAAAATATAAAATCTACGAATTATATTGTTTAAGTGCTAGAGGTCTATGATAACGTAAGTACAGTGTGACGAACAGACAGAAGGCAGACAGTGGAGATTCAGCAACAGGCTTCCGTTTCCCGATGGGAACCGAGGTGTAGAAAACGGAACGGAACATTCCAAAAGTCAGCAGTTCGGCTTCAAGAAAAACGGTGACAATCATGGCGGTCCAAACGTCATTTGTTCCTAGATTTGCATACATAGGATTAATAAACATTTTTTATCGGAAATTTTCGCAGTGAAACAACTATGTTAACAACTATAGACTGATTATTTTTATGCAAACATTCCTTGTCAAATAATTGTTTTTAGAGGGATCTTTAAAAAAAAAATTAAATGAGACAGATCCAGACAGTTCAATTATTATGAATGTTCAAAAATATAATACAATCAACTAGCTGAAACCAGAGGCTCAATATAAAACTGCGGGTAAAATTGATCATTAGTTCCCTGATGTTAATGTTCACAATAATAGAAGACTGGGACACACTGGAAAAAATATACATCTAAATGATTCCAGATAATTAAAATAGTTTTATGTAAGCCTGGAAGGTGGCGATGCGTTGAAACTACGAAACTAAAGTCAATATGATCTCCACATTCTTGCTACAGAGAAAGAACTAATAAATTACTGTAAAGGGAGAAAATGGGTGTGTACGAAAATTGGTAACGGAGTGTGCGCTCCATCGCAATTAAATTAAGGTACTACAGAAAAATCAGAGGTACAATACATCATGAAATCATCGCTATGTGAAATGGTATTATTATGGCGTTACGATAAAGAAAAAAATTTGATGAATAAATTATCTTCCTTTCCTTATCAACAAAAATTATGTACATTCTCATTAAAAAATCTGTGATTGCTTGTGTATAAACTTAGAATACCTTTTTCAATGATGCTGGATTTTAAAGGTTTTGATACTATTCATTCCCCCATATTTTATTTGGGTAAATGCGTCATTTAGAAAGATCAAGTGGAGGTAATACTGTCTTCAGGGTTTGTGTGATTTCGATGGTAACACTTTAATCATTTGTTTCATCTAGTTGCATGTGTTTGGAAATATCGCCAGTCGATAATGGAGAAATAACGCTAGTTGAAATTAATTGAGTCTTGGGTTGTATATACTCTGAATGGAAGACACTCTGTAATTAACTTCTTTACAGAAAAGACAAAACCACGATACAGTATGAAGCGTACAACTTGTACTCCTTCTTTTTGAAATTAAATTACTATATAATTTAATTATTCGATCAACAAAACCATTATTATTATATGAAATTATTGAAAAGTGGAATTGGGATTTAACTGTACAGGTTGGCAACACAATTTCACGTACATTTGTCATTGAAATTTATAACAACAATTACTCCTTAATTACAATTAATCAATCCACGTATAATACAATAGTTTCAATATATCAGTTCTCGGGGGTTGTTAGATGTCCTTTCAAAACACAGCGGGGCGATGAGAATCTCTAGGGCGACAGGTTTTGGTTATCAATATGACACTTCTTGGGATGGTTATCAAGATCTCTCTGTGCAGTTACCATTTTTTCGAAGGCGCCAGGTCGGCTTCCAGTGGTATTCCTAGGCGACGACCCATCTGATGGCCGTTGGTTGACTCATCCGCTCCGTAGGCGACATGGAACACAGAGCACCACAGCAGCACGTAATAACATTAGTCACTGCACATCACATTCTCTCACGTCGGCTGCCAAGCACACAACCCCTGCCCGCAGTCTACTGTGTCCTCCCACCCTAACGGTTCCTCGGTACCTGCTGAAGGTCGCATTCCACAGCAGCCGTGTCACCCTTTGTTTGAACTGTCCACCTGTGCTAGCCAAGAGCCCAGCATATCGCGAATATTACTACGTAGTGTAGCGATACATTACAAGTAGGTAATGAATTTCAAAAAGACTAAAAGTAAAAAATTATTAGTATATTCCATTAGTTAGAGTGCTAGACTATGCTATTATTGTTTATGTTGTATTAATATTGTTATCACTTGTTTTTTATTGTATCTTTATGCATTGTCACGTTCTGAAGCTAGATCCAATTATTATTAATAGAATAACCATCTCAACAAAAACAGTCAATAAGTTTGTGACTTGGTAGCCTTCATGCTTCATAAGCGGACATACACTTCTTCTATGTTTTCTGTAGTTTTTTTAACAGCTTAACGTCTCTTAACAGCGAGGTCTTTAGAGACGGGAAAGGATGAGGGGCAAGGAATGGGAAGGAATTCGGCCATGGCCTTTTGAAGGAAGCATCCCGGCATGTGCCTGGAGTGATTTGTGAAACCATGGAAAACCCAAATCTGGATGCCCGGACGGGGATTCGAAGCGCCGTCCTCCCGAATGCGAGGCCAGAACGCTAACTATTACACCACCACGTTTGGTGTGTTTTCTCTAGTAGCAAAATCTTTTACTTGCTTTTTTATAGTCACTCCGGCTACACTTTAGTCCTACATCTGTATTACAACGTTTTTCTCCGAACAATTTTCGAATATTTGACACCTTTTGCTTAACCTATATATTTTATTACCCTTCGCCGAGTCTCTACTACTTTTTATCCCTTAACTTATCATTAATTTCTATCTTATCAGTTGATGCTGAAGGGTCCTGTAAATTTATTTCTACTTCCTAATCCTTTCCTTGAGCTACTAGTTTCATGATAAAAAGCGGATAATATAATGGCAAAGCATCATTTTCATCCTCTTTTCAATCGCAACTCTCTCCCCCTTCTAGTGAAACGCCTAAAGTTTCCGCTGAATCTGCAGATTCACGTTGAATCAGAACCACCTAGCTGCGTCAACGTGAGTCAAATGAATAGAGAAAACCCCCTAGAAACTTTTGATTACACAGGTATTTGATCTCGAGGCTTTGAAGCGTCAAGGTTATCGCTTTAGCCATTTTTTAAAAAAATTATTTTCTAATGTGATGTATTATCTCTAAACTGAAAATGTTTTAGTATTTCTGATCCACTGAACTACCTGACCTCTTCCGTATAAATTCCAACGCCATGGAGGAAGGAATATATGGAGACGACGCAAGGGACCTTCGCCACATACTGGAGTGAAACCGGGTGGAGACAAGTGGGGAGGGGAGGCCGCCATATTGCTTGACCAGAGAAACACGGATATATGCACAAAAACCTCAAGGGAATCATAAGACAACCGTGGCACCGCAATTTGATGATGGATTATTATGTAACTCGCCGAGACACATCAAAAATGAAGAATACAATTTTTTGATATCGTGCTTAGTTCTCGAGATATACTGTCTCAAAAGAGTGGAGTTTCTGGTTGAAATTCAGAAGAAACGTGTCCCCAAAGTCAAATTTGGCGATAGATTCTTATGTAACACGACGATACAAATCGAAAATAAAGAATAAAATTTTTCGATATCTCGCTTAGTTCGCGAGGTATACTGTCTCAAAAGTGAGGTTGTTAGGTTATGAGGGGATTCAACGATAACCATGGCGCCGCAATTTGATGACGAATTCTTATGTAACTCGATGAGGGAAACTGAAAGTAAAGAATAAATTTTTTTGATATCTCGCTTAGTTCTCGAGATATTGTACCTTAAAATTGACGTGGTTAGGTTGAAATTCGGCCTGGACCAGAAAAAAACTATCGCCATATCCTTATTTGATGATGAATTCGGACGTAACTTAATGAGCTGGTAATTCTTTTTAACTTGAATAACAAACTGTTTATTTCTACAGACTTAAATTTTAGTTGATGTTCAAATAGGTTATATTTTCACATTCTATTTCAGTAATTGACAAGGAAGATTTCAAAATCTAGAAATATACTTGTAGACATATTTACAAACAGAAACAAGTCATATCAGAAATTTAAAAAAAAAAGCATAAGTCAATGTTTAGAGCTTTAAAAAAAATTGATACTTCAAAAACCTCATAGTTTCTGAGCTTACTTAGAAGATATTGTACTGGTAGAGGCCTATATAATTTTGCTAGAAAAATCAGTACATTTAAAAATCAGAAGCTAACAGCTAATAATAAATAAATTGTTTGTTCTCTTCAGGTATACACCGCATTTCAACCTGCCAACATTTCCATTAGGTAATATTGCCGCTACAAAACCAAACTATGTAGACACATCTAAACACAAGAAATGCATCGCGAACTATATTTCCGTCAACAAAGTTTATTTCATCACGTTTAGTAGTTCGCACAGCACAAATTATCACGATTAATTTCATCGTGCAATTTCAGTGTAAACTTAAACGTGAGTAATGCATGCAGAATACCATATTCACTGTGTCGCAATGTAAACATGACCCGTTTAAATTAAATTTCCAACATTTGTCTACAATAAGGCTAGCTTTTCAGGTGCAAAATAGTAACATATGCTAATTGTCTACACTACACCAACAAAAATTTGAGAATAATATGATCCTATTGAGAGCAATGAATAAATTTATAGCGAATGGCACTAATGTTGCGGTTGCCTGTCAGATACTTCAAGAACGATAGTTACAATGTGACTTACTTATGAAACGCTATTCCAGGTTTTTTCCTATCTCGTCTGTTTGTGCAACCACATGCATCACAACTTGGCATTATAGAAAACTTTAGAATATTAGAAAGTGAAATATTCTCAGCAGCTGACACAGTGCAAACAGCCCAATGTTTTGGTACTCCTACGATATCCGCCGCGCAGGCACAGTTTTTTCACGAGGTTTCACGGATTTCGCGTTATCTCGTCTCCATATATTCCTTCCTCCATGTCCAACGCTTATCTTCTGAATAGGGATGTAACGGATATCCGCATGTTCGGAACTTTCGCGTGAACTCCTACATCCGCTTTAGCATCCGCAATTTTAATTCGGAGCCTTTGTTTACATTGCAATATGTATTATTCTTTTCTCTTTTTTCGAAATTCTGCCTATCGTCGCTTAGATAGCAAAAAAATTGGTTGTTTTCTGACGATCTTGCAATAAAAGTAACAATAAACTCAACGGTGTTATTACCTAAGCGACGAATTTACAAGTTTGAACTTGCATGTAAAGTAAAGGTCGGGCTACAATAGACCGCACCGAGTCCACTCTGTCACCGACCGACACTTTTCTTATTGTTGCTGCTCACAAGATTGAAGTTATTTCAAACGACACCGCACCGTGTGTCGGCCGTCATTAGTTTGGTTTCATTTTTGATGGTGTGAGCTGGTCGATTTGGAGAAGCCTATACAAAGAGTTCAGAAATTTCTGTTCCTTTACGACTAAATGTTGTTTTAGAAATACTAATTGCTTAGAAAAATGTCCTTTTTTCATCCTTTCTTTAGGTTCACCTAGTGTTGTAAAAAAAACGGTTTTTTTCTGGCTTGAAAAAAAAACATGAAAAAACATGTTTTTTCTGGGACAGGTTTTTTTTCACAACTACTAAATCCCAAATTTGTAAGGCAGTTATCGTTTATTCTAAGTACTTATCTTAGTTTAAAATCTACTATATTTTTCTGGTTCAGTAGGAAAAAAAAAATACGAAAATATGGGCAACATTGACTGAAATTTTCTTTTATGAACCGGGATTTCCTGAAGAGACTAGGTTGCACGAGAAGGAATCCCCATTGTTTGGATTGATACTTGCTATTTGAAATAGTGCTGCCAGACAGCCCTACAAATTTATCTGTAGACCTACAGATCTTTTTAAAAAATTAGGAATTTAAAATTTATCTACGGTTTTTTGCCTCTTTTTATTACTTATTGTTCTTTCCTTATATTCGTATACTTGTTAACTCTCAGAGTATAGTGGTACTGACTCATTAAATTGTCAGTAAGGGAGCGTGCATAAACCACGTAGCTCCATTTTGGCCTCCTGTGAACCCCCACGTACCCCTACGTGGCTTTTGCCTACCCCCCCCCCCCCCCCGCCCACCTCCCCCCGCTCATGTAGCACGTAGCTTTCTTCCCTTTTGATTCCAGAAGACATTTTGTACTGTTTCCTCTTGTCAGACTATTGTAAATTACATACAGATATAAATAACTGAGGGAAATAAATACTCACATGCTGTTGTTATGAGTTCAGTTCCTCATTTCAACTGTGAAAAATGTTACGAAAGGAAAGCTACGTGGCCTGGCAGTTTGCGCACGGTCCCTAATTATGAATCGTTTCCTTGCAAACGTTGGTGTAAACCAATGATTGAAAAGAAGTAACACTCCTATTTTGTATGATAATAGATTTAAATTCAAATTTAAAAGACCGTAATACAGAACTATCGGCGCAGTCTTTATGCACAGTGTGTACTTTTGTCACAATTTAAAATTGCAATCTCAAAATCTTTTGCGTACAATACAAGAACAACCAGTAAAAGAAAATTTAACTATTTCTGAAGTTATGGATCTAGAGGAGACAGAAGAAGAGACAGAAAATTCCGACACCGACCGAACTAGTGTTGATAGAGCTGATACTAGTGAATGTGGCACTGACATAAAGGATGAGTAAAATTATGTTACCTATTTAGATACACTTATGAATCATTATGTGTGACATATGATTCAGTAAGATTTAAAACACACTTGTAAAATGGAAGTTCCTTAAATAAAACTATAATTTATCAAATATATTGTTTTCTGAAAAAAAAATAGAAAAAAAAAACACGGGTGCTAGGTTTTTTTTCACAAAGCTGAAAAAAAAAACTTTTTTTTCAATTTGCAACACTAGGTTCACCAGATGTTCGTAGGTAGAGTCCTTGCATGTTCGCAATCACAAATCAAAGCTATGCCAGGCGTGAAGGTCCATTTTATGGCCTGTAAAAATTCCATCCGAGACTCGGATTTTGAACCAGGGACCTTCCCTACTCGAATCACACGCCGCAAGCATCTGAATTTAGAAGTACTAAAAAATATGTATTCAATCATATAATAGTACATTTGTGTTTTGGGATAGTAAAAATAAATTATATAGAAAAAAGTACGTTTATTTTACTGTGTTTGAATATTTATTTGTCATTACATCCAGATTTGTCTCTTGACTCTATCGATACGGCGTACGATTGGGGTACTGAAAGTCTCTTGTTCAAATCCCTGTCTCAGCTGTAATTTTCATAAGTTAAAATTGACAGTCACCTCTGGCAAAGCTTCGAATTGTTAATGCCAAGATGCTGGGACGCTCCGTAGTTCGAATTTCACGTTAATCTGTAGGTCTCCTATGAAAAATAGGTGACAACGATAGAGCACGGAGGAAGCAAATATATGGAGGAGAAGTGACGTTAAATCGGTGAAGCAGGCTCTAAACTCTCGCGCATGCGCAGTAGCGGCAGCGGTGATATTGCACTTCCAAACAAATGCGATGTTCACATTGTATTAGATGCAGTGATTATTTCATTCTGTAATGTGTATAAGTGTTTTATAACGCCTTCTTGTGTTGCGTACGGTTGCAAAAATAGGCCAGACAGGAAAGAACCTGGAATATCATTTCATAAGTAAGTTGAATTCTAATTATCGTTGTTGAAGTGGGCGGTAGAAGTTGCAAACTTTGGAGCATGTCTATAAATATTTAGTCATAGCTCTCAATGGGATGACTTTTTTCTCAAATTTTTGTTGGTGTAGTGTAGAAAATCAGCATACCTTGCTATTTTGCACATAACAGACTAGCATTACTTTTTAACGAGTGTTAATAATAAGATTTAACGGGGTGTGTTTTATAGCGCGATTCAGTGAATTTAGTATTGCGCTTTCTTTCGTCACGTTTCAGTTTATACTGTATGATGAAATTAAATGTGTTAAATTATGCTATACAATCTAGGAATCTTGATGAAGCAAACGATGATGTTACTGCAAATACAGTTTGCGATTCAAATACGCGTGTGTGGGTATTTCTACATAGTTTGATTCTGTAGCGGCAATTTAATGGAGATTGTGGTTAGGTCTAAATGCAGTCTGTACCAGAATGGTTTTGTTGTTCGATGAGGGACAAAGAATTTATCTATTACTGTTAGTAATTTCATGAGAACCAAGTTAGTGACAAAACGTATATCGCGATGGAAACTACTTCCAGCCATTTCCAACTAAGCTTACGATGTATTTTAACAAGATAACTATATTTATTCTGGTCTAGGCCGCATTTCAACCTAACCACAAGTGGTAGTAAAAAACTGAAATATCTATTCTACATGTAATTCATTGTAGCTTTGGCAGAATTAATTTCTGGTCCAGGCCACATATCAACCCAATCCCAGTATATCCCGAAAACTAAGCAAGATATCGAAAAATTTTATATTTTATTTTCGATTTGTCTCGTCGTGTTACATAAGAATCGATCATTAAATTCGACTTTTGCGAAATTTTTCTTCTCCATTTCAACTCAAGACACCTCACTTTTGATACAGTATATCTCGAGAACTAGGTGAGATATCGAAAATGTTTATTCCTTATTTTTCATTTGTCTCGTCTTTTTAAATAAGAATCCATCATCAAATTTGACTTTGACCAATTTTTTTCTTCTGAATTTCAACCAAAACCATTTCAAATTGAGACAGAATATCTAGAAAACTAAGCAGGATATCAAAAAAATTTATTCTTCATTTTTTATTTGTCTCATCGAGTTACGTAATAATCCATCACCAGATTGCGGCGTCACGTTTATCCTAGAGTCCCCTTGAGGTTTTTGTACATATTCCCCGTGTCTGTATGGAAGCGGCCATGCCCCCCCCCCCCCACTCCTCCACCGCCCTGCTTCACTTCAATGCATGGTGAAGGTCCCCTGTGTCGTCTCCATATATTTCCTTCTTCTATGCGATAGAGGTGTACTGCGCGGATGATAAGAAACTCTGTGACTGGAATTTTTGGATTACATGAAATTGTATTATTTTTTAGAACCTTGGCAGTCTGTATTTAAATTAAAATGTATAATAATCTTATTTTCTGTTAAAAAAGTATTGAGAGAATCGAAAGGAACCTCAACCAAAACAAACACGTTAAATATGAAGTGAGTGACGCTTGACATTTCATTCTGACTATGTTGATATACACGAGAATCTTTCAATCCAGTACAGTAATGATCATTCGTCAAACCTGTGTTGGGATACTATTTTTGTGAATAAGAGATAAAACAGTGAGGTGATAACAGGAGTCAGGCAAAAAAAAAAGTATTTTAACGAATTTCATTACTTTAGTAGATTATAAAGTTCGCCTACTCAAAATAAAGTACAGTAATGTATAATAAAGTATGGGTGGTAACACTAGCTGCGATCCCCAAATTACATTTAAGATAATTTTTTAACATTAATTCCGTGAAAGAACGAAATGTATACGTTAAAGGAGACTGGAGACAGAGTCAGAACCCATCCGTCACACGGACGAGCTAGGGACCAGTGTGAATGCGAAGGGGCGAGCTGTCACTCGTCCGAGTATCGGTTCGGTGACGGTGCGGTCTAGTGTGGCCCGACCTTAAAAGCGGCCTATTCATGGTCCCACTAATAGGACATCCATGTAGAACTACCGTAGGAAGCTTTCACCTATTCATTGTCCAACTTACAGGACATCCATGTAGAACTACCGTAGGATGCTTTCACCCATTCACGCTACTCTAGATGTTCCAAGCAATCCATTCCACTCGTACTTTCTCGCGGCACGTCATGTATCCTTATCGCACACTTGTAGGATGTTTCCTTTAATAGCATCCTCCAATATCTATAGCTTGTTGGACAGCAATGACCCATTGGCCCTTTCTGATTACTTGAGTGTCCAACAACATCCAACACCTCCTACATGTATTCCTGTAACCGCTCTCACGGACGATTTGGAGTTCTTTTGCCGAAAATCGGATCTCATAGGTCCTACAAGTTGTTCTGTGAATGCGCCACTAGAGCGGTGGGAAGGTGGGTGGTGAGCACGGAACTGAGCGTGGCAGGTAGGCGGTAGCGGCCTGGCCTCGCATTCGGAAAGACGCCGGTACGAATCCTCGTCCGGAAATCCAGATTTGGGTTTTCCATGGTTTCTCCAAACCACTCCAGGCGAATGCTTCCTTTAAAAGACCATGACCGAATTCCTTGCAGTTCCTAGCTCCGATCTTTTCACGCCTCTAATGACCTTGACATCATTGAGACGTATAGTTATAAGACAAAAAAAAAAAAGAAAGAAAGAAAGCAAGTGCGAAGATGCGCGATGGTGTGTCCTTGTGCTTGACGCTTGAATTAGTCTAGCCAGGAACTCCGCAAATTTCAAATGACAGAGACTGGTTTTTAGATGCGTTCGTGGTTATGTAAATAATTAAATTCACTTTTGAAATCATCACACAATTTTGTTGTTGAAAGATGGCAGTATTATATGGAAATAGAATTTACTTATGAAAAAAGATTGATATTAAATTTATTTTTAATAAAATATAAATAATTATAAATTTATTTTTCCACATCCGCATCCGCAAAACATTCTCTTCCGATTCCGCAAAACATCCGCTTCCGCAAAGATGACATCCGCAACAATTCTGAACCATGAAACAAACAACGAGTAGCCGAGTTTTTAGGTTGTTATTGTTTGTATTGTTGTTTCTTCAGCAATTATTTTGTTTTTTTTAATTCTTTTTTTCGGAAGATGTAGCTATTATGTGAAATATGTCTGTGAAATTTTAAAATAATTTCGTTGATTGTCAGAATTCGTGGGTCAGCTTTTAGCTTTTCAGAGATATTAAGCAGGAACAGGCGGCAAATAAAAACGTGTTCATTAAGTAACGCTCCTAGAATATGATATTGAAAGGTAATAATACTTGCTGCAAGTAATGTAGAGTCAGATTATGTCAGTGTGCATTGCTTAGTTTTGTTGAATTTTCTTCAGAATGTCATTTCATTCTTCCGTCAATGTTTGATATTTTTCATTGCCACATGTAGTTTCCCTTCTTTGAAACTATTCCAGCTGTTTAACATTTGGCCTGAATAATAAGGCTATTGATACTGTTGTATCAGCATGTTGAAGTTTTTTCTGTGATATTTTTTTAATTGGTCTAGATGTGAAATATGTATTATTCTCTAAGTGGAAAACATTGCTTGTAGTTTGCATCGCTGTATGACGCTTATGAAAGCAGCTTGGTAAAAAATCAGTTCCTCGTGCCTTGTACGATACGATACATTCCTTTCCATAAATCCGCATGTAAGAAACTGGCTCTATGGGATTTGGAAAGTTCTGGGTTTACAAATAAAAAAATTGCATAACAAAATAGATAAATACACCAATTGTACAGTCACAACATAGCCTACATGGTACATTAATTATATCAACTACATTTATACAAACTACTGGCAATTATTTTGTAGTTATCTTATAAATAAATTCTTTGATGGAGTAGGAGATGTCAGTTAAAAATTCTTCAATTTTTTCTTGAATGCAATCTTACCATCTACTATAAGAAGAAGAAGATCTGCTAGACATTTAAGATGTGTTGCTAGCTTATTGAAGATTTGTATCCCCTTTTTGAACAAATGTGAATGACTTGTAATCCTTGTGAAGATTTAGTTTCATAATTGTGTATTTTACTATTTGTTTTAAATAGAGTATAATTTGTGAGTATAAAGAACACTAAATTTATACTCGCCCAATGTTAAAATCCTTAACTTCTTGAACAGCACTCTGATGAAGTTCTAATACTAACCCTACACATTAATCTTATTACTCACTTTTGGACTCGGAACACTTTGTCTTTATTAGTAGAATTGCCCCAGAATATTATTGCATATATGCTGTATTAAGAAGCTTCAGTTGTCATCCTAGTCCTGCATTTCAATCTAACCACTAATTCTGCTAGAAAATCAAAGTTTTTTTTTTTTTCCCCCCCTTAAGCTCTTTAATACATTCTTCATAAATAACAAAGGATAGGGAAAGTTACTCATCACTCACCAAAGTTGAAGGCCGAGATGAATGAAAAATGTGAAGAACAAAAACATCTACAATATTTCAGTTTTGCACCTTATTCATGTGACAGGGAAGGAGCCGTATGGTTTGGGAGGTGTCCACACACCGAAGTTTACCACATGACTATTTTGTTTTGTTTTTTAGTGTGCTCACCACCTGAACAATAGGGCTCGTTCCATATCACATAAATAAGGTGCAAAACTGAAATATTGTATTTATTTTTGTTCATCATATATGTTTTTCACTCATCTCAGCCTTCAACTTTGGTGAGTAATGAGTCATTTTCCCTGTCCTTTGTTATTTACATTGCCTGAAAGCTTTTTCCTTAGTACCATCATTAATTCATTGTCTGTATCATAATTTAGTCATGTCATGCATCTATATAAACTTGACCCAAAAGGTTAATAGTAATTTCTTAAAGGTTGGTTATTATGGAACTCATACATACATACATACATGATTGATATGAATGAAACAGCTGTTGTTAATTATGATCATTAATTTAATCATTTTCAAAATTATATTGATAAATTTAACCGATATTTTCTATTCATGTCTACTGGAGATCGCATTATCACTAATAGGCCTACTGTTTTCCGTCACAGGAGATAATAAATCTATAATTCTGTGACAGTCAGTTGCAAGATGTATTATTTTCAATCAAAAATTAGGTTATAATACACCCTGTACAAGCACCTCGAGTAATTCTTGCAGTCGTGCTACTTCGGAGCTGTGCATGCGGATGTGGATGTATTCCAACCTAATTACTGCCTGAAATTAACATTAACTGCTGCAGTATGATATCATCACCTCGCATGGTGGAAAGTAATTGTAGCAGTGTTGCAATCTCCAGTAATTCACTGTGTGGGGTCTTGCATAACTGTTTACATGTAGAAAAATGCAGTTTACAAGAGTAGATGAAATTATTTTTGGACTTTGATTTCTCTGTCCATGTTGGTGTAGCTGCAGAATTTCAACTGCTGAAATCATAATCTCAAACACTGAAAAGAGCATAAGGGTTTACAACTAGGAAGTGCAGTGCAACATGACATCTGAATTGCTCAGTGTAGCTTTGCCACAGTTTTCATTCTGTAAACCTTCCTTGTAGTTTTGATTATCATTCAGAAAGATGTGTGCCATCAACTTAGAGTTCGTTACCTGCCGTTGGTGTTCATTGCTTTTCTTTTGATTGAATGATCTTTTTGTCATTACCAAGAAACACCATATTTACATTTTAAATGAGAAGTGTATGAGATTTTTTTTTTTTTTTTTTTTTTTTGCATGCATATTAGAAATAACAGAAGATCAGAATTAAGTCTCCGATGGAAACTGGATTCAACTGTTATGCATTTAGAGTTATTTGATTATGGAAACAAAGAAACTGCCGTGAGGCACTGAAAATAGGATAGGGAAAAATAAACAGATACCCATCACTTACCACAGGTGAAGGCAGGAGGGCGAGACGAACATGTAAAAACACGAAAAAAATAAACACAAATGCACAATATTTCGACATGGGCCTTAATCATGTGAGAGGTGAGATATATGGCAGGGGGAAAGATGTGATCACATCCCGACCTGCCACATGAATGAGTCAACTGAATTTCAAATTTTAGTAGCATTCACTTTCCCTGGAGGTTATAGAGTGTACATCAGAGATAGAGGAGTACTTGTTGTGAGAATATTTATACTAGTTTGTTGGGACTAAATGTCCAAATTCCTTCCTGTTCATTGCCTGCCTCCCCCAACTACCTTCATTTCCTGGCTTAATTGAACTTGACTACAGGTGTATATTTCCATAAATATAAAATTCATTTTTAGGTTGTAATCGGTAGTGTTGATAGCAAAAAGTATTGTTATGATTATTTCTACTTTTGCTTTCTGCTGCTGATTGCAAATTTGTCTGTAAGGTATTTGGCATAAAAACCACATTTAATACTAGTATATTTTCATGTGATAATTCAGTCATGTTTCCATTATACTCCAAAAATCTACAGATCTTGTTTCTTTTCAAATGATAATAATGAAAAATCATTTAAGGAAATTAATAACAAACAAAAATAGAGAGAGAAACCCCATCACTTCAAAGTTAGAGGTATGAGGGCTGCAAAAACATAAAAGGAAATGAATCCTAGTTACACAAAATTTCCAGTAACCTTTTAGTCATGTAGGAGAGAAACGTGTGTGTCCAAATATCAAAATCCTTTGACTTCCTGTTTCATGTGTTTTGGCATTTGCTGTGGTAAAGGATTGTTTATTTTCTGTTACTGTTACAATTATACTACTCATACATAATATCTGTTTGTTCTGATTTTCAGTAACAGTAGAATTCTGAGGGTTGTGACATGGAGTTTTACATTAAGCCACCCGGAGGTAACATTTCATTGCATAATCTGGAGAGGACCATTCGACAGAGATTCCATGCTTTATGTGTCCTGATGAAGAAAGATTCTATTGGTCATTTTCGATATGAATGTTTGATAGAACGAACAGTGCTTGACAAGGTTGGTCACCATGTTTTGAGGTAAGTGACTACTTTTACTTACTTCATGCTGTTTGTATTGGCTAAGGATAGGGAAAGTAAAGCCAGGTTTGTTAGGGTTCCACAGCGAAAGTGGAACCCTTATAAAGGGTGCAGCAGGGGAACTTCTTTATTTGAAATGCGCGCCTGTAAGTGACAATTATTATGAGGAGGGTTGGGAGGCATTCATTCAAAAGAACAGGACCTAACGTTTTTGGTATGTAGGTTTGGTAACGATCGTACAGTGGATGAGAGAGAAATTGCCTTAATTCAAGCAGCTGTTCATTCATCGCTGTGCAATGTGCATTCAGGAATCACTTTGATATCGCACCTGCAGGCTGTGTTCCTGATCGAAAATCGATACTTTTACGAATGGACAGCTTCAGGCAAATGGGTGATGTGCAGGCATAAAATCTGGAGGTTCAAGAACCATTAGGACATCCGAAAATATCGAGAAGATTAGGCAGTCAATTATGCGATCTCCTAGGTGATAGGTGATCTATGAGCTAATGTACATCTGCTCTAGGTATGTCTGATATTCTGTTAAACAAATTCTTGATTTAAAAAACTGCAATTTCATCCATACAAATTGGCAGTGATGTAAAAACTTATTCCATCTGATTTTCTTTCACGAAAAAAATATTCTTCTTGACATTATGCCTCATGACACCATTGTGTTCTTCGGCAAAGAGGCTAATTTTCATCTTTCCGTTTGTGTGAAAGGCTTAACATACGATGCTGGGGTGGCACGAATCCCTGAGAACTTCATGAGCAGCCCCTGCATACAGAACCTGTGATTGTTTAGTGTGTATTGTCCAGAGTAGGCATCTTTGGACTTTAATTATTTTATTTTTTTTAACCAAAACTTCAAGAAATTGATGTTGTGGATGTCTGGTTTTAGCAGGATGGTTCCACAGCCCACACAGCATTAACATTGATGAATCTTTAGTGAGTACACTTCCCCGGATGTCACATCTCCTTACGGGGCGATCTTCAGTAGCCGGTGCGCTCGCCCAGTTTAGCCCTATGTGACTTTTTTGTGGGGTTATCTGAAATACATAGTTTATATTGACCATCCAAGGACCCTGCTCAATTGAACAACAATATTCAGGCTGTTATCAACAGTATATTCATTGACTTGCTGGAAAGAGTGGAGAGAAGCGTTAAAAATTGACTATCTCAATGCAATGACCAGAACGGGGGCCACCTTAGTTGTTTAATTTTTAAAACATAACAAATAGAATTTTTAAATGTCTCTCTGTAACACGGGAAAAAAATTAAACTGATATCTCCAATATTGTTTGTTATTCATTTTTAAAATATGGTAGTTTTCCTGCCGCATCTTGCATTTTATTCATGTCTCTCTGTCTGGTCTTTTTGCCTGTGTTGCAGCCTTGTAATTCTGTCACTCTTCCACAGATTATGATGAAGTTTCACAGGAAAATATATTGTATTGACCCAAATAAAAATGAGCAACCCTAAAAATTATGGTATCTAACACCCACTCCACAAAAATGAAAAGGAAGATGCTTAGTGGTTTATGCATCCAGCTTAAAAATTAAAGATTCTCACTTCAAATTTCTATTTTCCCAGGAATTATTACTTGAGTTCGCATTCACTTCTGGCCTTGTTATTTGTACGATTACCTTCAGTGAGAGGACACACTGGAGTTTGATGCTTCTGGCATTTCTTTGACATTGTTTGCGTTAAGGGTATATGTCAGCCTATTGTAAATATTTTAGCTTTTTACAGTAGAACTCGAATTATCCGAATCGCTGATTATCCGAATCACTTAAAACAGGCACATTAAGAGTGCGTGGAACAAGTTAAAAGGTATAACAACTGAAGAAGAGAAGGAAAAGGAGAAAAAGGAAATAGAAGCTCAAGAAAATGAAAGAGAAGAGACAGGAGAAGATGGGGATGACGCGTCGCTTGAGGTATTCAGAAACATTATTCTGAAAATTCCTGGATGTTTAGAAGTTAGTGCTAAAGATTTAGGAGTGTGGGTGGTGTGTGATTCGTCAGACCCTGGGTATGAAATTCGAAATGATGATGAACTTGTTGAAAGCGTGAGAGAAGAAAGTGTCGAGACAGAAGTTCACCTTAACGTCGAAGTTGAAGCAGACACGGGACCATCAGCTAGTCAACCATTTGCCGACCTTGAAACTGAGTAGCGGTGGATAGAGCATCAGCCCGAATGTGACCACATCCAACTTCTCACTGTCAAGCGGATGCGCGACTTGGCTTCCCGAAAACGGATGAATACAGTCAAACAGTTTACTTTGACCGAGATGTTCAGCATGCAATGACTTTTATTTATAATACGGTACATACATACTGTACTAATGTACAGCACTTGTAAGTTGAGCTTAACATGTAAAAGTGTTGCCTTTTAATTTAATTAATTAAAAACTCTTATTCGTTAATTGTAGTTTTTTCTTCCATTTTCAACATACATACAGTAATTAATTAAACTAGATCCTTTTTCGGAAAAAATCCAATTATCCGAATTTTTGATTATCCGAATGGGGTCCGATCCCAATTGATTCGGATAATTGGAGTTCTACTGTATTAGTTAAATGGTCTGATCCCAAAAATGTTGGGCAGATTGGTATAGATTTTATGACAGATGGATGGATGACCCCCTTACAATCAGTCATACTACTGTTGTATATTTTTAGATTTTACATTTTTGATCCTAGTATTTGTTTGAACGTGTTTTAAATCAAGTTGACCTTTTTACAGCATGCCTACTACTTTATTTTTTATCTACATTATGATTGACTCTATATAGTCAGTCATACATGCGAAAATATTATTTTGTAGGCATTTTGCCCTTTTGATTATTTGATAGGGTGCTAAAGACCATATCATCGTCACCACCTAAAACTCAACCAATAACAAACACCTTTGTTGTAGTGAATCATGATAATATGCTCCTAGGTTCAAATTATATGTTAAACTGTAGTTCTAGCCATGACAGAGATGGAAAGTGTGGCTACTTGGAACAGAAATTGGCATTTTCTTGTATTAAAGCACACCAAGAGAACACTATCAAACATTTATTAAATCTTATAACTAAGGGGCCTTCCATATAGATATATTACATCACACGAATTTCATGCATTTTAGAGTGCCCCCCTTCCCCTCTTTGTTACAGGTGGTCACATTTGTGCGACCTCCCCCCCCCCCCCTCTCCCCTGGTGTGACATCACATACTATCAATTTTAAATTTAGAAATAATTAAATTAAAAAAGCAATCCCTCAATTATTTTTATTTTTCTACTTACAATTTTTTCCACTGAATCAACAATAAATCGAACATTTCAGAAAATTGACAAATGTAACATATCAAATTAAATTTAATGTAATCATCTTGTTTCCATGGACTTTAAACTTATCCCTTTATATTATTTATGACTGGCATAGCAGTCACTTCATTCTCAATTTGGATAATGTTACTAACATTTGATGTATCAACATCATCTTCATCGAACCATAAAACATTATTATTGTTTATTAAACAAGGAACTTTCCTGTCACGTCTAGTTGGAATTTTTTGAGAACAAATCATCATATGGGCAAAACCTCTTGTTGTCTCTTTTGTGATTGCTTGTATTGTTGGTCAGTGCCTTTGTATGATGAAAGATATAGATCAAAGATGCCACACGATCGTTTAAATAAGTATGTGAAAGTCAGATTTTATTAAGGTCTCAAAGACAGCATTGGCCTTACGGCGTATGTCAAAGGTGGCCGACATGCGATACCTTAGGTACAGTGAGCGTAAACTCGTGTAGCTGTTACTTGTCAAAAAGTGATTCAGATTATGTAAGTGACGTCACATAACTTATGGCTCGTCCCTCTCCCTCTAGTCACATGATGTCACACTTTGCTGACCCCCTTCCCCCCTCCTTAATGTATGACATAATTTATAGATGGCGCCTAAAGAGAACCAACACTGGTTATTATTCTCGTATCACAAACATAAAAATACACTGTTAAATACATGGTACAAATCAACAACCTTAAACACACTTAGCCCAGTACTTCGCAACCTCAATTGCATTGTGTGTTGCTTGAAACAAGTCTTCATTGTTGCAGGATAATGGGCACATAGGGCACTCGAGCATATGATTCATAGTTTGGTCTTCACCACATTCGCACTTAATATTTGTAGCATCAGTATAACCCCATCTGACTAGGTTTTCCTTGGACCTGCCCACTCCTGTTCGCAATCGATTTAAGGACCGCCAGACGTTCCAGTCCTCTGCATGACCAGGTGGCAAGTGCTCTGCAACTGTCAGTGGCCCTGAGATGTTAGGAACCTTCATTTTCCATAACTGTACTCTTGCCTTTTCAGGTGACCCAATTAGTTCCCGTGATGTTCTCAGAAAGCTTTTCCTGGATTTGAGTCTCAGGGCTGGTGGTGTATGGCCATGCAGTGGATGAGCGCTTTCCCGTTCTACTTTGGTCCTCTCCTTGTTCGCAGCCACTTCTCTGCGGATACTGGGTGGTGCAATGCCCGAAAGCTGGTAAAGCCTATCAACTGGGGTAGGCTTTAAGCAATCTGTCACTAGCCTACAGGTGTTATTGAGGGCTACATCCACCTGTTTGGTATGAGATGACAAGTACCAAACTGGGCATGCATATTCTGCAACAGAGTAACAAAGGGCCATTGCCGATGTACGTAAAGTTTGTGGTTGACTGCCCCACTGTGATCCAACTAGTTTGCACAGTAAGTTGTTTCTTGTAGAGATATCTTCATTTTGCAATTCATGCAGTGCTTCTTATATGTGAGGGTTCTGTCCAGCGTCACTCACAGATATTTTGGGGTGTTACATGTCTGCAGTTCAATACCTGACCAAATTACTTTTAACTTACGCTGAGCTTTCCTATTTTTTAGATGAAAGGCACACACTTCAGTTTTTGAAGGGTTAGGTCTTCAGTGGTTTTCCCTATAATAGCTTAATAGGCCTTCAAGAGCAACAGACAAATTTCTTTCTACAACTTCAAGCTTTGTGCTCTGTGAGGCTAGAGCTAGGTCATCAGCGTACACGAAGCTCCTGGTAGCTGGATGTAATGGTTGATCGTTTGTATAAATGTTGAAAAGGATTGGGGCCAGTACACTACCTTGAGGTAGACCATTCTTTAGTACCCTCCATCGTCTGCGCTGTCCTTGAAAGTCAACGAAAAACCTACGATTCTGAAGAAGAGTAGCGATGAGCTTGGTTAATCCGGTGGCCTTTGACAGATTGTAGACCTTGTCAAGTAATAGTTTGTGGTTAATAGTATCATATGCTGCTGACAAGTCCACAAAGACCATGTCTGTGGCTTTACGGGTCTCAAATCCATCCTCTATAAATTGTGTTAGGTTCAGCAGTTGCCCAGTACAACTTTTGCCAGGACAAAAGCCAGCTTGTTGTGGAATAAGTTTTGGATCAACCACAGGCTGGATATGATTCAGAATTAATCGTTCAAATATTTATAGAGATGACACGAGCGCTATAGGTCTAAAATCTTTAGGATTGTTTCCTTCTTTTCCAGGTTTCAGCAGCGCAATGACTCTTGTCCTCCGCCACACCTTCGGAATTTGATATGAGCTCATACATTTGTTAAAAAGCTGTAGAACCCATTCTTTGGTTTTATATCCGAAGTTCTTAATTTGTTCTGATCATATGTCATCTAGGCCTGCCGACTTTCCTGTTTTGCACTCATGAATAACCTTTTCCAACTCTGACATACTAAAGGGCTCAGTGAGGTTGTTCATCTCTTCCTGACTGTTTCTGTGCGTTTTTCTTTGTTTTTTAGATGGCCCACTTTTATGAGTTTCCTTCCCGTTCATGAGTAGCTGATGTGCAATTTGGTTTGCATTTATATTGGAATGTCCAGTGATCTTCGATGCATCATTGTTGAGGCGTTTTAGAAGTCTCCATGCTTTGTGACTATCTCTTTTCAGATCCAGCTCTTCTAATGTTTTGATCCAGCGGTCTCTTTTTGCTGCACTTAGAGATGAGATAAGTTGATTACCAGCTTCTACAGTCTTTTTGCCAAATGGATCGTCTTGGAAAAGTGACTTATAAACCATGAACTGGGCAGCTAGATCTGTGGTGAGACCCGGAATATATGGTGATCGGCAACCACGGGGAATGGATCTTATGGAGCATTTTTTCACAGCTGCAGTGAATGTGTCTTATGATTCTGGTGTTGGTTCAATGGTAGACACAGCAGCATCCAATATTTCTGTGAACATGGACCAGTTAGCTCTCTTGAAGTTATACCTCCTGCGGAAAGGAACTCTCTGGGGTCTCACTGTCACAAACACTTCACACATTATTGGCCTGTGCTGCGTGTTTGGTATTGGGCTACAGACAGACTTCACACATTGTTGGCTGATGTGATTACTGCTGAATATTAGATCAGGGTTGTAGCCCCGTCTCCATCTCCCACTACTTAAAGATTCTGGCAGTTTGGGATCATGTATGATAGTAAATTGATGTACATCTGCCCATTCTTCTACTGCAATGCCATTCTCGTCGTTGAAGTCATAGCCCCAAGCAGTACAATGAGAATTAAAATCTACAATAACAATCTGCAGGTGTTTATTTTGGAAATTAAACGGTGGTTTGACAGTGAATTTACTGCTGGGTGGTTTATATAAAGGTGAGATTGTGCAGTTTTTAAGCTCAATGGTAAGGACTTCTATGTCGTTCTCTTCTGTGAAGGCCGTGGACAGGATCTGAACATCTGGTCAGACAAAGATGGCACTTCCATATTTATGGTGTGGTCTCTCAACCGCACAGATCATTCCATTTATTTTAGGTTGGCGCATTTCAGAACTTCCTTCTATGGGTCTCCTGTACACATAAAATGTGACATTTGTGTTGATTTCATAGGTCTTGTAGCAATTCTTCTTTGGCTGATGACATGCCTTCAATGTTGATGGATACAATCTTTAACTGTGGCCCTGATAAGGGCTCGCCTATTGATGTTTCTGGTGTGAAAGGTTTGGCTGGCATTATACCGTTGCCCAGGGATCGTCCGATTGCTTCTGTAACATTTTCAAATTGCAATCTTCGGGAAGGCACTCATGACACTGATACAGCCTACAGTATCTTATAGTGTGATTGCCCAACATGTGCTTGGTAATTTTTCGTCATGGATGGGGAGGGGTAACACTAGTAATAATGTGAGCATGCAGTTTGAAAATAAACGACAGGCAGCTGAATGCAAGGGGCGAACGAAATTCCTATGTAAGGGAAGAGAAGAGAACCATTCCTAATGGCAGGAGAATTTTTCCTCTCACTGCTACCTTTTTGGAATTCCATAGATGGGAATAGGCCTACCAACTCATCCTAGACACCAGGCATCCCCCTGGCTTCAACCTCCATTAATACCTCGCCCGTAAACCTGTCATTATGAATATTCAATTTTTTAAAAAAATTTTTAGTTACAAATAAATTTGTTAGAATTTTTTAATTTACTTTGATTGGTCGTTACACAGATTATACTTTCCCACAATTATTGTTGGTGAACTCCTCCCCTTCCTTCCACCCCAACAGCTATTTGAATCCCAACCCCTCCCTCTTAATTCATCTTTGCCCCAGCCAGGTGATAGGTTTGGATGTGAACACATCTTTCCCTTTGATGCTGTCTCACCCCTTACATAATTAAAGTTTTTTGCCAATGTATTTTTAAGTGTGTTGGTGTTCTCGTGTTCATGTGGCTCTCCTGCCATCATCTTGTTTTCATTGCCAACCAGGGGTGTAGCTACCATAGGGCTAGGCAGTGCAGTGCACCGGGCCCCTCACACTCAGGGGACCCTCAAGCGCATCTGGGGGGCCCCTAAGTGCAGCTCAGAGGTCCCACGAGCCTTCAGGGAAAATGGGCGACCCTTTTTTTATGCTCTGAGGGCTTTTTAAACCTAGGTACTCTACTGCTCAGGGGCCCCCTACCTGAAACTTGACAGAGCTAAAAAAAAAAAGTTGCCCATATGGCCTGAGGGTCCAAAATAATTTTATTTTGCACCTGGGCCCATGTTGGCCTAGCTACGCCACTGTGCCTAACAGCAATTTCACTGTCACCACTATCGCCTAAGTTTTCAGTTAGTATTTTAGTTATTGTCTTAATTTAAGTTGGGTATGAAGTAAGTATTCCAAACTGTTAATTTGTATAAGGTGTAAATTATATATTATAAATACCTGATATGATGTAAGAGAGGGCTTGATAGGTCTAATCTTGCCATGCTAAACAAATCTTTAAATAAATAAATTTATTGCAACTTCCACCATTGATTTATTTACAGATTGATGTGTTTGTCATCAGACGAATTGAAAACATTTTTTGTTGAAGGTGAAACGGAACTCTTCTCCAAACGTATTGCATCACTTACAGAGGATACTATTTTAAGAACAATCTGCAGATTGAAAAACCACATTGAGGAAGGCCTAACGTTTTACTCTGATTCAACAAAATTGGTGGAAATACTAACATCAATTAAAAAGATTTGTGGCACAATAGATGACAAGTATTTTCTTCATGCCTTCAGTGTTGGACATAGTGATAATTGCAAGAAGTATTCTCTGAAATGTGAGTTTGTAACTTGGATTGTATTAGATCTGTAGTAAAAGGTTTTAAGGTGCAGGCAGTTGTCATATTAACTCGTTGACTGCCATGCTTGCCACACAATGCAAATGGCTTCATTATCAAACATAACATGGAGTTACATATAACATGTGTGACATGAATCATGACTAAGTAACAGCTGCATTTAATTTGTATGGCAGACAATACAGATAAATTCTTTATGTGGTGTTGCATTGTCTCTCCCAAATACTCACTATGAGAATGTACCAACAGTGATAACCATGAATGTCAGGAAAAGTTGAACAGAAGAATATTAGCAATGAAATTTATCAATACTGCTTCTGTTGTAAGCTCTTTTTCTGTTTTAACCATTACTTCCCTTATGGTCTGCTGTATGTTAATACTATTCCTCATTCTGTTTAAACAAAATAAAAGAGGCCACTGGGGTCCACCCTGAATGAAATATAATGAGCACACACACTCATTCTCCAAAATATAATAGATTACCAAACCCTGGTCCTCCAAAATACGAGTAACCACACTCCCGGTGTGCAAATGCAACTTAGTCTTCCCAGTTATGCAGCCGGATAGTGTCATAAAGAAATTTTTTATGTCACTATCCGGCTGCAAACCCGGTTAGACTAAATTACACATTTTCAAGATTTTATCCACCAATTTTAATTTTACACTTCCCATATATCTTTCCTCTCTTACCACCATTAAGGTGGGGCTGCACTTGACACACCTGTCTGCATCATTACTGCACTGACATTTTTCCTATTGATGGCACTCACTCAATTGAAAGTTAGTTCAAAAGTCACTGCATGCTGTCTGACACTCAGCCGACACGCCACCATCACCTACAGCAGCAGTCGGCAACCTTTTAGCAGGCAAGGGCCACAAGGTGGCAAAACAAAGTAAGGGCGGGGCCGCACATACACAGTAAAAATGCGAAAATTCAGATTTCAAATTTTATTAATACAAATGAGGATGCAAATGAAGAAAAGTTACAAAATTGATCATACATACTATATTCAGTGTGATGTATGAGGTTGCATTTGACTGGCTATTTTGTTTATGTCAGCTTTCATGTTAGAAGTTGAAATACGTAATATATCTATCAAATGCTCATCTGTGAGGCGAGAAGCGTATTTATTTTTTCGATGATTAATGATTGAAAAGGTTTGCTCGCATAATAAATAAGTGCTTCCAAAAATTGAAATAAACTGCTGAGAAAACTTTTTCAATTCGACAAAATCAGACGACAAACTACCATAAAATTTACCAAATCATTCATCTCGTAAAAGGCGTGTTTTAGAGTCTCATTGGATTGAAGTTCAATCACATTCATTTGTAAATTACTGGGTAGCTACATGCTCAACATCGCATGAAAAATGGTTAGCAAAAATATTCAGTTTGATCGAAACCTTCTCGAAATCACCAAATCTGTCACTGAATTGACCTTGTAACTCCATTAAAATGTCTTTCATTTTCTGACTATGCCAATTAAAATCAATGCCAGCTTCCTCGACAGCCTTTAGACAATTCGGGAAGTGATCTAATTTTTTTTCATCAAAATGTTTTATGAAGAGCCAGTTTTTAGTTTGGAACGCCTTTACGTCTATATGCATATCAGATATTATATTGTTTTTCCCTTGAAGCTTGACATTCAGCGTATTTAATTCATGAGTTAAATCTGTCAAAAATCCAAGATCTATTAACCATTGAGGGTCTGTTAGCTCTGGAACAGATTTACCTTTCTGATTCATAAAAGTGTTGATTTTTTTCAGTACTGCACCTCTACTTAACCATCTTACTTCTGAATAATAAAGGACATCTTGATGATCTACTTCCATTTCGGATAGATGTTTCAACCCATTATTTCTGATATAGTTTACAGTAGATATCACGATGTCCATTACTTTTCTCCATGAAACGACTTTGGAACATAACGCTTCTTGGTAGATAATGCAATGAAAAAATAACAGGATTTCACATCCTATCTCTGCCAATTTTGTTTTTATTCTACCCACCAGGCCCTTGTTTTACCCACTTATGTTCCTACCTCCGACAATTGTTAGACTTACAAATTTTTCCCACGGTAATTGCATTGACGCCATTGCCTGTTCTAAGAGACAAAAAAAAAAAAAAAAAATCCGCCGTAGTCGTTCCCTTCAAACTACATAACTGTAAAAGTTCCTCACACACGTTGAAGTACTTATCAATTCTACGAACAAATATTAGAGGTTGGACAGTATCTGACACATCCATGGGCGCCGGGAGGGGGGTGCAAGGGGGTGCACTTGCACCCCCCTGACATCCCGGGTCGCCGTCTGGGCAATAGTAGAGCTAAAAAAAAAGGTCGTCCAGCCCGGAAATTTTTGGTCCGATGGGGGAGGGGGGGGGCACCAATGCAGCCCTGGTGCACCCCCCTAGAAGCAATCCTGCTGGCGCCCATGGACACATCATTAATTTCATCGGTAGCTAAGGAGAACCATTCAAATTGTTGTGTTTTTTCCTCGAAGTTTTTCGCACAAATTAGCACCCAAATCTTCAGTGCACCGGGTACAAGTTTTGGCAGATAAGCTTATATTTTCAAATTTCTTTTTTTGTTCTGATCATACCTGTTCAGCCATAGCTAAGGCACATTGTTTTATTAATTCACTGTCGGTAAACGGTCGCCCAGACTTGGCAAGTATTTCCGCCACCCTTAAACTCTCACGTTTATTTGACTCGTTACTTTGAATTTGCACCTTAAAAACACTTTGTTGGTTCTTGAATGAAGATTTGAGTGAGTTTATTTGTTTTTCCCGGAATCACCAACTAGGCACACAAATTTTGCTTTATGCTCGGTATCATAGTGACGTTTGACGTTATTCTCTTTTTGTGTAGCAAGGGTTTTTTGGCATATTACGCTAAGCATTGCGGCTTTCCATTGAAATTAATTTTTAAAAAAAGTATAAATCTGTCCATGCACCGTTAAACACTCTATTTTCTTCAATTAACTTCCTCTTTTTTGTAGCCATCAGTAAAACTTATAACCAACAATGCCAAATACACGCTGTAAGGGCTGTAAGAATAAAAGCCGTTTTGAAAACTAGTCACTTAATTTCGCTATGTATGAACAATCAATATCTCACACTTACCGAACTGTAAACAAAATAGTGGGTATTCTTAGGTTACAGAACAATAACTAAATCGTAGGTACAGGTCCGTGGCAGCGTCGTGCACACATGAAATAACTAAAAACTTGTTTCACTCAATGACACAGAGCCAGCGCGGACGGACGGCGGGCGAGCGAGAGAAGATTATTGTCAACGCTGACCTATTGTTTCAATCATAGGAGAGAGTGGAGAAATCGTTCCCGCTCGCACTTGTCCTGCTCAGTTCGCGTAGTTCATTCGCTGCGCTGTTAGATCGCGTTCACTCTTTTATGCATTTATATTTTATTATTTTATAATGGGCTTTCGATATGATTTTTATAAGACGGACACGGGCCGCGCATTGCCGACCGCTGACTTACAGTATTAGTTTGGTTTACTTTTTGACGGTGCAGTGTGGTGTTGGCTTTATGTATGTGGTGAAGCATATAGAGGAAAATTTCCAGTCATTTGTGCCCAAATGTTGGTTTGGTATCATTGATTGCCTTAAAAAATTGTTACTTTCTTCAATCTCACTTCAAGATTCATCAGATTATTGTAAAATATAGATTGTGTAACTAATATATTTGCAAAATTTTGTTTCATCATTTATCAGATGCAGTGACCAGGATTGCCTCCCACCTCTTTTTGTAACAATAAAAGTACATTTGTGTTTCAGGATAGCAAAAATAAAGTACACTGCATAGTTTTTTTATTTCTGAATACATATTTTTCTTTAATTTTAGATTTTGTCTGGTGATTCAGATTGTTAGGTGCTGTTGGGGTATGGAAGATCACCGGTTCAAATCCGATCTCGGCTGGAATTTTTAGGACCTAGCACACAAGTTAAAAATGATATGCCTATCAAGTTGAATGATAAAGCTGTTGAGGTTTCAGCCAGCTCTAATGACAACACATTGAGATGGTCCAAATTAATTAAGCTAATTTTGCCACTCCTTGGCGCTCTTGGATGACATCTGACAACAGGGCTTCATTATTTAATATTTCACCTGAAATTCTAATGCTTATTCCAAAAGTTAAAACAAGTTCAGAAATGATAAGCAGGAAGAGGCGAAGATCACTGTATTAACATCCCCATACAAAGTTAGAAGCTGCTGTTAAGGAAAAAGAGGAAAAGAACTTTGCCAAACAAGAGAAAGCAAGGATAAAACTTTTTAAGTAAGAGAATAAAATTAAGAATGGAAAAAAACAAAATTGTCTGAAGATAAATGGAAAAAAAGGAGCAGCTGAAGAGAGAACCCAAAACTAACGAGAGTGATTGTTCTGACTGTGAATATTTATACTGCAATGAAGTTTACTCAAAGTCGGTTGAAGGTTCGATCATTTGTTTCATGTACAAAAAAAAATTGTCAAACGATTCCTGTGCGGAAAAATAGATAGCGAAGGCTATCCTAGTGTGTGAATTGTGAAAATAGGCTTAAGAAAAGACCCAATCAATGGTTTAAAGTTTATAGACACTTTAAACTAAATAAGTACAGTGCAAACTTACATATATATATTAATATAATACGCTAGATGTAGCATGTCACGCTATGACGTCACGCTTTACGATGATATTCTTGCAAATGCATGTTATTTAATAACATTTACAAGCATATTGTCTCTGTTTCCAAGCATCAGTGTATAAATTAGCTCACAGAAATCTGAAATAAAAGTATGTATTGCATTAAAATCGACATATCAATCATTAGATACTTATATTTACGTAATATTCTTTTGATATATAGAAGTATTCCTTAAATTCTTTGTCCATAGATATGTAAGATAAAGCTTTGTATTTCGAGCATCAATGTTGAGAAAAGTTTGGTTAGAGTATTACTTAGGATGTATCAGAATTACAACTGGCATTTGACGTGACGGCAGAGGGCATGAATAATTTTTTTTTAATAATTTAAACTGTGCCCTATTATTGAAATTATTAATTCGTTTGAACGGAAATAGTTGCCCACTGATCTCGAATTGTGCAGCCTGCACCACAATTAATAATGTAAGTTTATCAGATTTATTTTAATCTTCTTTGCTTTCACTGAGTAATATTACTGAGCCCATTATGTATTTTCACAATGTGTAACTTTAATTTAATTTAATTGCAGTGGAGCACAGGCTCTGGTGGCAATTTTCCTACACCCCCTCTCCCCCCTATCCTGCGGCCACCTACATTTGCCCTCTACAAATTTTATCTTTAAATTCTTTCAACTTTTTCGGTAAATTATTCATCATTTCTCGTAGTAACTCATTCCAATCCCTGAAACCCTTACCTAAAAAAGAGTCTTCCCACACGCTTGTGCCTGAAATCGAGTGCCAGTTTGTGGTCATGGTCATCTTTTCCCTTCCACGCACTACTTTTCATACCTACTTCACTATATTTCCATGCCTCATCGCCAGTATACACCCTGTACACTCCCATGACCCTCCTCATCCTCCTCCTGTCTTGCAATGAATCCCATTTCAGCTCCTTTATCATATCCGTCGCTGATTGCATTCTGCGATAATTTCCAGTAACAAATCTAGCAGCCCTATGTCAGCTTTTCGAATGTTGTAATATCGGTCTGAATCACGTTGGAGATTTTTGGTTTTATACCTTTCTTTTTTGTTGAAGGTTTTTGATCAAATTTAGGTTGTTGCGTAATCACTGTGTCCCATCAATGAATTGTCGTTTTGGTCGGATAACTGTTGCACACTTTCGTTTTGTGATATTATTGGCTATGGTAAAATAAGAACGAGGCCTAAAGAATTGTGCTGTTCGTTTGAAATTTACCACATACGTTCCTATGGTCATACCTTTTAAGGAAAAGTATACACGAAAACAAAATGCAACTTACATTAGACGTGATGCAACATGAAAATTATGAATTAACATAACACAACACAAAACACACAATTCACTTCAAATTGTCACGTCAAAGATAGCATCTGTACAGCAACAACTGTAAAAACGTTGGCAACATTTCTTGATAGGATATGAATATATTCCTGCGTTGTATAATTCACTTCTTACAACAACTTATTTTATACTTATGTCGCGATACATGACATCACCATCAATGCGCATGTGATTGAAGCTTTGATTTTGTAGCGGCAGTATTAGCCGAGATTGTGGTTAGGTTGAAATTCAGCCTGGACCAAAATAAATAATGAACCTTATTACAGCAAAAGCATGTTGAATTCATCTATTATCAGTTATTTAAACAGGTTTCATAAGCACTATGTCACGTTTTGTTGTCATGAATCATGATGTAATCTACTCCCGTATGTGGTTAATTTTAAAATGCAACCTGGACCAGGATAGCAACCGAAATCTTTTGTTACAGCGCCAGGAAATAGGAATTGCATTTATTATATAGCAATTCAATTTATTTCAACAATTGCTAAGAAATGAATTGCTACATCACTGAAATAAAAGTATGAATTTTGTTTGAATTGTCATATTGGTTATTAGTTGCTTTTTCTTTTACTGAAATCGTTACTTGGTTTGAATGAAAGAAGTTCCAAATTGATCACGATATATGCGGGCTAAACCACCTAGCATAACGTAAATTGTTAAGATTTAATTTTAGCATCCTTTGTTTCCACTGGGGTCATTCAAGTTGACAACTGAAACTTGTTGCTACATCACAAGGGACGAGAAATTACAGCACACTGATCTTTAATTTATTAACAATTCTATTTAGGTAAGCAACTAAAAAGAAATTAATTGCAAGAACACTCCGATAAACCCGTCATTTTTGACAGGGTTTGTGGCTAGTATATATATATATTGTAATTCCACTAATTTTATATGTTTTTTTTAATTATTTGTCCTTACCATCCCATTCTGCCATTTACCCAGGGCAGAACAGGGAATATGATATAATTTTCTGTTTTGAAAATATATGCTTTTGTTTTCTCACTTTTTTTTAATTATTACATTATAGTGTGTTCATAGAAAAAAATTGAAGCTTTGTTAATTTACCCTTATGTATTTTTAAAACATATTTTTAATTTGGTACACCATTCTGCCCTGGGTTCCCAAAGACTTTTAGTGAAGGTTTATTAAGACTGCGTTGAGATACTATTTTTGTAAGTAAAAGATCATCAAGTCAGGTGATAAGGTTAGTCAGGACAAAAAGTATTTTAATTAACATTATCACTTTTGTAGATTATAAAAAACACCTATGCATAATAAAGTACAATCCTCAATATTAGAGTACTGGTGGCAACCCTAGCCTTGACACCCAACTCAATGTAATGAAAATTTTTTGAACATTGATTCCGAGAAACAACCACGTGAAAATGTTTAAGGTAACTGAAGACTAAGCGGCAACAAGTCTGTCACACACGCGCAAGTGTGAACACAAAAAAAGGGCAAACTGTCACTTGGGTGACTGTCGGTGCAGTGACGGGTCTGCCCACTGTCGTTCAATTGCGGCCTGATCTTTATCATGCTCTTTTCCGACAATGACTTTCATCCCATGTTTCTAAAGTTTTTCACTGACAACCTTCAATTTGTCTTGTACTTCCTTACAATCTGCTCCCTATAATACACTATCATTTGCAAATAGCATCAGTTTCTTGTCTCTGCTCCAACATGCTTCTTTTTCCACCTTCACAGTTTTATCCTTAACCAGTGTGAATAACAGAAGTGACACCATATGTTATTGGAATTACATAAAATTTTAACAAGTATGCCATTTTTATCAGTGGATGTGTTGCATAACAGTAAATTTATTTAAATAGATGGAGGTGCCAAATAGTGTTAAGAAATAAGTTTTTTTCTTTTACTTAACAACAGCATACTTTCCCAATCGTTAAACTTTTAAGTGTCATATAAAAGACAGTTGTGACTGACTGTGAAATCTTTTATACTGTAAAGAGATGATTGTAAGTATAATTTAATGATATGTTTCATCAGTATTTTTTTTTCTAATATAGCTTCACAGAAGGAATTAACTGAACCCTTTATTCATCATGAATCTCTCTGCCTGAAAGTGATCTGTATATTTAGCTTTTGGGAGTAATTTTCATGATCTACCTCTGGCAGGAATTCCTGAAAATAGCTGGGACTTTCTATGACTGCTTTTTGTTTCAAACATACGGTTACACTAAAAATAAAGTATAAACATTTGAAAGCTTCTCAGTGCCAGTCACAGATGGAAGCTACCAGCAGGGAAAAGCAAAAGTTATGTAAATACAAATTATTGTTTTATACAGTACAATTTATTAAATGACCTCAGTAATATTCAGTACCAACAAGGCTCAGCACAAACGGCTTTTGAAGGGATCGAGAATCAAACGCAGAGATAGTATTAAATTCTTTGCCACTGAGCTGTAGTTAACCTTAGTGATTTGCTTTGAAGACTGTTAATTGTAATGTAATAAAACATTGATTCCTTGTTTATGTAATCTTCTGTTTGTCCCCAACAATAACTTTTATACAGTGGGCCAATCTGTTGCTGGCATTAAGAATAACATTCTTCAGGCTTTCAAACATGTATACTTGATTTTCAGTGCTACCCTATGTTTGTGAGACTACACACAGTTATTGGAATGAACCTTATATTATGCAGAAATGCTTGAAATAAGAAGGAATCAAACATATTTTATTAGTTATTCACAATTTATGCTAACAATTCCTTTATCTTCTACAGTGCCTTGGACAATGCTCCCATCACTGGTAGCACATCGGATGGTTACGTTAACTCATGGTTATGCATTTGTACCATGTGGTTCATGGCGCCATGTTTTGTGGCCTGCACTGTTCTCAAACTATTTGTGTGAGATACTTAACTATGTGGACCAACGTGGGTGTCATCAAACTGTCCTAGATGATGAAAGATTATTACTTTTGGAACGAAGCCTGTGTGCTCGATTCTATAACAGCCATGTGGATTCTGTCATCATCAGAAGCAAGGATGATATGCTTATGAAAGCAGCTGACGTTGACCACCATGCCTTTATGTTCCCTCCATGTCAGGTTAGTGCATAGCTGTTAAATAATGTTCACCACACAATAAGGTTTGCTGTAATAATAATACGTTTATTGAGGCTCACACACTACAACTTTCTATCCACATGTTTTCCGTTCAACAGCCAGACAACGACTCCGACTCACACATGTACAATTCCAAAGATACATCAAGCACCAGAACATTCCTCACAGATATAAATGTACAATACTCAACACACCTCCTTACATTTATATCTGTACTTCCATTAATTCACATTCAACATCTCTCTAAACTTTTTGAACTTTACAGTAACAATTCTGAAATCTACTTAAGTAATTAACACTGTAACTGATATCTGGTCTAGTTCCTGAACTGATGTACAAAAGAGCACCTATCTAATGTCTTGACATACTTCATTCACAGGTTCTAATTTTAAATTAACTTCCATTGGTGTATCATACAATTTTGAGTTTACAATTTTATACTTTGAGGCTAAGGAATTGATGTAATTTTCCTGACTCAAACTCATAACATTTTCTTCCAGATTGTAATCTATATTAATTCCTAAATAGGTTTTTACTTGACCCAAGTCTTTCATCTTGAATTTCTTCGACAATAGATTCTTGATTTTATCTATTTTCCTTTTACTGTTACAACAAATTAATAGATCATCAACAAATATTATTAAATAAATTACATCATCTCCATCGATCAAAGTATACAGACAATAATCAAATTCACATTTTGCAAAACCTAGATCACTCATAAATTCATCAAAACAATCATACCAAGTTCAAGAGCTTTCTCGTAAACCATACAATGCTTTATTCAATTTACAAACCCTATTAGTACCATCTTCATACCCTCTAGGCTGATTTATATAAACCTCTGATAAAACTTTACCATTAAGAAATGCAGTTTCAACATCCATTTGCTCTATAGCTAAACCATTTTGACAACAGTTTGACAGTAAAAGTTTCAATGTCTGCATCTTAGCCACTGGTGAATATATATCATCCACAACTTCCTTTTGTTGAAAACCCCTTACAACTAGTCTTGCTTTATAAGTGTTATCTGATTTTTTTTATATAAACCCACTTTACATCAAGAGCATTTACATTCTCTGGTTTCTTTACTAGTTTCCATGTTTTGTTTTGATACAAACAGTGAATCTCCTTGTCCATTGCTTGTTTCCAATACACTGACTCTTTACAATTAATCGCCTCCTCGAAATTATCTGGACTATCAGCACATCAAAAGTTTACATAAATGATATTGCAACAGACATAATCATTAAATCTATCTGCCATTTTACATTTTCTACCTGACCTAGTCAATTTACATTTATCACTGTTTAAACCTCCTTTAATATCTCCTTCTTTCCTTTCCTCATCTACAGATTCATTTTCATCACTAGAATCACTCTCTGAATCATAACCCTTTAAGTGGATAAGTTTAACATTATTCTCTACAATATCAACATGTCTTGCAACAACAATTTTATTATTCATTAATACTCTGTATCCAACTTCACTATAAACTAATAAAATTCCCATATCAGCTTTACGATCCCATTTAGACTTTCTCAATTGTTCAGGTACTCTTACAAAAACTTTATGTTTAACATTTGGTTTCTTTCCTAGTAAAATTTCATAGGGAGTTTTCTTTTCAATAGTATTAGCTAAAGTTCTTTTTTTAAGATAAACTGCTGTACAAACTACTTCAGGCCAGAACCTCCTATCTACTTTTGCTTCAGCTAGCAAACACCGTGACATATCCATGATGATCTATTATATCTTTCAGCCGTACCATTTAACTCATGTACATAGGGAGGGCAAACATTTAAAACAATTCCTTTTTCCTTTACAAATCGATAAACATCAGAATTTAAATATTCCTTTCCATTATCACATCTCAGTTTCTTAATAGTTTTACCTGTCAAATTTTCAATTTCATTTACATATTCAACTAGACAATCATAAACTTGACCTTTTGATTTGATAGGGTAAACATGAGCTGCTTTGCTATAATCATCTATAAAAGTTAGAAACTATCTTTCACCATTCAAACCAAGAGTTGAGTGAGGCCCATTTAAATCAGTGTGAATAATTTCTAAAATTCCTTCTGCGTTGCTTCTATTATTTTCAAAAGGTAAATTGCGCATTTTGTTTTCAATACAAACTTTACACTTCATATATTCAGACTCTAAACTTTTAGGTAAACCAACTACTAATTGATCTTTACACAAAGTATTTAAATAGTTAAAATTTACATGTCCTAATATGCGATGCCATCTCTCCTTTTCAGTCATAGAATCACTGTTACTCACAATATTTACATTTACATCTTCCTTAAAAATGCTACTTGTCATTTTATACAGATTACCTTCCTTCATAGCAATTGCAATTAGCCTGTTATTTCCATCAAAAACTTTTGAAACATTTCCTACAGGTACAATCTTGTGCTTGTCTGTTACTTTCGCATAACTAATCAAGTTTCTACTCATGTCTTTAACATAAAATACATTTTCCATATTAATTTGAATCAATTTACCATAAACTGAAAAATAACTAACTACATTTCCTATCTTACTTGATTTCAAAATTTTCCCATCAGCAATCTTTACCTCTACAGGCTTTTCTAAAGTTACACACTTAGAAAAATACTCTTCATTATTTACAACATGATCTGTACAACCAATAACCAATCAATTTTAATATTTTCTTTGTTACCTGTGTTCATTTTATTTTGTACCATCAAGCTCATAACCTCTGTTACAAAACTGCCTGTTACAATTTCACTTTGGTGGTATACTTCACCATGCCGATACTGGCCGTTTCTTGATCCCGTTGCACTTACACTTTCACTTTGTTGGCATTCTTGACTTCGCCGATACCGGTCGTTTCTGGATCCCTTGTGCTTACTTCCGCTCCACGGTTGATCATTGTTGTGATCTCTGAAATTTCCACTTTGATGGTTACTTCCTCTTTGATACTGTCTGCCGTGATTCCATGTGCCTCTTTCATTTTCTTCATTTCGACGACGACAATCTCTCTTGAAATGTCCTCTTCTTCCACAGCCCCAACACAGTTGTTCCTGACGACTTGTACCAGATTTTCTCATACTATGGAATGCATTCAGATTCACTTTCACCTTTGTCTTTCAAGTCCATTAATCGAATTTTACTTTTAACAAATTCAACAGTTTGATCTTCTTTCGAAACATCCACCAAGTCACCAATGTAGCACAAACAGTCCGGCAAAGTTCTTAAGGGAGCGTGCATAAACCACGTAGCTCCATTTTTGCCTCCTGTGAACACCCCTCCCCCCCACGTATCCCGACGTGGCGTTTGCCTCTACCCCCCCCCCCCCCTTTCCCACGTAGCACGTAGCCTTTTTCCCGATTGACTCCAGAAGACATTTTGTACTGTTTTCTCTTGTCAGATGATCGTAAATTACATACGTGGATAATTAAATGGCGGAAATAAATATTTACATGCTGTTGTGTATCCTGAATCTCATTTTAACTATGACAAATAATATGAACGAAAAGCTACGTGGCCTGGCTCGAAACCCCCCCTCCCCCCACGTAGCCTAGCGTATCCTTCCAGCCAACCCCTCCTCCCCATAGACCGAGCCACGTAGTTTGTGCACAATCCCTAACATGTAGTTTAATTTTTCTTTCTCAGTCACTTTAGCCCCAGCAGCTTTCAATTCGTTTACTGTCCTTTCAAAATCACTAAGGAATGTCGCTGTTTCATTGTAGTCTTTTAACTTCAATTTTTCCAGTTTGTTTCTACAAATTATTTAGTGTGCAGTCGATTCCTTGGAGTATAATTCGTCGAACTTAGTCATTATTTCATATGCATTCACTTTATCACTCACAAACTCAAGTTGCTTATTCGTAATAGCACTATAGATGTAGTTTACTGCCTTCAGATTTTCTTCTTCCCAAATTTCAGCATTATCCATACTTG
This sequence comes from Vandiemenella viatica, assembly GCA_031002005.1. NCBI lineage: Eukaryota > Metazoa > Arthropoda > Insecta > Orthoptera > Morabidae > Vandiemenella > Vandiemenella viatica. The sequence goes on along the minus strand of JARYHS010008074.1, from coordinate 41,047,222 downwards.
TTTTCTCTCTTGAAGCCACAGTATAACATTTCTTCATCTTTAAATACATCGTTATTCTTTTCTTCCAATTTCCATAGTCCTCGCCGTCAAAGCACGGTATTACAATGTCAGCCATTATTACTTGAAATCAAACTTTCTTGAATACACGAAAGCCACAGACCTTTTTTTCAACCATTTAACCACTCAACCACTATACCACGGACTGCTACCATGTTAAATAATGTTCACCACACAATAAGGTTTGCTGTAATAATAATACGTTTATTGAGGCTCACACACTACAACTTTCTATCCACATGTTTTCCGTTCGACAGCCAGACAACGACTCCGACTCACACATGTACAATTCCAAAGATACATCTCCAAAGATACATCAAGCACCAGAACATTCCTCACAGATATAAATGTACAATACTCAACAATAGCTTCATTATTAAAATAAACTGATTTTTTTTGTGAGCCATTACATTGGTTGTGTTAACACATTGTATAACAATAGTACTTGCTGATAATTAGTGTATTAGTTTATCACATGCACTTGGAATCTGTCTTATTCTCATTTCAAAAGATGAAGAATTTGGTTTTATGGATTTCAGTTAAAAGTTTTGATATACTTGTAAATTGGTAATGGAAAGTTCGTATTATGTGTAGATTAAATACTATGAAATGTTCGCACCTTTATAATATTGTAGAGCTGAATTGTAGTTTCAGAGAGGCTGGGAGACATAATATCCATTTGTACAAAATTTTGATTATTCAAAAACTGAAAGGCAGATTCTTTAACACAATTATGATTTCTTTCCATACTTTATAATGTAATAACGCAAACATATCAACTGTTTTCACTACATACTCTCTGACGGTATCAAAAAATTATTACATAATTTGAGTGAAATATGGATGTAACTTTATTTCAAGTGCCCTTTACATTGTATTGTATGTTGTGAGTGTGGTATCTGTTTCTCTGACAGATTTTTGTGAACAGAGTACCTTTGGGAAGAACGAATCAACTTGTATGATTTCATTTTATTCACACTAGAGCTTTATGGCGTAGTAACATTGAGGTCATCTGAGCTCAGATAGGGTTGTATTGAAAGAAATCAGCAGTGGCTTGTGAATGAACTATTGTGGTATTCACCTGGATTAGTAAACCATGAAAAACTAAAATCTGGATGGCCAAACTGGATCTGCATGAATTCCAGTCTCAAAAATTATTACTCGGCCATCAGGCCAATGTTAAATTTCAAGTAATTATCACTTTATGTTTTAGTAATTTTGGACTCTTGTGCTTGTAGTTCTCTGAGAAAGGAGGGGGGGAAATGTGTCTAGTATATTTCAATCGTGTTTTTGATAATTCAGAAATTGATAGTTATGTTTTATTGCTGTGGTCTTCAGGCTCTACTAGTAACCTACTTCAAACAGTACCTTAGCAGATTGTGACAAAATTTATATTTAACAGTTAATGTTCAATTTTTTACAGAGTCCTAATTTACTAGTATCATGTCAAGCAGTATTACTTAAAAAAGCTATTTAAAATATTTATTGTGAATTTCCATGACAGTCTAAACAGGAAAAACATTTTAAGCCAATGTGAATACAAACAAGGATGGGGAAAATAAACCCATCAAATGAAAGTTAAAGGCCTGCAACAACACATAATGTGAGATAAACATAAAAACACAATATTTTGGGTGACTCCATAATCTTGTGAGAAGATGAAACATGCAAGTGCAATCTGTGGTCGTTCATTTTGCCATCATTTCGCATGCTTTATCTCATATTTTGTGCTAACTAAAAACTTTAATTTGGCACATCATTAAATGAAATTTTTTATTAAGAAGGAATTAATTAAGCCAGAAGTAATGAAAGGAGGTAGTTGTAGATGTAATTAAAAAATGTTAATGGCAGTGGAATTTCATAGATGATCTTCCACATGTGGAAGGAGGCACGGGTACAGATTAGTGTTGCAAACTGAAAAAAAAAAAAAATGTTTTTTTTCAGCTTTGTGAAAAAAAACTTAGCACCCTGTTTTTTTTTCTAATTTTTTTTTTCTTTTCAGAAAACAATATATTTGATAAATTATAGTTTTATTTAAGGAACTTCCATTTTACAAGTGTGTTTTAAGTCTTATTGAATCATATAATGTCTCACATAATGATTCATAAGTGTATCTATATAGGTAACATAATTTTATTCATCCTCTATGTCAGTACCACATTCACTAGTATCAGCACTACCAACACTAGTTCGGTCGGTGTCGGAATTTTCTGTCTCTTCTTCTGTCTCTAGATCCATAACTTCAGAAATAGTTAAATTTTCTTTTACTGGTTGTTCTTGTATTGTACGCAAAAGATTTTGAGATTGCAATTTTAAATTGTGAGCAAAGTACACACTGTGCATAAAGACTGCGCCGATAGTTCTGTATTACGGTCTTTTAAGTTTGAATTAAAATCTATTATCATACAAAATAGGAGCTTTATTTCTTTTCAATCGTTTGTTTACACCAACGGTTGCAAGGAAACGATTCATAATTAGGGACCGTGCACAAACTACGTGGCTCGGTCCAGAGGGAGGAGGGGTTAGCTGGAAGGCTACGCTGGGCTACGTGGGGAGAGGGGGGGGGGTTCCGAGCCAGGCCACGTAACTTTCCTTTCGTAACATTTTTCACAGTTAAAATGAGGAACTGAACTCACAACAGCATGTTAATTATATCCGTATGTAATTTACAATAGTCTGACAAGAGAAAACAGTACAAAATGTCTTCTGGAATCAAAACGGAAGAAAGCTACGTGCTTCGTGAGCGGGGGAGGGGGGGGGGGGTAGGTAAAAGCCACGTAGGACTACGTGGGGGTTCACAGGAGGCCAAAATGGAGCTATGTGGTTTATGCACACTCCCTTACTGACAATTTAATGAGTCAGTACCACTATACTCTGAGAGTTAACAAGTATATGAATATAAGGAAAGCCCAATAAGGCAAAAAACCGTGGATAAATTTTAAATTCCTAATTTTTTTAAAAGATCTGTAGGTAATTTTGTACGGCTGGCAGCACTATTTCAAATAGCAAGTATCAATCCAAACAATGGGGAATGGGGATTCCTTCTCGCGCAACCTAGTCTCTTCGGGAAATCCCCGTTCATAAAGAAAATTTCAGTCAATTTTGCCAATATTTTCGTAATTTTTCTTTCCTACTGAACCAGAAAAATATAGTAGATTTTAAACTAAGATAAGTACTTAGAATAAACTATAAAACAGTCATTTTAAACGATAACTGCCTTACAAATTTGAGATTTAGTAGTTGTGAAAAAAACGTGTTCTAGAAAAAAAAACATGTTTTTTTTCAAAGTTTTTTTTCATGTTTTTTTTTCAAGCCAGAAAAAAAAACCTTTTTTTTACAACACTAGTACAGATGTTAACAGATGAATGGTGATGAGAAAGGTCAGACAAAATATTTTTTTTTTTTTTTTTTTTTTTTAAAAAGGAAGTGTTTGTTGGCCACATAATTTGATACTATGTACTATACCATGAAAGTAAGGATGATAAAGAATTTTTTAAGAAAATAGTTTAACAAATTGTAGAAGGAACCGTATGAGAGGGAAAAATTAAAACCACTAAACAGAGAAAATGCAGTAGAAAAATGGGAGGCAGAATATGATATCAGCAAAGATATTGTAATGTGAAACAATGAATGCTGTAAAAATTAATTCTATAGATATGGTAGAAATATTGTGAGAGAAAAATAGTGTTTCATAGAACAGTAAATGTGTGCAGTTAAGATCACTGGTGAGACATAAATGTAAAGTAGATAACTTGATGTCCTATACCAGATGGTAGCTGTTTAGCTTTGGCAAAAACATGGAATATGGAGGACACTGCTTTAATACTTGAGTCAAAGAGTGGCTCTCGCCAAAGGATTTGTTGGAAAATATACAGTCATAAACTCTCACTAGAAATGATAAAAATCAAGTGATACAGGAGTTTAATGAAACAAATCATTCAGTATACAATATGCAGTATGCAACAATATGTTATAGTGGTACTAATGTAAGCAAATGACCGATTTTTGCGTGTGGTCATGGGTCTAGAATAGTTTCAGTTTAGGTTCAATGGTTATAACAGGGAGACCTGACTACTCAAATATGAATTTGACCTATGTTACACCCTAAGGTTCCACTGTCCAAAAGTTGAATAAAATTTTTTGAGCTTGGAAAACTTAAAGTACAGGGCGTTCGCCGGGAAACGCAACCCTCCCAGTCTGTTGCCGTCGGCAACTTGCTCGGTCAGCGGGGCCAGCGGTTCCCGCCACACGATACCGTGAATCGCCGCACTGTTTAACACCTCCGCTGCCCCAACAGTGCAGTGGCACAGTATAATGGGACCCTTACATGGTTAAGAACGGTTTCTTTGCATTGTAGCTAGTTTGTGACTTCAGTCTCTTATTAATCAGTGTTGTGAATAAACGTTTCTTTGCGGTTTGGGGCTTCATACTCTTACTAATCTGTACCATGTTTGAGTGTGAGTAAAATTATGGTACATTACAGTTTGCAACAAAGAATATTTCTCTACGATACATATGTGAAGAAGAAGTCGTTTAAAAAGTGTCGCAGTAAATTTCGTCGCGAAATTCCTGGCGCTTTACTGCCAGCTAAATCAACAATTCTGCGTCTGGTTAAAAAAGTAAGAGAAACGGGTTCATTTTTTAACAAAAAGAGACTGTCGGTCAACCGTATTCTCACAGAGGAGAAAATTGACGATATCGCTTTTCGACTAGAACAGTCACCCAAAAATCATTAAGTCAGTTAGGGCAGCAGGCAGGCGTATCTAAGACGTCAGCTTGGAAAGTAACAAAGCTAGTTCACTTAAAGCCGTACAAAACAATTGTGGTGCATAAAATTACAGAAATAGACCAGGGGCCTAGGATTAGATTTTGCAACTGGTACCTGCAGGGTGTCCACGATGGCACTGTTGATCCGCAACTGACGTTTTTCTCTGATGAGGCCTGGTTTCATCTGAGTGGTTATGTTAACGCTCAAAACAGTCGACACTGGAGTTCAGAAAAACCAAATACTCTACTCCAACTGCCATTGCATGACTTAAAAGTGGGTGTTTGGTGTGCGATTAGTGCTTCGAGAATCATAGGTCCAATTTTCTTCCGTGAAACTCTTACTTCCGCAAGATATATCGAAAATATTGTGAAACCGTTTTTCGAGAAACTTACTGAAGAAGAAAAATTGTACGGCTATTTTCAACAGGATGGGGCGACAGCTCACACTGCTAGAAATTCGCTTGCTGCACTTGACGAAGTGTTTTATGATCGTGTAATCAGCCGTGGGTTGTGGCCCGCCAGATCACCGGATTTAAACCCTTGTGACTTCTACCTTTGGGGTAAACTTAAGGGTAAGGTGTACGAAGGAAATCCTCACACATTGGAAGAACTTGAGGAAAAAATCTATCAAGTAATAATGTCCATTGACAAAGGTGAAATCCAGCGTGTGTCTCGAAATATGTTCAGAAGATGTGAAATGTGCATTACACAAGAGGGTCAACACTTCCAGCATCTTTTATAAGGTAAGCTAATGAATTACGACACATTTAAATGCTTAGCACATACAAGTTTATGAAGCGTAATTATTGTGAAATAGTCCGCGGCCGACGGTCGAACAATGCCGGAAGCTGATCGCTCGCTCGCCGGGAGCAGTTTCTTCCTTGTAGCGCTAACAGTGGGTTGCGTTTCCCGGCGAACGCCCTGTATTAATAGAGGCATTAAACGTGTACAGAGATGATCACACTATCATATAAATGTCTCTAACTAACTAAAATACAAACTTGACTTTTATTTGAGCCTAAAGGTTCACTCTGCAAAATTTGAAGAATTTTTAATGGCACTAATAATTTTAAAGCTTTCCTTCAGTCAGAAGACTTCAGTAATTTACAAATTAAATTCCACTTTGAGCAAGCTTCTAGCAGCAAAATATATAAGATTTTCTTTTATCTTCATGGTCAAATCAGCCAGTTGTACTCACACATCTATTGTCAGCTCCAGATTTCAGTTCTGAAAAGTAACTTAATAGTTTCTGTTCCAAATTATGCAAGTTCTTATCATGCAAGGAATGTGAGAACTTAATATCTATGATAAGGTCTGTTGCAATTTCTTCAAGAATCACCTGAATGTAAGGAAAGACTCATACACCATTTTTTATTTAGACACTGACTACAGACAAAGTTGTGCAAGGGATCCTTTGATTTTATCTTTGGCCGCTAGAATATTTTCTTCTCTCCCTTGGATGCTCTTGTTTAAAGTATTTAGTTGGTCAGTAAGATCAAAGAGAAATGCTAATTTTAATATCTGAGCAGGATCACAAAAATAATTCACATAATCAGATTTAGTATCTTGTGAGAACAATATTCAATTCATCTTTTAGTTCAATACCTTTGTTTAGGATAGCCATCTGACCTCTGTGTGACAAAGGAGATTATGACGGATCAAACCCATTTCTTCACAAATGATTCTAAACAGTCAAGTTTGCAAGGCTTTACCTTTAATAGAGTTCATAGCTTTGATCACCTTTTTAAGCACATTACTTAAATCAGAAGGTAAAACCTTATTGATGAAGAAAGCAATGTGTCCATAAAATTTTTAACGTATAGATTTTCATTTTGCAATGAACCCATTTTTATTACCATTCATAACTTTAATTGCAATACATTTTGTCCAATCAATCATGTAGTTGCAACAGCTTTCTATTAGGCCCTACATACACTTGTCATCAATGTTCGCAGGTAGTGTTTCAGGAAATAAAATGTTTTCATCTGCTTCAAAGTGTACAAATACCACAGATTGCACTCAATCTGAAATATCGTTAGATCCATTTAAAATGTAAAGCAAAATATGGGATTCTTTAATTCTTCTACTAATTGTTCTTGAATGTCACCAGCCATATTATTTATTCTGCATTCAATCTTATTATCAGAAAGTGGTATGCTTTTAAGCTTGTTTGCCTCCTACTTACACAACACCTTATCTGGGACTGCTGACAAAATAACAATATTGGCAACTGTATGGGTCTTTCCTGCAGGACATGTGGCTTGGTAACTAGCTATAACTCTTTCTTGTTGCTACTGAATACCTAAAAACAGACCAAAATTTTGCTAAATCAGAAAAACAAATAAATATTCAGTGATATAATATTGACATAATAAAAGATGCCGGTTTATCCAGTTAGTTCCTAGCATCGTTATAAATTCTACAAATCATGATGATTTTAAAACAAAAATTTAGTATTATTTTTAATCCACAAATAAGAAGAGGTACTAATTTTGTTTCCTGGATCATAGTAGTTTGCTGGTGAGTAAGGGTTTTTAAATTTTGTTCGAAGAAATCCAATGGCTTACCAGCTTTCTTGGGATATTTATTTGAGATATAATACATAAGCTTTGATGGTTTCTTACTTGCAGTTCATAATACCCATTGTAGTTTATTATTGATGATTATAAAACCTTGTTTCAAGTATCTGTCATCATAAAGTATAATTTTTTCAGTTTTGATATACAGTAAAAGTCCGGTTATCCGAGTTCCGATTATCCGAGCCGCCGGCTTAACCGAGGAAAATTTTTTAAATATGGTAGGGAGCTTTTATGAAGACATGGAATATTTTTCCAAATAAAGTGTGTACAATATTAAGTGTGGTACTGTAGCGCTTGCGTGTATCGCAACTTTATTGCTTCACAAATTAGTTTTACGCTATAAATAAATTGTATTATTTCAGTTTCAATACGTTTTTTTGATTCATTGCAACCCCTTCCCTTAACTTCCGGTTACCTGAGTTTTTCTTTATCCGAGGTGGTCCCGGTCCCGTTTACCTCGGATAATCGGACTTCTACTGTACTTCCTCCACTGCCACTTGCACCAGACATGGAGGGATGTGCAGTTGTTTAGAGGAACTTTTCTACTTTATTCTCACTCACAGCAAAATATTTCCATTCTTGCTGGCATACTTGAACAACTGACTGCAGTGAACAAAAACAAACTGTTCCTATACTTCTGCTGACCTTCTCCCCGCCCTCCTCTTTCACTTCCTGCACTGCCACAGTGGCAAAGAATATATCGCTGCTCACAAGAGTTCACTTGACTACTTTGCACAAAACTTGATTTCTCAATAAGTAAGTATAGTCTCAATAAAAAGAAAATTAGATATGTCATTTTTTAAATCACATAGTTTTATTATGGACCTGGGGGGGTCGTGAATTATTATTAATTTTTTTTTTTTTTTGTATAAAGGTCTTATATTCCTGAAGGTTGAAAATCACTGCATTAAAAGATAGGAGGAAATCAAAGAGACTGGTGCTCGGGTGGAAAGAGTACATGTCGACTGAAATGTGGATAGATTTATAGAAAGATCTTTATTGAATAGAAAGATGTTTTCAGTCCATACATAAAGTATCTTACTAAGACTAATATCTTTTCAAAGTGACTGCTAGTTGTTTATGTATTATTAATGAATAGTTAGAATTTTAGTGGTATAGAGTTTTTGAATCGAGAAAGCTCCAGTTTAAAACCCAGTTTGGGCCATACTTCTTGTGGTCCACTAAATTGACCCTCACTTCTGATGTAGTCTTTCTTTCCTCTTGTAAAATATGCTTCTTGGTTCAGTTTTCATCTGTAACAGTTGGACCATTTTAGCCAGTAATATTACTGGATTACGTTAGGTGACCACAGCAGAAGTGGATTGACAGTGAATTAAAACTATGTCACTTAACCTGGTTGATCAGTGGGGACTCTCAGTCAATCTCACACATCATTAATTTGTTAAATGTAAATGTTATCACTATCATTTCTACAAAAGTCTCTTTAACAGTTTGTATTTAATGTGTTTTCCCCCTTATATTAGCATTGGAAGTAAGTGGGATTTAGAATTTAACTTACAGTATCCTCTCATGTTACGAATGTGTGGTTGTGAATGTGTGTAGTTGAATGTGAATACAGAAGTTGTGTGGCAATTTAATGTGGAAAATATTTGCATTTGGTAGAGCCTGAAGAATATTAGTAAAATTGTCTTCGTTCGTGATAGCCATGTGCTAGCTTCATTTAGCCAAGGCATTTTATCCTGCTGTTGTGGTTAAGATTTTTTTTTTTTTTTCACTGTAATACTTAATATACTGGCATATCATTTTATGATGCAATTACAAAATATTCTGCAGTGGACACGAGTATTTCACTGAGCCTGATGGGTGAGGCCGCATTTATATGATGCGAGTTGACTGGAACAACAGTTGGCCTGACCATCGGTGGTGGGGGTAAGACAGTGGACTAGCATGCTAGTAATAATTTGAAGACAGTCCACTGCCCACTATCAGGACAGTTCTCTACTCCTAAATTGTGATCTTGTTGAAAATAGTATGTCTATATTACAACAAGGAATTAACATTGTAGCTAATTTGATGATTATAATGTTAAATGATATGAAGAATAACAAAATAAAACGTAGAAAATGGTTAAAAGAGTGCATATTAAAAAGAAATGCTTTAAATGCCTCAGTGCCTTTTTTAAAAATAAAGTTGCAAGTGAAAATGTAAAGTTACATCATTTAAGACTAAATGTATCTCAGTTTGAAGAGCTATTGTGAAATATTTTTCCAATACATAAAAAATGACATCATTATGAATCAATTTTTTGATAGCAGAGTCTCTAAAAACCTTGTTCTTATGATTTTTATTCTTAAAATTCCACAGAATTTCCTCACTTTCATGCAATTCTAAAGATTTTAATACCTCTGCTTCACTCCGCTTACATGACTTGTTAGTTGTCGCCATCTTGATTGTTGAACTCGCACTCCAAAAGTTGGTCGTGAACCGAGTCCACTATCCTCAGATAACTGTCTGTCTTGTACCTGTTGTCATGAGGAGAGTGGACTATCCAGTGCTGCGTGCTCAGCAAGACGTACACTCATTCCAGTCAACTCGCACCGTGTAAATGGGGCATGAGTGCCAACGATCAAGCCTGTCATTCGACAGGATTTGTGTTCAATTCTCTGTCCGGCCTTCTAGATTTCAGTTTTCCATGGTTTCCTAAAATCACTCCAAGAGAATGCTGAGATGGTTCCTTCAAAAGGCAATGGTATAATTCCTTTCCATATCCTCTCCTGACTCTAATTACCTTTAATGTCAACAAGCCATAAAGCCTGAAACAAAAATAATTGTTTCTTGCCCTATGGTTAACAGAAATTTATCAAGGAATCAGTGACATGGCCATTCTGTGATGAATTTTTCAAATTTATTCAGAAACTAACTTGGTCATAAGGTGTCCTGAAAACAGTATAAATGAAGGGGTAGTGTACTGGGTTCACCAATTTGACACACTCACGAGAAAAGGTTAATTAGGGAAATCAGAAGCGCTGTTGAACTGGTTGTCGGGGATTATTACTAGGCGGGTAGGTGGAGGATGAGTGCTTAGGAGTGTGTAATCAGTTATTCACAGCCAGAAATAATTGGCCTACTGTGTATGACAACACCTCCAATTGAGGGTTATAAAGTTTCGTATCAAAATATTATAAAATGTATTATTCATTTTTTGTGTTAGTCATTGATCTACTACTATAATACCTGGTAAGCAATAAGTTTCCTTTCCATATCATTTTATGTTTATAAATAGACACATCGTAAATCTAGTTTTGAACTAGACTTTTATTTTCACCAGGCCCATTTGTTGTCCAAACTAAGGTCATGCCATAGGCTGACGCATGAACCACGACGTGTTTTTGGACTATTCTTGAAGGATTTGGGTATGCCTCCAGAGGAAGCAATATCCTTCTGGAAGCAAGAGTATTCCCGTCCTGGCAACTCTTCTTGCAGCTGCACTCATTCCTGGCAGAAGGATGCACCAAGGCTTCTCTACAACATCCGCCATATGTATGGCCTTGAAGGCAGTCGCATCACTTACCGTGCACATTCATGTACATATTTGCAGGTAAGATCCTTTCATTGCTAGCGAAGTGAATATTTCATTAAATATGTACTTTGGCCTTCAAAATATGTTTGTTTGAGACTAAGATTAAATAAGAAATTCTCATTTTACATTACTCAAACATTTGCAGTGAAGACTGTGAAAGGATGAGCCAGGGTATTGTGCATTTCTTCAACTGTTCATTTTTTTTTAAAAATTATCTCAAAAAGGTTCTTTATAAAAGAAAAAAGTGTCAAAAATATTACCACTGCTCTTTTAATAATTTCTATACTATATTTTATTTGATGAAAGATCTATTTGCATGAAATAATAATTACAAACTCCATATTTCAAATAAACACACTACCTTTGTTTAAGTTTACTGAGTTTGTTGGATAAGCGATAATGATTTGGTCTCTCATTTGGGAGGATATGGATTCGAGTTGCCATCTGGCCATCCAGATTTCGGTTTCTTCACAATTTCCCGAAATCACTCAAGTTAAATGCTGGGATGGTTCCTTCCTGTTCATTGCGCCCAGTCCTTTCCTGCCTCTGACCACCATGATATCAATCGTGCGTAAAGCCATAATCGAAAAGCAAAGAAATAACAAACTTAAAGTTTTACATTCTGTCTGGCTCCTGAGCTTCTTACCAAAGCAAGCCAATTATATATTGTAAATGCTTGTAGCTCATCACGGTAATTTACCTTTTATCCAAATGTACAATACTGTGTTTTATTGGAATGTTGATGCTGTTATGTGATACATCGTGCACAATTACAATCAAGACTGTTTACTTCTTTTGGGTCGTCTTAAACCAACAACTCTTTCCTCTGAATGTCATTCATTATGTCTGTGATCTGGAAAAGGACTGAGCAGACACCTATCCATTACCAATTTTTCTTTCTAAAGCTTGCAGTATTTTTGTATTACTTTTTTTAATAGAAGTGCCAAACTATAACTGTGTCATTCTTTGATGTCTGATTAAATCAACTGTAGAATTCGAAACTAAACATTTTGTTGTTGACATGCCAATTGTTCAACATACAGTTGACAGTCAAAACATGTGAGAAGCCTGCAGTTCTCACTTGAGGTCAACTGGACATTTTTCCAGAATATTTCAGTAAATTACGTACATGGAATAGATAGTTTCCAAGAATTTAATAAGTTTGTAAAATATGTAGTTATTTAAAAATTTCGATTAAAACTGTAGCTGCAAATGATTAATTAGTCCTTACTGAAAAGTCAATCAAAATCCATAACATTGTGGTGATATATGGTACCTCCTTCCCCTCTACGTTACAGTTCAGGAATACAAGTGAGAGTGGGAATGAATTAAAAGAAACTGCTAATGGAAAGTGTAATGTTTTCTTTTTGTAAAATTCATAAATAAAATTTTGAAGATAATCTTAATTTGAACATTTGGTTAAGTCTTATTCCTTAATTACATTGCGTCCCTTTCACATTGCAGTAGTTACATTGGATGATCAAGATATTTTTTTTTTTTGCTGTCTTCAGTCTTTCGACTGGTTTGATTGCAATTTTCCATCCCTTCCTATCTTGTGCCAACCTCTTCATCTCTACATACCCCTTACAACCAACGTCCTCAGATATCTGCTTCATATTTTCTAATCTCTGTTTTCCTCTACAGTTTTTACCTTCGACTGTTCCCTTCCACCAGCAAGTTAACCAATCCTGCATGTCTCAAAATATGACCTACTAGCCTGTCTCTTCTTTCTGTAAGCTATTTCCACAAACTTCTTTCCTCACCCATCATTTCCAAAACTTGTTCATTTCTTACTTCATCTGTTCACTTAATTTTCAGCATTCTTCTGTAGCACCACATTTCAAATGCTTCAATATTATTTCTTTCTGGTATTCCTAAAGTCCATGTCTCGCTTCCATAAAGTGCTGTGCTCCGCACATAGATTTTTATTAAGTTCTTTCTAATTCCTAGATCAATATTTGAAACAAAAAGATTTCTCTTTTTAGTTATTAATAATAATAACTAAATAGTTATTAATAATAATAATTGCAATATAACTGATGGCCCAATAGCAATTAACCCCCACATCTACTTTGCATTTCATGAATTTTTACTCCAAATTCTCTGTGCTTTAAGGTAAATTGTTCAGTAACTTCCTCAATTATTGCTTAATTCCTTTTTTTATCGTATCCGTTCATAACGGTATTCTGGTGTAATTTGTATAAACAAATCTAGCTGCTATCCTCTGTTTTCAAAGAGCTGAAATAGGATTCATTGTAAGACAGGAGGAGGGTGAAGAGGATCATCGGAGTGTTCAAGTCATATATTGGTGATGAGGCATGGGAAGATTTTGGTGTAAGAATTAAAAGTAATGCAAAGAAGCGAAAATATGACCATGACCGCAAGCTGGCACTCGATTTCAGGCACAAGGGTGTAAGAAAATTCTCTTTTTTGGGTAAGGGTGTCAGGGATTGGAATAAGTTGCCAAGAGAAATGATGAATAATTTACCAAAAACGTTGAAATAATTTAAAGTTAAAATTTGCACAGGGCAAATGTAGGTGGTTGCAGGAAAGGAGGAAGATGGGTGTGTAGGGAAATTGCCACCGGAGTGTGCGCTCCATTGCTATTTAATTAAATATTATTATTATTATATTCCTCCACTGCCCCAGGCACTGTATTTGATACCCGCAATGTGGTTTCCGTGCTATCCCTGTTCCCTTATTCCATGGTGCATTCCTTCATTCTCTCCAACTGGATAACATTCAAAAATATTCAATTGTCTTGAAATGAAGTTGTTTCTGTATCAAATGAACATATAATATTGTTATTAAATGTTACGTCTGTATGATTCATTTAAAATTGCCAAATAAAATATGCTTATTAGATAAGTTATTTAAATTATTATTTTTAATAGTTGCTGAAATGCCATAGTTTAAATTCTTAGAAATTATCAGTCTTGTGGCTAAAGTATTTACCAGGAACGTTAATGTACTCTAATCCATTGGTCCTTAATTTAAATTTCTCCTAAAAATCTAAACAGTGTAGATGGCTACTCGGTATCTTTAAATTTATTGTCTCTGTGCAGAAGCAAGGTACACATCCACTGAAATCTTTTATTTTTGACATGCTGTTATAACATGCAGCACCAGTGCCAACTTATATGTATAGTGTGTAAATATCAGTTGAAAGAAGTAGAGATAATGCAGCATCCTTAACTATTTATACACTATAGTAGGTGGAGAAGCACTCAGGACAATTGGGAAAAAAGGGTTAATGTGTTATAAAGATTCAAGTCCAAAGACTTGGTGTTTGTTGGTGGTATTGTTCTGCCAGGATATAAGAATTGTAGAAAAAGTCTGGGTGAAATGAAAAAAAAAAAAAATATTGGAAGTGGAATTTTCCTAGCACAAACAAATACAGGGCAGAACTCCTCAATAATGTAAAATTAGTTAAAGAAAATAATAACTGATCAAACTTAAAAGTTAAACAAAGATGAAAGTAATTGATATAGGTAACTGAGGAAGCAGGCAGTAAATTGTGAATGGAGATGCCAATATCAGCTGAAGATGGAAAGAGATGAATAACTGAATCAAAATGAGACAAGCAAATAATGACAAAAGACATGAGGCCGGAGAAAGGAACTATTGCCACAGTTAACATCCCTTAATCTCAGTTACTCACTCAACCATCATTAGATTTGCAGTAGAATATCATATTTTGTGCCAAACTTCCATTGTTCTTTGTAAGTCCATACCGAGCATAGTGGGTGAACAGTTAACTTTCTGACTTTGCATTTGGGAGGATGCGGGTTCGATTCCCCGTCCGGGCATCCAGATTTGGGTTTTAGGTGGTTTCTCCAAATCACTCCAGGTGAATGCTGGGATTCTTCCTTTATAAAGGCCATGGCTGAATTCCTTCCCGTTCCTTGTCTCCAGTCCCATTCCGCCTATAATGACCTTAGCCGTCAATGAGGCGTAAAGCCATAAGTAAATAAATAAACAAATTGTAACTCCATGTTTTTTGTGAACCTGGCCATTCTGCTATCACCTGTAGTAATCAATGGATTCTTTTCTTATTTATTTGCCTTGTGAAAGTTGAGCATATGTCATCAACAGCAAACGTTTGAGATAGTGTAGTCACAAGTAATTTTTGGATGTTGAGAAGTTAATTGTGATTGGTTGATTTTACAGGAAAGGGTGTCTGGTGAAGGGGGCTGCCCATTTGCAAATTTTGAGCGTGAGAACCTGCTGGAAACTTTGTCACCCACAGTGAAGTCACAGCCTGACTCTTTGGAGGCCATTCTCTCACTGGCTGCAAAATCACCATGCCGCGCTTGTGCTTTGCATCTCGCTGCCACTCACCCATGGGCTTCTGTACCCTCAGAAATCAGCTCTCCTGTGCAGTACTACAGCCAGGCCCTAACTGCACAGAAAGGCGATTATTCGTCTTCGTCTTTCACCTTTTGAACGCATATGGCAGCTCATAATGAATGTGAACCTGTTTGATCTCATATCACCAAGTCCCAACCGTTTTTTTGCATCAGTTTTCATTATTTATGTTGTTTTGTGATTCTTGTAACTGGACCTTTATTTAGATATGATCCAATTGTACTGGAAACAGATTAGTCACAATTGAGTGCTATATGCTATGATTTTTAATTTCTTAAAATGCAGTATTGTCAAGTCTTATATTGGCAGAACATTAGAATCATTGTTATTAAACCAGTTGTTAATTTCTTAAAATGCAGTATTTTCAAGTATTATATTGGCAGAACATTAGAATCATTGTTATTTAAGCAATTTTTAGTATATTTTCAGTATTTTTTTTCAGTATTTAATTTGCCACATAATCACTGAAACACTGTTGTTTTTTGAATATTTCAATTTAGAATTTAAACTTTACTCAGAGTCAACTAAATTAGAATCAAAGTTGATTAGTTGTGACAAAATGTGTACACTACGATTTTTTTTAAGTTCTCGTACAAAGTGTTTGATTTCTTGAGACACAGTATTGCCAAGTTTTATATTGGCAAACCTTATTTAGAATCAGTTATTTAAACAGTTCTTATGTTTCTATTCAGTTTTGATTTACAAAATGTTGTTTTGTGAACATTCCAGTCCAGAATTTAAACTTTCTTTAGACAAGAATAAATTGAAATCATATTTGATTAGTTGTGACTGAATTCTATATTCTAAGATTTTAACAAAGTGTTTTCAAGCAAACTATTTGATTTCTTGAACCAAAATATTGTTAAGTTTTATTTTGGCAAACCTTGTTTAGAATCATTGTTGTAAAAATAATTGTTAAGTTTATTTTGTGTGATTCAAAAAAATTGACACTGAGTTTCAGCACCTTTATTTACCTTTGTTATTTATTCTGTAGTCCTCATAAATTAAAATTTTTGTTATTATTTATAAATTTTCTTTGTTTTTTTCTTTACTTTTTTTTTAAAAAAAAATCTTTTATGCACATCTTATGTTTAGCCGTTAGTGATTTATTTCATTAGCAACATCAGTTATTATGAGACTTCAGATCCCAACTAATTTGACAGCTGCTTCATTTGTGGTACTTTACAAGCCTTATTTTACTGCTTAAAGTAAGATCTTTACAAAATCTAGTTTTTAATCTGGCATTGTGAGAAATTAGATCACTTCAAATTACACCAAGGAATTATCAGTTGTCTATATAACTGAATTCTGTATTTTGCTGCTTAGAAAAGAAATTAAACAGTTGCTGCAGGTGCTGTGCACTGTGATGTATGGTAGCAATTCTGTGGTATACAGCCCTGAAAAAATGTCATACCGAGAAGGGAAACAACTAGATTTTTTAGCATCAGACACCGAGTTCTAAATAATCAATATCTTCTGCCATTTTGTGTTCATAGTTTTTGAGAGCTATAATTTTTGTCTGCTGCAGAAAGTTTTAATTTCAAGATGTAATTGCTGGTACAGTTGTTTATGCCTGTTTGTGGTTGAGGTGTCTGTAATTTCATTTTACTTTTGCATTATTAAAAATCATTTAACTATATCAAGGAAATGCCGCTACTTGCTCATTCGTATAATTTTTGATGCAGCTTTTTGTTGTAAATCTGTTTTACTGTTTCTTAGAAGTAAAATGCACAAGATCTTAAATATTCTTCCTTTCAGTGGTAGACAGAAATATAAAAATCTGCAATCAGTACTCGCAAAATATCAGCAGATCTACCTGCTACATTATCAGTAAAGGGTTGGACTTTTTGCTCATTCGGAGCTGAATGGATGAGTAGAATCCGAGATCGCTTCTTATCTGTAATAATCTTGACTATAGGCTTGTTTAACATAAACTCATTGTTGAGTCTTAATGGTCAATTAAACAGGTCAGTTGTGCATTATACCCTAGGGATAAGCTAGACAGATGTTAGTGAGCATTTGTCTGCCTTCACTTTTCAAAATTTGTACATTGAGCTCATTGTTCAATAAATCTAGCAATGAAATTATTTCTGAAACATATAAGAAGATATCAAAAAGTTCTAAAGACGACTGCAGTAAAATATAATGACCTCTAAATAGTGATTTATTTTTCTTAGGAAAATCTAAACGTTTTATTAATACTAAAACAAAAATTTCATCAAATTATTGTTCTTGTAGTTCCTGCAGAAGCAACTGGTAAAAATAGTGAATGCTAAAATGGATTTATTACTACTTCAGAGACAGATATTGTACAAAACTGTTTGATATTGTACAAGAAATCTTTTTAATTATTTTTTGCTGTCGTCAGTCTTTTGACTGGCTTGATGCAATCCTCCATCCCTTCCTATCTTGTGTTAACCTCTTCATCCCTACATATCCCTTACAACCCACATCCTCAATTATCTGCTTCATGTATTCTAATCTCTGTCTTCCTCTACAGTTCTTACCTTCGACAGTTCCCTCCACCAGCAAATTAACCAATCCAGCATGTCTCAAACTATGACCTACAGGCCTGTCTCTTCTTTCCGTAAGCTTCTTCCGCATACTTCTTTCCTCACCCATCATTTCCAAAACTCGCTCATTTCTTACTTTGTCTGCCCACTCAATTTTCAGCATTATTCTGTAGCACCACATTTCAAATGCTTCAATTTTCTTTTTTTCCGGTATTCCTAAAGTGCTGTTTCTAATTCCTAGATCAATATTTGAAACTAAACGATTTCTCTTTTTCATGAAGGCTCTTTTTCCTAGTGCTATTCTGTTTTTAACATCATTCCTGGTTCGGCCATTGGTTTTAATTTTTCTTCCCAAGTAACAGAATTCACTTACTTCTCCAATTGCATCCGATCCTATTTTTATGTTTAATCTACTAGTATCGGTATCATTTCTGCTACATTTCATAACTTTAGTCTTGCTTTGATTTATATTCAGTCCAAAATCTTCCTTCAGTATATTGTTCATGCCATTCAGTCATTTCTCAATATCCTCAGCCCTTTCTGCTAACAAGACAATGTCATCAGCAAATCGTAGCATACTGATTTTTTCTCCCTGAACACTTATGCCACATGGAAAATTTTCTTTTACTTTTTTTATCGCTTCCTCTACATACAAGTTGAATACTAACGGGGATAGACTACAACCTTGTATCACAGCCTTTTTAACTGATGCTTGCCTCTCATGATTCTCTACATTTATTACAGCCATTTGATTCTTATATAGTTTATAAAGTATTCTTCTATCTCGATATTTTAGACCTGACTTCTTTAAAATTTTTAACGTCTTGTCCTACCTTGTGTTTTAAGGAAGATAAATTGAAAATCTCCAGAGAAAATGCTTTTTTAACAGTAATAAGGTGAGCCACTGAATATGATGAAATTCAAGTTTCATTTTTGGTAACTGTGCAAGTTAAAGGGAGCCACTGTTTTAACCCTTTCCTACCGGCTATTGGGGAAAAAAGGGAAATTTATAATTTCAATTATATATTTGTATAAAGGTACTTGAAATTAAACACACATATTTTTTTCAAAATTTTTTGGAACTCTAAGTGCTAATTACTAAGCCGGTACTTATAAGTACCGTCAGGGACTTAGTGTATCACAGGATGTACAGAAATAGCAATTGAAATCAATTATGCTCATAATGGTATGAAATGTTTGCGTCATGATATTTAAAAAAAAAAAAAAAAAAAAAAACAATTCTTTTTGCTCATTCAGACACAAAAGGCATTGTACTGCAACATTTGGAATGATGTTTTGACTGTATTTTCTTCATTCTACATACTTCACATCTTCATCTGATTTTTACAATTTAGGGACAGTGTATACCTCTGTTTCCCAATCTTACATCTCTCATTGTGGAATAGTATGACTTGTGTTGTTTGAATGGATGAGGGCTTGGTGAAATATATATAGATGACCTTTTATTCTTACCGATAACCTTCATAGTCATCATACCTTGTGCAAAGGATCTTCTAAAATGTTTTACAGACTTTTTTACAAATATCGGACCATTTATGTTATAGGCATTGACAAATACAACATCCAGAATTCCCAAAAACAATCTTTACCATGATTTTGGTAATCTGTCAGCATTGCACAAAGTCATCAGCTGACCAGCAGTATCAACCCCACACACATGAAGGTATTGTAGTCCTTGACGACTCCTGAGCATGAAATTGTCGACTTCAATCCATCTTTTTCTTTGCATATAACTAGTGGGGTAACAACAGGGTGGCAGGATGGGTAAAATGCTATGGGACCTACTGCCGGAGGTGGCCCCCGATGACCGGCTAGTGATCCACCAGGTCACCAATCCAACCCGAGAGAGAGCCCATCTGTTGAAGTTGCCATTGAGCCCAACCAGTGTAGTGGAGTTTCACAGCTGCCATGAAAATTTTATACTAAATGTATGACCTTTTTATCCTTCCATTTCCAGTAGCAAATACCTAGGTTTGTAAATTCATTGTCACAATCTCCTCTTTTTAGTTTTCCATCAACAGGTTGTTAGAAAGTCCCTTCCAGTAGGGTCTGATTCTCCCACAAACAAAAGTTGTTTCCGTTTTTTAATAATGAAACTGATGAAAAATAATGATAATACTAGATAACATCATCATTGCTCCATTTTTTTTCAGTAAATTCCAAGACCACTCTTTGACCTAATGAGTAATCTGAGAACATTCCAGTCATTTATTCATTTTTGCCTTGATAAATTAAAGAGAAGAGCTGATAAATTATAAACTTCTAAGAGAAGAGCTTCAATCAGAGCGTATTTCATAAAAAATATCCATTTGAAAATATCTAAAACAATGATAAAACCAATTGTATACTTGCTAAATCTATTGACCAATAATCTGTATAAAACTACCCAGAACTCCCTGACGGTACTTATAAGTCCACGTTGGTTTTTCTAGATTATTTAGTAAAGAAACTAGAAAAACATATTTTATAGGTAGAAAATATATGGTTAAATGTTCAAACTAAAAAAGTAATAACAGAAATTGACACTTACCAAGTAAATTATCATCTAAAAATTCATTGTAATGTACCACTTGTTACTTTGGTCAGTATGCTGTCAAGCCACAACTTAGAAAATTAATTTCTCGGCATTTTCACGCAGAATTTAAAAATAAATATTGTCACTATCTGACTTAATCATACAACAATATATCAACAGGCTTAACAATGCAGTGGACACTGGCATTGTTGAATTATATGGTGGTAAATACAGTGGTACTTATAAGTACCATCAGGAAGGAAAGGGTTAAAGAAATAATTGCTCTTCCTTGAAATGGAAAGGGATCCACATAGTGGACAGCAAAACAAGAGCTGAAGAGAATGCAAAAGTGGACAGCTACATTTATTTACAAAATTTACCACTGCTTTGATAAGTGAGATGTTTTGGAAGATGATGAAGGTGGTGATAAAGTATGTAAGATATACAGTGGCAAATAGTAACTGAGGAATTATGAATGAATAGTTTGGAAGGGAAGGTATCACACAATGACAATATATTGGCTCTCAGTTTTACTAGTGATGGAATGGGGAATTTTTAGATGAGGGTGTCCTAGTGCTAGAATAAATTATTGAGGGAGATATTACAATTTATTTCTAACAATGAAAGAATTTAAAGTAGAAATCCATTTAATGTATATTATATTCGTAGAGAAATTTTTCCATTGGTGTTATGTGAAATTATTATGTAATTGAAGGGTTATATGGCTGAAACAAAATAGTTTCCTAGCTCCTGGGATGGTTGTGTCAGTATTGGTGAGTTGTACTTAGTAGAACATGTTAAAAACATATCAGTGTAGTTTTGCTCTAGAAGTTCCTAAGCAGTTTGGCCAAACATCTGCATTTAATACTAGGATATGGCACCATACCAAGAGAGAAACCCTGATGTTGAATTACTGTATACCAGCTGTTATTTGATTATTCAGGCTTTCTGCTGATGGCTATCATATGACACATTCTGGTATTGTAACTGAAAGTGCAAAACCATAATATCATAACAATAACCACAAGATTAATATATTTTCTAATTCAAAACATATGTATTACTTTTTTATGCTGTGCAGGGATGTAAGCAAAATTAAAATTTCCAACTGCAACATTTTTAATTTAAATAGCAGAAATATTTTATTTTTATAACAAAAGCTCAAAAATATTTACATATATTCTTGATTATATACATAATTTTTTTGCTATTTACTGGTATTGTACATATTTATACAGGGGGAAAAAAACATACAGAATGTTATAACAATTATGTAAGTTGTAAATAAGTTAGTCTTTGTAATAAATCCAGATTTCAGTATATTTAGTTATCACTTTTCACATTCCAAATATCTTTTTCTTACACTTTTATTAATTCAGGAAAAGATTGGTAGGTTGTTTAGCATGAGCATGCTGTGAAACACATTCAAACAATTAATTACATCAGACTTAAAAGATATCAGCAACATATGAAATCATTATTATTATTAAAGCACAGTTGTCTCTTGTTTTCAAACATATCACCTTGCTTTCCTTTACATATTTCACTGAAGTTCTCCAAGAAGAAATGTAAATCATTATATGTGTATATGTACATTCTGAAGAGAAGATTTTTCAGCACTTTTGTTGTTTTCATAAAAAAATAATTGCATTTTAAAGTGATTTTTCTTAATCATATGTTTAAATTCCTCGTATTGAAAGAAAAATGGCACAAAGTCTTTAACAAAATTATTGATTTCAAATATAAAATGTTAGGGGAAGAGGTTCACATAATCACTTTCTAAAATCTATTAAAACCTTTGTACAACAGAACAACTGTCAAATTATTTATAGAATATACTCCTGTCTTGATTCATTAACCATTTCGCAAATTAACGTATATCTCAATTACATTATATAGGAATTTGTTGAAACATTTTCCTCATTAGGCATAATGGAAGTGGTCTGAAGGAGTTGGGTATTAACTGGTAATCATTTAGAAGCAAGATGGTATTTTCATTTATCTATAAGAACAGACTTTAAATAGAATCAGCTGAGAATGTCGATAAGGTCATATTTTTTATCATCATTTTTTAAGTTCTAAGTAAAACTGAATGTGAGGAGATTGTTGGTAGATATACTATTGTAGTCTGAAGTTCAGACTTTTATAAAAATTAACTGAATGCCATTTCAGTTAGCTGATTTCAAGTAATTACCTAGTTTTAATTATATTAAAAGTTGGATACAAAATTTCAGATACATGTAACCTGTTTAAAAATTGTCATTCGTATTCCAAAATAATGTAATGGAAATGAAAATTTCTGCTTAATAATACAGGGGATCCAACAAATAGTGTTTTCTGTGAGCAGCATAATTCCTCCATTAAAAACTGTGATTCAATCCATTAGTAAGGTTGATGATAAATCCTTGTCATTAAATTCAGTATGTCTTGACATATAAATGGAAAACAGTCCCCAGATATAATTTTGTCATCATTTTGTACAGCTTGCTGTATTTAAATTTTGTTTGGTACAATCTTAATGACTTAACACATATCTCTCTAAAATTTATACAAATAAATGCAAATTAATTCCTTGAACTAGTATGTTTCAACATGACTATTGACAGTGCCAACATTCACTTGAATAGATTCATTGATACATATAATAGCAATATTTGTACAAAAATCTCAATTCACTGTATGATAAGCTAGACTTGTTGTTATATTTAGCTCATACTATTACATGATTAATATGCTTGGTATTTGCCTCGTTTCCTTTCTTTCATTACTAAGGTGTTATCTGAAATGCTGCATAAAAATAAAATTAACTCAGTTTAAAGAAGCATTATTTCAAATCTGTGTTGTAAAAAGTGGGTGAGCAAAATGCCCTAAAAGTAATTAAATTAAAATTACTAAGAAATCATCTCCTCAAGTGGACTTGTTCTGAATATTTGTATTAATATCTGAAAGGACCATTATTATTTTCACCAACATCATAATCAAGAGTAATGCTGTTTTTAGACAAACAGTTCCTAATTCAGCTATTTTCTATTTGTTCTCTGTTATTACCAATAATTAAATTTATATTCATTTATATAATCAATTGCAAATGAACATTTTCTCAGTTTATTTTCTCCGTATGCGTTTCATTCCAATTTAAGGCGCATCTTCAATGTTCATTTTGCAGTATTGATCTGGCTAGAAAGATGATTGAATAATCTGCCATTCTGCTTCGAACTGAATGTAAATACTACACTACACTGTACCTTACCAGTATTTTCAACACCTCTTGTTGTAATTAATTTGTCAGAGATTATTCTTACAATGAAGTATACAGTGTCTTCATTCGGCTCCAACAAACAAATAAATACTGTGAAAAATTGGGTACAGTGTAGTGTATTGTGTTTTAAGTTGGAAATGCTATGAGCATTCTTCCAATCCGATCAATGTAACAGAATGAATGTTGATACTGCGATAGAACAGACGTGAAAGAGAAATACTTATAATTCTCTGATGAGACTCCTAAAAACTGAGTGAAATGTGTATGGGGAAAATAAACAACAAAGAAAATTCTATTGCATTGGTGTAATAATGATTATATAAATTGATTAACTGCACTTGAGGAACATGGCCCATAGTTTTTACTATATTTATAAGTTGATTTGCAAATCTAAAGAGTCCACATACAAAATTTAGAATCACTTAAAAATTTAAAGCAAAAATTTTTAATTTATGACTCATGAAATTCATTAATTTAAACTTGTTTCAAGTTAAATTAATTTCAGCTTCCAGATGTATGATTAGACATTAAAAAACATTTCCTAAATACTGTTCATCACTATAGTACATATAATCAAAAGATTCCTGCAAATAACTGAATATGCCCTGCTTCTTGTTAGTAAATTTAAAGCTATGATTTTCAGATATTTCCTGCAGTGTTTCAATTACTTCATTTCACTGCTCATTAAGGACTTATTTCATTAAGATAGAATGTAGTATACAGACACACAACACCAATCTGGTAAATATTACACAGTTCGTATTCGGAAGAGAAAAATCACTCATTTTTCATGGTTTATAATTTTGTTTGCAAAAAAATTAATCTACACAGTGTAAAAGACAAAATCAACAGATGTAACTGCTATCATAAAATTTAGGGTATTTATTATCAAGGTCGTTTTAATGTCATTTATAATGTTTATATATGTTACTGTTAAAAAGTACTCTGCTTCATATTCACTATCACATCGAGCTTTTATGAAATTTTATTTTGAAGATTGTTCAAGTAGACAAAGGTGCTTAGTCTTAACATTTTTATGGTATCCAATTTAGCATGGGAAAGGAACTTGAAAATTAACTGTTTGTCTGTCACCATTATCCTATTGTTATTAACAACTGTAAAGTGAATTTAAAAAAATGTTAGAGGAAGTAAACCCAACTTTTTCCAATTATAATTTTTTTTTTTTAAAGGAGGGGAAGGGGGTATTGATGTATTAAATATTTTGAGAGAAAAAAGGGAGACTGATCCAATATTCACATTATTGCTCCTACCTGGCATGTTTCCAAAACTATTGTGTTTTTATTTTCCTCTTTTTTTTGTTTTTACAATCCTTCCTCTAGCTTTAGTAAATAATGAGTTTACTTTCACTTTCATTGTCCATTCATATTGTCTTGTAGTAATGTTTCCTTTTACATTTATTACTGTATTTATGGAAAGGAAAGTTTGTTCCAATATCTGCTTATTTTTAACTTTTACAAGATAAATTTGAGTAAACATAAAAGCTCTACTTTTTTGCCTTTTTGATAATAGTTTTTGTCACAAATAGTATTAATTATCAAAATGTCTATAGACAATAGTCACTTTCAATTACTACATTGTATTATTTTTTTACTGGCTTCATCCAAACAGACATAGAATATCAACAGTTTGTAAGGATTATTTAATATACTCCCACAGGACATTAAAAAATGACTTTAATGAATTTATATAATGACAGGTCTAAATTTTGTGGTAGACAATAAATCCATTTCAGCCATTATCAGATCTCTTCTGACAGAAAACATTTGATGCTGGTATGGCATCAGATTGAAAATTAAATATTAATTAAGACTAGATTAATAAGTTAGCACTTACAACAGATAATAGTACCCACTGACATGAAACTTCTAGCAGACATTGTTGGGTAGAGAAGCTGCAGCCTTTATATGTCATGAGGTAATTGGATTAACAGCTGATAAAATTAATTCATAAATGTGATGTTGCAGAACATTTTTATAGGAGATAAAGGGGCTGGGCTCAAAACTTGGCTGCAGCTAATCACAATCCTGCTTGCAGTCTAGACATCAAGGCAAATGCCAGTATGGTCACTACTTTCCATCACATATACAGGATAACACCATAATAGATTTGTGCAAAACTCATATGGTTTCTGACAGGTCAAGACTAATTTCTAACACTGCCATTAACTTAGGAAAATACCTTATATGGCTGTGGCTGCTGGATTTTTTTTTGTGAAGTGCCAGAATTTTTAAAAAAAAATACATAATAATTAGTGACTCAGTCAAGTCATGCAGGCTTCTTGCCAGTTACAAATCTGAGCTCGTACTTTGAATAAACTTGTCAATACACAGTATCCTTCAGTACTAGCTGAACCAACACTTTAAAATACATTATTGAACTTACATTACCTGATAGAGAAAATTTGATTTAGTGGCTTTGTAATATTAAAATACAATAATGTTTATATTTTTCACAAAAAAATTCTCTACTGTGCATCCAGGGTATCTGCAATGAATGATAGAGAAATGTAAATGATAGTATGGGATGTATGGCTGCACGTAGTTCAGTAGCCAAAGGCACCAGGTACAAGGCACTTTGTAAGTATGAATACAACAGAACAGCGAAGTGTTTATGATTATGTCAAAATATAAGTACATCTGTACCTTGGATCTGTCAGCATATATTTAAAAATGCACAACAGTTATAGAAAATCAACTGAGAACATCAGGATGGCTGGCATAGTAGTGGCAACAATTGAAAGTATGTCTGCAACTTCATATATGGTCTTGCATAATGAATATCCTATAATGTTATATTTTGGTTTCAAAATGTTTAATGAGAATTCTGTTTGTTATTTGATTTATATGACTCTTGTAATAATAACTGAAATAGCATGTACGGAATGAATGGTCACAAAGTATTGGATGCATCAGGTGCCATACCCCCAATTAGGCAAGTATAGTTAACTGATCTCTATTAGAAATAACAGGCAAATAATGTCTGTTCTCTTAGTCTGACTTTTGAATTAAAAGGGACTACTGCAGCTCAGAAAAAATAACATAATTTCAGGCAGGTGAAGGAGTCAAGGATTGGAATATACTGAACAATTGACCTGATACATGATATCCAAAAGTAGTTAGAAGGGAAATTGGCATTGGAATATGTGCTCAATCTCAATTATTATTATTATTAACTTAAAAATTTTTCCATGTTTACCAACTTATTGGTGGACAAGGTTTTTCTTTCATCTTGATAAACCAGAGCTGAGTCAGCCCATCAATATGTAACAGGTGAATAATATTAAATTAATACTGCATATGGATACCAATTGCTGCAACTTGAAATAAGCCTGGATCTTGACCAGAGAAATGGTAAATCATGAAAATACCATAAATAACTGCAAGCCAGTGGCGTAACTAGGTCAAGAAGGGCCCCGGTGCAAAAAAATTATTTTGGGCCCTCAAGCCAGATGGGCGACCCTTTTTTTTTTTGCTTTGTGTTGCTGGTAGGGGGCCCCTGAACTGAGGCTGGGGGCCCCTGAGTTGTGCTTTGGGGCCCCTGAGCAGTGAGGGCCTCTTAGTGAGAGGGCTCCCTGTGTCTCAGGGGATCCCTTAGATGACGGTAGAGCAAAAAAAAAAAGTCGCCAGTTTGCCATGGAGGTCCGTGGTCCCTCCGAACTGCGCAGGGGAGCCCCCTAGGTATGCTTGGGGCCCCCTGAGTGTAGGGGCCCCGGTGCACTGCACCGCCTAGCCCCATAGTATCTATGCCCCTGCTGCAAGCTAAGAAGCAGCCCAGGTTGGTCAGCTTGCTGATCTAATGATTACATTTACTGGTGTTCTGAATATATCAGATTTTTCCTTTCAGTATGAACGATACCTTTGGTCACTCACTCTGCAATAGGACCACAATGCCTTGGCAAGTGACTTTCAATTCAAAAGAATAGCAGGTCGGCGTGGTTACTCGTGACTTCGTAACATTTACTGGTATACGAAGTTGCCTTCACTGAGATTCTTCCGCCAAGAAAGCACGACAGATCTTCGATCCATAGTCCGTGAATACAGCTATGATGAAACTCAGAAGAAGCCGGGATTGGTGTGTTCTATGATGCACCGCTTACAGTACTTCTTGACGGCGCGGTATCCCTCGATGGAGATCTGGCAGTCCTGGATGTTGAGATGCTGCAGGCCGCGACAGTAGTAGGCGACACACTGGACGCCTCGATCGGTCACCAAGTCGCACGAGCGTACGCTCAGCTTCTTGAGATTGGGACAGCTCTCTGCGAGTGCTCGCAGTCCCGCGTCGCTGACGTCACACTTGCCGATATCGAGGGCCCGTAGTCGCGGGCAGGACCTGGCTAGCACGGCGACGGCGTCGTCGCTGACTGCCTCGCATCCTCGGGCGTTCAGGTAGCGTAGCTTGTAGCAGCGGCGAGCTACTGCTTTGAGGCCGGCGTCCGATACTCTGCCGCATTTTGCCACAGACAGGTAGCGAAGGGAGGCGCCCAGTTTGGCCAGCTCGTACAGACCGAAGTCCGTCACCTGGGCGCAGTCGGACACGGAGAGCTCGCGCAGTCCTGAGCAAAAGCTCGGCACGTACTTGATGCCAGCGTCTGGAACATCACGTAAGGGGGGACGTTCATGAAAAACACACACTATTTCAAAAATGCACAGTTTTGAAGATATGACAATGAAATTTTGTACCACGCTTTAAATGAAATGAACACATTCACCTATAAATTCCATTGATTATATATATTCAACTTTTTTTTTAAATGAATTTTTAAATTTTTATTTTCAAAAAATAATGTATGTTCCTTTTTCTCAGAAATGATTCAAGAGATTTCTACCAAATTTTCTCTGTTTACATATAGTAAGCTTCTCTCATGAGGTTTTTTGAATAAATCAAATAGGAGAATTTTCATACATTTTTAATTATAATTCTGCAAGTAAAATTTTAAATTCATGCAGAATTCCAAGCACTTTGCCCCATATCTCAGCTGGCAATAAGAATTTCAAAATTTGATCTTGAGACAACATTTATTAGGTTTATAGGAATAAGTGTACAAAATTTCATAATTCTAGCGTACTTAGATTCTGAGGAAAAGGTACATAAACTTAGAAAAACACATTTTTGAGGAAACGCAATTTAAAGTTCAACCTGGTATTGAAGTGCTGCTTCAAAAAGTGGGTGTGACAGGTATGTTGCGTCACACGTTTAATTATTTTTCAGGCACTTCGGATGCGATTTCATCATTGAAACTTTGGGAACTTATTGTCCATGAGTTGTACTAAAAAATAAATTGAAAATTGACATTTTTGGTCAATTTCATGAACGTCCCCCCATAAATCTCAGTAACTACCATAACTTACGCGATGAAGTTGTTTCTGAGATATGGAATACTCCTTAATATATAGATCAACTACGGTACTGATATCAATAACAAAAACTTATTCTTCAATCATCCAAGGCAGCATTTAAGCATAGGTAGCCTAGGAGCCCGCACCACAAACGGGGACCCCCACCACAAAGAGGGGGGGACCCGCGCCACAGGTGGAGGAGGCCCCCCATTGGAAATACCCCCGCCTAGGTTAGTAATAGAACTAAAAAAAAGGTCGCTCATAAATTATTACGCCACTGCCGACAGGAGTCGGGGCCCACAAAGCCTAAATGCAGCCCTGCAATCATCTGATGACAGAATTCCTTACTGAAGTCCACAAAAAAAGGGTAACCCAATAAACGTTCGAAGACTTTACCAATGTACGTTAGCAATATCCAAACAGAATTGACGGAGGATGCATGTCCCCCCCCCCTCCCTTTGTGCTATAGAGGGTATAAAATGAAAATGATTTCCGAAATACAGCGAATCATCCACTATAGGAAAATTGTTTTGACTAATTTTTTTATGTTAATACTCTTCCACTTATCTCTCTCTCTTTGAGTAAAGGAATTACTTCATTAGAAAAGCAATTGTTTGTTGAATTATAAGCACCGGTCTATAAACATTTCTCTTTGTCCTGGACCGAGCGAAGGGAGGTGAACGATTAACGTTCTGGCCTCGCATTCGGGAGGACGTCGGTTCGAATCCCCGTCCGAGCATCCAGATTTGGGTTTTCTATGGTTTCCCCAAATCAGTCTAGGCGAGTGCCGGGATGCTTCCTCTAAAAGGCCATGGCCGAATTCCTTCCCGTTCCTTGTCCCCAATCCCATCCCGCCTCTAATGACCTCGACGTCGACGATGCGTAAAGTCTTTGTCTTTGTTGTAAATGCTGTCAACCCTTAAGGCAGTAAATATTATTCAAAAGAGCCAAACTTTAAGGTCTCAAGAACAAAATGCAGAAAGAAAAATTACTTTATGCAAGAGGACGATTTAATTTGAGGTATGTTACATATTCTCAGTAAAAGAAAGGTGGTAACGGTAGAGTAAAGCTTGTACCAGTATGATTTGTTAGTTACCTATGCACTGAGTAATATTATTACAATAAATTTGATCAAAAACTTGTCATTCACATAACTTAAAATATTTCGCATTAGTATTTTACTAAGAAATAATAAAGTGGAAAGCAGCTAAGAAATTTGCGGCCAGCTTTCATCAATAAGGAGTAGTTATATGAGGTGTTTTTTCCTAAATTTGGACCATCCCTCCCCACTGGGGAGATCTGGTGGAACCTCCCCTCTCCCTCTCTATAGGTGAGATGTGGTGGAATCCTCCTCCCCCTCTCGATGTGAGATTGATCTCGTAATTTTGGAGAATTTTTTTTGTAGTTCTGCTGCTCTTTAAAGGGCGGCAATCTGAAATAAAAAGTTGGCGTCAGAATTTTATAGATCCCCCCACCCCCTAACTGAAATTTGGTGAGGTTTTGATGGACCCCCTCTCCCCTATTTTGAGGTCACTTAATTAATATACGCCCCCTTATCACTACATTGAAGCACTACAATTCATTAAAATAAGATCAAAGTTTCTCAGTCCGTGATTCCTAAAGCAACGGGACAGTATCCGATATTTGAAGAAGTTTAGTTGGTTCGGGCCTCAGCGGTGAAAAAATATTCATAAATAGGTAACTTGGCTAAAAGGATAGTAGATGTTGTGGTATATATTTCGTAAACCCATGTTTGTGTACCGAAACTCTCCGCAGCGCGTCTTTATTCAATGCACACGGGGCATTTGGGAAAGGTAGAACCAAATAGGCAAGCATTGGGTTTCAATCTCTCTACCCTTTTACAGTAACGTACAGCACAAACAACATGTATCACCATGATCTACACAGATACACTAACACAGGAAACGAACTAGCCGCGTACCTCGCTATCTAGGTTAGTATTACTTTTGTACAAGTCTGCACATCTTTCGTTTATTTCCTAGGCAGTATTTCCCATAAACAATTTTGCAAGATTATACGTATGCGCATCTATCGTGTGTTGAAAATGCGTTTTCAGTATGATATGCATTGAAGTGCCAAAAGTCATTGGGTACCTCCTAATATCGTGTGGGGCCCCTTTTGCCCGACGAATTTTAGTAACCTGACGTGGCATTAACTAAAAACTCGTCGGATGTCCCCTGGAGACATTTAATCATGCTTCCTCTAAAGCCGGCTAATTGCGAAAGTGTTTCCGATGCAAGATGTCGTGCACGAATTGATCTTTCGATCTTGTCCTAGATATGTTCGATTGGATTCATGTCTGGCGATCTAGGTGGCTAAATCATTCAGAATGTTCCTCAAACCAATCGTGAACGATTTTGGCCGGTGACATCGTGCATTGTCGTCTTGGAAAAGTCCACCGTTGTTTGGGGACATTAAGGTCATGAATGGCTGCGTATGGTCTCGAAGTAGCCGAACATAACCATTTCCCGTCAATGTTCGGTTCAGTTTGACCAGAGGTAAACACATCCCATACCAGTAAGGAGCCACCACCAGCTTGAATAGTGCCTTCCTGACTATCTAGGTACATCGCCTCGTGGTGTCTTTACCACACTCGAACACTACCATTGGCTCTTAACAACTGGAATCATGACTCATCTAAGCACTCAACCTTTTTCCAATCGTCTGGGGTTCAGCCCATATGTTGACGAGCCCAGAGAGGCGCTGCAGCCGATAGTGTTTGCCTATCAGAGGCACTCTCGTCCGTCCTCTGCTGCCATATCTCATCAACGTCATAATTCGCTGCACTGTCCGTATGGACCATGGAGGAAAGAAATATAAGGAGACGACGCAAGGGACCTTCACCACGCATTGAAGTCACGCCGGGGGGAGAGGAGTGGGGAGGCGTGGCCGCCATATTACCTATCCATACAGACACGGGGAATATGTACAAAAACTTCAAGGGAACTCTGGGATAAACGTGACGCCGCAATCTGATGATCGATTATTATGTAACTCGATGAGACATCTACATCTACATAAATACTCTGCAATTCACAAAATTGTGGGTGGTAGAGGGTGATCAGCACCAAAGCTAATCTCTTTGTTGTGCATTCCAATCCCTAATGGTACGAGGGAAAAAGAATTCATATAAGAATCATTGCGGCACCTTATTTCTCTAATCTTATCTATCCTGTCATTCCGGCTCAAATAGGTTGGTGGACGAAGTATTTCACTACACTCGTGAGTGAAAGTGGGAGTACGCATGTTTACCAATAAGCTTAAACGAAACGTGCGTCGTCTATCTACCAGAGACTCCCAGCCTAGTCTACTAATCAGTTCTGTGACGCTTTCATAAGGACTGTAGCAAGCGGTCACGAATCGAGCGGCTCTTCTCTGTACTTTCTCTATACTTTCGATCAACCCTTTACGAAACGGATCCCAAATGGCACAACAATAGTCCAAATGTGGACGCACAAGAGATTTGTACGCTATCTCCTTTGTTTGTTCATTACAATTTTTCAATATTCGACCTATGAATCGCAGCCTAGAATTAGCTCTACCTACCAACGAATTAATGTGTAAGTCCCATTTCATGTTCCTTTGTACTGTTACTCCCAAATACTTCATAGAATCGACCATATCAATAACTGAATTGTTTAACTCGTATTTCTGAACAATTGGATTCGTTTTGTTAGTTATGCTCATTGTCTTGCACTTTTTACAATTTAGCGTAAGTTGCCACTCAGCGCACCATGCCAAAATAATATCCAGATCACGCTGAATTTCTAAGCAATCGGCCAAATTCCTTACTTCCCTATAAATAACCGCATCATCAGCAAACAATCTAAAAAGGCTTTTCACTTTGTCTCCGAGATCGTTTATAAAAATTAAAAAAAGAAGTGGTCCTATTACACTTCCTTGAGGTACCCCCGATGTAACATCTAGACTAGAAGAACTTTCTCCTTCAACGACGACATACTGCGACCGACCAGTTAGAAAATCCTTTATCCATTCACAAAGCTGATCCGATATACCGTACGCTCGTAGCTTCGCTAAAAGGCGGTTGTGTGGCACAGAGTCAAAGGCTTTCTGAAAATCTAAAAAATGGCATTTACTTGTGAACCTGCATCAATAACTTTCATTACGTCGTGTGTAAATAGGGCCAGCTGTGTTTCACATGATCTTTTCTTCCGAAATCCGTGTTGATTTGTTGTAAGCAAATTATTATCGTCTAGAAATTTCATAATGTTCGAGCATATAATATGCTCCATAACTCTACTACAAACAGATGTTATAGATATTGGACGATAGTTTCCATGATCACTTCGATCACCTTTCTTGAAAATCGGAGTTACTTGCGCGATTTTCCAGTCTGAAGGTACTTTTCGCTCTTCTAATGATTTACTGAATATATCAGACAGAAATGGGCCGATTTCCGCCACATATTCTGAAAATATTCTTACTGGAATTCCATCTGGGCCCGGTGCTTTCCCCCACTTCAGAAGCTCTAATTGCTTTATGATACCTGTAGTATCTATCCGTAATGATTCCATCACCAACTCGACACGGCGTGGGAAAACGGGAACACTATCCTTATTTTCATCAGTAAATGAATTTTTGAATACAATATTTAGTACGTTAGCTTTATCGCGGCTTTCATTAACCTCTGAACTTTCACGAATTAGTGCTGGTATATTGCTATTGGTACAATTGACTTTTCGTACATACGACCAGAATTTCTTTGGGTTTTCTGTGAGACTCTTAGAGAGAGAGTTGGAATGAAAATCGTTAAAGGCCTCGCGCATTACATTCTTAATACGTCCTCTTAACTCAGCTAAGGTTTCTAAATCACTGCGACACCCCTTCCTTCTTGAGCGTGCGTGTATCCTCCTTTGTTTTTTGAGTAATCTTTTGACTTCGCATGTGTACCACGGTGGATCATCCTCCCCATTTATTATCCGCTTCGGTATATGTATATCCATACCTTCCCTGACTATTCGTATAAATCGATGCCACATCTCTTCAACGGTGTCATTTTTTGACTTGAAGTTATGGTAATTATTCCTCAGGTAGGTTCTAAAACACTCCTTAGAGGCCTTACTGAATTTGTATACAATCCGCCGTTTTCTCCTTTTTCGCTTGGACATTAGTCTGACAGTTGCAATTACCGCTTTGTGATCGCTTATACCTGTGGTCGTTGAAATTTCGGTGAATAATTCTGGCCTGTTGGTAACCAGCAGATCTAAAATATTTTCGCTACAGTTATGACACCGCGTAGGTTCATTAACTAGCTGCTCGATATGATTATTTGAGAACAATTCGAGAATTACTTCAGAAGCTGCCTTATCCCTGCTACCTGTAATGTGAACGAAATTACGCCAGTCAATATAAGGCAGATTGAAGTCGCCTCCTAGAATCATAGCATGATCCTGAAAACGGCTAGCTATACTGTTTACAAATGAAGAATAAAATTTTTTGATATCCTGCTTAGTTTTCGAAATATTCTG
Organism: Vandiemenella viatica; assembly: GCA_031002005.1. Lineage (NCBI taxonomy): Eukaryota > Metazoa > Arthropoda > Insecta > Orthoptera > Morabidae > Vandiemenella > Vandiemenella viatica. Next base: position 41,012,735 of record JARYHS010008074.1, on the reverse strand, counting down.
TCTCAAATGTGAGATGTTTTTTGGTTGAAATTCAGAAGAAAAAATTTGTCAAAGTCAAATTTGATGATGGATTCGTATTTAAAAAGACGAGACAAATAAAAAAATGTCGGTATCTCGCCTAGTTCTCGAGATATACTGTCCCAAAAGTGATGTGTCTAGAGTTGAAATGCAGAAGAAAAATTTCGGAAAAGTCAAATTTGATGGTGGATTCTTATTTAACACGACGAAAAAAATCGAAAATAAACAATAAATTTTTTCGATATCTTGCTTAGTTTTCGGGATATACTGTCTCCAAAGTTATATGTATGGATAGGTAATATGGCCGCCGCCACCGCGCATGCGCAGTATCAGCCGAGAGTTTAAGAGGCGGCGTCACAGAATAAGCGGTTTTTTCGTCTCCATATATTTCCTTCCTCCATGGTATGGACTCCTCTGTTGTTTGTCCCACATTGAGTATTACTGTTCTTTGACGCAGTGTTGCCAGTCTGTCGACACTGACGACGCAGATGTTGCTGATCACTGCGCTCTCCAAGGCGGGAAGTAATAGTGGGAATCACATATTCATGGCACGCTCTTGACACTGTTATTCGTGGAATGTTGAATTTACGAATACTTTCCGAAATGGAATGACCCACTCGTCTAGCGCCAACTACCATTCCGCATTCAAAATCTGTTAATTTATGTCGCGCGGCCCTAATAAAGTCAGGAAACCTTTCACACGACTCACGAGAATACAAATGAAAGCCCCGACACTGTAAGGCACATTTATAAATTTCTTCAGCGGTGCTGCCACTATCAAGATATTTGCATCTTAGTCCCCATGACTTTTGGTACTTCAGTGTATATCCACTTGGGGGGGCATTAATTACATGATGTGTTTTTCCGGAATTCCAGATTCCCCCCCTCCCCCCGCTGGATGTAGTGATGATCCGATACAAGTAAATACGAGTAAATACTCGATACTTTGTTTCGATACCGAGTACTTTTTGTATTTGTACACGGTGTTAAATTCTAAATGCATCATCGCTGCTGCGCCACTCAGTCCCGTCTGCGAAATTAATTTCCCGCTGACGTCAAGTTGGTAGCATTAGGAATCAAACAAAATCAGTCTTAGAAAAGGCAATCTAATCTCAAAGAGTTTGTTTTAGGTCCCTATTTCATTGTAATAAAGTCGTACTTGGCGCGCATTTCGCTATAACTGGCCAATGGTCGCTCCCGCGCAGCCCACACAAAAACTAAAAGATATGGTTCATAAGCAACTAAGTAGCCCATGTGAATCGGAAGAAGAAGCCGCTTCAATTAGCTTTTCACAGGAACATCACTTCTCGAAACATCACAAAGAAAAAGAAAACGCACGGTAGTGACAAAGTCTCTCTCGACTTGTCAAACTCTGTAATGTCTCTAAAAACCAATCTATTTACAGAATGGGTAGAAATGAAACTTATATTTCCTTGTCTGTATAAATACGCACAACAGTATCTTATTGTTGTAGCATCGTCAGTATTGAGTGAATGTTTGTTTTCTAATGCAGGTGAAACAATGAAGAACAAAAGAAACAAGCTTTCTCCAAAATATATGTTACAATTGCTTTTTTTTGGGAAACCTTCCAAAAGCGGACTTTTTAAAAGTGTTAAAACTATAATAAATAAATATTTAAAGATAAGACAAAAATCGTGAACTTTATTATAATTTTAATAAATAAATAAAAATGTTTATTGAGTGTTACTTAATTTTCTTACAGTAGGCAAATAAAATAAATAATTTAGCAACATTTCACGTATATTTTTATATTCCGATATTCATTAAAAAAGTATCGATATGAGTAAGTATCGATACATTTGCAGTACTCATATGAGTAGGTATCGCAAGACAATTTGAGTACTACTCAATTAAGTAGGTATCGATACTTTGATGGTATCGGAACATCACTAGCTGGATGGCGTAAAATTTTGACGGGACCGCCCGCCCCTCCCCACTGCTGATCGATCTCGTAGAGTTTTGAGACTTTTTTTTTAGCTGCCCTGCTACCAAGGGTGGTTCCCCCCTCCAGGCGATATCCGCGTGGTTTTTAGTCCTTATACCCCCTCCCCCTAAAGTTGACATTCGCGTCGTTTTTGGACCTTTTTTTTTTAGCTCTACTGTCCAAGAATTTCAAAAGCTCACGTGAGATTTCCGTCGATCCTTCCTCCCCCCCCTTCGTGAGATTTGGTGAGATTTCGCCGGAACCCCCCCCTTTTCCCATTTAACCTCACGTAATTAATGGACGCTCCCTTAATATACTACAGAAAGAAGAATCGCTTTGAAGAAACGCTGAAATTATTGATCTGTATAGCCCTATTAACATTAGTCTAAGATTTTAAACCATACGTGATTTTTTTTCTTTGTCTTGTTAATAGTTAAATGTTTCTAATAATGTACCCTGCACCCAGCTCATAAAACCAAAAGGAGACTGTGACACACGTTCAGAAGTGATATAAAGTAATGTGATTTCTGGATGACATATTCTTTTATATTTTTTATAGACAGGAGTTGTAGAGGGTGCAAAGAAGGGCTGCTAGATTTGTTTCTGGAAATTATCGCAGAATGCAATCAGTGATAGATATGATAAAGGAGCTGAAATGGGATTCATTGCAAGACAGGAGGAGGATGAGGAGGGTCATGGGAGTGTACAGGGCGTATACTGGCGAACCGGCATGGAAAGAAATTGCAATAGGTGTGAAAAGTAGTGCAAGGAAGGGAAAAGATGACCTTGGCCAAGTGCTAGCACTCGATTTCAGGTGCAAGGGTGTAGGCAGATTCTCTTTTTTATGTAAAGTTGTCAGGGATTTTAATGAGTTACTAAGAGAAATGATGAATAATTTACCGAAAACGTTGAAAGAATTTAAAGAAAAAATTTGTAGAGGGCAAATGTATGTGGCTGCAGGATAGGGGGGAGAGGGGGTGTAGGGAAATTGCCACCAGAGCCTGTGCTCCATTGCAATTAAATTAAATTGTTCACATAAAACATAACTTATTTGAAACACCTAAATATAAAAATCTAGCCATACGAACATCTCATAAATGGGTAGGAAAGTATTAATTTTTTAATCGTATAAGATAGTACTTTGCTATCACACCATACGTCTAGCCATAAAGATTTTGTTTAATAAATTCCAAAAAATTGTCAAAGAATATATAGCAGTCGAATTTTCTAGATTTTAAATTTTCATCCAGTCGACTGATGAAAAATTATAAAATAAAGTTTTGTTACCGGTAATGTGGACACAGCGGCGCAGGTAGAGGTAAACGAGGTGCGGGCAGTTTCGGACGATCACTCGCAGACCAGAGTCCTCGACGGCCTGGCAGTCTGTGAGGTCCAGGAACTGCAGCAGCAGGCGGCGAGGTGGCTCGGGGCCTGGGGAGACGCCGATCACCGACACGCGAGAGCAGCCTGCCACAGGAAGAACAAAACAAAAACTCAACTGAAGCTCTTTGATGTCGTATGCCGCACCCTGCAGAAGGTAACTAGGGTGAGGAGGGGGGTAACGTTTGCAAGAGTACAAAATGCAAGTATCAAATGTGTAGTCACAGTAGAGCTACGCAAACGCAGATCCACCTAGACTGCAGTGACGGTCCCCCTAGGACAAATGTTACCCGTCCGCCACATTAAGCCGCGTATACACTTGAGCATTTGCCCCGAATGAGCATGCGGGTTGAGAGGAGGGAGGGCGCACGGCCACCCCCTGCATAGCAGTGGGCCATCATGTTCCGAGCCCATGCGGCCCGAACAGGGAACCCACTCTGTTTTGCGCAAGTGCTGAGTACACTGCAATGGTTAACCGGAATTTGACCGTCGCCAGTTATTGTTACATGTATTTGTTGCAGTCTTCGAACAAGAAATCGAGAAAGCGGTGGTGCTTGCTTTGGTGGATGCTGACTACAATTTTTTGTACGTCGATGTGGGTTGTCAAGGCAGAATTTCAGACGGTGGTGTTTTAAAAAATTGTGACTTTTATAAGAAAATTGAAAAAGGGGGCCTGAATCTTCCAGAGCCATCGATATTTGAAGATTTAAATATGACTCTTCCTTACTTTTTCTTGGCAGATTCAGCTTTCTCTTTAAATGACAATTTATTGAAGCCAATCCCCGGGATTCATCCAAAGGGATCAACACAGAATTTTTAAATTAAGCAGAGTGCGCAGAGTAGTGGAGAATGCTTTTGGGATATTATCAAGCGTTTTCCGCGTTTTATGGAAACCTTTGCTAGTGGAACCTGAGGCGCAGATCGTTGTATTAGCGACAGTTTTTCTACATAATTTTTTAAGAAAAAGTGCTACTTCACAAAATTACTGCACCCCCTCCACATGTTTTGATAGTGAAATAGAAGGAGAAATTCTGCCTGGAGATTGGAGAAATGATGTTACACACAAGGGTGGTTCACTTCTACCCATTAAAAATATCCCACGCAAAAGTAAAGCGAGCGCAGAATGTGTAAGACAGCATTTGGCAAAATATTTTACTTCAACTGGAAGGTTAAGCTGGAAAGAGAAATATGCCTAATTTTAATTTGATTAAAGTTTGTAATTCTCAATTACCATACGAATAACTGCGAATGTACTAATTAATTAAGCATAATTTACCATATAGTAAATAAATGACATAAAACACGATTTTTTTTTCAATTTCAGATAAACTTAAATAATTGTGAAGCGCAAATTAAGGATAAATTTGAAAACTTACGCTTACTGTTTCACGAGGCTTAGTTTTTTCATCGAGAAATACCATCGCATTAAATGCAAACCATTTTGATTTGTACGCTTCAGCTGTTCCTGAAACAAATGGCAATGAGCTCAAAAGGTCGGCTGATTTGTTTATATTTACTGTTCAATATAGTTTCAATAACCCAAACCAAAAAATAATAATACTTATTGATATATCCTCTAAAGTTACTATTTCTTTTAAAAATTGATTCTGTGAACTTACATTAACGCAAAAAAAATCATTAATTAAACAAGAACTTAGCCGTTCCAGTGGTGTTTTTGTTTTTTTAATTCGTGCCTTCTCCCTTCGGTAGGAACCCTTGAGGCTTTCAATTTTCTTGCGACATTCATCTTTAGAAATTTGCATAAGATCAGAAATTTCATTCCATGCATCTTCCTTTTTTAAATTATTATAATAAAAATCATCCTTGGGGTTCCACAGCACGGGATACTTTTGGTAACACCCGATAAGGGCAAGAGAAATATCCTGAGACATGTCCATGTTTATAAAAACAAAATAATAGTTTACACAAATTAGGCACGAGATACGTGTGTCTACAGCAGAGGATTCACTGAAACTGGAGGGGGCAGTCGGCTCATATTGTACGGTTCGACCGCATACACAAAGCGCGTACCCACTGAGCACGAACCGAGCACGTGCTCACTTTGAAGTACCGACAACCCTCGGATCGGGCTGAGGCATGCGGACCCATTCTGCTCGCCCCGTATACATCTGAGCAAAACGGGCCGAACGCATGCTCATTCGGGGCAAATGCTCAAGTGTATACGCGGCTTTAAGGTCAGGCCGCACTAGACCGAGCCGAGCCCGCACCGCACCGTCACTCGGCCGTGTGTCGGCTCGCCCCCCTCGCGTCCACACTGGTCAGTAGCACTGCCGTGTGACGGACGGGTTCCTGCTCGGTCTCCTTTAACGTATACACTTGGCTGTTTACACGGAATTAATGTTAAAAAATTACCTTAAAAGTGATTTGGGTATCGTAGCTGCGGCTACCACCCGTACTTTATTATAGAGTACTGTACTTTATAATCTACGAAAGTAATAAAGTACCAGTACGTTAAAATACTTTTTTTTTATCTGACTCCTGTTATCTCATAATTGTTTGATCTCTTATGCACAAAAATAGTATTCCAAAGCTGTTTTAACAAATGATCGTCACACTGTATTGAAAGATGTTCGTGTATCTCTATATAGTCACGATTAAATGTCAAGCGTCACTCACTTCACATTCAACGTGCTTGTTTTGGTTGAGGTTCCTTTTCGAGTCACTCAATATTTTTTTAACAAAAAAGAATTAGATTATTATACATTTTTATTTTAATGCAGACCGCGAAGATTCCGTATTAAAATAATAATAATTTCATGTGATCTGAAAATTCCAGTCACGGAGTTACTTATCAGCTGCGCAGTACACCTCTATCGTTGTCACCTAATTTGAAAAGGAAAACTACAGATTAACGTGAAATTCCAAACACGGAGCGTCCTAGCATTTTAGCATTAACAAATCAAAGCTTTTCCAGAGGTGAATTTCAATTTTAAGACCCATAAAAATTACAGCTGAGACAGGGATTTGAACCAGGGACTTTCATTTCCCCAATCGTTCGCCATAACCTTTTGAGTCAAGAGACAAACCTGGTTATAATAAAAAAAAAATAATTCAGACATAATAAAATAAACGTACTTGTAATTTATTTTTGCCATACCAAAACACAAATGTACTTTTATATGATTGAATACATATGCTCCAGTACTTCTAGATTCAGATGCTTGCGGCGAGTGATTTGGGTACGGAATGTCACCCGTTCAAAATCCGGATCTCGGATGCTATTTTTAGAGGCTTTCACCACTGGCAAAGATTGTTAATGCGAACATGCAAGGACTCTACCTAAATTTTACGAATATGTGATGAACCTGAAGTGGGGCTGAGAAAAAAGGACACACTTCTAAAGCAATCAGTAACGTTAAAACAATATTTAGTCGTAAAGGACCGGAAATTTCCGAACTCTTTCTATACAGTTCTCCATATCGACCAGACCGACACCGGGCCGCACCGTCAAAATATAAACCAAATTTATCCGGGCCAACACACGGCCGAGTGTCGGCCGACACGCGGTGTCGTTTGAAGTCACTTCAATCGAGTGAGCGACAACAATAAGAAAAGTGACGGTACGGTGAGGGCCGGGTGCGGTGCGGTCTAGTGTGGCCCGACCTTCAAGGTGGGTTCTCATGGAGTGTGGTTTTGGAGGCCGCGCCACATTAACCGGAGTGTAAGGATCAGCACACGCCACAGGCTAGCCCTAGTCACCTCCCCAGCACCTTGCCAAGAGTCGTTTCAGCTACCCGGGCCTTTGATCCTTACCGATTGGGTGACGGACAGAGGCGCGCCATCATTGCAGGCCAGACTGGCAAATGCGTGGGTCGTGGGAACCCACCTTTAGAGGGAGTTCTCCTGTTGCAACAGCTGTCACCGTTCTGCAGATTTAATTTAATTTAATTGCAATGGAGCACAGGCTCCGGTGGCAATTTCCCTACACACCCATCTTCCCCCTATCCTGCACCTACCTACATTTGCCCTCTACAAATTTTATCTTTAAATTCTTTCAAAGTTTTAGGTAAATTATTCATCATTTCTCTTGGTAACTCATTCCAATCCCTGACACCCTTACCTAAAAAAGAAAATCTTCCCACACCCTTGTGCCTGAAATCGAGTGCCAGCTTGTGGTCATGGTCATCTTTTCCCTTCCATGCACTACTTTTCATACCTATTGCAATATCTTTCCATGCCTCATCGCCCTGTACACTCCCATGACCCTCCTCATCCTCCTTCTGTCTTGCAATGAATCCCATTCAAGCTCCTTTATCATATCTGTGACTGATTGCATTCTGCGATAATTTCCAGAAACAAATTTAGCAGCCCTTTTTTGCACCCTCTCCAACTCCTGTATTTGATATGTAAAATGAGGGTCCCATACTACACTACCATATTCGAGCAATGGTCTGACCAAAGTTTTGTAACCCAATTCCTTGACTTCTCTCGTACATCCCCTCATCACTCTCTCCAACAAGTGCAGAATTTGAAACCTTTTCCTTCCACCTGTCCTGCCCAGTTAAGTTTGTTATCAAAAGTAATTCCAAGATATTTACATTTCAAGTCTTCAGCAAGGAATTCTTTGCGCACCTTATATTCATAATTAACCTTTTGTTTTTTATTTGTGTATCTAATAAGCTGACTCTTCTTTGCATTTATCTTCATTCCATGTTTACCAACCCAATTAGATATCCTGTCCAGATCACCCTGCAACTGTTTACAGTCATCTATCGTTTTCATTCTTTTATACAGCATTATGTCATCTGCAAACAATCTAATTTCAGATAGTAAACAATCAACACAATTATTCATTAGAATAATGAATAGTAATGGTCCCAATACGCTACCCTGTGGCACACCCATTTATACTTCCACTTCTTTTGATACTACATTTCCTACCCAACTTTTTGTTTTCTACCTTTTAAAAATTCTTCTACCCAGCAAATGACTTTCTTATCAACTCCAAAGGGTTTTACTTTATCTACTACCATTTTATGGCTCCAACACACAGTGCCGGATCTAGGGGGGGTCAAACCGGGGCGCTTCCCCCGGGCGACAATTTCAGGGGGGCGGCAAAATCATGTTTGAAGGAGTGGTAAATGGCAAATTCGTGCGGCGGTGACTTTTTTTTTAGCTCTACTGCCCCAAGCGGCAACCATCAGGGGCGGCAAAATCAAAAAATAGCTCTGTACCACCCCAGGCGGCAAATTCTTTTTTGAAGGGGCGGCAATCTCAAGTTTATTCCCCTATTCGGAAAATTTGTAGATCCGCCACTGCCGATACATCCCTGACCTCCCGTCAACCCCACTAGCCTGGAAGCAACGACGTGTGGCAGCACTTCCCTGTAGTCACTCGTATACAGTATTCCATTCAGCCAGGCACATTAGGGGGCGTACATCAATAATTACGTGAGGTGTTTTTCCGGAATTCCGGACCCCCTCCCCCCTTCTGGTGAGTTTTGGTGAGATCTGGTCGGACCCCTCCCCCCAAAGATGACGTGTGATTTTGACCGAGACACCCCCCCCCCCCCGCCATGCTAATCGACTTCGTAGTTTGTTTAGACCTTTTCACGCCGGTCAAAGGAAAAATTAATTGCGTCACTGACATGGACTTGGAATGACGAGTCACGAACAAAGCGGGTGGATTGACGGAGTTATTTCGTAAATTTCCGTCAGTGCTCGTATCAAATGGCCGAATAAAACTTTCAAGTAAAATAAGGAAAAAGGAAGGACTGGAATATTTCGGCGAACTTTCGTCGGTGATCATGTGAGTCACTTCTTTGAAATGAGTATCTCGATGTGCTTGGATATTTCTTTGGCTACTCTTAGATAGCTTTACCGAGCGTGGTGGGTGAACGGTTAACGTATTGCCTCGCATTAGGGAGGACGCCAGTTCGAATCCCCGTCAGGACGTCCAGATTTGTGGTTTCCATGGTTTCCTCAAATCACTCCAGGCGAATGCCGGGATGCTTCCTTCAAAGGGCCATGACCGAATTCCTTCCACTTCCTTTTCCCCATTAACATTCCGCCTCTAATGACCTCGACGTCGACGATGCGTAAAGCCTTAAAAAAAACTTGGGTAGATTGGAATTTAACTCCACAATACTTTGACGTTAAGTAAATGCAGATATACCGTCGAAAATTATCAGGTAATTATGCTAAACCGAAACAACGTCTACGGGCGACTGATCCTACTGGTTGCATAGTAATGTTTTTTTATTTAGAAACTTGTTAGCATGTAAATTAGCTGCAACTATTCTTTAACTAATTTCAAAAAAAAAATTTTCCACTAAGACTCAATGCTGTGAATCATTGTTTTGGATTAAATTTGCAGTGAAGTTTATGAAAAAGAATAAAAAAAAATATTTCATTATCACTGGAAGCAAAAATTACACGAAAAAAATGAAATTGAAGCAGACTTGAGGAAATAATACAGAAAAAACAAGTACCTCCTATTTGTGGCTTTGTTAGCTTTTCAGAAATATACAAGAATCTAAACTAAGATTTTAAAAAAAAGGAAAAAAAAAAGAGAGATACAAAAGTCTTACGGGTTTTTTTCTTTCCGTAGTTAGTCCATAATACACCTATCTCGGGATAATATCTTTGTTTCAAATTTCTCCAATTTATTTAAGAATTCCATTGCAGCGTGCTTCCTCTATTATGAGTTTCACTTACGGTAATATTAGTTTTATCTCAAATACATAGCCTATACAACAAATTCTCGTGACCCACCATTCCATGTCTTCCCTTTCTATTATTATTTAGAAACATCTTCCCAGAAGGTGCTCATTTCGAACTTAATCTGTATCCTTTATGAAGTTCATTTTGAACCATATTCCACACTCCTTTTAAGAATTTTTGCAGGAGCTGATAAACTTTTTGTGTAATTATGCTTCAGAAATGAGTAGTGATTTCACTTCTTAAACAGCGCCATTAGCTTGCTTGTTCCATCTTTTTTGCATCCTTCCAGCTTATTGCAATAACAAATACCGGCAGTAGATGTTAAACTAATCTAGTTCACCTGTGAAACGAACAACCTACTAGCCGGATATTAAAGACTCCTTACTTCTGTAATTACATATATATCATTGAAAATTAGTTCTCACAACCAGTGTTGGAGGTGGCCAGTCTCCCGATGGGCGGCCTTCTCGGTCACTTTGGCTGCCAGAGAGACTGAGAACGTGCGCTATTCCGGGAGATTTGGAATTCGGATTACCGCACCGATACCAATGCTGGAAAATGGTTTCTTAGATGGTAGAGTAGTAGATAGTAGTAACAGTTTAGTAATAGTAGCAGTGGTAGACGTACAAAGTGACATAGTGAAATATTAAAAATTCTAACCATAAAGTGGACAGGAAACTGCAGACACCATACAAAACTAGAAAACTGTAATAAATCAATTATGACAAAATGCAGCAAGTTTAGAAAGTTATAATATATGCTAACAGCGAAACAATCGTATGTATCGTGTCAACAACAAAAGACTGTACAGATATTGCCAAAACCATACATAACAAAAATTGAAATTATTCATTCTGGAACTATCTGTTGAAATATTAAATGTAAGACTGTTGTGTTAAATTAAGGCCTATTTTAGTTTCTAGATACTAGGCTGTAAAAATGTGTGCTACATTAAAAAAAAAAAAAAATTACTCTTGTGTTACTTTTGTCCAAATTTCTCTCTAATATTTTTCCAAGTCCTCTAGTAATTTTTGTAATAATTTTCAATATTTAATTCATTTCTTAATTACCTCATTGATAACAGAGAATTTGACGATTCTTGATTTGCATCCCCGGCTGGGATCTGATATTCATCACGGGTAAAGTTACCTGTATGTGAAATACGCCAACATGCTCAATGATACGTTAAACAGTGGGTAAGTCCCACTTATATGGTAGAATTACATCACGACAGAGGCGAATGTGTGGCAAATTGAGACTGTTGCTATATCATTTGTCTGACATGAAATTTGATTATTCCTTCAGGAACTACGTTTCCGGATTAGATCGTTTATACATAAAGTGCTTGGGTTATAAGCATTAACCTTTTATGACTCCATGTGGCTAATATATACTTTTTCATTACCTATAATATCGACCTCAATCTTTATTTCCTGAAGAAAGCTGCTTATTAGTTTACGTGTACGCATTCAATATCTCCACAAAGTTATAATACATCAAACTGCGGTTTTAGCTAAATGAAAGTACATAATGGAGCTAGTAATTTCCCATTTAAGGTAAGTGCGTCTATTGTCGACAGTACACCTATAGTCGACATGAAATTATATCAAGTTCCAGTTTAAGAAAATACGATGATTCAGAAAAACTGTTCATGAAACACACAAATATCAAAATGTAACATTAAATTCACCGAAGAAAACTCACTTCAGTAGATATTATAAACGGAAAACTAAAATTTGGCTTTAGCCTATAGAGTGAAATATTTTAGTACTGACGTATACAGAAATATATTCATATTTTGCTCTTGAAAATAATAATAAAACTATAAATTGAAATGTTACTAAAAGGTTATTGGGGTAACACGTCAATACGTCGGAACCTACAAAAATTGTCCCGTCGGTCTGAAATTTGGTAGGCCCAAAGAAGTTTGAATATTATACACTAGAAGGAGCAACAGCGCTAGTGTTCCTTCGCAAATTGAACGATGCGCGCGCCGCCATACTAATGGCAAACTGTTGGTTTGAGTGTGTGGTTCTGTACAGTTGAGACGTGCCGAAGTGATCGAGTGCTCGTATTTTTTTTTATTAGAAGTGTTTTCTACCATGGTTAAGTCTTGCGCTGCATATAACTGCACCAACGGTGCTACAAAAGGCACAAATTTATCGTTTCACAAGTAAGTATGCATTTAAATAAGTTCCGAATCGTCTATCATAACAGGTGGATGTTATGTTCCGACGTGTTGGTCACAGGTTTAATATTTTCGTTCGATACAGGTTTCCGCTCCGAGATAAGAATAAATTGAGTGAGTGGTTAGCTAAAATACTGAATGATGGTATAAAATTAATACAGGCATTTGCAACTGGTGGTAGTCTATACAAAAAGTGGTAAGAAATAAAATGGAAAGTGGCTTTAACATACAATGTTTTAATTTCATACCAGGGGATGTAGCTGCATTCTAGTAGTATATAATGTGAAAAACATGTTTTTTTGGCGTTTAAAAAATCTGATTAACAATGAGTAAATCATGCTTATATTTCCTAAAGTTGTTAAGTCTTTAGAAGGGAAAGATCTTAAACAATGAACAAAAATATTCACCTTTCCTTCTGTTGTATTTATACTGAAAGAACTGTTTCATCATATTCTTCATTTCAGTGTGATTAATATCAGATTCTGTCTATGAACTGAACAGAAAATGGTGTCTCAGCTTCGGAAGTAAACTTAGTTTGGACCTCTACTTCATTGGTTTTACTTCATAACTTTTATAAATGGGTTACTATTATTATAACATTTACATCTTTCTGGATCAGTTACATTAACCTGCTTGAAGAAGGACAAAAATCTTGCCACTGCTGGGACTGAAGAAAACAAGTCCAAAAAGGTAATATAGTCAGTTGAATTTAAGTAATTATACTGTGATTTGCCATTTTATCTTCGTTGAGCAAGTAAAGACCCTTAACAGCATAAAAGTTTCAAATTTTGCAGTGATTTGTTATATGACTGTACGAGGGTTTCGAAGTTCCCGCGATCACTCGCCACTAGCATGGCGGCGCCAGCCGTCTTCAATTCGCTAAGAACTCTGGGATCCTTCAACACGCGATAGGAGGGGCCCGGGTAGGCCTATACACATTCCTCAGGCGATAATATTTGATTAAAAGTGTATAACGTAATCTTGGAATGTGTGGAAATAAGGTAAAATCACTTCAAATGTGGGTAGATGCACACATGTTACTTCGCAAGAAATACACGTTATTACATGTCGATATTTATTCTGTGTGATTCTTACTCTTAATTCTTGGTCCAGGTTTCAACCTACCCACAACTGCTATTAGCAAAAAATTAAACCAACTTAAATGCTCTGTATCAAACATTCGTTACGGTAGACGCCATGTTTTCCCCTGTAAGGTACGCTGCCATGCAATATACTTAGCATTGAAAAATAATATGTCAGCCCGCACAGAGAAATTGTAAATGTTACATGATTTTCTACTTATTACGTATCTGCAATTTGCATGTGGAAAGCAGTTTTTATTCAATAATGAAGACTTAAAAACACGTGGAATAAATCTCAACAGCTATTAACGTGTATTTCTTACGTAATGACATGTATGCATCTACCCACATTTCGAGTGATTTTTCTTCATTTCTACATATTCGAAGCTTACGTTATACACTTTAAATCAAATATTGTCGCCTACGGAATGTGTGTACCAAATTTCATACCGATAGAACAATATTTGTAGATTCCGACATATTGATGTGGAGCCGTTATTGGGTATCATCATATATATTATTTCTATAAGGTATTTTTTTGTCACAAGCCTATATCTTCCTTCATACTTAACCAAAATCAATGAATGAGGTGTCATTTTAAAGCGTATGGTCACTACTTTTATCACATCATATTTTAAGAAAGAAAGTTTTAGGAATTCTACCCTTATAGGGCGAAAATGTTAATATTTCTAAAATGCTGTTTTCTGTGTTACAAGTCATTTATCTCCCTGGATACCTACCTGAAATCGTTTAATGAGGTATCATTTTAAAGGTTAAGATCTCCGCTTTAGTGACGTCATATATTAAGACAGAAATGTTTCAGAATTCGATCCTTAAAGGGCAAAAGTATCAATATTTTAGCAATTCGTTTTTGTGTCACGAGCGATTTATCTCCCTTAATATCTAACCGATATAGATAAATGCGGAATAATATTAAATATCTCCGCCGTGGTAACATAATATTTTAAGAAAGGAATTTTTCGTAATTCGACCCTTAAAGGGCAAAAATGTCAATTTTTCTAAAATGCGTTTTTTGTATCTCGAGCCATTTATCTCCCTGGATATCTAACCAAAATCGATAAATGAAGTAGGATTATGAGGAGTAATGTCTCAGCTTTGTGACATCATATTTTAAGAAAGAATGTTTTGGGAATTTAACCCTTAAAGGGAAAAAGTATAAATTTTTCTATAGCACATTTTTGTGTCACGAGCGATTTATCTCCCTTAATATCTAATCGATATAGATAAATGAGATATCATATTAAATAATAAGGTCTCCGCCGTGGTAACATTATAATTTGAGAAAGGAATTTGTCGTAATTCGACCCTTAAAGGGCAAAAATGTCAATTTTTCTAAAATGCGTTTTTTGTGTTTCGAGTCATTTATCTCACTGGATTTCTAACCAAAATCGATAAATGAAGTAGGAGTATGAAGGGTAATGACTAAGCTTTGCTGACATCATATTCAACCTCACTATTCAACGCATTTTATTCGCGAAATTTTCGCACGGGTCGTCTAGTCTGTACTTAAAATAATAGTAATAAATCTCGGCAAGCGAGAGAAGAGTGGGCAGGGATAGCTCAAACGAAAACGAGTTGCAAAGTATTTAAATGTGTCACTTTTTTTCGTATGCTTCTAGTAATCAGCACACGAAGATATTCCGTTACGAAAACTGCCGTGATTTAACCCTAAGTTGATCACAGATGTTGCAGGGATAATCCCAAGATAGCTGGATACACAAAACATTCACCTTGCATCTCGCGCGGACCTTGCTTGGTGCGCATAGTAATGCGTCTGCTTTTTGTTTTTCTTCTAGCAGCAAAACATAAACATGTTTGTTATGTAGTATCTTTGTAACCTTTACCGCAAATTAAATTCCACAATTTAGTTACGCTTATTGGAGTGTTAATCTTTAATGTAGTGGTTTCATTAACGTTTTCTGTATATTCTAACGTAGGCCTTCAGAAGACAGTAGAAATAAGTAAACAAAGTTCCATGCTCAAAAAATAATATTTACATAATTCAAAGGGCGGAACACTTATATGTGTTATAGTATGATCTATGGTGGGTATGTCATCAATTGGAGTTCATCTAAACACTGTTCTCAGTACATAGGCGCCGGGAGAGGGGTGCAAGGGGGTGCACTTGCACCCCCCTGAAATCCCGGAAGGCCGGAAATTTGGGCCGATAGGGGGTGGGGAGCACCAATTACAGCCCTGGTGCACCCCCCTACATCCCGGGTCGCCGTGTGGACAGTAGTAGAGCTAAAAAAAAAAGTTGCCCAGCCCGGAAATGTTTGGGCCGAAGGGGGGGGGGGGCACCAATGCAGCCCTGGTGCACCCCCCTAGAAGCAATCCTGCCGGCGCCCATGTCTCAGTACAAAACAATCATATTTTCTTGCTCCTTTCCCCCATCACGTAGCCATAAGATATACCGCAGATTTGAAGCTAAACCATATGCTTCGAAACCAAATTGGTGCCGTAGCTTTCGAGTGATGCCTGGACAGAGAGACAGCCAGACGCAACCTGCTGGTAGATTTATAATACTACAGATAATGTCTTGTTACAGACAGAATCAAAGGGTAATGAAAATAATGAAGAATCCACACAGCACAGACCATTTTGTTGGGATAAAATTGTATTACTTACCATGCCGGCTAAACTTGTAAGTCCTTTTACTGAGCTCTGTTTAGCAAGTCCGTCAAAGTGTAGAAAGCGTTGGTACGTTTACGAAAACTTTTTTACGCCGATTTGCAGTTTTAATCGAATCACGAGTACATAGTGAAAACCATAGCGAGCTCTTTTATTTCGAATAATTTTACGGTCCGCAAACTACAGAATCTGTGGCTTAACTATCGTAATTCATTATTCTTTTACCTAATACAGTATTATTCTGATTAATAAATACCGCAGTTGCCATTAATTCAATATTTAGCTGCCCTGCAATCTCAGGCACATGGAAGGCTCTCCGTTTCAGTCACGAGAAAACGCGCAATCCAAATGTTTTCTATTATCAAGCAGTCCTTTGTGAAATCCTTGTATTTCGAGGTACGCAGTGCGAGGAAGAGGTTTAAAATTAAGTTTTTTTTTTAACTTATGGCTTTACGTCTTGTCGACGGCGTGGTCATTAGAGGCGGGATGGGATGGGGACAAGGAACGGGAACGAATTCGGCCATGGCCTTTTTATGGAAGCATCCCGGCATTCGCCTGGAGTGATTTGGAGAAACCATGGAAAACCCAAATCTGGATGCCCAGATGGGGATTCGAACCCCCGTCCTCCCGAATGCGAGGCCAGAGCGTTAACCGATCACCCACCACGCTCGGTTTAAAGTGAAGTAATGTTTCAGTTGGCCAGATAAACAATTTTTTCTTTCAGCTCAAAGTTCAGATTCCTTTCTTGTACAGAGTTCTAACGAGTATGGGAATTCGTTGGCTGAAGAAATTTGACACTGAACCTCATTCTCTAATGTAATAACAGGCCGCCATTGATTTCATCATGATTGTTTTCATGTGGTTTTCCGAAACCATTGAACTTCTACTTTGCAAACGCGCACTATACAACCACAAACAAATGTTAATACAAAACTACAGGGAAGTTTTATACTCATTGTGTAACCACGATTCTGGAAAGCCGAACCAAGTTACGTCCGTGAATTTTTACAAGTGCTTGCCTGATTTTCCATTCTGGAATATGTCGCTTTGTGTACCTGAAACCGAGCATGATGAGTGAGCGGTAACGCTCTGCCCATGCATTCGGCAGGACGTGGATTCGAATCCATATCCGACCATCCAGATTTGGGTTTTCCAAGGATTCCAAAAATCACTCCAAGTGAATGCCTGGATGGTTCCTTCAAAAGACCATGGCTGAATTCCTTCCTGTTCATTGCCTCCAGCCTTTTTCCGCTTCTAATTAGGGGCGTCCATTAATTACGTGAGGTATTTTTCCGGAATAACGTACCCCCTCCCTCTCTGGTGAGATCTGGTTGGATCTCCCCCCCCCCTGCTAATCGACCTCGTAGTTTTTTAGCTTTATTGATTCCGAGGGCAGTTGTATCCACCCTAAGGTCAGTTTCCGCGTTGTTTCTATACCTACTAACCCCCCCCCCCCTCCTTAAAGTCGATATCCGCGTTTTTCTAGCTCTACTGTCTTTTAAGAATTTCAAAACCTCACGGGAGATTTCCATCGACGTCTCCCTCTTCCTAGGTGAGATTTCGCCGACTCCCCCCCCCCTCCCCCTGTTTCACCCCACGTAGTTAATGGACGCTCCCAAAAGAACTAGACGTCGACAAGTCGTAAAAATACAGGGTGGTCCCGAATTCATGGTACAAACTTTAATGGTAGGTACAAGACATTGTAACATTGATTTATTGTATAGGAATGTATTAGAGGTGGGCAAAGTGATTCACTAAAAAGAGCGGTGTTCATTTCATCACTCTACGAAAAGAACTAGTTCTTTTGAACGGTTCACTAGGTCACTTGCTCAGTAATATTTGAGACCTTTTTTAGGTCTCACCCCTCAGAATCTGGTCACACCCCCACTGTTCGATGAAAATACCCCCCTTAAATCGACTTTGATGCAATTAATAGAAGTAGACTAACAGTCCACAAAGCCCACGTGAACAAGCTCTTCTTGATCTTCAGAATTAGCCGACTCACCTAGAAAAACTACCGTTCACTTTTTAATGAGCGACTGCTCACTCGCTCTTTTAAAAGAACAAAAGAACCCATCTCTAGAATGTATGGACGCAAGTGACGCGGTGTGCTTTCTTCCAGACTTGGACTGCGTACAGCTCTTGATAGACCAGCGTCATGTCTGGTGAGGTGGAACGCACCTGTTTCACTAAGTTGACGATGTAACCGTTGAAAAATTCTCTGATCCGGCATTCGTCAATCAGGAAACATTCGTAACGCAGCTCTGCCGTTACCATTTGCACGGCCGTACATGTAATGCATGTCTGCTTTTTCGGCATACGTAAAGTCACCCGTCGTCTATGGCAGCACAATTGTGAATGGCGCTTTTCCCTACTGCGATGCATCATGTTGAACGGCGGCTAGACATCTACTGCCCTATACCGGCAATGCTACCAACCGATCACTCCATTTCTCTTTCCTTTTATTTCCCCTGCTTGCGCCTCACCACGTCACTTGCGACCATACATTTCTATACAATAAATCATTGTTACAATGTCCTGTACCTACCATTAAAGTTTGTACCATGAATTCGGGACCACCCTGTATAAGCAAAAAAAGTATTTGAACCATGATATGTTTGACCGGTAGTTCCGATTCCGTGTTAAACCGTAGGACCGAGCGTGGTGGTGTAACAGATAGCGTTCTGGCCTCGCATACTGGAGGACGGCGGTTCGAATCCCCGTCCGGGTATCCAGATTTGGGTTTCCATGGTTTCCCAAATCTCTCCAGGCAAATGCCGGGATGCTTCCTTAAAAGGCCTTGGCCGAATTCCTTCCCATTCCTTGCCCCCATCCTTTCCCGTCACTAAACACCTCGCTGTTGAGAGACGTAAAGCAGTTTTTTTTTAAAAAAAAATAATAAACCGTAGGTTGACCTGAACCCGACTGGTGAACGGTTAAAGCTCGGCGACATTCTGGAGAATGCTTGCTTGATCCCCGAAAAAGACATGCTCAGTTCGGTTTTCTGTGGTTTACCGAAACACTATAAGCGAATAATGGGAGACCATAGCCGAATTCCTTTCCGCCTCTTGTTCGTAATTCTCTCTCGGCTTTAATAACCTCGACGTCGATGAGCCGTAAATTCGTAACTTAAAAAAAGAACCTGTACGTTCAACCGCGACAACTTGAGCGTCATTAAGACGAAAGGAATTTACTGTTTAGTACGAAACTTAAACGATTTTCAAACATACGGTACGAATAATCGCTCATTTATATAATTACCAACATGGAGCGTTAAAACTCAGGTCCTACATCATTCCTCTTTTAATTTTTTAAAAAAAGAATTCTATTTTACGGTCATTTACATGCCTACTTTCGTTCCAGATTGGGAACTTTTCCTTAGAATTACTGCTCGCAATATTATGATCTAGTATTATCCACTTATGTTCTCTCGTTATAGATTAGAAGCATTTCCGCACTAGTATAATTGCGATTAATTCCGCACTGTGGGGAGTTTTGCTGAAGGTAATTAACACTTGTACCAGCGACGAATGTCTCGGTTATGGACATTAATATGCTGGGAAAAACAATCCCGGAGAATCCCATCCATCGTCCGTGTGACTCCGGCGACAAGATTACAAGTTTTGCGTGCAGTAACTCTTCGTTTTTCGACTGGAGCGGTCTCTCTGGCTGTGAACACCCCCCTCCCCCCGGGACGATTTGCATGTGAAATTACACACCTCATCAGCTGATTAGCTGTGCACGGAAGGTTCGGTGGCGCCACTTTCTCTGCAGGACCCACCTGCTCTCGGGTCACGCGTGGGAAACGCCAAGTGCGTGATTTCATCCAAACAAAACTGACCGACTCCCATGGACAGCGGTCTGTGGGAGAGATGTTAAATTACAGGCTCATTCTTCAATGTGTCCGTCTCTTCTTTTTTTTACTGACACTTGACGTCTTCTCGGCACGAGGATCGTTAAAGTCGACATGGAGGGAAACAACTACGGCACCCATAGCAAATGAAGGAAGCGATTACCCACGATTGGTTTTTCGGTTTACGTACCCGCAGACAATAGGAGCGTTATTTCTGTTGCTGGATTGTCTAACGTATATCACAGGTCTCCAGTTTGTAAACACAATATGTTTCAGCACGGCCGGCGTTAGAGGAGGGTGGGTGGATGGGGTAAGCGGGTCAAATGTACCGGGGCCTGCCCGTCTGATGGGGGTCCCGGGCACCGGCTGTAGGGGTCCTCCGCTCGAAAAGTTGTAGAGCTAAAAAAAAGGTCGCAGATTTTATCTGAGGAGCGCCCCTAAGCGATGTAAGGGCCCCCAACTGGTTACGTGACTGCTAAGAATGCTTTACCCCGGGCCCCAAAATCCTAGCGCCGGCCCTGTGTTTCAGACTTCAAATTCGCACGTGCTTTGCGTTGCCATGAGAATTTCGTAAAATTATATTCTAGCGGGATAGAAACATTTTTTCTTTTGTATCCCAGAAAGTGGAGAACGAATGTTTAGAGCCCGTCAAGTAGAGGTACAATATTTTGTTAAAAAATTTTTTCTCTGGAAAATATATGAGCTTCCTCAAAGTTAATGTAATTAACCAGCTACATCTCAAAAACGCAACTCCCTTTAAACTTAAAATTCAACCTCAGTTTCAATCATATAAAAGGCAAATACTGAAAATACCTAAAATGTAGTTTGTGTGTTGATTTTTTCCTTCGGTAACTACGTCGAGGTCAGTAGAGGAAGGAGATAATTGGTGACGAGGAACAGGAAGGAATTCGACCATGATCTTTCGAAGGACCTAACCCTACGATCGCATGGAGAGATTTCGGGAAACTATGGAAAACCGAAAATCTGGATACCCGGACAGGGATTTAAACCCGCGTCCTCCAGAAAGTGAGCGTCGCAGTAACCTACAAGACCTGCCACGTCATCTATGCCGTACATGTGCATTGCAGTATCCACACGGAAGTAGTCGTGCCAACACGCAACAACCTGTACTCTATCGCACGGTGGTCATATTATTTTGTCCAACCTCCGTATATTGCAAAATATGAGATTATTGGCTGCCAAGATCGTCCCCTGATATTTATTCGGATAGTTTTTGGGTTTCGAGCATGAACGAAAAGAGAATAATACCGAGAAAATGTATAGACACCAGAAGATTTGGTTCCTTGTATTATAAATCGCGCTGGCCTCGTAAAAACGTCTAGATGATTTCTGAAGAACTACATATGTTACAACCAAACAGCTGAAAGTGAACTCAAGTTCCTAAAGGCATCCTTAATACTTGAACTGTTGCAAAGCACATACTACCCTACCATCAGTCTGACATCGGGATTATTATTATTATCTAGACTATCAGACGAACAGCATATAGTGCATCACAGGTTATACTAGATGAAGATCCATTCTTTTACAGGAAAAACAAAGGTTTAAGAAAAGCAGCTCAACCGGAATGTTTGATATTATGCAAAAGCACAAAATAGTAAAGATACAAGCAAGAATTTGTAACAAGACTTTGATAATGTTAAATGTGATACTATCTTTTGAATTTTTGCTATACTACTTCATTACTTCTTCATTAGAATCAGATGCAAAGAAAGGTAAAGAACAATGTTACAAGCATCCCTTACCAAAAAAAAAAAAACTAAGTTTTCTGCTGCAAAAGCAACTAAGGATGAAAAAGCTGTAAAAGTGAGGTTATACATATACATATCTCAGCGACGTTTTATATGCAATAAAACATTTTGAAAGAAATTTGGGCTAAATAAATAAGTGCAAGGATAAATGACACAAAAAATTATGCTCGGAAATGCAATAATTTAGACCTATGCGATAAAAGATCTAAAATGACACTTCGAATCTTAAGAGAAATTTTCTTCCCGTATAAAATGCAACTTCTTATTTCCTTATACTCAAAGGAACCACCACGGAAAATTTTACCTATTTATTTACTTTACACTATCAAAGTACTATTCACGTTGTCTCCGAGATAGTTTATAAAAATTAAGAAAAGAAGTGCTTCCTTGTGGGACGCCAGATGTAACATATAGATTAAAAGAGTCTTCTCCGTCAACGAAATTCTGTGACCGATCATAGAAAATCTCTTATCCATTCAAACAGTTGATCTAATATACCCTAAGCTCCAATCTTCGCTAGAAGGCGTTTGTGTGGCACAGAGTCGAAGGTTTTTCTGGGGGGGGGGGGGGGAGGAAATAACGTTGGTTACTACATGCGTAAATAGGGCTAGCTGTGTTCCACATGATATCTTCTTTTTAAATCCGTGTTTGTTCGATATAAGCAACTTGTTTTATCTAGAAAATTCATAATATTCGAGCATAAAATATGCTCCAGAACTCTACTAGGCCTACAAAAAGATGCTATAGATATCGGTCGGTAGTTCCAAGGATTTCTTCGATCTCGTTTCTTGAAAATCGGAATTACCTGCGCTATATTTCAGTTGGAAAGTACTTTTTTCTCTTCTAAGGATTTATAGTATATACCAAAAGTAAATGGTCCGATTTCCGCAGAATGCTCTGGAAATGTTCTTACGCAGATTCCATGTGGAATAGGGATCCGTATCCTCATGTGTGGAACTTTCACGTGAAACCCTACCTCCGCTTCCGCAATTTTTATTGCGGATGTATAGCGGATGTTTTGTTTATATCTATTATTCTTTTCTCTTTAGCATATACGACATTCTGCCCATCGTCGCTTAGCTAACAACATCCTGTTTGTTTTTTTCTTTACGATCATGCAATAAAAATAACAATGCAATGATCTATGTTATTACCTAAGCGATAATTTTACAAGTTTAAACTTGCATGTAAAAGTAAAGCGACCTATCCACGGTCCAAGTTATAGGGTATCCGCGAAGAACTACCGTAGGATGTGCTCAGCCATTCACGCTACTTGAAGGGGTCCAAAAATGTTCCAAGCAATCCTTTCCACCCGTACTTTCTCGCCGCACACCAGTGTCCTTACAGCACACGGCCCATCAAGAGTCCTTTATCGGAAAATCGGATCATCGTAGGTTGGATTGTGAATGGATTGTGAATGTGCCACTATAGCATTGGAAAGGCGGGCACGGAGATGTGCGATGGCGTGGCGTGGCCTTGTGCTTGACGCTTGATTTAGTTGAGCTGCGAACTCCGCAAAGTTCAAATGACAAAACTTGTTTTTTAGACGCATGTGTAGTTATGTAAGTAATTTAATTCACTTGTGAAATCATTCCACGTTTTTTGTTGTTGAAAGATGAGGCAAAAAAATAAATCAATAAGGCAGTATTATGTGAAAATAGAAAAATGTAGAATTTTGCATAAAAATATACTTTTTTATTTTAAAATTATTTTTGATAAAACATTCCAAGCTAAATAATTACAAATTTGGTTTTCCACCTCCCCATCCGCTTCCGCAAAACATCTGCATCCGCGGATTTCAAGCACTGAACATCCGCATCGGCAAATATAACCGTTACAACCCTAATCGGGACCGTGGCTCCCCTATTCAGGACTTCTAATTGATTCACAATTCCAGCAATATCTATTCGTAACGAATCCATTTCTAACTCCACACCACGTGGGACAATGCGTCTGTTACCCTATTTTCATCAGTGAACGAATTTTTTTAATTTGGTGTTTAGTACGTTAGCTTTGTGTGGATTTCGTTAACCTTGTTATAATATGATATCGAAATAAAATTGTCTTAGGCTTAGTGTCTATACTGTCCATGGATATTGTATATTCTTTGTGGTGAATAAAACAGAAGATGTGCTGTTGCATTCTTGCTTGACCGTTAAACGGACGTGTTTTAATAGGTTATGGGCCCAGACTGTGACCCAGAGTTATTTTCTTCGTTATTCCAGTAAGCAGAATACGGAAAAGTCGTTATCTTATAAATAATTAGTTACGCGCTTGAAGATGGCTTGGAATTCTGTAGTTAACGTGCCTAAGCTTAAAGGCAGAGACAACTACGATGTATGGGCTTTTGCAGCGGAGAATATGTTGGTGTTAGAAGGCATGTCCGGCTTAATAAAGGAAGAAGGAAGTACTAGCACTGCAGCCGCAGATGATGCAAAGGCGAAAGGGAAGCTGATTCTTACAATTGATCCAGCGTTGTATGTGCATATAAAGCAAGCTAAAACAACGAAGGAGCTATGGGCGCAGCTTAAAACTATGTTTGACGATTCCTGGTTTACACGAAGAATAACCTTACTTCGTCATCTTATATCAATCAGGCTTGATAATTGTGATTCAATGACGTCGTATGTGACAGATATTATTGAGACATCGCAAAGATTAAGTGGAACTGGATTTGATATAAACGACGAATGGATTGGCTCGTTGTTACTGGCAGGTTTACCAGAACGATTTTCACCAATGATCATGGCGATTGAACATTCCGGGATTCCTATTACGGCGGATGTTATCAGGACAAAATTGATCGATATGGAGATGTCAGATTCGAATGAATCAGAGACAAAAACCGCTTTCGCTTCCAAAGGTTGGCAGAACCATAGAAGCAAGACTGCTAACAGACAAAACAAAAGCGGAAACTACGTCGCGGAAAAGTCAAATGTCAAAATGACAGGAGTTAAATCCATCACTTGTTACAGGTGTAAACGAGGTGGGCATTTCAGGAATCAATGTCCTTTGCTGGTGAAATCAGATGAACCTAAACAATCCAATGTGTTTAGTGTTGTTTTTTCTATCCGGCAAGTTTGGTAAACAAGATTGGTATATTGACTCCGGCGCAAGTTCTCATATGACGCCGAATGAACATTGGATAAAAAATGCATTGTATTCGTCAAGTGAACCAGAAGTTATTATCGCTGACAAAACCAAAGTACCTGTGCTGTGTACCGGCGATGTAGAAATAACTTCAGATTGTGGTTATGATATTACTGTGAAAAATGCATTGTGTGTGCCAAGTCTGACGACTAACCTCTTATCAGTGAGTGAACTCATAAAGAACGGTAATAAAGTTCATTTCGATTCACAGAATTGTTTCATACATAATATGAACGGTGAATTGGTGGCTATAGGAGAACTTATTTGTGGTGTTTACAAGTTGAAGGTAAAACATAAAATGAAAAGTGAGCACAGTTTATTGGCTGCTCCTGTGTTAAATGATGGTTATATGTGGCACCGAAGACTCGATCATATAAATAGTGCAGATATGAATAAAATGAAGTCTGGTGTGGTTGATGGACTTAGTTATCCTGATAATTTTCAAACGGGAAAAAAACAGTTGTATCGTGTGCTGTGAGGGAAAACAGTCAAGACTTCCGTTCAAAAATATTGGAGAAAGAAGTACAGAGACATTGCAGATTATACATGCTGATGTGTGTGGCCCAATGGAACATAAATCCTTAGGTGGTGCACGATATTTTTTATTGCTGGTGGATGACTTCAGTCGCATGGCATTTATTTACTTCTTGAAAGCTAAAAGTGAAGTATTTAGCAGACTTTAAAGAATTTAAAGCCTTGGTAGAAAACCAAAAGAATAAGAAAATTAAAATATTTCGCACTGATAATGGCTTTGAATTTTGTAATAATGAGTTTACAGATTTTCTGAAGAAAGAAGGTATTATTCATCAGAAAAGTAACCCTTACACCCCAGAAACAAAATGGTCTGTGTGAAAAGACTGAATCGCTCAATAGTTGAGAAAGCAACGAGGTATGTTGTTTGATGCAAAGCTGGATAAAAGATTTTGGGGAGAAGCAGCAAACACAGCCGTGTACTTAAAAACAGATCAATTGCTATCAGGAACTCAAGACAAGACACCATATGAATTGTGGTATGGCAAGAAAACTGATGTAAGCCATATTCGTATATTTGGCAGTGATGTAATGGTCCAAGTTTCCAAAGAAAAACGTTTAAATTGGGACAAAAGTCACATAAACACATTCTTGTTGGATATTCAGAAAATATGAAAGGTTATAGAATTTATGACTACAAGAAGAGACATATATTAATATGCAAGGAATTGGTTATTATGGAGAGTAGAAAAGATAATAAATATGAAGAAATTAGTGTTTCAGTGGGGAGTCTTGGTCAAGAAGAACAGTTGACAGGAACAGGCAAACCAGAATTACTGAAATCATCTCAAACAGACTATGCTGAAGTGGAAGGTCAAGATAACTTGGAAGAAAGTACTGCAGTTGAGAGTGTGGAAATTAAGACATTGCCTAAAAGAATAAGGAAACCGCTTCAAAGATATGGTACAACTTTATTAAGTGTGGCCTGTAAAGAAGAAGGCAGCTGTGTTCCAGATGATATCATCAGAGAATTCCAGCAAGTGATGCAGAAGATGAAGGCAGTTATGGTCAGACAGGAGAATCGCATCCAAGCCCTGGAGGCAAGGCTGATGGCTTCAACAGCAAGTGTAGTGCAAGTGGGTGTTTAAATAAGAAAGGTTTGAAAGTGATGATAAAGTGTGATACCGTGCTAGGTCAGTGTCTAAATGTTTTTGCCAAATAGCATGTGTACATTGTGATTAAACCTTTTCATTGATGGTTAGATACTTCACATTGAGGTTTTTTTGTTTGAAATTAATGCACAATTATTGTTAGGCATTTGGCACTTAGATGTAACCTCAGTTTTTTTTAAAATGGATATCTAAAGAAAGATATTTGCATGCATTTACCAGAGGGTTACAAAGTACATAATTGTGATAGCATGTTTTGAAATTGAAAAGGTAGAATTACAAGGATTTGTAGATGCTGACTGGGCAACTAACACTGTAGACAGACGGTCTTATACAGGTTTCTGTTTTGTAATGTCTGGTTCTGCTATTTCATGGGAAAGTAGAAAACAAAAAACTGTAGCTCTCTCAAGCACTGAAGCAGAATATATGGCTTTGTCAGATGCTTCTAGAGAGGCAGTATATTTAAGAAATCTGTTATTTGAAATCACGGGTAATTTGTGTATGATTACTATCTTTAGTGACAGTCAGAGTGCACTGAAGCTTACCAGTAATCAGCAAATACACAAGAGATCTAAACATATTGATGTTCGTTACCATTTTGTCCGCGATGCTGTATTAAATAAATATATTAAACTTATATTAAACTTGAATACATGGAAACTGCTGAAATGCCAGCAGACTTGCTCACTAAAGCTCTTTGTGCCTTCAAACATTACAAACTTATGAACAAAATAGGATTACTAAGTAATATATTGTAATGTTCTGTGAGGCTGTAACTTATTTCGATATAGTGGGGGTGTTATAATATGATATCGAAATAAAATTGTCTTAGGCTTAGTGTCTATACTGTCCATGGATATTGTATATTCTTTGTGGTGAATAAAACAGAAGATGTGCTGTTGCATTCTTGCTTGACCGTTAAACGGACGTGTTTTAATAAACCTCGAATCCGTGGTGAATTAATACTGGCATATTGTTGTCACTACAAATTGCTTTTTGTAGATACGAACCAAATTTCTTTGCGTTCAATGCGGGGCTCTTAGAAAGAGAATTGCAACGGAAATCATTAAATGCCTCAAGCATAGCATTTTTAACACATCTTCTTAGTTAAGCTAATATTACTAAGTCACTACGTGCATGTATCCTACTTCACTTTTTGAGTTTTTTTTTTTTTTTTTTTTTTTTTTTTTTTTTTTTTTTTTTTTTTTTTTTTTTACTTCACGCTTATATCACGGTGGATCGCCCCCCT
Source organism: Vandiemenella viatica (assembly GCA_031002005.1). Classification (NCBI taxonomy): domain Eukaryota; kingdom Metazoa; phylum Arthropoda; class Insecta; order Orthoptera; family Morabidae; genus Vandiemenella; species Vandiemenella viatica. The sequence goes on along the minus strand of JARYHS010008074.1, from coordinate 40,985,123 downwards.
CTTTCGTTATCCGTTAATTTGAAGGTATGGTAATTATCCCTCTGATATGTTCTAGAACACTCTTTTGAAACCTTATCGAATATGTACATTTCCTTTTTTGCGCTCAGTTTGTTGATTCTATGCGTTTCGTTACAGCTTTGTCTGAGAATGTATTCCAGAGCTACTGCGAAACAGCCAAAAGAGACCTTAATACGAATCGACCTCCACAATAGCAATCACATAACCCGTTTCTGGAACCGGTGTAATGAAAATTATTGCTACATACCGCGCGGACATATAATTTGCCTCTAATTGATGAGGCTGGGCTAAAGTTCACTCACTCCTGCCAGCGCCCATCTGGCATTTCAGCTTAGGAAGAAGCATCGTACCAAAAAAAATTGCCACTGCTTATTTCAACGCGCGCTTTACATGGTGAGACAGGGAGAGAAGCGCCGAACATTGTACACTAGCAACAACGGAACATCAAAAGCTCCTCCTGGGAATCTAGGAGGAAGGCAGGCATGTAATATAAAACACGAGTCAGGCGGGAAGCAAACAGGTTTCTGTCTAACAGGACCTGACGGCATTCTGCAACAGAGGACAAGATCGGAAGCACTCGGCTCGTCTCGGCTAGGCTCGGCTTGGCCAGGCGGCGTTGCCAAGTCCATCGAAAACGCAACAGCTGTTCGGCCGACACACAGACTCCATTGTCTTGCATGTCTCTGGCTCTGATATATATCTGCAGCTCCATATTCTTGGTACGCCGGATACTTTTTGTTTAAACGATCTTTCATATAACATTTTCGTTTTAAGATTCTAGAGGATGTCACAGGTTTAAATTATTTAATCTACCCCGTCCTATCTCCCCTAATAAACTAAATTCTTCACTACCGATCATAGTCAATAACCACGAAAACACATTCACATTCGATTAAACTTAGACGGAGGAAGTCTACAAATACAGACATACAAACATGACAGATATAACTAAAAGGAGTTTCAATTACGAGTTATTTATAAAGGTGAATAACACGCCAATGCAATTCAATTTTGTTTATTTTTGTGTCATACGCGTTTCGCTCTATCTTCAGAGCATCATCAGCGACATATGTTACTTTTTTCTCATGATCAGGGTTAGCTTCTCTGTGTAGGTTTTGTAGAATCTTCTGAAGGTATAAAGCACTACACTGCACCGACTAAATTTCATATTGTCACTATTATTTACCGTCACTATCGATTTTCAAAACATGAGAGAGTAAACACCACGCCATGTTTTTCACAATTCCATAGAGTGTGAAGGAGTTTGAACGAGTAAAGTGTATTTTAAAAAAGAAACATACTGAAAAAGATCATGTGAATGTTCTTACAACCTCACTGGACACGTTTGAAGTAATGTATACATTTATTAGCAATATATGTTACCACATGTCAATTAAAGATGAAGATAGTTGTATTTTTTCTTATTAAGTGTTTGACGTCCAGATAATTTTTAATTGCAAGATAGCCTATTTCAAATTTGTTTCTAAATCGGATCATTGTCCAAAATTCATATTCACATACCCCAAAGTGGTGTCAAGGATGAGGCAAATATAGATTTATGTGCTGGACCAAAAGCGAATTTGAACCGGTACATATGTTTTCCGCATGTTCTCCATAATACCATTTTTTGTTTACTGAGATACCTTCCCACTTTCTTCCAGTTGGTGAGTTTCGGTGTTTTTGATCCCTAACAGAACATGTCACCAAAGTCTTCCTTAAGATCGGCGACTCTCATTCGATCTTTCCAGAAGCTCCCTTTACCATGGATGTTCTGCTTGTTACTTCGTAATGTCAAACTCTCGAGAGACCGGCATTGTCAGTTGTAGAAAGCCGCGCAGAAGGTGAGGCAATGACTGACCATCACCGGCGATCACGGATCGTGACTCACGACCCTCTGTGACGACGAAGCTGCCGCTAGCAGTCCTCGATTCGATTCTCGACAACGTTGGTGGTCTGTCGCAAACACGACCAACCTGTACCTTATGGTGTATGAGATCTGTTCAAAACTATCGAGTAACATGTAATATTTGCCAGCGAATGCAAAACAGAGTTTCTTCGACTGTTCTGTTCTTGGCCAAAAATTCCCGAACGAACAGATACGAGTGCCGGCGCATTGTAGTGGTGCGAAGTCGAGCTGTTATTCTACCCAGTTCGGCGCGCATTTTTCCCTAAACATTTAAATTGTTACATAATACTGCTTCTTAACAGTCTGACATTGTGGCACACATTCAAGATGGATAACCCCACGACAGACAAAGAAAACGATCAACATTGACTTTATATTTGATCGATTCATGCGTACTGTCATCAGTCGTGGCGAAGTTTGACGTATCCATTGCGATCATTGTGTTTTTGTTTCCACGTCATAGGGAGCGTGCACAAACTACGTGGCTCGGTCCAGGGGGGGGGGAGGTTGGCTGGAAGGCTGCGCTAGGCCACGCGGGGGGGGGGGGGGGGGGGTCGAGCCAGGCCACGTAGCTTTCCTTTCATAACATTTTTTACAGTTAAAATGAGGAACAGAACTCACAACAGCATGTGAATATTTATTTTCCCAGTTAATTATCTACGTATGTAATTTACAATAGTCTGACACGAGAAAACAGTACAAAATGTCTTCTAGAATCAAAAAAGAAAAAAATCTACGTCGAGGGGGGAGGGGCAGGGCCGGCGTTACGGGGGGTTAAGCGGGGCAAAAGTTCCCGGAGCCCGGGCCACCAAAGGGGGGCCCACCGGCCTGGGTGCCTAATTAAATAGAAATCAAACACAAATTTTAAAATCTGCACCAATAATTTTGAACATTTTTGTATTAAAATGTTCTGAATTTATCCAAAAAAAGGAAAGTGTAAAGTAAAAATATTTTCGGGGGGGGGGGGGCCGGCCTAAGATCGCTTACCCGGGGCCCGAGAATCCTAGCGCCAACCCTGGGGAGGGGGGTAGAGGCAAAAACCAGGAGGCCAAAATGGAACTGCGTGGTTTATGCACGCTCCCATAGCTCCCATAGCCACACACGCACGTTTCTTTATCTGATGTGATGCTTGTCATAACGTTTTGGTCGCTGTTAGCACGATCAAGCGATTCTTGGCTGATGGTGACACGGTTCTCTTTTTGGTCGTCTGTGAACAGCCGTGGCACAAATTTTGCACTGACACAGTGCATATGAAGTTTTTCAGTCGAAACTACTTGGAAGGACTCGACGCTAATCAGAACTTCGTCTGCAACCTCCCATAAAGTTAAACGACGGTTTGCATGAATCACAGATCAAACAACATTGATTGTTTCATCGTTTGTTGACGTCGATGGCCGTTTCGATCTTGAATCTTCGTCGATCGATACTCTGCCCGATTTGCAACATTACTAACATTGTTTATGGCTTATACGGTACTATTTACAAGCCCGTGAAAACATGTACAGTTTCGAAAAAAGTTTTAAAAAACTCAAACAACGCTGTTCCAAAACGTTATTTTTTTTTTTTTATTATCTCACTAATTCGCAGAGCGGCCACTGCACGTGTTTACTTAGACGGTTCTATTTCGAAACTGATCAGGGCTAGTCCGATTCGGCAAGTAGTGGCGTCTTGTTGCCAAAGAATGCCGCCTGGCGCTGCTTTTTCGTGGAAACTCACTGACGCCCAGTTTCAAGGATTAGAGCCTTTTTTTTTTAATAAAGAAAACAGAACTCGTACTATACTGACTGGAGAAGGATATGAATGATAGCTCCAATATGGTGTATGAGAATGGAAAATAAATAAAGTGCAAAAAGTCTAAATACAATGTGGAAGGAGTTTTATAAAGCATTACTGAACCCTTTTGGAAACAGGATGAGACGATTCTACAAGGGGAAGCAGGAGGATAAGGTAGAAAAAGATCTAAATAAGTTGAAGCAGCTCTGGGTAAGATGAAGGTTGGAAAGGCATCAGACATTGATGAAGTGAGTGTGGAAGTGGTAAGGAAAGCATTGTTTATGTCGTATGATGAGAAATGGAATGAGAGGAAAACGCTGAAGACTGGAAGAAAGGAATCATTTTTACCTATCCTAAAATCCTCCCTGCTTCCTTGTTTGAACTATAGAAGAATCACAATGATGCCAAAGTATATGAGAAGATCCCTGAGAAAAGAACATGTTACAGGATTGAAATATAGCTAAGAGAAACGCAGTATGGCTTCATACGATGGAGATCAATGATATACCTGATATTTGCGACGAGACAGCTACGGAAAGGATTTGCTGTAGGTATTCCTTGATATTGAGCTTATGATTGCGTACGCTGGATTAAGGATGGAAGGCCATGGTAAACAGAGGAATGTCAATAGAAACCACAACAGAATTACAGCGTGTAAATGTGAGCTATGGGAAAATAGGGGAGTCAGAACAGATCAGCTGAACCATTTATTTATTTATTTGCTTAGGCGCCATCCATAAATTACGTCATACCTTGAGGGGGAGGAAGGGGGTCAACAAAGTGTGACAGGGGGGGGGGGGGAGGGAACGTGTCATAAACTTTGTGACATCATATGCATAATTTGTATCACTTTTTGTCTCGTATTGCCCCTGTGTCGAGGCATAGTTATTTAAACGATCATGTGGCATCTGTTGACTATATTTTTGATCATACAAAGCCACTAACCAACATAAGCAATTACATAAGAGGCAACTAGAGGTTTTCCCCATCATGAAGATTCGTCCACAAAGCATTGCCTCTAGACGAAACAGGGAAGTACTTTGCTTATTAAACGATGACGATGCTTTATGGTTGGATGAAGATGATGATGACACATCGTTCCCAACATTATCGAAATCAAGAATGAAGTGACTATTATGCCAATAATAAACAGTATCAAGGAATGGGTTCAAAAATCCATGGACACATGATGACTCAATTTTGTATCATTAATTCGATTTTTTATGTTTTTTATATTTTCTTAAATGTTTGATTTATTGCTGATATGATTTTTTTACTAGTAATACATCAATCATTTTGGAAATGCTGTATTAATTTATAAATTTAAAATTGTAAAGTATGTGACGTCACACCAGGGAAAAGGGGGGTCCCACAAATGTGACAACCTGTGACATGGGAGGGGTAAAAAAATAATGAAATTCGTGTGACGTAATTTGTCGATGGCCCCTTATGGCTTTACTTCTCGTCTTCGTTGAGGACGTTAGAGGCGGGAAAGGACTGGGTACAAGGAAAGTATAGGAATTCAGTCATGGCCTTTTTAAAGGTACCATCCCGGCATTCAGCAGGAGTGATTTCGGGAACCAACGAAAACCCAAATCTGGATGGCCGTACGGAGATTCGAATCCTCACTCTCCCGAGTGCGAGGGCCGAGTGTTACCACTCACCCACCACGCTGAAAAAAATAATAATGTAAGTGCCCTCTCCTCAGTGGCGTAGCTAGGTCAACAAGGGCCCCGGTGCAAAAAAATTATTTTGGGCCCTCAGGCCAGACGGTCGACCTTTTTTTTGCTTTATGTGCTGGTAGGGGCCCCCTGAACTGAGGATGGGGGCCCTGAGCAGTAGTTGGGGCCCCCCGTGAGCAGCGAGGGCCCTTAGTGAGGGGCTCCTGTGTTCTCAGAGGCCCCTTAGACGACGGTAGAGCTAAAAAAAAGGGTCGCCAGTTTGCCGTGAAGGCTGGCTCGTGGGCCCTCTAAACTGCGCTTGAGGGCCCCTAGAGGTGCGCTTAGGGTCCCCTTGAGGTATGCTTGGGGGCCCCCTGAGCGTGAGGGCCCGGGTGCACTGCACCGCCTAGCCCCATAGTAGCTACGCCCCTGCCTCTCCTCACAACTTTTTATCGTAATCGTGGATAACGTAGAGGAGAAGGTGGCAGTAAGGTTACGAGAGGAAAATATGAAGGTGATTATTTTTGCGGATGACCTGGTGATCTAGGGTAGTGTTAAAGAGGAAGTTCACTGGTAGTTGTAGGTATGAGCGGACACTGTGGGTGAATATAGTACGAAATTTAATGTGAAGAAAAGAACAAGATAACTAAGTGAATTGTGACGTCAGGAAAACGGCTGAAGAAGGTGAACAGTTTCAAATACATGGGAAGTGTACAGGAAAATGGAAGGAACGATGGTAACATAAGTTAAAGATGGAGGCAACAGAGATATATTTAAGAAGCGTGAGAAACCTGACATGGAACATGGATGTGTGACAGAAGTAAGATTGTAATCTACAGCACAAACTATGTTCCTATACTAACGTACGGTGCTAAAATCTAGAAAATGAAGAAGCTGGACATTAGGTGGATGCAGGCAAGTGAAATGAACGTTCTAAGAGGCAAAATAAGTGCTACAAGAATGAGCAGGATAAAGATCGAAACTATCAGAGACACAGTCAAAGAGAAACCCATACATGAAATGATAGAGAAGGTCAGACTACAACAGTAGCAAGCCATTTTAAGAAAGTTGATAAACAGAGAATATGGAGAAAAATTCACGATATGAAGTTGGATGATAAATGACACGAAAGAAGACGAAAGGATAGATGGCTGAGATGAGTATACGCTGAAGATAGGAGAGGACCAAGGTGGCGATAGAGAGGTAGTGGGAAGAAAGAACAAAATGGAGAGGCCAGTGCCCATAGTAGCTGTTAACTGTTAATGACGATGAACGAAAATACAGGAGCTGTCACTGAAAGCAGATTGTTGTGATTGGTTGAGATACAGTAAGCCCTTCCATGAAGCAGCACTACAACGGAGCTAGTGTGGTCAATAGTACAATCCGCAAACTTTTCCCCATATGAAAATTTTTTTCAAGTGCAGGTTTAATGAGCCAGAGGAGCCATTCTGGACGTTGAGATTTCTGGGGAAGGGTAGCTTACTTCATAGTGATATTTTTTCCATAACATCAGTGTTCATCAGACGCTATCTTTAGTTCTAATAAGCAAACCGTATCTTTTTTTAAACGACATTTTTCTTGCTCCAATAATGATAACGTAAAAACAAACTGCAATTTAACTTCTTAGCAGTAATATAGCCCCAATTTTTTAGAAGATTTTTCAAGTTCAATCCAGTTTACCACTTCTGATAAGAAAGAGCCTTGTTAATAGGCTCATTAGTGTTGATTCATTGCGCTGAAAAAAACCTGCTACATATGCGCTAACTTTGTGCCTAAACCAAACAAAAAGATATCAGGGAAGCAGTAAAAATTTTCTCTACGTTGTAATGAAATAAGGGAGTGTTGTTTACAGCTGAGACGGCAATTGTTTACATGAGATTTTTAGGCTGGGACTGGTGAGCGCCACTGCATGTTCAGGTAGCGTCTCTTATCTGGACACGAGAAGCTACTTCGGCCACACACAGCGGGTCAAAACAAGCCGTCCAGACCGACTCTCCAGCCTAATTCATCCATATACAACACCTAGTGCTGCAAATTGAAAAAAAAATGTTTTTTTCAGCTTTGTGAAAAAAAGCATGAAAAAAACTTAGCACCCTTATTTTTTTTCTAAATTTTTTTTGTTCAGAAAACTATATATTTGATAAATTATAGTTTCATTTACGGAACTTACATTACAAGTGTGTTTTAATTCTTACTGAATCATGTAATATTTTACATAATGATTCATAAATGTATCTATATAGGTAACATAATTTTATTCATCCTCTGTCAGTACCACATTCACTAGAATCAGCATTACCATCACTAGTTCAGTCGGTGTCGGAATTTTTTTTCTTCTGTCTCCTCTATGTCCATAACTTCAGAAGAAGTTACATTTTCTTTTACTGGTTGTTCTTGTATTGTACACAAAAGATTTTGAGATTGCAATTTTAAATTGTGTGCAAAGTACACACTGTGCTTAAAGACTGCGCCGATAGTTCTGTATTAGGGTCTTTTAAGTTTGAATTTAAATCTATTATCATACAAAATAGGAGCTTTATTTGTTTTCACTCGTTGGTTTACGCAAACGGTTGCAAGGAAATGATTCATAATTACTGACAATGACTCAGTATCACTATACGCTGCGTGTTTAACAAGTATACGAATATAAGGAAAACACAATAAGTAATAAAAAGAGGCAAAAAACCGTAGATAAATTTTAAATTCCTAATTTTTTGAAAAGATCCATAGGTCTACAGATAAATTCGTAGGGCTAGCAGCACTAGTTCAAATAGCGAGTATCAATCCAAAGAATGGGGAACGGGGATTCCTTCTCGCGCAACCTAGCCTCTTCGGGAAGTCCCTGTTCATAAAAGAAAATTTCAGTCAATGTTGCTAATATTTTCGTTTTTTTTTCCTACTAAACCAGAAAAATATATTAGATTTAAAAATTAAGAGAAGTACTTAGAAAAAACTCTAAAACAGTCATATTAAACAACAAATGCCTTACAAATTTGAGATTTAGTAGTTATGAAAAAAAAAAACGTGTCCCAGAAAAAAACGTGTTTTTTTTCAAAGTTTTTTTCCATGTTGTTTTCTTTAAAAGTAAAAAAAAACAGTTTTTTTTTACAACACTAACAACACCACAATCAGAATAGCACTAGGGAAAACAGCATTCTTCAAAAGGAGAAATATGGGACTCAAAAAGATTTGTATGAAGCACAACGCTTTATGATAGTTTTGACTTATAATCTGAAGCCTCTGAAATGGTGAAAAATAAATCGCCAGATAAACTTGTTTTGGAAGAGGTATACGGAAGAGTTACACAGAAATAAGAGACAAAATGATGGGTCACATTTTAGCAGATGTTGGATTGGTTAATTTATTAGTGGAGCGAACAGTCGAAGGTAAATCCTTAAAAGGATAAAATGATTACAGTGCAAGAAACAGATATTCGAGGTTGCATGTTGAGGCGAAGAGATCATTTCACACGTAAGAAGGGAAGAAAGGTAAGAACGCATAACTGATGACGTCGGTTGTAACGATTTTGTTTCTAACAAAGATAATAGCTAAGTAGTCTATAGGAAGAGATGGAGACTGCATAGAAACAGAAGAGGAAGTGTAGTAATCGCACACGATTTCAATTTTAAGGTCTCCAAAATATGGAATCTATGAAACCTTTTAACCTATTTTCAGCTTGGTGTCCGTCTGTCTTCCTTGCTGATTAATAGCCCTCGGATATTTGCGATTTGATTGATCCATAGCTGTTAACGGGATGGTGTGAAGTACGGTTCGGGATTGTTATTGGGCATAAAAAGGTCTTCAAAACATCGCACAGTGTGTTATTTTCTAAATCTAGAGGTACAAAAGTCAATTTTGACACTAGTCTACGCAGGAAAAATCATATTTATATTCAAAGTTGATAAACCATATTATTAGGAACAATGGTTTATTTTCCACGAATTCGCACCTAACAATAGAAAAAATAGTTTGAACTATGGGCTTCTTGTGATCCACCGGTCAAGTGCTCCATTCGGCCGCGCAATTCCACTGAGTTTGGTCGATGAATACGCTATGTTCCAGTGTGCTAATAGTGATTTGTGTGTTACTATTGCTTTTGGCGAGTATTAGGATTGGTTTACGCATGATTTTTACGAAATATGTTTTAAAACCTAATCATGAGCATCATTAAAACAGAGCGAGTGTATTTTTACTGGGAAAAAAATACTGAGCAAGTTTCAATATGAGTTCTAGTTCATTATACCGCATTATACCCATCTCTTACTATATTTATTTGAAAGGGCTACTTATTAGCTACAGGAAATACCTTCACTTGTTTGCGCATGTTTGCGACACCCATACAACTTTTCTTTATTTTCAGAATGATTGCAGAGATTTCTCGTAGAAGATTTTTTTCGACGTATGGTTCGCTAATGTAAAACAATGAAGAACAGATACTTTGATACAGTTTATATTGCACGAAATAGGTGACACATCGTTGCTATTGTTAGGCGTGAATTCGTGGAAAATAAACCTTTGTTCCTAATAATATGGTTTATCTACTTTGAATATAAATAATTATTTTGCCTGCGTAGACTAATGTCAAAATTGACTTTTGTTCCTCTAGATTTAGAAAATAACGCACTGTGCATCGGTTTAATTGTTCTACGTACGCGTAGGAGTCACGAAAGAAGTTGTTTTTCCTGCTTTGTGCTTTGTACCTTGCAGACGTCGAGGTCATTAGAGTCGGGAAAGGACAGGGGCCAAGGAACGGGAAGGTATTCAACAATGACCTTTAGAATGAACCGTCATTCGCCAGCGATAATTTCGGGAAACCATGGAGCTCCGAATTCTGGATGGCCCGATGGGGATTCGAACACGCGTCCTCGCGAATGTGAGGCCGGAGCATTGTGGCTCAATAACCACGCTCGGTACCAGAGAAGCGACATACAATACTCAAGTGATATTTTCCAATACACTGTTCTTTGGTAATCTCCAAATGCTTGTTAACTGTTCGGTTTTCCACATTTTCTTCAAATCAAGCTAATTCTGGAATGGTTCGTCCGAAAAGGGCATATCAGGTTTTAGTTACTGTCTATTGAAGCTTTTCAGACAGTTCAACCACTAATCTGAAACACGGGAAGTAAAGAAGATAAATAATATCTCTTCTGTTTATTAACCAAATAGCATAACGGTGAAATGTTTTGGGCCAGTCACTGCTTAATACATTCGGTTTTGGTATAATATGTTTTACCTTTAAATTAAAATTCGAAATCATCCATAAAGAAAGACACGACTCTCGCTTAAATCTACATGTTAATTATCAAATGCTCAACCATCTTTGGATGTTTTCACTATTCGCTCTCTTTGTAGTTAAGAATGAAGGTTAGATGATTATCTTTGTGTAATATATTACGCTGTATGTAATGATTATATACTTTTTATCTTTGCAAACCAAATATTAGAAAGATATGTATTTTGTTTATGTCTGCATAAAAACTTTTTTAAATAATAATAATAATAAAAATATTTAGTCCACAACCCGGAATGTATCGTCCTGCGAGAGGTATACACTGTATCATACGTAGGATGGCCAGTTCGTTTAATTTTTTCTTCTTCTTCTTCTTCTTCTTCTCCTCTGTAACCTACAATTTAATATGTACTAGAGATCGCCCAGTGGTCGAAATTCGACCATAATTCATTAAGTTAATTAGTTTTTTTTTTTGTAACAGAGTAATAATTATTGCAAATAGTTTTTTGAATTTGTTCTATTGCGTTTGCTGCAAGCATAACTATATCATATACTGTACACATTGATGTTTTTGGCTGCGAGGGTGTTTCTAAAATCACTTCAAATGTGGGTAGATGCACACATGTTATTAAGCAAGAAATACACGTTATTACATGTCGTTATTATTTCTGTGTGTTTCTTACTCTTAATTCTTGGTCCAGGTTGCATTTCAACCTAACCACAACTGCTATTAGCTACGGTAGACGCCATGCAATATATCTTAGCACTGAAAAACAATATGTCAGCCCGCACAGAGAAATCGTAAATGTTACATGATTTTCTATTTGCATATGGAAAGCAGTTTTTATTCAATAATTAAGACTTAAAAACACGTGGAATAAATGTCAACAGCTATGAACGTGTATTTCTTGCGTAATAACATGTATGTATCTACCCACATTTCGAGTGATTTTTACTCATTTCAACATATTCGAAGCTTACGATATACACTTTAAATCAAATATTATCGCCTAAGGAATGTGTGTACCAAATTTAGACCGACAGGACAATATTTGTAGGTTCCGACGTAATGCTAAACTCAGTATATAAAGACTTTGCGGGAGTAGTTGACGTCACAACGTGATATAGTGCTTATGAAAGTTGCTTAAATAACTAAATTCCTCGTGTATTTTGCTGTGACAAGAAGGATCTGTTTTCTTTCTGGTCCAGGCTGAATTTCAACCTAACCACAATCTCCGGTAATATTGGCGGTACAAATTCAAAGCCTCAATTACACGCGCATTGATACAATCATTTTATCTTAAGTTAGCAGCGTCTTGTATCGCGACGTAAACTTGAACCGACTTTGCTGCCATACATGTACTCACTTTTTTTTAACTACCAGATTTCGTTCAAATGGTGGCTCACCATCATATTACAGCTACATCAATTTGAACTGCATCATTGTAACATCGTATATCTAAATCACGATTTTATGAATTCCGAATATACTCCGTTTCGAAATGTTGCTTCTTGCTTGTATGTAATTCAGAGATTAAGCTCGACTCTTTGGTTTCACCAAAGACCACAGAGTATCTCAATGCTGGAAATACACGTCACATAGTTGGCTCCGATCCGATTTCACTCACATACACGTTCGCGAATTTATTTTTCATTTAATAATGTAGCTGTAACACGTTTTAACTATGCTTATAATTATTTTTTCTTTACTGTTGACCAAAGATCACAGACATTGGCAGAATCGCTAAGTGTCGTTGCCACTTAAAAACAATTGAATGTATACAACGAATGATTTATTTTATTTAATTTAATGTATTTTTAACACATATTATATGTACATTTTGGCTTTATGCACTTCTTCCCCATATAAACTTTAACTAATGCCAAATCTCACACTTCTCCGTGCGCGCAATATTCTGAAAAATGTTTCCAAAGTTTTCGCTTAGCGTATTAATATATAGATTCCGAACCACAGAACGTCCTGACGTTGCTCATACATCACGTAATTTTTTTTTCTTTTTTAAAGAAAGCTTCCTCGCCCTAACGGAATTTTAACTTTGGGAAAACTATTAACGCAAAACTTTTAACGCAAACGCCTTAACCACTGAGTCACCAGACCGATCACATAGTTCTTATTAGCTGTATTTTTTTTACAATTATTCTTTATAGCTGTTACTAGAAACAGGACGCAAAGTAATCAATAGTTTTTTGACAGAAGGTGAGAAATCAGGAAGTTCATTAAATAGACAGATCAAGTTTACACGAAACGTAGGTTATCACGAAATTTATCAAAAATATCGCAACATATTATCGATAAGTATATGATAAAATTGTTATTTTTTGTTGATAATAATAGTAGATATGAAAAAATAAACAGGAAAATAATTAATTGCTATCTATTTTTAATTATAACTAGCTGGTTCCCACGACTTCCTTCGTGTTTATATTGAATTTGGATTGACAGCTACATACATCTAACCACCATAGTGCACGATGGGAGACTCGATGCTATTACCACACACAAACGACAGTCATCTGCGTTTTGTAGTTCAGGCAGCAAAGTAAAATATACGGACACACATGTCTTTGGTCGAAATACTAAAATATCCTTGATCGACCAATTTCAACCACCATATCTTCCACACTCCCACAGTTACCGAAATTCGGCCAACGTTGTGATTGACGGGTGACTCTGTGCTACTACCACACACAAACATCAGTGATCTGCGCTAGATAGTTTTGGCTGAAAAGTGATACCATGACTTATACGTTTTTGGCAGACCACTTTCAACCACCATATCTCCCACACCCACATAGCTAACTACATCTAACCACCATAGGACACTATAGGAGACACGATACCACTACCACACACAAACACCAATAGTCTATGCTATGTAGTTGTGGAAGCAGAGTGACATATACGGAGACACATGTCTTTTGTCGAAATACGAAAATATCCTTGATTGGCCACTTTCAACCACCATATCTCCCACACTACCACAGTTACCGAAATTTGCCAACATTGTGATCGACGGGTGACTGTCCTACTACCACACACAAACAACAGTGATCTGCGCTAGATAGTTTTGGCTGAAAAGTGATATACCATGGTAGAACTATGGTTTTTTGTAGAACTATGAAATTGCCGCAGGTCTACCACTTTCAACCACCATATCTCCCACACCCCCATAGCTACCGCCATCTAACCACCATAGTACACGATAGGAGACACGATACCACTACCACACACAAACATCATTGGTCTGTGCTATGTAGTTGTGGCAGCAGAGTGACATATACGGAGACACATGTCTTCGGTCGAAATACGAAAATGCCCTACATTGACCACTTTTAACCATCGTATTTCCCACATCCCAACAGCTATCGGCATTCGACCAACGTTGTGCACGACAGGAAACTCCATGCTACTTCCACACACAAAGACCAGTGATCTGTGCTAGGTAGTGGTGGCTGAAAAGTAAAATATAGGAAAACACACGTCTATTTTTTAAATATACAGGGCGTTCGCCGGAAAACGCTACCCTCCCAGTCTGTTGCCGTCGGCAACTTGCTGGGACAGTGGAGCCAGCAGCTTCCGCCACACGGCGCCGTGAATCACCGCACTGTTTAACACCTCCGCTGCCCCAACAGTGCAGTGACGCAGTATAATCGGACCCTTACATTGTTAAGAACGGTTTCTTTGCATTGTAGCTAGTTTGTGACTTCAGTCTCTTATTAATCAGTGTTGTGAATAAACGTTTCTTTGTGGTTTGGCTGGTTTGGGGCTTCATACTCTTACTAATCTGTACCGTGTTTGAGTGTGAGTAAAATTATGGTACGTTACAGTTTGCAACAAAGAATATTTCTCTACGATACATATGTGAAGAAGAAGTCGTTTAAAAAGTGTCGCAGTAAATTTCGTCGCGAATTTCCTGGCGCTTTACTGCCAGCTAAATCAACAATTCTGCGTCTGGTTAAAAAAGTAAGAGAAACGGGTTCACTTTTTAACAAACAGAGACTGTCGGTCAACCGTATTCTCACAGAGGAGAAAATTGACGATATCGCTTTTCGACTAGAACAGTCACCCAAAAAATCATTAAGTCAGTTAGGGCAGCATGTGTATCGAAATATGTTCAGAAGATGTGAAATGTGCATTACACAAGAGGGTCAACACTTCCAGCATCTTTTATAAGATAAGCTAATGAATTACGTCACATTTAAATCCTTAGCACATACAAGTTTATGAAGTTTATGAAGCGTAATTATTATGAAATAGTCCGCGGCCGACGGTCGAACAATGCCGGAAGCTGAGCGCTCGCTCGCCGGGAGCAGTTTCTTCCTTGTAGCGCTAACAGTGGGTTGCGTTTCCCGGCGAACGCCCTGTATATAAGATTTCTTTAAAAACTTTCCCAGAACAACGAACATTTTCGTCAGTTTTGACTTTTTTTTAAAACTATAGCTCGTTCAGTTAACAGAGGCGGCTATAAGGTCAGTCTGCTGTATCCCCACTCCACTGCCCATACCCCTACATGCGGAGGAGAAATTTACCACACGCCTGCAAGCACAAAGCGGTCAGCTCGGAGAGATAGGAGGGGAAGGTGTGGTGAGGCTAGAAGTGGGGCCAGGCGAATATGACCTTGAACCGCCTGTTGGGAGTGAACAGGGTATAGTGAATTTGTAATTGTTGTCACTCACCGGTGAGGTCGAGGTGCTGCAGGTTGGCGCAGCGGGCAGTGACCTCGCCGATGGCCGTAGGAGAGATGAGCGCGCCCCCTCCGAACAGCTGCAGCTGCAGGTGTGTCAGCAGCGGGCAGCGCCTCGCTATCAGCAGCACTCCGCGGTCCGTGACGCGGGCCCCGTCGCTGACCAGCACCCGCTCCACCGCTGCGTGCGCGCCCAGCCTGCGATGAGTCAGCGTCAGACAGAGTTCCAGCAACAGGTCAGCGTGCAATAACAGGGGAAATCTAATAAGCCTCGTACCCACTTGAGCACACACAGGCGAATGAGCCGCTCATTCATTTGAGCGCGCTCGTTTGAGCGTGCTCAAGAAAAAGTAAATTTTGGTCGAACGAGCCTGGTGCCAGTGCTCAGAAAACGCTCGGCTATTGACCTGTCGTCACGCGTAGCTGCGGCCTTTATTATTATCCATGCGATGTCAAAACAGAGAAGAAAATTACGAAGTTGGTGGATTAGAGAAATTCATCGTCAGCGAAGAAATTATCTTAATAATTTAATTCGCGAATTGACTTTAGAAGGAGACAATCAGCTATTTCAAAACTTTACGAGATCGATTTCGAACATTTTCTGTCATTAGTAGGACCTCATATTAAAATGCACGATACGCCTATGCGTGAGGCGATCCCACCACAGGATAAAATTAATAATAACTTCAAGATTCCTAGCCTCAGGAAGTCCCTACTCAAGCCTGCAGTATATGTTCAAAGTATATAAACAAAGCATCATCCGTTTAGTACGGGTAGTCTGTGATGGCACTATTGAGTCACTCCAAAATTATGTGAAGGCTGGTACCTATTTTTAATTTGTGTTTAAAAATATAGATTTAAAGGTTATTTTTATGTTTTTTTTTAAATTATGGCATTGATTTCAAGTTTTTAATAAAAATTGGTAAAACAATTATATTTCCTGGCACAAAATCAATATGATTTTAGGCACTTAGGATCTGAATTTCGTACACTGAGCGCCGAACAAACACTGGCTCGCCTTTGAGCATTCCAAAATACCGACAACCAATCGGTTCGCCCCAAGCGCGCTCGCTGACGTTCGTTGCGAGCGTGCTCAGGCGTCCACACTTGAGCCGCTCGCTTCACTGAGCGGCTCATTCGCCTGAGCGTGCTCAAGTGGATACGAGGCCTAACAACAAGCATGTGAGCAGGTTCTGTGTTGTAAGGATAGTTTTCACAAAAAGTAAACTTCAAAGCAGAATACATGCTAACCATATCAACAATATATCCCTTACACCTAGGGTTGCCAGATGGCCGGGAAATCCGGGAATGCCCCGGAATTTTGTGTCTTGTCCCGTGTCCAGGAATTAAGCGTTACTGTCCAGGAATTCCCATATACCAGATTTTTTTCTCAAACTTAAGATACCGCGGTGGCCATGCAGCGCTCGCAGCGAGAGGTAGAGGAGCGCTCCACCTTACCGACGACCAGAGACAATATACAGGGTGTTACAAAAAGGTACGGCCAAACTTTCAGGAAACATTCCTCACACACAAACAAAGAAAATATGTTATGTGGACATGTGTCCGGAAACGCTTACTTTCCATGTTAGAGCTCATTTTATTACTTCTCTTCAAATCACATTAAACATGGAATGGAAACACACAGCAACAGAACGTACCAGCGTGACTTCAAACACTTTGTTACAGGAAATGTTCAAAATGTCCTCCGTTAGCGAGGATACATGCATCCACCCTCCGTCGCATGGAATCCCTGATGCGCTGATGCAGCCCTGGAGAATGGCGTATTGTATCACAGCCGTCCACAATATGAGCTCTAACATGGAAAGTAATCGTTTCCGGACACATGTCCACATAACATATTTTCTTTGTTTGTGTGTGAGGAATGTTTCCTGAAAGTTTGGCCGTACCTTTTTGTAACACCCTGTATATATACTGTTCAACTATGACATAGTGATTTTCAACCAAACTTGTATTAATAATCATATATGTTATGTAGCATAGTTTTTACCTAAAATACAACTTTTTTAATTAAGTTGAATATTTGGTAACTCCTTAAACATAGCACTAAAATACCTTTTTTTTTAACCCCATAAATGACCCGGAAGTTATAATCCTTGTAACGAACGCGTCTTGTGACCGTTAGTTACATTAATAAACTATATGTTTATTTATTTTTAATGGGGAATATTGTAGTTAGCTTGTGGGTGCTAAGCGGCTGGTCAGGAATGTCAGCTGGCCAGGTTCCTAGAACTGGCGGGTGAGTTTTGCTGGGGTGATGCGACGCTGGGAGAGGGGAGTATTGTATTGTGCTAGCCAGGTAGATTTACAGAGTGACGGATAGGAATTTCTGTTTTCATGTGGCACGGAGGAACATTCAGTGCTGGTCGGCATTCACGATCGGTCGATGTGGACTGTCTGTGCGTTAATGAGAATGTGCTGCCTGGAACGGGACATCAGCTGTTTTGTTTGAGCAGATGTGCTCAGGCAAAGGACGTCCTGAGGAACTTTGCCACACTGGCCCATAGCAGAGCAGAAAACTTCATCCAGTGTGTGTGGCTGACATCAAAATTCGGTAATTGTATATCGCCATATGAAGGACATTGTGCTAGCTACAAGTGCAAGTTCATAGAATTGCCCAGCTACGACCCTGCAGATAAGAACTCTCATAGCCCGGAGCAAACATTTCTTTCAGAAGTGAACAGTTAAAATGTTGAATTTGTTTACTGTTTAATTTTGTGTATTTTATATAAAATTCCCTGGTGCCCACAGAAGGACAACTGATTAATTTTAACTAATTTGTTGTATATGTCATGTCAGTAATTGAAATAAAACCATTTGTGATTTCTCATATAAAGTATTCACGCAAGTTCTACCTTTCATGATCATTCAATAAAATAATTAGATTAATTACCTTTTAATTAGCTAATGAGGTCAGAACGATACATCCTGTATCACTAAAAAATCTTTTTAACCCCAGAAATGTCCCGGAAATTATAATCCTGTATCTGGCAACCCTACTTACGCCCTAAGTCCTTTAAGGGATAGGTTGAGGGATATGTTAGCATGTATTCTGCTTTGAAGTGTACTTTTTGTGAAAAATTATCCTTATAAAACAAAACCTGCTTACATACTTGTGCTGAAGGCATTGAATGAAGAGGTTAGCGCAAGATAAAATGGGATGGATGAGAGCATCAACCCAGTTGAAAGTCTGATGACAGAAAAAAAAACAATCTTAAAAAAGATACGCATACAACAGGA
Organism: Vandiemenella viatica; assembly: GCA_031002005.1. Lineage (NCBI taxonomy): Eukaryota > Metazoa > Arthropoda > Insecta > Orthoptera > Morabidae > Vandiemenella > Vandiemenella viatica. The sequence continues at coordinate 40,966,571 of JARYHS010008074.1, read as the reverse complement.
GCTTTGTGAGGTAATTAACGTAAGGGATCGTCACATGCTGCTATGTGTCCTGTACCTTATTTTAACTGCGACGAATAATATTAATGGGAAGCTACGTGGCCTGGCTCGGAACCCCCATCCCCCACGTAGCCCAGCGTAGCTTCCCAGCCAACATTTCTCCGCCTACACCGATCAACGTGGTTTATGGACGCTATCTAATGTGATCTCAGTTGTCCATTAAGTTGTAGCTCAACTAACCGTGGGATATTGAATGGCAGCGTCAGCTGAAATCACTTAAATACTGAAGTCTTCAGTAAAAAGTTTACAGGTAAATACAAGTATTTGTTAATATTTATATGAATAATTACGCCTATGCAATTGAATATTTGTTTATTTCACCGAACGCGTTTCACTTCATGTCTGAAGCATCTTCAGCGGTTCGTTCTGTGGGGTATTTTTACATGAATTAGTTTCTTATATGCTAATTTGTACATGGGGCTTATGTTAATAAATATATACAATTCTACTTACAATTTTCCATCAATTACAGTATTTGGCATAGATTATGCCGGTAATATCATTTTGCATCTTCATTTTTGCGAGTATCAAATCACTTGCACTGAGCACTGAATTTAACATTTATTCTGTGTGTTGTACTTTCTTACGATAATTACCGTGTGTGTTTACTGTGGTGTATTTGGCATGGCGGTAGGTTTGTTTATCGTTTGTCTTCTGTTTCCTTGGTGGATGGCGCGCTTTTAAATATACGTTTGTGTTCAGATTAGTGTGTTTGGTGTATTTTTGGTTATGTTTTTTGAGGTGGGTGTTTGTGTTTCTTATTTTCTTTTAAGAACTGTGTACAGTGTTGGGTCCGTCACGTTCGTGTATTCATTTATTATGTTTTTTCCTTCCGCCAGTGATTTTTGGACGTGGTAATTTTCTTGAAAACTTAGTAGTTGTGGTTTACTGTTGTTTATAGTAAACACACACGGTAATTATCGTAAGAAAGTACAACACACAGAATAAATGTTAAATTCAGTGCTCAGTGCAAGTGACTTGATACTCGCAAAAATGAAGATGCAAAATGATACTACCGGCATAATCTATGCCAAATACTATAATTGATGGAAAATTGTAAGTAGAATTGTTTATATTTATTAACATAAGCCCCATGTACAAATTAACATATAAGAAACTAATTCATGTAAAAATACCCCACAGAACGAACCGCTGAAGATGCTTCAGACATGAAGTGAAACGCGTTCGGTGAAATAAACAAATATTCAATTGCATGTAAATATTATTTATCGCAATTGAGGAAATGGCCCACAACAACCAGATGTTACAAGTATTTGTAGTGAGCCTATGTAAAATGAGAGAGAATTCAAAAAATTCACTTGCTGGAGAAAATTACCAAGACTTTTAAAATCATGAGTTCTATATTCAAACAGAATTAAAATACCGGGTGTTTCAAAAATGACTGGTATATTTGAAAAATCAATAAAAACTAAACGGGCAGCGATAGAAATACACCGTTTGTTGCAATATGCTTGGGACAACAGTAAATTTTCAGGTAGACAAACTTTCGAAATTAGTTACAATTTCCAACAACAGATGGCGCTGCAGGCGATGTGAAAGATATAGAAGTAAACGTAGTCTGTGAGTTCGCCATTCTGTATGTCGTCTTTCTGCTGTAAGCGTGTGCTGTTCACAGATTGCAAGTTTGCTGTGAAAAAATGGTAGAAAATATCGTACTTTAGATTTTTCCAGACTTCAGCGCCATCTGTTGTTGATAATTGATAATGGAAGAATTAATAACAGTTGTCCGGACAGGTGGAGGATTTGCAACATCTACGCAGTCAGTAAGACGTAAGTGACAGATACGCATGCTAGCAGAATATCAACAAAAGCCGTGCACGCAATCAGGTAATTGACGTCAGTTGCGGCTCCATATATATTTCCATATTCTGCCAGAAGTTAATTTAATTTTAGCAATGGTACTGTACATTTGTTTTCCCTTCTTCTTAAGACTTTATTCCTCCTAACGTTGAGGTCATTGGAGGTGGGAGAAGGGTTGGTCTATGGAACGGGATCATGGGCGCCGGCAGGATTGCTTCTAGGGGGGTGCACGAGGGCTGCATTGGTGCCTCCTCCCCTATCGGCCCAAAAATTTCCGGGCTGGGCGCCCTTTCTTTTGTTTAGCTCTACTACTGCCCAGACGGCGACCCGGGATGTAGGGGGATGCACCAGGGCTGCATTGGTTCCCCCCCCCCCAAAAATTTCGCGGGCTGGGCGCCCTTTCTTTTTTTTTTTTTTTTGTTTAGCTCTACTACTGCCCAGACGGCGACCCGGGATGTAGGGGGGTGCACCAGGGCTGCATTGGTGCCCCCCCCCCTATCGGCCCAAAAATTTCTGGGCTGGGCGATCTTTTTTTAGCTCTACTACTGCCCAAACGGCGAACCGGGATGTCCGGGGGGTGCAAGTGCACCCCCTTGCACCCCCCTCCCGGCACCCATGAACGGGATGGAATACGTCTAAGGAACTTTAAAGGTACTACGCCGGCGTTCCCCTGACGGGATTTACAAGTAAACACGAAATCTGATGATTGAGTGTGGCAGGTGAACGGTACAGTTCTGACCTCGCTTTCGGGAGGACACGGGTTCGAATCACCGTCATATGGATCTGAGTTTTCCATGGTTTCCCCAAACCACTATAGACTAGGTGGTTCCTTCAAAAGGTCTCAGTCGAAATCCTTCCCATTCCTTACTCCCTTATACTTTTCCGCATCTAATGACTTCGACGTCGACGATGCGTAAAGATATAAACAAAATTAATTTTAAAAAAACTGAATCTGAATAGCCGGACAGAGATTTGAACACCCTCCCTCCCGAATGGCAGGCCCAAACGTTAATCACTTCGTCGACTGGCTCGGTTGGAACGTATTTCGGTAGCAATGATAGTACTACACCCTGTTCATAAAACAGAGGCGACTCAAGGTCAGTCAGCTTTACTCCTAAGCGTTCAGCGCAGAAAGGTAGGAATGGAGGAGGAGGTGGTGAAGAGCGGAGCAGCCAGAGCAGTGAGAATGTGGGTCCGGTCAAAGTGGACAACTGGATTGACACCCTTCAGATCCCTCGCGGATACCCCTAACCAACCCCCACCCAGCACCACCACGGCAGGACTGAGCCCTTCCGAACTGCCCGCCATTACAGCGGGGACTGTGAGCGAGGCGTGTTTCGCCACCCATTAAGGGTGCCCACGGGGAGCGCCGGGGACGCAGCGCCCGCCACGACCAGGCCGAAAGTTGCGGAGCAGTGGGGACATGACCTTGAGAGTGTTGAGAGTGTCGAGACTGGACGTAGTACCTCCTGAGAACAGCGCGGACGGCTTTGTCGGCGCAGACGCCCTCTCCCCTGAGGCGGACGACCCTCCACAGCTGCGGCTGCCACGCCAGCACGTTGAATCGTCTGCAGACGCGGGCGCAGGCACTCAGCTCCACGGAGTCCAGCCACGAGAACACCCGCAGCACAGCCTCGTCCGGCAGACGCTCCCACGGGTTGCGGCCGCTGCAGCTCTTCGTCTGAAACACACACACACACCAGTATCAAACCACCTGCATTTCATTATTACTTCTCTAAGGGTCCCAGGTCGGGCCTGTCTAATTGTACCATTCTGTGAGTAACCAACTTCAAGAACACTTGAACGTCGCCAGGAATTCTTTAACAGGTGTTTCCATGGTTTCCCAATCACTCCAGGCAAATGCCGGGATGCTTCCTTCAAAAGGCCATGGCCGAATTCCTTCCCCATCCTTGCCCCCATCCTTTCCCGTCTCTAAAGACCACGCTGTTAAGAGACGTAAGGCAGTTAAAAAAAATTAACAGGTGTTGGAACTCAACCACTTTTCCTCCTGACATTACGTGACTATCAAATCAGAAATACCATCAAAACCCTGCTACAATAATATAAACCTGAGTAGATGATATAGGTCATCAATAATAAGAATGAGGTTAGGGCATGGGTGCTACCGGGCCCACCTGCACCGTATTAAAGTGTCCGAAACCCCTCTACTGTGAAGAACACCCCACAGAAACATCCGACCTACACCATCTACTTTTAGATTGCTCAAAATATAATACTTAACAAAATAAATTACTTGGCTGTATTATAAAACTAAATATCCCTTTACCTACCAGCATCGCAACCTTGTTATATGAGAATAACCCTCAGATTTTATCAGCCATCATTAATTACCTAAACGAAACCGGCCTCCATATATGAGCAAATTCATAAAATCACACGCAACCTGTAAAAATGACAACGAAACAACAAAAGAGCAATAAAAAGTAATTAGTGTCATAAGCCAATTGTAAACATTCCAACCAACCAAAAATAAATTGAAATTGCAACCACAATTGAAATGATACCTGAAAATTATAATGTAAATGACTTTAAGTTATTATAAATTACTGTAAGTATTGAATTATAGTAACTGTTATTATAAGCAATTGTAATGTTTGTAAACAATGCATAATGTAAATAGTATTGTAAATGATGTATAATAAGTTGAAATTGCAACAACGGATGAATGATACCTGTAAAATATGATGTAAATTACTTTTAATAATTATAAATTACTGTAAATATTGAATTATAGTAACTGTTATAAGATTTTGTAAATGATGTATGATGTTGATGGCATATGCCAAAAGCATAATTAAAAATAATCCTTTCCTCCGAGGGAATTAGCTTAGAACAGTTTCAGCTGCATTATCTATAATTTCTCAGTCCTGTCTTAATCTCACTTGGAATGAACTCTGCGAACTCCTCAGAAACGAAGAGTTTACAGTAAACTTTATTATTTTGCTTATGTTTTTACGCCTTGTCGGCGTCGACGTAATTAGAGGCGGAAAAGAACTGGGAGCAACAAACGGAAAGCAATTCGACCTTGGCCTATTCGACGAACCATACCGGCATTCGCCTGGAATGATTTGAGGATAAGTAGTCAATAACTTTTTTATGATCTACTTACTTCCTATAATCTCCAAATTAATTTTTGGGAGGGAACATTTTAATCTTAGTATTGCATTACAACAGGAATTAGCTCTGTTTCTGACTGTTGTACACACTTGCTCAACTTTCTACGGGTAATCTGTAATTATCCTCACTTCCACTACAGCATTTTTCCCATTCGGCCACCAAGGATCACTTGGACACTGGCCACCTGATGCCGCATTTACACTCTCGCCTCGCCTCGTGCACGAGCGCTGACACGAACTGCCGTTTACACTCTCGCAAGAATTCATTCATGGATGACTAGTGGGCGTGCCAGCTTTCGTGGTGGGCAGTGGGGGTTTGGTCCAATAGTTAAACGCTTTCGTTATTTTTTTTTTTAAATTGACTTTTTAAGGTTTTTTAAATAGATTTAATTATAAACGTTTCTCGTGAACAAACCGAGTAATATTATTATTGATGCACAATATTACTCGGTTCGTTTCCCGAGAAACGTTTATAAATAAACAACGCCGAGTAAAATTGCATTCATTTATAGATTTAATTATGTTGATTTGCACCTTAAAGGAGCTAATAAAACCCTTATAGGTTACCAAAATGTTCTGTGTGTCATTATTTATTGAAACTTTTAACTACTGCGTTACAATCTATTAAGAAGAAAATTTCAATAGTTTCCTGAATTATTATCTATAAACGATAATAACTCCAGAGGTACCCACGTCAACTAACTTTAGATGTGTATGACTGAACGAAAAATCCTTCTACTGCAAATATTGAAGAAGCTGTTAGAACTTGACAGGAAGAAGGTTTAGAAATCGTATATGACGCAGATAGTAAACATAAATTCGATAGTGATGGACATGAAAACCCGTGGCAAAATAATTTAAAAAAAAAAACCTGTCATATCAAAATGTATGACAACTGATATTCAGTTTAATGAAACCTTTTCCTTCATATCTCATGTAATCAGGCAGTTGTGCTGTAAATAGCCAAAGAAAGAAACCGAAAGAGGAGACCTTTGTTTGTTCCTTGCAAAATTGACCAAGATATCCAGTTTTTATTTTAACATAATCTGCCTTAGGAATATCATTAATAAATCAAATAATAAAATCTAATTTCACCAAACTTTGTCCTTTTATATATGCAAAGTATAAATAAAAAGACAGATTTAACTACAGTGAGTAGTTTTATAAAGACTTATTGTGCCAAACGTAGCGAAAGTCAGGCAAAGTATTTGGCAAATTATTTATTATGGGCTTTAACTCGCTGTACGTCTGTTTCATAAGGTATACATTGATACAAAAGTGGGCGGTCGGTAAAAAGGTTGACTACCTCTGCTGTAAACAATGTGCTCGCGCCTTTGACTCGCGCCAAGAAACCGCCACTGAGGCGAGCGGCACTCGCGAGCTTAGACGAGGCGAGGCGAGACTACGCGAGTGCACCGTTTACACTCTCGCGTTCGCGGTGTCTCGCCTCGCCTCGTCTAAGCTCGCGCGAGAGTGTAAACGCGGCATGAGATGTGAACCATCAGAGGGGGGAAGAGTTCCTGTCTAAACTCTAATAGGGCCTGTTACGCGCGGTGTACGTATCTACTGTATTATAAGCTCGTTCAATTAAGAGAGGCGGCTCAAGGTCAGTCTGCTGTATCCCCACTCCGCTGCCCTTACCCCTACATGCGGAGGGGAAAATTATCATTCACCTGCTCGGACACAGCGGATCAGCTCGGAGAGATGCGCAGGTGAGGTACGGAGCAGGGCCAAGGGAACATGACCTTCAGCCGCCAGTTCGGAGTGAACAGGGTATAGGGGAAAATCTGTGTGCGAAACATGTAACTTAGTGTGTTCTATTCGATAAGTGTATTTTTTGTTTGTAAAATGCATAGTTTACGAGGCGGAGATTGGAAACCGTCTCAGCATTCGGCTAGATGACTGCGAAAAACCGCTTAAAAACTACAATCCGTATTGCCCGTGGGCTCGTGCCCGGTCCCGTTGTACCACCCAGATCCGATACGTGGTGTCTCAGCGCACTGAATCACAGTGGAGCGCTCCGTTATTAATATAGTTTTTGAAGTCATAATTTTTCTAGCAAACTTTAATTTTTTAAACAAAAGTCTCTTCTTACATTTTTAAGAGGTTAGCAGTGACACCTATAGTCGATCTTTCTCACTACGTTTGACACTCATGCATATATGTCGCAGCCAGGGGTGCAGCTATCGGAGTGCTAGGCGGTTCCGTGCACCGGAGCCCCCATCTCAAGGGGCCCAATCTGAGCTCAGGGGGCCCCCTAAAACTCAGGAGCCCCTGTCAGCAAACCGCACAAGACTTTGTAGAGCTAAAAAAAAAGGTCGCCTATCTGGCCTGAGGGCCCAAAGTTTTTCTTTGCACCGTGGCAGTTGTTAACCTAGCTACGCCATTGGTCGTAGCGTATACACACGGCGCTCTTAATGAGAGGGTTAACTTGGTATGGAGATTATTATTTTTCGGGTCTGCCTGTACGGGAAAAGAAAATATATATTTTTCCTTTTAAAAAAAAAACTAGCAATAGATCGTAATCGAACCTGTCTAATATTTAAAAGTAAAGAGATTCTCTAAAGGTATACCTCAAGTAACCGTGACTATATTTCTTCATATGTATATAAAAATGTTTACTGTCGGTGGAAGTACCCTGAAAAATGGGGTTAACGGAATGTCATAAAATATATCATAGCAGTAGTGTATCATACATGTAGCTCTGAACAAGAAAAATCTTTATTGGAGGATTATTTCACCCTAAAAATACCACTGGTTCAGTTTTAATTTGCTGTATCTGAAGTGTGTGCGCGCGCGCGTGTGTGTGTGTGTGTGTGTGTGTGTGTGTGTGTGCGTGTGTGCGTGCGTGCGTGTGCGTGCGTGTGTGTGCGCGCTTTCTTTCTACCCACCCCCCCTCACCTCCCTCGGGAGGGTTAATAGATAATTGACAAATAATGTCAATTTAAATTGAAGGGAAGTAAAAGTAACCATTTCACGGTCGGACAAGCGTTTAACTCTTCCCCAGTGTGTTTTATGCTATTCTACTCGTGTAACATCTGTTTTCTATGTGATGGTTGTGAAGTGTCCCAGTATCCGCCAATAAGATTAGAAAAAACTTCCTGAAAATTGTATCCAGGACGGCTGCAACGTATGCACAGGTCGCACATGCACAAATGCGGTACAGCCGACCATTACTGCACTCAGTCGAACTGCTGCGTACGTACCTGGGCCCGATTACTAAACCTTTACGACGCTCCACGTACAATACATGCGGTGAGTGCTAAGAACGTTACGACCTTCGTTGCTTACGAATGTGCAGCGAGGTACGATTACAGCTGAAACGTTCCGAGAATATCGACGAACGCAATGCATCTCTGTCACTCTTCACATAATGCCCATCAACCTTGATGGGTGAGCGGTAAAGCTTGGGCCAGGCGGGTTCAAATCCCCATCTGATCATTCAGATTTCAGTTCAATGGTTTTTCAAAACCACTCCAGGATAGTGGAGGAATGGTCCCTTCGAATAGCCAGTTATATCCCTTTCCTTGCCATCTTTACCGCTTATACTAATCTCCAGGTCGATGAAGCGTAGAGGCAAAATATCAACCGTCTTTCTTGTTCCTCTCTCTAATACCTTAGCGAGACATAACAATGAAACATCATTTCGTCTGATTTGTAAACAACGACGAGTAAATTACTTCCTATTTTTCTGACTAAATATAAATAAAAGCAACACAGATTTCACGAAAGGCCACGAAAGTGATGTCAATAACAGTAAACTAGAAATAAAAATAGAATCAGATGTTGTAGAAGAAATGTCAATATTCTATTATCTATGATGTAAAATTTAAAGTGATATCGGAAACAAGAACAAAAACATTTTCTTTGCAAAAGAAAACATTCAGTGTTAAACTTTTGCGGGGGACATCATAAGAACTTGCTGAAAACGTGTGTTCATTCGAAAAATTAGTTGATTTTGTGACAACCGTCTAAAATCATGTAGCACCACCATACCTGCCAACTTAAATTGTGTTTCCGTAAAGACCCTGGACCATAAATATTTTAAATTCTAATTTAATTGAGCATTTTGAAATTTGTAAACAGCATATTTAAGTGAAATCTTACCCACTTACTTAAATTTATAAGTATACAACATAACTTTCACGACAAACTTTGAAGTCACCATCTTAACCGTAACACTGGTAAAAACTAAGCGAAAAAATTATTGATTTTTATTTTATTTTGGTTCTATTCCTTTGATTTTAAACTCGCAATGTTTTTACCAGACATCATAATACTGGCCAAAATCATTCCTTCCGCTATGTGCCATTTTAATAAATCACCCGCACACTATAAAAAACGCAAATTCCGAATTTTCTTGGTTTTAACATTCTTGGATATTATACAGAATATGCTTCCCTAAATGTTTGGTACTACTGTTTCTTAGTTACGTCAGAGTTTTTTTTATGTCATTTGGCAGCGGAGGCCATACAGCCAGCTCAATGTAATTTTGTAGTTTTCAGTGTATAAGTCATCATACAGTATATATTGTATTTTCCAATGTATGGGCGCCACAGGACAGACAGGACATTCACACAGGCACACAACACTTAAACATCCATGCCCGTGGCCGGATTCGAACTCTAGCCCCTACGCTACCGAGGCCGGCTACGTCAGAGTTACACAAATTAACAACCTGCCATACATCGCACGCGGGACTATCCGGAAGTGACAGAAAATGATATTAAAACAATTGCTGGTTCAACTTTAAGAAATGGTATCGATGTAATATTGGAGAGGTAGACTGATTAATTATTAATTGCACTAAAATATAGCTATTTTCGCGTAATCTTATAGTCAAATGAAGGAAGTTTCGAGGCACATAAAAGAGCGCTAACAGCCATAAAAGAAATCAAAAACCTACCGTAACTGTCCAGTGTCCATGAAAACAGCAATAACATCCTTTCGTATAAATACGTCACCTAGGTGACCGAATTTAATTTGGAAATTCGTAAAATACACAGTTTGTCCGTACAACCGTAAAATACAACAGCTTTCCGTAAATTTTACGGGAAAATCGTAAAAGTTGGCAGGTATGCACCACCTTCCTCCCGGATTACGGAGTCAATTCGATTTGTCAGGTCATCGATTCGACAAGATCTGGAAATCACGCATCCATGAACCCTGAACGTCTCCCGCAAATTTCATGGAGCGGAGTCAGACTCTCGAACATTTCTTTCGATGACATCACAGATGTGCTTCGTGGGATTGAGGTCAAGTGACCTTGCATGCCACGTCTGTGAAGTGGACATCCAAACATTCGGATACAATTTGGGAGCGATAGAATGATGGATGCACTGTCTTTTTGAGGGAGAGGTCTCCAGACAGACAAACAGGAGCACATGGTGCTCAATAATTTACCGCTAACGTTGACCTGTTGAGGAGGATGGCATACGCAAACGATGTTCAGACAAGAATGGCCGGCAAAAGGAATCCACCGGTTCATAATGTTTACATCGTACACCTATCTTGCCATCGGCACGAACGAACGTCAAACTCGACTCACAAGTCCAGGCAAAGCTTTTTCCATAATACTATATATTAATACTCTAAGCGAATACTTATGTTACATTTTTAAGGATATTGCGCGCACGGAGAAGTGTGAGATTTGGCATAGTTAAAGAATATATGGAGAAGAAGTGAAGGAAGCTAAAATCTATATATAATATGCATTACAAATACATTAGATTAAGTAAAATAAAACGCTCGCTCGCCTACGTAGTTCGCTCAGATGGCTGGTAGATGGCGCAGCTAGCGACCTTACTTTGTCTTCTTTGGTGAAACAAAACAGTCGAAATTAATCTCTGAACTTATATAGAAGCGAGAAGCAACATTTCGAGGGATGGTATATAGCACAGCTAGCGGCCAGAATATTGGGAGGAACTTAAAGAAATACACAAAGCTAAAATTATATATAATATATTTTACAAACCTTAGAATCGATATAAGCAGTCAGAGATAATCGATTGTTTCAGTTGTAAACAAATGTGCAGTTTGTCTCTGGTTTGCGACATGTGCTGCTTACTCTTGGTCCAGGCCGAATTTCAACCTAACCATGATCACTATGACAAAGCGAACCTATTTAAGTTGATATGATCCCTGTACCGATAATTTTGTGTCATTTTTACAGTGCTGCTAACATTTCGCGGTTGCGGAGCATCCCATATTTCGGCATTTTTAAATTAATTCGTGGCGACTTTTCCGGAAAAGGAGAGTGCTAAACGTGAAGAGGACACTATAAGGAAGCAGTTAATCCAAATTTCAACAGGTCAGTAACAGTTTTTCACTGGTGGAGAATGTCCGACCCCACCCAAAAATATAATAAGCATAGTTAATACATGTTACAAATAGATTATTAAAATAAAAAATTAATTTTCGAACGTGTGTGTGCGCGTGAAATAGGATCGGAGCCAACATTCTTACGTGAATTCCCCGCATTGAGACACTCTGTAGTCTTTGGTAAAACGAAAGACTCGGATAAAGTAGAGATTAATGTTTGAAGTTATGAAAGGAATACTTTGAAAAGGAATGTAGCGATTCTGCCAGATACTATATGGTCATTTGATTATTTAAAATGTTAAACTTTGGTTAAGTGTCTTTTGATTTTTTAATTTCAGTAATTTCATTAGAGTGAGAGAGAGAGACAAGAAATAAGGAATACTTATTTGCGTGAAATTCAAAACGATAATAGACAAAATTTAAATGGCGAACACACAAAATGACGAAATTATTTTGGTAGATACATTTAAATGCGCATGTTTCATAAAGCTAAAGCAGTTTTCCGGCCTAAATGACTCCATCGATAAATACATTTAATCATTTGCTATAGTTAGATTAGAAGCTAAAATTTAGTATACAGTCACACGTGGAGTGTATCGTTTTAATTTTATAGGTAATGCAGATAATTACTAGATTATTACTCTTTCATGAAATAAACTAAACAACTTAATTAATTACGGTCGAATTTCGATCGCTGGGCGATCACTAGTATAATTTAAATTCCGATGGCAATGTTCCCTCTCCCACTTTCTGGGCTAATCTTTGCGCATTATTATTGTTCTGCAGTAATTAAGGTTATTTAATCATCTAAAATCAAGAGAATTTTGTTTCAGACGGGGAATAATCTTAGACTTTAATTTGCGCCCAGTAAGTGCTGTCAGCATAGATATTATCGGAGAGAATGCTTCTGAACCAGTAACAAGGAGATGGTTCGGGACGGTGTAGTTGCTTAGACGTTTATTCTGCATCACCGTTAAATTGCCGAGTATCTATTGCAGAGTGGCTGTTCCAACGCGAGTTAGCCGACGATGATTCCACTCAAACAAATGCTGTTGTAATCTCAATCGGTTCTGCAATGATGGCTTCACCGGAAACGATGCCTTGGTACGATTCTTCGCGAAACCCCCGGTGCCTGCACGACATCCAAGATGGTGTGACCCATTCGTCAAGTCCCTACAATTTGCCTTCGATCATTGCCCTCATGTCATTCCGATTACCCATATAATGTTCGACTATTATTGATACCTGAGCACCATTCCATAGTATCTTCGGATCTCTGCTTATGTCATTTAGTTTTCGTTAACAGGGTTCTCCACAGTGCCAAATTTGCATGACGTAAGCTGTCTCTGATTTAATTGCTCTTCACTATATGGAACACAACAATTGAAGGGGATGAACCTTACAATGGGAAAGAAAACTGAAGAACCGCAAGTGGCCCTGTAAATAAGGTAGAAAGATAAAGAACGGAATGAATTTTCTGGAAATAATACGCGAAGAAACATTTAAACGAATAACCTCGCAGAAAGAAAAGACAGGAGTACTCTGTTAATGGAGATAGCAATATCGAATATTACACTTCCACTACCATAGTTTTGTACTGAAACATGAAGAGATAATAATAATGATATTTATGAAGCAGCGTTTGGTAATCTACGCATTAGTATAATATAAAAGAGAAAAACATAATGTTTCTAATTAGATTTATAATGCTCTTTATTAGAGTCTCATTATAAAATATACAGCAGGAACAGCAGTGGTCACGTTACCTATTAACCATAGTAAGGACCAGCAAAGCGTTAGGGAGAGTAAAATTAGAGCGAAGTTAGCAATACATGCTATCCATTAACAGAGTAATTATTCTTCTGGGAGAGCTGCAGCAGGAAAAACAACATGGACTAACAGCTACAAAGGGTCAGTGCGCTTAATTCTACGAACGGTAGGTTGGCAAGTTTTGATGATTTTTTTTTTTTAAAAAAATTTCATGCTCATATCACATCTGTCACTAGTTGACGATGTGAAAATATTCTCTAGTGCGTGGTGTAACTATTAATGAATAAATACAGTACATTTATCTTGGCCAGCTTGTAAGTACGAGAGGTGATGTAAGACCCGAAATTTTCCGTCACATCAAGCTGGGATGGCAAGCATTTGGGAGGCATTCTATTATCCTGAAATATAAAATGCCCACAAATCTAAAGCAAATAGTCTATGACCAGTGCATTCTTTCTGTGCTGACGTACGGCTGTGAGACCTGAAGTGAATTTACAAAAAGTAAACTAAGGGGGCATCCATAAATTACGTGAGGTAAAATAGTGGTGGGGTCCGGCGAAATCTCACCAAGGGGGGGGGGGGGTCTACGGAAATCTCACGTGAGATTTTGTGAAAAATTCTGTGGACTGCAAATCTAAAAAAAAAAAAAATGGCCTACAAATTGCGCGAAAGTCGATTTTAGGGGGGTTTTTCGTCTAAAAGATTGGTTGAGACCGGATTTTGAAGGATGAGACCTAAAAAAAAAAAGGTCACCGAAAGTTTCGAGGGCGTTTACTACGTTTCCAAGGGAGGGGGGGGGATTCTGACGGACCCCATCTCACCAGAGGGGGAGGGGTTCGGAAATCCGGAAAAACATCTCACGTAATTTATGGATGTCCCCTAAGGACTGCCCAAAGAGCTATGGAGATGTCAATTCTAGGCTTAACTAGAAAAGACAATAAAAGAGCAACAGACATTAGGTCAGTTACAAAGGTCACAGACAACTTAGAGAAGACAGCATCCCTGAAGTGGCAATGGGCCGGCCATATTGCGTGGAGAAATGTCCAGAGGTGGACAGAAACAGTGTTAGAATGGAGCCCAAGAGATCACCCCAGACCTAGAGGAAGAACACCAGACCGATGGGACAAGTACATACGCAGGGTTGTCGGAGTTAACTGGCAGAGGATCGCCCAAGATAGTGCGACTTGGAGAAGACTGCTCAAGTTATATCTGAAAAAATCATGACTTAAGGAGGCCACATCAGAAAATGATTGAACTGGCTGATAATGATGATCTCTAAGAAAAATATCACGTGACATGGCCAACCGATTGTTGAATTTTTGACTGTTATATACGATCTCAAGTTGCTGTATTATACTCAGCGCCACCCTATCCCTCTATCTGAAACACTTACTGATAGCGAAGCCAGCTTCTAGCAATTCACTGCACTTTTGAATTAGTCCAAGCAGCACCACTTCTCAATTTCGCTTATTATCGGGATCAAACAGAATTTTGCAACCACACGCAGTCTCATCTAAAAACATAAATCTTCTTGACATTGGACACAGGTAAATCTTTCAGGCTTATTATACCTAATGTGAGTCGTGGCACCAAAACTCCATAACTCCTTTGCAACCAATTTATCAAAAGGTTACGTATGGGTAGAATAGACAATCTTCTCCAAAGTCCTACAGTCATCAAGATTATCTGGTTTTGTTCATCCCGTTGTTGGCGTGCAGGTCGTTTGGTTGAGATTCTGTCATGACAATGCTTGTGTCGGTTCAACCGTAACCAATCACGGCCCGAGTACAGTCATTGATGCAACATTATATGTAATCAGGCCACATCTACATCCATACTCTGCAAATCACAAACATTGAGGTTGGCAGAGGGTGCTAAGCACCAATCCTAAACCCGCGCATTCCAATCCCGAATTTTTGAGGAAAGAAGGAATACATAAAAGCATCAGTACGGCATGTTATTTATCTAATCTTATCCATCCGGTCATTACGACCTAAATAGGTTGGCGGAAGAAGTATTTCATTGCACTCGAAATTTAAATTTTTTCGCATATTCTCCAATAAATTCGAACGCAAGCTACGTCGTCTGTCTTCCAAACTATCCCAGCCCAATCTATGTATCAATTCTGTGACGCTTTCGTAAGGGCTGTAACAACAAGTCACGAATCGAGCGGCCCTCCTCTGCATCCTCTCCACTGAGTCAATCAGAACCTTGCGATACGGATTCCAAACTCCACATCAGTAATCAGTGATTTGGGGAACCCTGTCTTCATGTTACTACCGCATCGCAACTCTCTTTTTTGAAGTCTATCAAGTTTTTTCCATCTCTTTGAAGGTAGGAGATACCAGGCTGCAGGCTAATTTTTCTACAGGATTATTCAGAGGGGTTTAAGGATGTGAAAAAAACTCTTGACGTCACTCGTGCACGATAGATTTCGTTACCAAGGATAGGATGTCGGAACACTGTTTCCAGTTTCTTTTTTCAACTCTTTCTTCAAATCAGCTTCTCACGAAAGGAGTAGCTAACCCCATGAACTTATAAGAATTTACCAACTGGCTTTGGTCTCAGGCAACAAGTCATACACAATAGGCGCTGTTTCGCTCAGTACAACGATAACACTTTACGTGCAAGCAAAATTACGCCAGAGTGGTGCTGGATATTCTGCTGCTCAGAAAAGAATTGCAAGAGCTGAAATACGAACGACTTGGATCTTGCTCTCTTTCTAGCGTTATTTCGTTAATTATCCAACAATAGTAAGGCAGGAGCTGCGAACAATAAATACTTAGACACAACAGGTAACAAAATAGTCCAAAGGTAGATGACACTATTTATTTATTTTCCCATATACAACATAGCCCAGCACCTAGTTTCTAATCTGGGCACTTATTTCCATTATTTTACATGTTTATATATTTATATCTTATATATGTAACGTATTCACTTTATAAACAATGACGGCAAGAAAATTTTGATTCAAGTTCCAATATCTCCATTACTCCTACTGTTATTAAACAGAGTGGTTACCACCACCACTACTATATCTACTACTACTGCTATTGTCCCTAACATTACTATTAGGCTACTACTAATACCATTATTACTACTATTACCACCAACAACTGTCACAGCCGCACTTCGGTTCCACTAATGTTCATTTTTTCTTGGTGTTGTTGATTGCGATCCAAAGGTAGAATCTCCCGGAACAGGTAGCGAAGTCAGCCACTCAGGCCATCAAGAATTGACCTCCTGGAATACCAAGATGACTTCAGCTGTCGCTCAGAAGACGGCCTCTCTGGAGCACACTGAAAATCCTCCGACGATTGATGTTGCTCATTTTCGTAGGATATCTTCCGTCAACCCGGTGTTGGTGAAAACCAGACTTCTAGCATTATTGTTCCCTCTGCAGTTATTTCTGAAATTAGCTTCCACTATTCCACGAGTTGTAATTCTGTTCTCCTCTTCTGCTATCTGTGTCCTTTGATTTCGCTCGGCATTTTTCCTTTCTATAAATTTCTCCTTCCAAAATTTTGAGGCTAGATCAGCTGCCTCGTCCAGCAAATGCCACAATCTTTTGTCACGTAACATGTCGAATGTTCTCCTCCCTTGCAGCCGAGCTTGTTGGTGTTCTCTCAAACTTGCTGTTATTTCACATTCCCATACTACGCGCTCCGGCGTACTCTCTTACCACATTCGCTCCTGCTTGAATCCACAATATTTCGATTTCGGAGCCTGCTATTGTATGGCCCGTGACCTGTAATGTAGTGTACCAATCCGGGAGAGGGTTGAAGGTACACACTTTGACTGGCAAGCTAGTATTGCATTACTGTTTCTTAGGATGACATTGATGTCAGATTGTGCAAAATAAGAGTGATAGAATTTTTCAGCGGCGGCCAAATTTATTGTCAAAGTGTGTAATTTAACTTTAAACTCTCCTCTACGGATGGTAACATATCATATGTTCTTCGACCTGTTTCACTGTTGTTCCTTTCTTGTTGCCATTCTGCCAATAGGAGCTCCCGAATGTGTATCTCCGATGTTGCTTTACTGCCTACAATTTCTGCTTGTTTCTATTTTCTGAGCCAGTATATAGCACCCCGTTTCCTTACTTCAAGGTCCAGTGGCAATACACCAATGGCAACGGTTAATGAATTTGTTGCCACGCTTTGGTATGCTCCTGTCAATCTTAAAAGTATTCCTTGTTGGACACGTCTGACTCACTGGTTTGATTTTTTTTTTTTTTTTTTTTGATTTTTTTTTAGATGTTTTGTCCACACACTTGCTGAGTAACCCACTAAAGAGGATAAAATTGCGTCATAGTATAGTATTATTGTTTGGACTGGAACAGTGAATTTTCGTTGGTTGATATTAATGATTTTTTCATGACCGCCACTGCTCGTGCTTATTATCTTCTCTAAGTGAGCTTCAACTTTCATCCAATTGAATGCCTAAGTACCTGCACAATGGGTTTCTACGAATTGATTTACCGTCGATTTTTATAGTAGGTTTTCGAGTCAGCTTGCCCTTGTTGTTTTACATGGTGCTAAACTTAGCTTGCTTTACTGCACCAATGGCTGAGGCAATTAAGTACTAGATTATTCTTTGTGCTCAATTTTTGCCCTTGTAGTCCTTCCACGAGTAATAAAAGGTCATCAGCAAAAGCAATTACACCTAGAAGTTCAGGTATTTTTAATAGATCGATCACTGGTTCCATCCCTATATCCCAGAATATGGGACCGCAAAACGAACCTTGCGGGCATCCTTTAGTAAGGGTCTTCGTTATGGACGAGTTCTGGCATCTCAAGGAAGCAGTTCTAAATTTGCAATAGTCCCTGAAGGTGTAGAGTAATCTTCTTGGACAACCATCTCCCTCAGCCGTTCGCACAGGGCGGGCCACTATAAATTGTCGAATGCTCCCGAGATGCCCACAAATATGCCCACTACGTACTTTTTTTGCATTGCTACAAATTATTTCCATCGACGGATTTATATCCTCTGTCGACTTCCTGTTCCAAGACCATATTGACTAGGATTCATTGCCTGAAGTTCCCGGTGGTTCTGTAATTTTTTGCATAGAATCTTCTCTTGAACTTTGGCAAACACATTCAATAAACAAATCGGCCGGTAAGACTTCGGTAGAAGAGGATCCTTGTCGTCTCCTTTCTCTAATATTATCACCTCACTGTTTTTCCATATTCCCGGAACTCTACCCTGATATAAGCATTCGTTCAGGAGTCTCCATAGGACGGGGGTTAATTTTATGATTAACTCCTGGAGGACCTTGGCTGAAATTCCATCTGGACCAGGAGCCTTTTCTTTTTTCATTTTGTTTATCGCGGTTATTACTTCTTCGGGTGTAATATTATTTCCTTCCTCTTCATTTCAGCAGGGCTGCCATATGTTCCTTCGTAGTGTGGCTTGATCTTCTGTTTCTTCTTCCAGGTTGTAATCAGGAAGCAAAACTTTTAATAACTTCTCCGCCGAGTCTCTCCGATTCGTGGTTAGTCACCCCCCCCCCCCCCTGTTCTCTTTACTGTGGATAGTATTGAGGGAGGCCTGATTTTACCTGCAGCTATTTTGCAAGAAATATCCCATGGGTTGTTTATAATGTTTTCGCAGCATTTTTGTTTTGTCTCTCTCATGGCGTCTTTGAAAATCTGCCTCTTCTGCCTGTAGCACTCGAAACTAGCAAAACAACCAAACTTACTCAGAAGAGAAAGCAATAAAAAACTGCGTTTGAGGCTATAGGTCACGAAATAAATCTCAGAATCGGCCAAGTTGTCTAAGTTCCCACTCATCATTCGATTTAACGAGGGTTCGATCACCAGTCTGGCAATTCAGATTTAGGTTTTCAATTGTTTCCAGAAATTACTCAAGACGAGCGGCACTATGGTTCGTTCAGAAAGCCTTGGTCGAATTCCTTCAATTTCCTTGCCTCCATTCCTCTGCAGCCTCTAACGATCACGACATCGACAAAGCATAAAACCCTGGTAGCAGAAAATAAAATTACTATTCTGGCTCTACTTTACTGATGATTTATGAGATGGTTGAATGAGAACGCGAGAAAATGCTCATGGGGCATTTCTCAACATGTGTCTACCCATTAGCTTTCTGTATTAGAGTGGAGTCGTGAAACGTAGAACGATATATTGCCGCAATACTCGTGTGCTGGCATTGATATATAGTCTGCGATAATAGCGCACTCTATAGCAGCCTGACTAGCTGACGTTGAGGCGGGCATCTCCCACTGCAGGAATGCGCTGCGACATGGTTCAACATCTCGCGACAGACCCAGCCTGTCAACAGCACGACAAAAGGCGTGTCTGAAGAGCGACTCGCATTCCTCATCCGTCGCAGTCGTCTGAAGAACCCATGCTGAGCCATAATCTACACACACACAAAAACTAGAACCGTGGCACGAGTTGACTGTCGAGTTTATGGTCTAGTTGGAAATAACAGACGGCATTACGAAGTCTGATCAAAAAAGTTTCGGTGTGTTATGAGGGGAAAGTACATTTACTCACCCTAATAACAGAAACCCTATTCGTCAACAAAGTAGTATCATTGCAATTATAGTCGGTTTATTTTGTATTGGCGACTTAAGGTCATTCTCATCAACTCTTCGCTGCACTTACCCCTAACTAGGGACACCTCGAATGCTCAGAACCGCACGAAATGATGCATAGAATTAAAACAAGCGATCATAAACAAAACGGTGGTGTGGGTCAATTCCATGCAAATCTTTGTATTCTACCTCAAGTAACATTTAATAGAGAAAAAGAAAGTAATAAGATATCAATACCATATGAAGGAAATTATACGTAATTCAATGACGTCAGTGTATCATCTCATTTTCAATCAACAGTGCCTAAAACTCTGTGCTTAAAGTACTTAATATAGTGCAAAACACGCTTATACAACAGTATCACACACTTGATAGTGCACATATTACAGTAGTCCTCAAACTGCAGATGCGGGATTTCGATGAAGTGGTTAAAACAAAGTGGAAGAGAACAATGTGCACACCTCATTAAAGCCACGTTATCACATTGCAATTCACTTTCGCATTCACGCAGTCCAATATCAATAGCCACACTAATTAAATTTTCAAACGGTGATGTTGGTATGTCGATGTCATAACATAACCTAGCTTGGACTACGTGAATGAGAAAGTAATTTGGAATGTGATAACGCGGCATTAGTGAGGTTTGTTGTCGTCCACATTGTTTTAACCACCTCATCGAAATCCAGCATCTGCACTTTGAGGACTAATATAAGCACTATCAGATGTGTGGTACTGCTGTATATGCGTGTTTTGCGGTATATTAAGTACTTTAAGCAGAGAATTTTTGGCACTGTTGATTGAAATTGTAATGATACACTGAAGTCATTGAATTACGTACAATTCCCTTCATATGGTATTGATATCTTGTTACTTTGTTTCTCTCTACTAAAATGTTACTTGAGGTAGAAATCAACATTTTGCATGGAAATGACACAAACCACTGTTTTGTTTATGATCTCTTGTTATTCTAAGAATGTTTTCGTGCGATCCCGAGTGTTCAGGGTCAAAGGTATCCCTTGTAAGCGCGAAGGAGAGAGCCCAATGACATGGGCGGACATGTAAACGTGATCTCGTTAAACAGGTCAGCGGTAAGCTCGTATTGGCAGGTAGTTAGATGGGCTATTGATGCATGGCGCGGAGAGGGGAAAATGTGGCCTTGAACCGCCAGTATGCAGTGAACGGATTATAGTAACATTTTGTCTAGCATTTCGGGGAAGCCTCTTTGGGAATGATGGCCGCATGAACTGTTACATTCCGTCTCAAATCAAATCTGAAAGTATTCAGATACGGTATCAGCTTAGGGAACAAACTCATGTTTAGGTGGCAGCAAACTCAAAGGTTTTGCCCCGGCTCGAAAAATTCGAACATCCGTCACTGGGTACAATACAGGGCTAACAGGGTATACTAATTCGGCGCCATTAGAATTTTTACAAAACGCGATTTCTAATCAGCACTAAACATAATCCAAAAGAGAAACTCTAATGGAATTACAAATAAATATTCAATTAGTAACGTTGGCAAGGAAGTTGATCATTGTAGTACCAAAATGTACTTTTCTTTCATTTAGATTCTCATTGACAATGGCGTTCTTAAATGCTATAGCTAAGGACGCAGCAAAAAATGGAAAAATTCTTCACAATGATAAAGAAAAAACTTTAGACGGGAAGATTTCTTCTAGCAACTTGAAGCAAATGGTTTAATCGCTTAATTGTTTCATTCATGCTTCCAAATTTCTTCTGAATGTAAAATTAAAAATCAAAAAGAAAATGCCTTCAATTACAAACATTATATTTGGAACTTTTTTTTAGCATATTGTTCATATGTGTAAGACCAATCTGTGTCTACAAAAAAATTAATACATATATATTTTAACTATGTAACGAATTTGTATAGCATTACAATTATTTATTAATGTTTAAAATAATATCCTCCAGGAAAATTGGTAATAATGGGTTATTAATGCTTTATTCGTAGATTTAATCACTAGCGTAATCTTGGCGTACGTTCCTGTATGTTATGACGCTGACGGGCATTTGCCTGCACCTTTATTTTTTATATTTTTTAAGTTCAAACTTTTTTTTTGCTTGGGCTTTACGACTCGTCGATGGCGAGGCCATTATAGGCGGGATGGGATTGGGGCAAGGAACGGGAAGGAATTCGGCCATGGCCTTTTGAAGGAAGGAGCCCGGCATTCGCCTGGAGTTATTTGGGAAACCATGGAAAACCCAAACCTGGATGCCCGGACGGGAATTCGAACCCGCGTCCTCCCGAACGCGAGGCCAGAACGATAACCGTTCACCCACCACGCTCGGTTTTTCAAACAAAAGGACATGTGAGTTATAAGGAAAGTCCGGTTTTCGCTACATCCATGCAAACAACGAGATCGTGATGTCGATTAAGCGCAGAGATAAATTAAATTAGACCTTAGGGGAAATCAAATATTGTTGCGTGAAATTCAAATGTTGCTACATCACAACGTCAGAAATGTGACCGCGTCCCCTTTAAACTTTCAAGATATTCCACTCCTGCCTCACGTATTCTGGTAATTTGTTGTTAGTATTATAACTGTTATAACTGTTGTGGAAAATGTGGAAAAATCCAAGATGACAATTCCTCCTCACGCCCTGCACCAGATACAAGAAAGCCTGAGGCAACCAAGTCATCCGCCCCGGCCAGCAGCCAAGTCATGAAAAGGAGAATACTAAACTCCAACAAGAGGCTACAGAAGCGGAGACCGATTGCAACGCTACATCAATGCTTCTGCTGCCAAGGCTTTGGGCATCAAGCTTCTGACTGTCTCAAGCAAGTGCGCTGCGTTCGCTGTGGAGGGAGTCATAACAACTTGGTTTGCACACGTCTGCGTGACGCAACGCCGACGTGTGCAAACTGTGGCTCTAACCACGCCGCCAGTTATGGGGGATGCCCCTTAAAAAGTAAGCTTCAAGCAGCCATCAGGAGCCGTCAACGCCAGCGTCAACCCAGTCACTCCCATCAAATGGGAAGACCGGAAGGACCTCAGAGATGGTCATCAAGCCACTTCAATAATCATCCGCCGACCAACTCAAATGACCAACACGGGCACCAATGCTGTAATCAAGAGCCAAGACGAGCAAATCAGCTGGGGAAAATCGTCGAGTTGTTAACACAACTAATTGCGGCAATGATCCCCAACTGACCACATGAAATCAGTTACCTATCGAACAAATAAGAATATCAAAAGGGTTTCCACACAGGCCGTAATCACTATGGTCAAAGCCGGTTTTCCCCCAAAGTCCACATTTCGCGAAAATAAAATCCATCACCATCAGTGAAACCACAGATAAAGCTACAAATCGTAGCGGGGCTGTATAACGCCGTTGAGGCAGTGAAAAAAAAAAAAAAAAGTGCACGGCCTGCATAATTCAATTGTCAGGACACGCTTTATTTGCGTCTAGACATCGTATTTGAGTAATTCGAACAAAATATGACTCGCAGTTGACCAGAAAAGACTGATTTAGGATTTCTTGAAAAGTTGAATGATATGCCTAGCGTTATATATTTGAAGGTTAAGGATTTCTCCGACGAATAGTAAGCTGGAATGAAATATCATGGCGAATGCTGGTCTTTACTGCAACCTTGCATTACTACACGTACAGAAGCACTGCTGAATAATAACTAAGAAATTTTAATGCCAAAGTTTGAGTACCGGTATATAACTCTTATTTAATCGCTGCCTTTTAAAACAAGATAATTCAGTTGTATTAATGAAACAAAAGAACCTGTGCTAAAAAGTTGATTTAGTGGGGATGGTACTCATAGAATGTATAAAAAAGTTATAAAAGGTTTAGTCTTAAATACAAATTGGCGGTTCATCTTGTTTCATGCATGACGTAATGACTACTGTTTATTTATTTACTAATTTATTTTTGCATGAATCCTCCAAGAAGTTCATAACAAATGCTGTTCAACACCATTCAAGTTTTCCAACACCTTTCTTACTGGACAGTTTAAATTGTGGTGTTTTATGTTCGTATGTAAACTTAAGGGTATCAGCAACTTAAATGCAAAACAATTACGCTAGTACAAAACACTTCCAGAATATGAAAACATGAAAAGCTTCTTAAACGTGGAACTGAAAAACTGTAATGCAGTTAAGAATCGCAGTTAACCCGGTAAATGACGATCGGTCTGATTCGGATATGTCTAAATTTGAATGTTTGAATACGCTGCGTAGGCGGAAAAAAAAGAAAAAAAAGAAAAAAAAAGAACCAACAACAACAACAGACAACAAACAAACAAACAAAAAACAAAAAATAAACAAAAAAAGATGTTAATCAAAATATCATTTCTTTATGTTACGAAAACTGTACAAATCTATCATGTGAACAAGTTCTCCTAATTTATTGCAAGGAGCAATGACCCTACTTGATATGAGCGTACGACAAACGCTGATACAGAATGTGTTAAATGAGCAAATTCGAATATTCGATTTTCTGATAGTGATGGATTTCTGTATATGCTTTTAGACGCAATACAAACATCTGCTTGAGTTATGTGGAGGTGGTATTCTAGGGAAATATACCGTAAACAATCCGACGAAGTGTGAACGCTGCGATAAAGCTGAGTGCTTACCTTGGTGCAGGGCTCGACCCACGGCCCAGGGCTAGGAGAGACGAGCGTGTGGTAGCCCTGGTCGAGGGACGGCGAGGAGCGTCCGAGCTTGCTATGGTGGTAGGACGGGGACCGCCGGCCCAACAGGTGGTAACCCTGGTCCAGAGGCGGCGGGGAGGACGAGTGGCGGTACGACTGGTGGTCCAGTGACGGCGAGCCGCGCAGTTGGTAGCCCTGCCAACAGGTAGTCCCCACTGTGTAATCACCTAAAGACATGCCATTCACCATAAAACAATTCATTTCTGAAACAGATACTTTAGCATACTCTTATCAAGGTAGTTTGCTCTTTCCAAAGGCTCTGAAAATTTTCTGCATTCATTTAGGTCCATTTTGTTAAGAAATACTTAAAGCTGTATCAACGCAATCGTTCAAGACAATTATGTTTCTTACATACGCCGCCTCACGTGCTCCAGACCTTCACGATTTTTCGGATGAAGATAGTCTTACGCGTCTGATCGGTGGTGATTAATCTTTATAAGACAAGTCGGCCACAGCGTAGTACAAGCTTTTGTAGAAGCATGTCGAGCTTGTTAGTCAATGACATCTGGTCACGCAGGATTTTAGAAACTGGTCATGTAGCATATGCAACTGTTTACTACCTCCTTGAAGGTTATCCATCTGTCATTCATTAATATTCTCGGTTCAGCTACCACATTTCCATCACTGAATGCTGTATCAGCCCTTGCAAAGCTGGTTACAGTATCAGCTTTCCCGCATTTATAGCAAATTAAATCTTCTCCCTTAATTTAAACAAGATTTTAGAAAACAAGTAGAGATATGTTGTACCATTTAGCACGAATAGTTTGATAGAAAAGCGAAACAATAGATAATACTTTCCAAAAATAAAAACATCCCGGGTGTCTAGTAACATAGGTCAGATTGACCGGCAATATCAATCTAAACCTCATACTAAAAAACTAAACCTAAGGAAGTTGGAGCTTGAAATTCACCTAACGTAATATAACATCTAATCTCCCTCTGTAAGTGTTAAACTAAGTTAGGGAAGTTAACCTAACATTGAGCTAACCTAACTTAGTTTAAGAAGCAAACACACATGCCAAAGCATAATATAATTGATGTTGCAACTGCCTAAAACAACTCTTGTGAAAATTGTAACCGTCTACCTTATCACAGTTTGACTGCTGTAAATTTACCTAAGACTAACCCTGCTTTTGAGTACAGTTTATACACTTAATCAGTTGTTTCGGTTCGAATGCAAAAAACTAACTGTTTGCTCACAACATACCAGCGGCAAACTACTTAATGAAATTCGAAGAATCAGTGAAGTCGAAATTACATAGAGTGGAAACGTTTCATAGCAAATTTAATTCGTAGACACAAATTGGCGAAACGTTTGGTCTAATCATCCGAAATTCAAGCCCTGTGTACAAAGTTGTCAATGGCACTGAACCTACAAATGTGAGTTTATTTCAAATCCATAAAAAATCTACAGATAGATGTCATACATGTGGAAATACGGACACATTAATTTATCGTTTTACTTGTGGAAAGGCTGCAGATATCTGGAACTGGATGAAGCATGCAACGGCAACTCTTTTATAAACTTCTCCATCTGAAGTTACATGCGAGATTCTAATACGACCAGACATCAAGACCATACCACCGGAAAAACATAACTCACTGGTTTGGGTATCAGGACAAGCAGTGTACAATATTCTAATAAAAAAACCTAAGGATCTAGAAGATTATTTATCTACACTTAAAATAACACTATGGAATTTAAAAAAAAAATCAACGAGGTACAAACGCCACTTCGGAGTATATCTGGATGAACTTCTTCTCCGTGAACAATTTGGATAAAGAATATATTCAGCCCATTCATTTGTCCAGAGTACTCATATGATGTTTCTGTAACGTACAGTATATTATAAAATTTTTATCTTGTGATGTTGTGATGTAGTAATGTAGAAATTTTGTAATATTGTAAGGTTTTAATAACCTATATTAAAAAAAAAGGCTGACACTGCACGGAAGTTCACACTCAGATACCGAAAATCACACTGGTATCAGAAACAGCAAGGAGCCCCTATACGGCTGAAATCACACTGCTACCAGAAACAGCAATGAGCTTCTATACGGCTGAAATTTAATCATGGTGCTCTCAGAAAACACTTGTACTGGTTTGGAACCTGTGACTCATCAGACGGCAAATGTGGAGAAACAGAAGATAGTACCTGATATTAGGAGGAAAATAAAGAAACTTCTGGAGCGGATATACCGGCTTATCTGTATTTTAGCATTTCTGAACAAATTATTTTGAAAATAAGATATAAGAATTTACTAGCTGATTGACTTTTTTAATATAAAGACTGGAATCCGACTATAATGTCACATGTAAAATGAAATTTCGTGTATCATTTATCAGTTACAATGTAGTAAAAGAATTGTAATCAACAGTCATAAACTTAAACACACAATGTAATGGGAATGTGTATACATACATTGTCTGTTATACAAGAAACTTCATCCAGGTTTTTCTGTTATTCATCAGGTCCATTCACAGTGACAGCCTTCCATGTCTCCCTTTGTTCCGCCAATCTTTTTGTCTCTGTGTATTTACCATTTATCATGATTTCATCAAGCATTTTCGTTCTTCGTCGACCTCTTCTTTTCCCTACATTTACAATCCCCTCCAGCGCGATTTTAAGCAGGCTCTCATTCCTCAACACAGGACCAATCCAGTTCCTTCTTCTGTTCCTTACTGTTTTTATAAAGGAACCTTTGATCTCCTACTCGTTCCAGCACCTAATAATTCCTTACTTTGTCTTTCAACGTATTATCTCCATTCTCTTCCATATCCACATTTCGAAAGCTTCCAACCACTTTACATCTTTTTTTGCGTAGCGCCCATGTTTCCACCCCATATAGTCCTACACTCCATACGAAACATTTAGCTAGTTTTTTTCTCAGCTTTTTATCCAACCTTGCGCATAATAAATTTTTCTTTCTGCTGAAAGCTTCCTTTGCCATTGTGATTCTAGTTTTCACCTCCTTGCAACACATATCACCACACACAATACTCTCGAGATATTTGAAGGACTCCACTTGTTCAATTATTTCTCCTTGCAGCTTTATAATCATTTCTTTCTTAATCTTTCCCACCACCATACATTTAGTTTTCCTCCTATTGATTCTCATTCCGAATTCCTTACAGCCTTTGTCTAAAGACTCTAACATTTCTTCTGAGTATCTTGACACTTTCCGCCAGCAAAACCATGTCATCAGCAAACCTTATGCAGCTAATCCTACATCCACCCATGCATACACCTCCGTTACCTCTTAAACTCCTTTGTTTAATTTCCTCCACATATATGTTAAATAATATGGGTGACAAACTGCATCCCTGTCTTACAGCTCTTCCAATCTTTCCCTCTTCTGTAAGATCATTCCCCACTGTCAATCCTTGTTCGATATAAAAGCTACTTATTAGCCTTCTTTCCTTCCAATCAATGTCTTTATTTTTTAGAATACCCATTAAATTCACGAATTTGCACACTAACATTTTTTTTTCTTCTTCTTCTTCTTCTAATGGATTTTCGCCTCGTCGACAGCTAAGGCCATCAGAGGCGAGGATGGGACTGCGGACAAGGAACGGGAAGGAATTCGCCCAACGCCTTTTTGAAGGAAGCATCCCGTCATTCACCTGAAGAGAATTGGGGAAACCATGGAAAACCAAAATCTGGATGCCCGGACGGGGATTCGAACCCACGTCCTCCCGAATGCGAGGCCAGAACGTTAGCCGTTCACCCACCTCTAACAAAAGCCTTTTCCAGATTTATGAAAACCATGTAACAGTCTCTTACACCTATTGTTTTCAGCAAAACAATAGCTTCTCGTGCACTTCTTCCTTTTTGAAATCCAAACCGTTCTTCAGCAATTGATATGGACAGTCTGCTGGATACAAGAAACCTAAAACCAGTCAAATAAAATAATGTTTTTTCTCTATGATTGTACCTGACCATGTATAATATATTCTCTGTACAGTTTCGAGCACGAAGGGCGTGAATTTGCTTGCTTCTCCACCTCTATCAGCCAGCAGTCTCTCTGTCTGTGTGTGTGTGCGCTGTCTGGTTCTCTGTTTGCCGAGCTGTCTGCAAGATCTTCTGTTTATGTTTCCCTCCGTGTATCTGGATGCCTTTACCCCGACTGAGAGACGCATCCCAGCAAAGTATTCACTGTTTTGAACCTTAAGTACATTCTTTGCTTTTCTAATCCGACAGCTTCGTTCAGGGTGGTAGTACACTTGTTTACGTTTATATTATTTCTGGTGAGTAGTCTGATGACTAGGACAAATCATATTTTCTTCCTGCCTTCTTTTCAAGCTGAAATGCTGAATTAAACACTGATTCAATGTTTCTGATTGTATTTAAACGTATTTTATACAGTATATAAATGCATATTCAGACCATTTTCCTATTTTTGGCCATATTTCCGTAATATTTATGGTCATATTTTGGGGGAAATTTGATAGTTTTTTTTAAAAATAGTACCAGTAATTCACCAGATATAGATGAGAATAAATTAAGATAATTATTCACAGAACTGTACTTCTGCTATATAAGTGGGGAAAAATAAACTAATTTTCACTGTGGTCAGAATTCACCAGTCAAGAATTAAAGTTATGCATTATTTTCACTCTCTAAACGTAATGCTCCGCCAACCTTTAAATCTCGACAGTGCAGCAGAAGCATGCCTGTGTCGATCCGCGTCAATCAATATCTCAGTGAAATATCATCAGTCATCGTTAAATCTGCAGTGGATCAGTGAGTAGACCTACCGCCATGCCGAAAATAAAATTTTTCTAAAAGTGCGAAGCTACGTAAGGGAATTTAGATAGGAGTATTTTTTATTTTTTATTTAGCACACATTTTTACAGCCTAGTATCTAGAAACTAAAATAGGCATTAATTTAACACAACAGTTTTACATTTGATATTTCAACAGATAATTTCACAATTAATAATTTCAATTTTTGTTATGTATGGCTTTGGCAATATCTGTACAGTCTTTTCTTGTTGGCACGATACATACGATTGTTTCGCTGTTAACATATATTATAACTTTCTTAACTTGCTGCATTTTGTCATAATTGATTTATTATAGTTTTCTAGTTTTGTATGGTGTCTGCAGTTTCCTGTCCACTTTATGGTTAGAATTTTTAATATTTCACTATTTCACTTCGTATGTCTACCACTACTACTAGTATTTTAGTACAGATTAAAGAGTTCTATTTCGTAAGTTATCTGAAATTAAAGTGACTTCAACAAAACGATTTAAAATTTAATTTCCCAATGGCGCAGCAAGTGCACGGAAGCAAATTATGCTATCTATATGAAAGCGACACTACTAGATAAAACAAATGATGTAAAATTGAGCATGTTTTGATGTATAGTAATTTTAAATGTTTGGTCATATTTTTCCATTTTAGGTCATATTTACCCATTTTTAAGGTCATATTTGCCTGCATATTTCTCTATTTTTTTGGTCATAAAGATCCGTACCCTACTGATTACTCAATGGATGGTTGTCAGTTAAGAAGGCTATTCCCAGTACCAGAAGTTACAGAGTATCTTAACTAGTGTTGTTAAAAAAACAGTTTTTTTTCTGACGTGAAAAAAAAAACATGAAAAAAACATGTTTTTTTTCAGGGGCATGTTTTTTTTCATAACTACTAAATTTCAAATTTTTAATGCATTTATCGTTTAATATGACTGTTTTAGAGTTTATACTAAGTACTTATCTTACTTTTAAATCTTCTATATTTTTCTGGTTCAGTAGAAAAAATATTGGTAACATTGACTGAAGTTTTCTTTTAGGAATGGGGACTTCCCGAAAAGTCTAGGTTGAGTGAGAACGAATCCCCGTTCCCCATTGTTTCGATTGATACTCGCTATTTGAACTAGTGCTGCCAGGCCCTACAAATTTATCTGTAGACCTACGAATCTTTTAAAAAAATTAGGAAATTTAACTACGGTTTTTTACCTCTTTTTATTACTTGCTGTGCTTTCCGTATATTCGTATACTTGTTAAACTCGCAGCGTATAGTGATACTGAGTCATTGTCAGTAATTATGAATAATTTCCTGGCGTAAACCAACGATTGAAAACAAATAAATCTCCTATTTTGTATGATAATAGATTTAAATTCAAACTTAAAAGACCGTAATACAGAACTATCGGTGCAGTCTTCATTCACAGTGTGCACTTTGCTCACAATTTAAAATTGCAATATCAAAAGCATTTGCATGCAATACAACCAGTAATAGAAAATGTAACTATTTCTGAAGTTATGGATCTAGAGGGGACAGAAGAACTAGTGTTGGTAGTACTGATACTAGTGAATGTGGTACCGACATAGAGGATGAATAAAAAATTATGTTACCTATATAGGTACAGTACATTTATGAATCATTATGTAAGATATTATATGATTTAGTAAGGATTAAAACACACGTGTAAAATGTAAGTTCCATAAATAAAACTATAATTTATCAAATATATTGTTTTCTGAAAAAAAACAAATTAGTAGAAAAAAAACAAGGGTGCTAGGTTTTTTTAGATGTTTTTTTTCACAAATCTGAAAAAAAATTTTGGTTTTTTCCAGTTTGAAACACTAATCTTAACCCATTCTTCCTTTCTTTTTTTGATTTTTTGTTTTAGCTTTACGCCTTGTCGGCCTCGGAGTCAATATAGGCGGGAAAGGAATGTGGCAAGAAACGGAAAGGAATTCGCCTGGAGTGATTTTGGTAAACCATGGAAAACAAAAATCTGGATGGCCGAAAGGGGTTTCGAGCCTTCATCCTCTCGAATGCGAGGCCAGAGCGTTACCGCTCACCCACCACGCTCGGTCTTTAGTTTCTGACAAAATTACGTCCTCGAGGAAAGAAATGGGGACACCCTGTCTTATTACACCAGTTACGGAGGTATGAAATCAATCTTCGGGTTTTGGCACAGGTTATGCTTTATATGAAGCACATCAGAAATGCTCCTTTCCCAGGTATAACGTTACATATTAAACGGATATTGTGTAAATTCTGTAATTATATTATGTATCTTATATATAAAGTCAATGTTTGTGGGTTTGTTCGTCTTCTATGCATTCCTATACCATTTATAGGAGTGTGCGTCTGCGAAGGTTCCTGTGAAAAAAAAAATTCCAAAAAGTCACCCCCTATTCCCCATAACACCCCATAATTTAGGCAAAACCACATTTTTTATCCGATTTAGATAAGAATTTGTACACTTATACTTTAAAACAAACAGAAAAATACTGCCTACGTATGGTTTCCGAATATTCATCCCCTCTCCCCCTTTACAACCCCATTACGTTTTTACCCCATAATTTAGGCAAATCTCATTTTTTATCCGATTTAGATAAGAATTTGTATACTTATACTTTAAAACAAACAGAAAAATACTGACTACGTATGGTTTCCGAATATTCATCCCCTCTCCCCCTTTCCAACGCCATTACGTTTTCACCCCATAATTTAGGCAAACCACATTTTTTATCCGATTTAGATAGGAATTTGTACACTTATACTTTAAAACAAACAGAAAAAATACTGCCTACGTATGGTTTCCGAATATTCATCCCCTCTCCCCCTTTCCAACCCCATTACGTTTTTACCCCATAATTTAGGCAAATCACATTTTTTATCCGATTTAGATAGGAATTTGTACACTTATACTTTAAAACAAACAGAAAAATACTGCCTACGTATGGTTTCCGAATATTCATCCCCTCTCCCCCTTTACAACCCCATTACGTTTTTACCCCATAATTTAGGCAAATCTCATTTTTTATCCGATTTAGATAAGAATTTGTATACTTATACTTTAAAACAAACAGAAAAATACTGACTACGTATCGTTTCCGAATATTCATCCCCTCTCCCCCTTTCCAACGCCATTACGTTTTCACCCCATAATTTAGGCAAACCACATTTTTTTATCCGATTTAGATAGGAATTTGTACACGTATACTTTAAAACAAACAGAAAAAATACTGCCTACGTATGGTTTCCGAATATTCATCCCCTCTCCCCCTTTCCAACCCCATTACGTTTTTACCCCATAATTTAGGCAAATCACATTTTTTATCCGATTTAGATAGGAATTTGTACACTTATACTTTAAAACAAACAGAAAAATACTGCCTACGTATGGTTTCTGAATATTCATCCCCTCTCCTCCTTTCCAACCCCATTACGTTTTTACCCAATAATTTAGGCAAATCACATTTTTTATCCGATTTAGATAAGAATTTGTATACTTATACTTTAAAACAAACAGAAAAATACTGCCTACATATGGTTTCCGAATATTCATCCCCTCTCCCCCTTTCCAACCCCATTACGTTTTTACCCCATAATTTAGGCATACCACATTTTTTATCCGATTTAGATAAGAATTTGTACACTTATACTTTGAAACAAACAGAAAAATACTGCCTGTATATTTTTTCCAAAGGGCATCCACTCTCACCCTTTCCAACTGAAAATGAATGAAACAGCAGTTTAAAATTTATATGTAAATATTTTTTCATTTAATCTATGTACCTACTCAAGTCCAGCAATAGTGAAGCATTGCCGGGTCAGCTAGTATTTAATAAATGTAGACAGCCAGTGCAGTTGATTTTTCGTTAGCTTATTTACTTATCGAACGAGATTTAATTCATTCAGTGAATTATCTTCAGAATTATTTGTTCTTCTGTTAAATGTGTGCACGTCACTATTTATTACAACATTTCTTAAATCATCTAATTACATTTTCCAGAATTTTTCTTTTATTTGTATCTATATACACGGTGCAATAAATTTTAGCTCGGTTTTAGCATTGCAGATAATGTTTCCTTTTCACTATCTTGCACTGCACAGTTTTGTCTTGTAACATCCGGTACAGAGAGTGTTAATATGGAAGGTATAACGCTGTGTGGCATTGATTTGTTTTGGTGCCTCTCCTATGTTTATTTCGTGTTTGGCTCGTTGTTTGAATATGTGTATTTTCGTGTTAATTTGTTATTACCTAAAAGAGGAAACACCGGGGGGGGGAGGGCATAATTTAAGGGTGTAGGTGCAGTTATCAGGTTTCAAAAAAAAAAAATGATATTTTTCTTTCGATTCACAAGGTCGTTGACACCAAATCTAGTAGTTTACTGCTCCTTGATTAGACCAGTATTTGAGTATGTTTGCCCCGTGGGGGGGGGGGGACACTGGTATTTGACACCTGAGAAAGTTTCAGGTTCTGCAAAACAGAGCACTGAAGCGGGCACTACATCTGCCCGACCGTTTCCCCACTGTCGCAGTCCACGAGGCGTCGGGGACAGCGAAGCTCATTGAAAGATTCCGGTAACGTGCCTATAAATTCTACAGTGCAGCCCATCACTCTGCCAATCCACTGGTCAGTTGTCTCGGCGAATATGAAACTGCTGCTGACAAACATAGCAGACCATTGGTGCTGACGGAGCGCTAAGGAACAACTAATAATACGCCATCAAGACGACCAACCGACAGTCAAGACATACCAAATCACAAGGAAAATCGGGGGAGGAAATGTATCAGGACAAGAACCCGCAGCCACCCAGCTTTAATGCTGAGACTGGCGAGGATGTCTCAGTGAATTTGTTGTGTACAGGTGCTTTGAATAGATGATTGGCTTGCTACTATAAGTAATGAATTGAACCCTTACATGCTGGGCTACGAAATTCAGTATAGAAATAACAGGAAGGTGTTACATGGTTGGGAATATTCGAATAGCACCACTGGAAGAGCCTTCACCAGAATTATTTCATGACACGACTGGAGAAATTCCCCAGCCAAACGAACTTCGGCTAGTATGTATATAAATACAGTCGAATTGATAATCTCCTTATTGTGAAGACGGTCGGAATTAGCGTGTAGCTGCCAAAAATAAATTACCGATATCATGCAGCCACACAGTCACGAAAGTAATCCGGCTACGTATAAGTAGAGGAAATATTTCTACGATTGTCTAAACTATACTGCCGAATTGGGTGTTTCACCGATATTCGAAAAGAAGTCCTCTTGATAGAATTTTGATTAATCTATCTCGTCGACAGATAAAGAACGAAATGCATGAGTTTTGGAAATGATGGGTGAGGAAAGAAGTTTGTGAAAGAGTCTTACAGAAAGAAGAGACAGGATGGTAACATATATTTTGAGAGATTAATTTGTTATTGGAGGGAACAGTCGAAAGTAAGAACTGTAGACGAAGACAGAGATCAGAATATACGAAGCAGACAGTTGACGACGTGGGCTGTAGGGCGTAAGTTGAGATGAAGAACTTTTCGCAAGATAGGAAGGGATGAAGAATTGCATCAAACCAGTCGAAAGGCTGATGACAGCAAAAAAGAAGCCTATCTCCTCAATGAATAAAAAAAATGAAACTAGGCCTTTCTTTTTCGGAAATATCTGGATATACAGGGTGTTACAAAAAGGTACGGCCAAACTTTCAGGAGACATTCCTCACACACAAACAAAGAAAATATGTTATGTGGACATGTGTCCGGAAACGCTTACTTTCCATGTTAGAGCTCATTTTATTACTTCTCTTCAAATCACATTAAACATGGAATGGAAACACACAGCAACAGAACGTACCAGCGTGACTTCAAACACTTTGTTACAGGAAATGTTCAAAATGTCCTCCGTTAGCGAGGATACATGCATCCACCCTCCGTCGCATGGAATCCCTGATGCACTGATGCAGCCCTGGAGAATGGCGTATTGTATCACAGCCGTCCACAATACGAGCACGAAGAGTCTCTACATTTGGTACCGGGGTGGAAGAACATGGGGCCCAATCAAGACATCACCAACAATTCCTGCCCACACGTTCACAGAAAATCTGTGAATCGAGGAAGTACAGTACATACTAACGAAACTAAAATGAGCTCTAACATGGAAAGTAAGCGTCTCCGGACACATGTCCACATAACATATTTTCTTTGTTTGTGAGTGAGGAATGTTTCCTGAAAGTTTGGCCGTACCTCTTTGTAACACCCTGTATAATACATGTAACTTCTCTGATCCTAAACCGATCTACAGTATTTCAGTCTCTCCCACTTTCACTTGGTTAGTTATTTTAACGAATGTGATGTCAGATTTTTTTTTCCCAACCAACTTCAATAGCGTGGCTTCTTTTAGAGTTATGGAAATCTCATTAGCTCTTAAGGATGTGGAGCTTTTAATCACGACGTCTGCTTCAGTCACAGACTGGTGACCCTGTTCTAAGTGTTTGCAACCATCTGTGAATCGTGTAACTTTTGCTTTGTGATGTAGGTGTATTTTTGCTTGTGAAATATGTACTTTATGTGAAGGAAATTGGGGATCGCTCCAGTATTCGCAAAGGTGTAAACGGGGAACGCATAAACTCTCAATCAGGACGACCCATACACAAGGCCCGAGATTTGAAGCTGAGACTATTGTACTGCCGCAATCCGTTGAGATGGCGCAGCCATAGTCGGTAATATCACAATTAATGTGATACAATTTTCGCATTTCTTAATACAATCATTGAAACACTCTCCTCTTTCGTAACTTTTCGATACATTTGGAATAGCCTTTTAAATCGTTACTTCTGTAAAGATTTTAGTAATTCTTCGGCAACTTCATCAATTCTTATTTTTTATGTGAGTTCTAAACATTCAAAACTATATCAACGATAGTCTGACAAGAGAAAACAGTACAATATGTCTTCTGGAATCATTATGGGAAAAAGCTGCGTGCTAAGCTGAGGGGGATGGAGGTAGAGACATAGCCACATCGGCTACATAGTGGGGAGTAGAATTTCACAGGAGACCATATGATTAGGCCTGAATGTTGCACGTTAACACTAGCGGTCAGCTCAGCTCAGATGTAGACCGTTGTTGATCTTCAGTTTGACCTGCCTTCCCCTGACCTAGTGTTGTAAACTTGAAACTTGAAAATTGTAACTTGAAAAAAAACTAAAAAAAAAAAAATGTTTTTTTCTGGGACATGTTTTTTTTCATAACTGCTAAATTTCAAATTTTTAAGGTATTTATCGTTTATATGATTGTTTTATAGTTAATACGAAGTACTTATCTTAATTGTTAAATGTACTATATTTTCTGTTTCAGCAGAAAAAAAATTAAAAAATATTGGCAACATTGACTGAAGTTTCCTTTTACAAATGGGGACTTCCCAAAAAGGCTAGGTTGCGTGAGAAGGAATCCCCGTTCCCCGTTGTTTGGATTGATACTCGCTATTTGAACTAGTGCTGCCAGGCACTACAAATTTATCTGCAGACCTACAAATCTTTTCAAAAAATTAGGAATTTTAAATTTATCTACGGTTTTTTGTCTCTTTTTATTACTTATTGTGCTTTCCTTATATTCGTATACTTGTTAAACTCGCAGCGTATAGTGATATTGAGTCATTAAATTGTCAGTAATTATGATCATTTCCTTGGAACCGTTGGCGTAAACCAACGATTGAAAACGAAATAAAGCTCCTATTTTGTATGATAATAGATTTAAATTCAAACTTAAAATACCGTAATACAAAACTATCGGCACAGTCTTTATGCACAGTGTGTACTTTGCTCACAATTTAAAATTGCAATCTCAAAAGCTTTTGCATACAATATAACCAGTAAAAGAAAACGTAACTATTTCTGAAGTTATGGATCTAGAGGAAACAGAAGAAGAAACAGGTAATTCCGACTCCGACCGAACTAGTGTTGGTAGTACTGGTACTAGTGAGTGTGGTACTGACATAGAGGATGAATAAAAAATAATGTTACCTATATACAGGGTGTCCAGAAAAGGACTCCCTGATTTCAAAATTAAATATCTCGAAAACAAAGATCGATAGAGGGATGCAGTAAACGGTATGTTTATTGTGACAGCTGTAAGAAGTGTGAAATAATAGTTACAAAAGCTGCTAACAGATGGCGCTGTACAGCTCATATCAGCATACATAAGTGAAATAATCGTATGAAAACAATCTTTGCAAACAATCACATCACAATGTTTTCAAAATGTTCACCATTGGCACTACAGAATGGTGGAACTGATCGCCCTGAGCTTCGGATCACTATTTAGGCATTACGTATAGGCGATTACAGCGCCATCTGTTAGCAGCTTTTGTAACTATTATTTCAAACTGCTGTATACACTTCTTACAGCTGTCACGATAAACATATCCGTTTACTGCATTCCTCTATCGATCTTTGTTTTCGAGATATTTAATTTTGAAATCAGGGAGTCCTTTTCTGTACACCCTGTAGATACATTTATGAATCATTATGTAAGACATTATATGATTTAGTAAGATTTAAAACACACATGTAATGTAAGTTCCATAAATAAAACTATAATTTATCAAATATATTCTGAGAAGAAAAAAAAAACCAAATGTAGAAAAAAAAACAAGGGTGCTAGGTTTTTTTTCACAAATCTGAAAAAAAAAAACATCTTTTTTTTTTAATTTGCAACACTACCATGATCTGAGCGGACCGCGTAGTGTGAATGCTCCCATTGGACTACGTGTATAGCGATTTTTGAGCTGAACGGAGCTGACCGCTAGTGTGAATGGGCCTTAAGGCTGAAAAAAATGACGAGTTGAACACAATGTTCTGGCAATTAATTTCTTCGCCGTTGCTTAACTAAATAGAATTGTTATTAAATAAGTCTTAATAATCTTTATTTTGTAATGATTTAATGTTGTACATATTTCACCAATAACTCATTCCATTTCATAATACTTTTCGTAATCAAAATCCAATGTATACCTTTCTTTATGGTATGTTTGAAATTTTAATTTAAGTGGATAATATTGAACTAATGCAAAAATACAAATATTTTTAGCTTGGTATGATACCATCATCTATGGGTAGAGAATAAAACGGATTCATCTACATCAGTAAAGTATAAATAAACAAAAAGAAAAATTAATATGCGCATTTGAACGAAATAAATACCTTTCCTTGTTGTTGATTTCCAATTTAAAAATACTGAATCATTACGGAAACATAAAAGAAAAGCTGAATTCTTAGCTTTGGGGGCGTCCATTAATTAGGTGTGATGAAATGGGGAGGGGGGGGGGAGGGTTCGATGGAAATCTCACGTGAGATTTTGAAAGGACAGCAGAGAATAAAAAAATTCTCAAACGACGCGGATATTGACTTTAGGGGGCATATTAGGTCTAGAAACCGACCTTAGGGGTGGGGGGGGGGGGGGTATAATTGCCCTCGGAAGCAGGACTGCTTAGAAAAGAAGGCGCAGCGCGTGACGTCACAGCGTTAGAGATACGATGACCAAGCTGACCTTTTATTAGTACAGGGATATTATAAATGATTGAAGCGATTTCACAAACTTACTGTTACTATATTATTTGACATATTGTCACAAAACTTTACAGTCATATAGAAAAAACTTTTCGACATATGAATCAGCGTTTTTTTTTTAAAGGGCGTAATCGACATTTTTTCACATGTTTCAAATGAAATTACCATATAAATCTAAACAAAAATTTCTATTAAGGATTCTGGATTGGTTAGCTTTCCAAAAGTTTACTTTTGGTTACGTATGGCCTCTCAAAAAACACTGATTCGAGTGCCCTACATGAGTCTCCTTACTGGTTCTGCGGATATGAAGTCGATACTCAAGTTCTTGTCACACTCGGAGCAGTGTGTCCTTGTTAACATGTTTAAAAGGGAACAGCCATACACACACACACACACAGCCACCATTCTCTGCCATTTCTTCAATTGGCAGTGTTTTTGGGAGTTGTTATCCTAGCATATTTTCTCCAATTAATAAGGTTGGTCAATTCTTCTGAGTTGGTTGGTCTTTATTTTGGTGCATTAATTTATTAAACTCAATGGTCTTTTATGTCGGTCTGCTGAAATGTCGTACTGGCCGATGTTTTTGACCATTAGATTTTTTGACTTCTGGGAGCTTTTGTAAAAAGATTTTGCCAGTAGCCTGAATCTATCCAGGAGCATAGGCAGTGCAGTAGCCTCGTGTAGGGCATCGGTCGGGAAATGACGTGGCAAGTGTAGGGCTCTCTTCAATGCCCTATTATGAATGACTTGTAGCTTTTGTATTTGATGATTTGCGGCGTATGCCCATACAGGACATGCATATTCCATAATTGGACGGATAAGGGTAGTGTAGATTTTGATTCCAATAGTTGGAGGTAGTCGGCTATTAAAATTGATGAGTGGGTAGAGTTGCTGTAATCTCGCACTCGCTCGGCATCTGACTTCCTTTATGTGGGCGTGCCACGTTAATCTCCTATCCAGTGTGACCCCTAGATAGTGAACAGTTGTAGACCAGGGGATGTCCTTGCCATTGAGGTGTAGTAGAGGATGAGGTATCACCGGTAGCGCTGGATCGCATCTTCGCGTAAGCATAATGGTTTGCGTTGTAGCAGGATTTATTTCTATTCTCCACCTCCTAGCCCAAGCAAGAGTTTTCTGTAGGCCTTCCTGGAGACGACGGGTTGCAATAGCTCTGCTTCTGCTGAGAGAGAAGTATGCGATGTCATCTGCATAGGTCGCAATCTCTACACCGGAGTTATTAGACACGTCAGCAGTGTACAATGTATAGAGTACTGGTCCGAGAACCGACCCCTGAGGAACACCGGCCCGGATGCGCCTTCTAGTAGAGAAAGCATTGTTGACGCGGACACTGAATGTGCGGCCGGCGAGGTAGCTCCTAATAAGTTTCACATACGGTCCTGGGAACCCCTGCTCATAGAGCTTGAGCAGGAGTCCCGAGTGTCATACCGAGTCGAATGCTCTGGAGATATCAAGTAGCACCAACCCGCAGTATTCCTTGAAGTTAAAGGCTCTGGTGGCTTTCTCGACGACTCTCATGAGCTGCTGAGTGGTGGAGTGGCCTTTTCTGAATCCTAGCTGGTGGTTTGGGATGATACTGTTCGCTTCTATGTGGGTGTATAGTCTTTTGAGTAGCAGTCTCTCAAACACTTTACTGACTGCTGGAAGGAGGCTAATAGGGCCGGTAGTGTTGAGGGAAGAGTAGGGTCCTTAACGCTCTTGTGTATACCGACCACTTCAGCGTGCTTCCAGTTTCGTGGGTATTGTTTGCAGTCTTAGAATTTTATTGAAGATCGCTGTCAGGAATGTTATTGCCTCAGGTGGTAGTTTGCGGAGGAGAAGGGTGGTAACCTTGTTCCATCTCTGAGCCTTGCGAGGGGGCAGTTTAGAAACACAGCTGGGTACTTCCTCAGCAGTGATTGGCTCAATTTCAAACTCGTCCTCCGCATTGAGAAAGACTTGTAATCTACGGCGCACTGTATTCAGATGGCGATGATTCACGTTGGTTTGCGCTGGCCGGAAGTTCTTTTCAAAGGTGTCTGCTAAGGCATTGGCCTTATCTTCAGGGCTATATACAAGTCCTCTCTCGCCGTGGAGCGGTGTAAGTCGTTTCCTGTGTCGGGTGAACCTTCTGGTTTGGTTCCAAAGCGATTCATCATCCGGGTTAAGCATAGAGATGCGGGCATCCCATTCCCTATTTCTATGCTCCGTCAGGGAAACCTTTAGCTCCCTCTGTAGGCGGTTTAGAAGTCGTTTTGTAAGGGGGTTCCTTGTTAATCTCCATTCTTTCGCAACCCGATTTTTATGTCGTATTTGCGCCAGAAGTTGAGGCGGAAGTTGCGGAGATGCGTGCTTAGGTGTCGTTAGTGGTGTCGTGGCCGTAGAGGCGTTGCGTACTGCCATTTCAAATTTTTGGATGGCTTCATCGATGTGCCTGTATCAGCGGCAGCAGTGAATTCGTCTTTAAGTAGCTGTTGATAGCGTCTCCAGTTGGTTTTAAATAATTGGGCCTGGTTTCTTCCAGTGTTTGCCAGGGTCCGATGTTAATCTCCACCATCACTGGGCAATGGTCTGACGACAGCCGGTCAATGGTGGAGGCAGCCACAAAGCCGGGAATACCTTTAGTTATTAGTATGTCAAGTACGTTCGGTCTTCCTCCAGCGCCGGGATAATGCGTAGGCTCCTCAGGGCCGGTCACACACATGTCGTATCTGTTTGTTAGTCTTCGCAGAGCCTTACCCGCCTGGTTAGCAACCCTACTGTTCCAGTCAGGGTGCTTGGCATTTAGGTCCTCACCAATCAGGAGTTTGCCTCCGGTGACGGCTAAATTTGTGAAGTCAGCCTCCTCCAGTATTCTACGGGGGGCCGGTATGCAGAAACTACTGTTAGTTTACTATTGGCAGTTACCAACTCGACACCGACGGCTTGTATCTGCTGTAGTGCTGGAATTGTAATTTCGTGGTGAAGGATATTTCTTTTGATGTAGATAGCTACTCCTCCTCCGGCAGTGGGCCTGTCCCGCCGGTAGCAGTTGTAGTTGGCTACGGAGGCACGCAGTCCTTGTTGCAGATGTGTCTCGGTCACCAAACACACGTCTACAGTCTGCTCGAGGAGGAACTGCCTGAATTCATGCAGTTGGCTATAGATGCTGTTAGCAATCCAAATGCAAAAAGTGAGAGAGTGCATTGTGCGGCGTCTATCCATCATGATTACAATGAGCGCATTTTGGTGTAGCCAAGGCTTTCGTCATTGCAACGGTCAGGTTTCCAATCTGCTCAGTGAGCGTGCACATCATTTTCATGATGGACTCTAACATGCAGGTAAGCCTGTCGAAGTTGCCGTTTGAGGAGTCTTCGGTTGCGTCTATTTTTCTTCTCTGATTCGTACTTGCTGCTCCTGTTTTGTTGGTAGTTGTGGGTAGCTCTGTGAGTAT
Source organism: Vandiemenella viatica (assembly GCA_031002005.1). Classification (NCBI taxonomy): domain Eukaryota; kingdom Metazoa; phylum Arthropoda; class Insecta; order Orthoptera; family Morabidae; genus Vandiemenella; species Vandiemenella viatica. The sequence goes on along the minus strand of JARYHS010008074.1, from coordinate 40,924,473 downwards.
TCCATCAATTGGAGTTGCAGCAGTGCCACAAGCGAAAATTGAAAAAGCGTCAGCTGGAGTGTCAACGTTGGTAGCCAGCGATTTTCCGTCGTCTTGTTTCCGACGTTGCTGATTGATTTGTTTCCTTCTTCTTCTGTTTGACTTCTTACTCGGCTGCGTGGGCTGTGCCTTAGCATTGAGTTGTGTCTTGTTGTTGCTGGCCTTGGAACCTTCTGGGGTATATTCTCGTTCTTGCTCTGCTGCTTGCGTGGTACCAAGTGGTTTACCTTTATGGGTTTGGTTACGGCTTGGAGGTGAATTTTCCTTCTCTGTCAATAATCCTCTTTGTCGATCCCGAGCCCTTTTATAGGCTGGGCAGCCTTTATAGCTTGCCACGTGTCCCCCTCCGCAGTTGGAGCATTTTGCTGCGTCTTTTCCCTTTTTTGAGGTGAACTGATTGCTATCATGCATCCCGGCACACTTCACACAAACGGGAGGCATTTTGTAATTCTTTGCAACATGGCCAAAACGCTGGCAGTTGAAACATTGGGAAGGTCTTGCTGTTGCACGAAGCTTCTCAACCTGCACTTTCAGGTGACATATCCTGTCAACCCCCAAGATTGTTCTGTTTTCTGGTATGCCAGCCAGAACCACCAGGAACAGCGGCATTGGCACGTTACTACCAGGACGTTTCAGTTGGGTCACCGTCTGTACGGAAAAACCCATTCCTATGAGTTCGTCCTTCAAATCCTCCGTGGGCAAGGAGTGAGGAATACCCCTGAAGACAACTTTCGGATTTGGGACCGACCCTATTGGGAAGATATAGTACGGGTTCCTCTTTCCTGAAGCATTCCCGTGGCAGCGATTTAGTCCTCTGTGGTGGTAAAAGTGAACTTAATCTTGTCGCCACCCGCAGTCTTGGCGGAGAAGTGACTCTTCACGACGGTGTCGACTCTGTCATGGAGTATCTTGTAGTTTTCGTCAATCTGAACGACAATCGGTGGAATGTGTGCCGATCGTCGTTCCGTTGGCCGTTCGGTTGCAGTAGAGTCATTTGGAGGTGGTTCACTCTGCAACGGTTGAAATCTGTTAACTGTTACCAAGGTTGTTTCTTGTTGAGTAGGGGACGGTGTTTTAGCTGTGCGTCGTGGAGACACAAAACCTTCTTCATATTGCTGTTGAGTATGTTGAGTGTGGTAATGCTGCGCCTCTGAATCTGATGCTGATTGCTCTGAGGAGGCAGCAGTTTCCGCCATGAAGAACCGTTGAGTTGAAGTGGCCTTGCAAAGAGCTTCTGCCGTGGATGTGTCCTTGATCTTCTTATCTGGTATCTTCAAAGGACGTGCGTGCCGTTTCTTCTTAGAGGGTTTACCCATCTTCTTCACTTGGGTTTTGCCAGAGGAAGAGCAAGCTGCACTGCGTTTGTCGGCATCTGAGTCTGCGTAGTCTTCGTCGGAGTTGTTGTTTTTATATGGGCCTCTGTACCCAGAGGTTATTTGAGTTACTTCTGGCGTAGGTGAACGTGGAGAGTCTGTAGCGTTGTCCGCCGGAAGATCGAAACGAACGCCATAAACTAAGTAACTTGGTCTAGGGGTGGAGGGGTTGATTGGAAAACTACGCTGTTCTACCGGGGGGGGGGGGGATGTTTGTAGCCAAGTCACGTAACTTTTCATTCATATTATTTGTCACAGATAAAACAAGGTACAGAGCACAGAAGAACATGTTAACATTAATTTCTGTCATTAAATTAAGTCCGTATGTAGTTTACGATAGTCTCACAAAGGAAAACAGTACAAAATGTCTTCTGGAATTAATAGGAAAAAAGGATAAGTGCCACGCGGGGGGGGGGGGGGAAGGGGTATAGCGCAAAAGCCACTTCAGGCTGCGTGGGGGAGGAGAGGCCAAAATGGAACTGCGTACTTTTGGAATCTCCCAAACCACTGTTGATGCCATCTCGCAGATCTGGTATGTTTTTGGGGGAGGGGGCTTCATCATGTGACAGACACGGTTTTGGGACGGTAATTTTGGGTATAATTATCATAATTATTATTACATTGTTACTAATTATCTACCTTGTTTACCTTGTTATTCATTTTCATAATTAATAAGAATCATTTGAATATTTTGATAAATTGAATTTATTTAAGAAGTGGGTGTGAAATGACATTGTTCCATTTTACCACTAAAAATGTCATAACGTGAAAATTTCGTTAACTTGAGACGCAGACAGACATCGGTGTATTTATGATTACGTGAATATATAAGTAATTAAAGATTTGACAAATAGCAAAACCATGTCTTACAATTTAGGCCATTGTATATTAAGAATGGAAAGTTCACGTGAAATCCTAACATGAAATCATTGTAAGAAAAGCTGACATGAAAAGTTATCATGAAAATTCAATGCCTCTGGAAATTTAGCACAAAATAAATTGAGACTTTTATAGAAACGAATGTCTTCATTTCTAATCAACTGAGAGCGTCATTAAGTCATTGACTTAAAAAGAAATACAAATTATTAATAGATAGGAACATTTGACATAATCTTTCCATGTCGTATCGTTTTGCTCACGGCTATTTAACTTTGCTCAGTTTGTTCATCGGAAAGTGATTCTCTCAATCGAACAGATTTCTCCGCAAGGAGTCGTTACAGTTTGGAGGAAACTAACAAACGCACACAATGAGATTTTACAAATGGCACAATAGTTTTACCGTTCTGTAGCGACGATAGAGATCTGTACACACACACACACACACACACACATACACAGTGCCTACGTGATGAACACTGGGCTTGCAACCCTCCAGTAAGCTCTACAATTACTGTGATCACAGAGATTACTCCAGCAGTACTCCTCACGAGTACTACACTGGTGTGCAAAACTTAAGGACCAAACAGATAACGTAGCATTACATATTTACTACTCGAGAGAAATGAATGACAGTGCGGTTGTATGTTGCCAGAGTACTCGCACACGTGTTCAGAAAGCTGAACGTCACATATGGCTCGTTCACACTACGCTAGTAATTTAGTCGAGTGGCGAGTAGTTTAGTAGCTAAATAACTCGCTACTGACCAAAAACCGTTCGCACTACGGTCGAGTACAGTACACAAGTTTCGTGGTATTTTGCCAGCTGAACAGGCTGCAACGCAATCAAATGAATGAGGTGATACAGCTTACGTTAAGCGCTATTTCACGAGGGATGGATGAAGAAGTTTATGCGATGAAGAAGAAAAAAAAAAGCAATAGGTACGTAAATGGGTTAATAGAAGGGATGAACTGGGATCTACAAATTGGCTTCTGAAGTAATTAGCATTAGAAGATCCCTACGAATAGTTTGAGAATGTCCAATAGTTGTGTTAATGAAAATGCAGTCGCAAATCCAACGTAAAGATACCTATTTAAGAAGAGCAATTCCGGCATTTACATAATTACACGCAGTTCTCTACTTTATTGCCACCGGATGTAGTTTAAAGACACTCACACCTCGTATTTATACACGGAAAATCAGCTATTTCCTAATTCATCACTGAAGGAATCTATGAAACATTAAAAGAATTGAAGTAATATTTCATACATATGCACCCAGTAAACTGAATCATTTTACTGAAGGAATGTAAACTGTTTCAGCACCTGCCACTCAATTTTTGGACTACTTATTTTTCTTAACTTATGCGAATAGATAATTGTAAAAAGTACTTCTATTAACAATAGGAATAATATCTTATTGTAAAATCTAGACGCCACTGTAGTAAAATAATTGATAAAATTGTGCATTAAGCAGATGTTTTTAATTTTAAATTTTCTTTTCACCAAATCCAGGTATCTTTATTTATTTTCCATGGGTGCAGATTGTTTCCTTTGTTTGTTTGTTATAATGGTGCAGGAACTTAATATTCTACAAGCTTTCATGTTCTACATATTTAGAAACAAATTTTAAAATTGTTTCTTCGCTCCAGCGAAACGAAATTTTTGCGGCAGCTAATGAACTCGACTTAAACAATAGGTTCAGGCGTGTCTAGCTGATTAGCGAGTGGGCATTGGCGCGTGGTGGGGGGGCGCTACTCTCACTTGAAAAAATTAAAATGATGTGGCAGCAAAATGGAGACAGCTATTAAATTAAGTTCCTTACGTAAGATATAAAAGAAATTATACAAGAGGAAATAAACTGTGACTTGATAGAACAAAGGAGGTGTAATACACCTCCTCAGCACCGTATTGACCCAAAAGGATTTGGGATTCACAGCCACCGGAAGCCGGTGGCGAACCCTCTGAAGACCCTGGACCAGTTTTTCCCAACCTTTTTTGGGTCATGTCCCACTTTCAACATTTTTTTGCCGCTTCCCCCCCCCCCCCCCCATACATAATTTTAAATAAAAAAATTATTTGTTAGTAACGAAACTCATATAGGATGGTTTTTGAAAGAAAACACTTTAATATTGTCATAAAACACAGTAAGTAAAATCAAAAAAACATATAATGAAATACTAAAATTCAAATTCAAAAGATTTTTAATAAAGATTTATTATGGCAATTTAGTGTGATCCTTGCGCTTGATGCTTGACATAGAGATTTTATATTAGGCTCCAATTTAGTAAGCTTTAATCTCAAGTCTCCACGTTGTGATATATCCAGTCGATTTCTTTTTTTATCAGTAAATCATTTACTGATAACAGGCTGAGACAGGCGGCACATTACGCGGTGAATCCCAAAAAGGTCAAGTTGACGACTCAAATCATCCAGATGATATATTTTGCTAACATCAAACGAAACTATACCTAATAATTATTTACAGCACTGTTTTAAGAATTTGCTTTTTTGCTATATTTTGTACCTATATCTAGCATTGCATTTAAATAACCCGAAGAGAAAGTGGTAAAGTCGTATCAAGTCAATTTCTAAATTGCCCCCCTAAAAAAACCAAATTGCCCCCCTGTGGGGCGTGGGCCCCACGTTGGGAAACACTGCCCTGGATGGTCTTGGTCATTCTAGAAATAGCATAATCGCATCTGATGGGCCAGACCTCAAGGAATTCCGGAGGACGTGGATCCCACTGAAGATCTATCGTAAAAAACACTTTTATTCTGTAGTTAGTAGTAGCGTAGTAAAATTTATAATAAACTAGTGGTGGTGGGTTAATTAAGGGGTTATGTTACTAATATTAGTTTTCTTTTATTAAAAATTAACCTATATGTAGTCAAGCACTTAAGTTTTTGTAATAAACTGCCTATACTTACAACAGTACTCTAACTGTAAACAACAACTCACTTGATTTCGCTAGGTAGCGGAAATCTATGTAACAAATTAATTGTATTGTTATTATAAATATGGCCTAATTTAGATACTAAGTCTTAGATGTTAGGCTGTAAAAAGCTGTAACAAAATAAAAATAAATAAAAAAATCTCCGGATTTAATAGAACAAAACGGATCGACTCGACTAAACTACTGGCTAAACTGCTCGACTAAATTTTCAATGTTCACACACGTTTAGTTACTAAATTGCTCGCTACTCGACTAAATTACTAACCTAGTGCGGACGAGCCTATACGGTGAGGTCAGGCCAATTGTGTCTGATCCGCACCACTAGGCATTTGAAGAAACGGGACAAGACAATGTGGATCAATCGGCGAGCTGCTACTGTACATAGTGACTGTGTTCTTCATTATATGTTCCGGAGACGCCATTCTGATGATTTCAAAAGGAGAAGAATGCTCAAGAAACCGGAAGAAGGACGAGATGTGACACGTGTAGCCTAGGAGTTTGGTATTGCTCACAGCATTGTTTCACGTCCGTGGAGAGCATTCCGAACCACAGGCACTGTTGTCCGAAGGAAAGAAGGTGGTCAACCACTGTCAACTACAGCAGGAGATGGCCACTGCATTGAACAACATACACGAAGGGACCCACGTCAAATAGCGGGTGCAATTGTAATCACATTAAATAGGACCACAAGGCACACCATCTCCTGCTCCACAGTGACACGGTGACTGCATAGGGCTGGTCTGTTTGGCTGACGACCACTACGTTGTGTTCTGTTCACACCCACACATCGACGATACCATTTGTGATGGTACCAATAGCGTTAGGACTGAACCTATTCAGAATGGGGTCCTGTGCTCATCTCAGATGAGACCAGATTCAGTATGACTAGTGATTCTGGACGTATCCACATCTGGCGATAGGTGGGAACCCCCAACGCACTCAAGAAAATTGTCGAGCATGATCACTTCTGTAGTCCAAGACTGATTGTAGGGAGAGCATAATGTTCCACGGGCATACTGACTACCAAATCTTTGAACGCGGTACACTCACCTGTAAATGTTATTACAACCCCATGTGCGTCTTTTCAGGGATGCACACAGCTCTGATTTTGTTTTTATGGATGGCAATGCGTGACCGCATCAAACAGCGCTGATGGAGAAGGTCTTGGAATGAGAGGATATTCCTGTGAATGGATTTTCCTGCCTATTTCCCAAACTTAAATCCCATTGATCACGTGTGGGATTCGTTTGGGAGGTGTGATACATCACGTCCACATGCACCAACGACCGTCCAGAAGTTGTTAACAACACTGGTGGAGAAATGAAATGTCCTACCACAAGAACTCCTTACCAACCTTGCGGCCAGCATGGAAGCACGTCGCAGAGTATACCGTGGTGATCACACAGCCTTTTAAGGACCGTATTCCTCCTTTTAGTAACATCCAGGGGACCGTCATGAGTAGAACTGAATTCATTATGTCGGATCCATCCGGGGAAGATCAGGAATCGGGCGGGTCGAATGGAGTTCCCGGTTCGAGGTAGATGGGTTCACCAGAGAAGGTAGGCTGTGGATATCCCTCGGACAGTGGAGAGTAACTACGAGAACACAGCTGATACAAGGATCCGGTTTATTAGACTCGGTCTCACAATACACAATGACAGATAGCGGAATGATGTTGCCTCGATGGTCAGACATGAAGAGAGCTCCGTGTGATGTGGGTTAAGCAGACCACTCGTAGGTTAATCTGCTATCACCGTGGCGCTGGCATCCTGCTCATTGCGTCTGTGGCGCCATCTAGTAGCGTAGCCCAGTACTCCAGATTCGACAAATATGACTTATTGTGTCTGTATAAAAGTGTCATTTCTTCTCGTCTCATCGCGTATTTCTTCCAGTTACCTAGGGTACCATTTTGTAACAGTTCTTTCTATGTATGGTCTAAGTTTCATCAAGCATGCGAAAGTTACTTTCACACCAATGTACTTCTGGTAGTGTCTTATTACCCGCTTGCGGTAATGCAAGTGAGATGGTGGCCAAGTCGCCAACACTTTCGCATGGATAATGTGGGTACTTCTCACTTCCTCAGGTAGAATAGCAAAACCTCTCGAAGGCGTTCGTTTCGAAGCATTATACTTTTAGCTCGGTATTCTCTTTCCAGTCTTGTTGGATAACCAGTCGGTCAACTCATATCACATGCGAAAAGAAAATTCACAGAAAAGCTAGTTACAATTTTCTAAAAACATCATTCATTGGATCATACAGAAGGAATTTTGAATCACGTGGTACGCATACACACACAAACACAGAGATTCACATGAACTAGCTTACTTTGGATTTGCTTCGTGCTAGCAAACTTTTCGTTCGCCAGAAGCGGTGATCGCACCAAGAACGTTGACAATAAATCCACCTCGCCAACTTCCTAAATCTTGACTTATTAGTCGTCAGGGAATACAACCGAGCTGGCTGGTGTGGAGAGAAACGAACGTCCCCACACCCATTCCGTCTATTGTTCGGCTAAAATGGCTATGTCAACTTTCGTTTCAGTGACAACCCTGCCGGCTGTTATCTCGTTACAAGTCTGTACTGGCAATTTCTGTCTTCCAACCGTTGTATGTTCAAATCTTTACCTCGAATAATTAACATTATTATTTGAGGATTGTGCCAGCAGACTGATCAAGTTGTCTCATTACAAACTTGAATCTTCCACATAACACCACACAAAAAAGAGCTTGGAGGCCAAGATCGGAATTGCTGATCATCATCCCAACCACGACCGATCCATTGGTTTGTCAATCTGCATAAATCAGTAAGGGGACACTTTTAATATACACAAAAAAACTTTTTGAGTTTTTCTATACGACTGTAAAGGTTTGTGGCAACATGCCAAATAATAAAGCTATAGAAAATTTGTGAAATCGCATGAATCATCTATACTAATATTATAAATGCGAAAGTAACTGCGCCCCTCTGTCTGTCTGTTACGTTTTCAGGGCTAAACGGCTAATCCGATAGTGATTAAATTTTACAAGGAGATGCTATAGCAATGAATAAGGACAGGTGCTAGTTTTTTTCTGTATGGATAATACATTGTCATGGAATAAGTCTCTGCATTGCTTACTGATAGAGTGGGCTGGTAGCGCAGTAGATAAGGGGCTTGTTTTCTATTGTTCCGCGTGTAGTCACCCGTTCAAATCCTAGTGGGAGCAAAACTTTTTAAGAAATCTTTTTGATCGTATAATCCACGCCTTGAAGTACCGTTGTAAGGATTCCATGTTAAAATGCAGGTCCCATAAATTCAGGGGTGGAATGCGTGGCAAATCGTAGGCTGTCGCACAATGTAATGAGCTTTTAATTTTTCTGTTATATTGGTCCCTCAGGTTTTGTTTCTCTCGTAGGCAGTTGTGTGTGATCTACACTAATAATGCTTGAGGATCTCTCGGGCATGCGGCCGGATTAATTGATCGTGGATGAACGAATTTTCGACGACGAAACGTGCCATCATCTTCAGGTTGCGTCTGCTAGCAGGCGTGAGGAGCGTAGTCTAGGACGCGACTGTTGGGCTGGACCGGCCTGGTTTGAATTTATACCCTCCGACCCGTCCCCTCCACGCCCACCGCGGCACTCCGATAGCGGTGGTGGGGGTGGTACGCTGCTACGCGTCGAGCAGTGACCATCAGTCTGTATGCCATCTCCGTCGCGCTCTGTGCCTTGGCTCTGGTGTTTGCGGAGCCGCTTCAGTGCTGGGTTCCAAGCTCTTCAAGCATCAGATTCGCCGGGAAAAACTACGATTACATACACTAATAACATTATAAATGCGGAAGTAAGTCTCTGTCTCTCTGTTACGTTTTGACGACTAAATAGCTATATTGAAATTGATGGGATTTGACAGGGCAATACGTTGTATCTTTAGAATGATACTTTTCTCGGTATGAATAAGTTTTAGTCACGAAGTTCTGATAACGTATCGAATTATGACAGACTGACGGATGCATGTGTAAGTCTGTAATGTTAAATCAGCAGCTCAGGCTGTGCTTCTCTCGCAGACGAAACTTTTTATTTAATATAGATGTCGATTGGCGCTGGATTGCACTTCTACTTTGTGTCTGTCTAAAAGTTTCAGGCATGAGTTTATTTTGTCTTCTTTTTTGACATGCCTCGCAGGCGTAAACCAGTCTAAAGGTGAAGCTCTGGCAGAACACGAGCAGCTAAAGTTATTAGAACCCAAGAATCTGATGCTCATGCTGAAGAAAGGAGAGAAGACCAAGCTGAAACTGAAGCTGCTCTCAGTTAAGGGGGCGTCCATTAATTACGTGAGGTGAAAAATGGGGGGGGGGTCCGACTAAATCTTACCAAGGGGGAGGTTGTCGACGGAAATCTCACGTAAGCTTTTGAAATTCTTGAAGGACAGTAAAGGACATCGGCGATGGTTGGCACATTTTGATTTTTACAGCTGATTCTATGAACACTATCCCAGTTTTGAACATATCACTGTTATCTGCATCTATTAGGTTACATTTCTGTATTTTTTACAATCAGAATATTAAATTGTGACTGCAGGAATCCAC
>JARYHS010008074.1:40896680-40913668 GCA_031002005.1 Vandiemenella viatica | reverse complement strand
GGGGGACTATTTTACCCAGGAAGAAGCCATCATAATATATGTAATTTGAGAGGATTACATGTCCTTAGGATACAATTTGGGTCTTTAATGCAGTGGATTTCCTTTGCCTTCTGCATCCCCACGCCGTTGATCATTTCTGATTCATCCACCTTTAGGCGTCGCTTCCAACCCCAAGGGCAAGAGGGTGCGACGGTTACGTTTCACTATGGTCCAGGCTGCATTAAGATGTAAACAACGATAGATACAACATTAGGTATCCGCAATAAAGTGTTTGATAGTTACGTTTCAGTGTGGTTCAGGCTGCATCAAAACCTCATCGCAAATGAATTTATTCCTGTACTACTGGTGCAAAATTAACAATTTCTCGATATAAAACGTATTAGTGATGGACTACTTTCCGTGGAAGGCCCCGTTAGTGACTTTTAAAGCTGCGAGCGGAACGAATATGTCACTTTCAGCATCGTAGTGACGTCATACTCTCGCCATCTGGAAGTGTTTATATCATGAGGTGGTAATTGCTTGCAGTGGTATCGCGATCTAGATATTACCCGTGGCTAGGTTGAAACACACCCTGGACCATAAAAAATTTCACCAAAGGTGTGAGAAACTATACCTACAACTAATTTTTGATAGTCAATGTCTCAAGAATTAAGCAAGATATCACAAAATTTATTCACTTTTAATTTGTCTCATCACCTTACATAAGAATCCATCACCAAATTGTGGCACCACAGTTATGACAGAACTGTCCTTTTTATCAAACAGTAGCCTACCACCTAAGGAACGGATGTACCAGATTTCAGACCACAATGGCATGTCTCTGAAGGTTCTGACTTTTAAATACAGGGAGTAGATTTGTTAACAATCAAATTTAGCAGTTCCTCAACATTAATAGAAATATGCAGATTCCTGGAACTATTTCGTAGAGGAATGGATAGTTTAATACTTTGAGATAAAGAATGTCTCACTTTTCTTCTCATTAATTTCATATTATAATATTATACTGCCAATAAATCAAAATGATTTCTAAACTAGTACTTTAATCATCCATTAGCCTGAAACATTCAGATGGCGTATATGTCATTGTATTTCAAACAGTATACATGAAACTTTAGTCAGTCCAATCCAGCAAAAATTCCACGCATTCATGTGATCTTTACAACCTTTGTTGGTCCTTAAAAAAAAAAAAAAAAAAAATCACGTATGTATCGTGGGTACTTTTGAGCCTACAATAAGATTGTTTGATATATCCCGTAGAAAGGTGTACGGGATGACTGAAACTTCTAAGATTTTTCTTGTTTTTTCTTTCCTTCAAATAAGCACTTCATGAATTTTAAATTTAGTACAATTTTTCTGAGTGAAAAAATTTGTACAGCCAAAATTTATAGATAAATAAGCTTTACTGTTTCTAAATCTTATACCTGGTCATTGTAGATCAAAAGCAGAAACCAATTTAGACTAAATTATACTCAATAACGTCACATATATCAACATAGATTTAAATGACTTACCAAATCTATATATGTCTTAACTAGTTTCCTGTACCGCTCAATATTTAAGCTGATTTCATTTTCTGATTTACTTGCCATTACCTCGCAATAACACACACATACCACACAAAACAAAAATATTCCGTCTGCAACAACACAAATTTGACGCCTTACAGCACAAACAATCAAAGCACTTGTCAAGCACCTTAATGATCTCTGGTACCGAAGATATAAGTAAACAACATGTTCATCAGAGAAGACATTTTTTTTATAACTATGTTTTATTTAAAACCATGGAGGATCCTCCATGTTTAAAACGTCCAGCAATTATAATTTTGCTATACAGTTTTGTGATCTTAAGGTTATTGATTACATCGCCTGGCCTGAGGTCAGTCCAATTGGATTCCTCTGTAACTGAATTATTACTATATAACATGATAAAAAGTCAGGTATGAACATGGTCTAGCAAAGCATCGCTGTTTGACGTGAATATGTTTTTAAAGTTTGCTTCCAAATTAGTATGCATCTCAGAAAGCCTGACGACAGCAAAATCAGAGAATACGTTTTAGCACTACAACAAGAATCATGTAGGAAGGAAGCATGGAGGATTCCTCCATGGAAGGAAGATGCTTAGAATAAGTAGTCTACGTCCAAAATATAATTTTACTATTCGACAGCCAAAAGACTACATAATTTGTTACACCGACCGAACGCATCATCGGTTAATTAATGGGGCAGGAGGAATGGGTGACCGCGTCGTATTTTGGGGCTCCGTTTCACCGTTTTTGTAAACTTAAGCTATTAATAGTTTTTGCATCCGTCGAGCTAATACGCCCGTTGTGGTCTCAAACGACAGAATAAGCTCGCGGTAGGAGAAAAGATGCATTAATGAAGAAATTCTAAGGCAATGTCTACTATGTGACTTGTAAATTTTTTAAAAATAATAAGCAAATATATTGTTTGAAAATTGCAATAGGAAAATATAAGCGTAAAACTTTTAATATAAATACAAAGTCAAACTATCCCAAAGCAGATCCTACACTGTTATTTGTAAATTGTTAGAATTTATTTTTGATTGTGATGGAGCTCTAGAGGAAATTTGCTTATACATCCACTTTTCCTCTTTCTCTACCCACCTAATTTTTCCCTCTACAAATTTCAATTGTAAACTGTTTCAGCATATTTGTAAATTATTCCAGATTTGGATTTTCCATGGTTTCCCAAATCACTCCAGGCAAATGCCGGGATGCTTCCTTCAAAAGGCCATGGCCTAATTCCTTCCCATTCCTTGCCCCCCATCCTTTGCCGTCTCTAAAGACCTCGCTGTTAAGAGACGTTAAGCACTTAAAAAAAAAATTCTTCAAATGAATCACAGTCCAGCGCCTTTATCAAATCAGTGACTGGTTGTGTTTTCTGAGAAGTATCTAGAAGCCCGATTTCTGTATTTGATACCCAAAATTTCATATTAAATATCTTGCACATAGCCTACTAACTGAGATTCGCGTGAACATCCTTGCCGAAGCCAAGTTGTCGACTTGAAAACCACTTACATATTTCACAGACTTTTTGGTGAGGGTTCATACCAATTTCCCCATTAATTTACCTACGACTGGTGTCAAACTGATTGGGCTGTAATTTTCGACCCTATTTGTCACCCCTCCCTTACGGACCGGTACTGTTATTTCAAATTTTCCAGCTCGCCGGTAAGCAGCAAGCATCCAGACTCAATTTAAATATCGTTTCGAGATAAGGTACCTTTAACCAATGACATAGTCTGGTTAAAAAGAGCCCCGTTTCAAAAAAAAAAAAAAAAAAAAATCGGGCCCTTGGACCAGATGGGCGATATTTAGCTCTACCAACCAAGTCTTGTGAGGTTTGGGCGCCCCCTGAACTAAGTTGGGCCCCCTGAGCTAAGCTTGTTAGCCCCGGTGCACGGCACCACCCAGCCCTCCGATAGCTACAGCACTATCTTTAACACATATCTAGTAATATTATCTATACCAGCCCATTTTTTTTATTTTTAGTTTCTTCAAGTGATCCTTAGAATGAATTTCAAATTAATTAGTTTTCTGGTGATCGTCTGTGCTCACTACATTTATTGAATTCATTGCTTTATTCTTAAACTCAGTGCCGTAAATCAATAGTCGGTAAACGTTTTTGAGGAAGCGCCAGGCAGTTAAAAACAAGATAAACTCGAACAGTTGAATTTTTTAATATGTACCTCCACTCGTAAACCAAAAACAAATCAAAAATTATTATTTTTTATCACGAAATGATATTTTTCACACATAATATTAATGTACATTATTGCTAATACTTTTTAATCAATTTATTATTCGTTTATTATCGTTTGTTGTCCATTGCGTTACAAAGCGCATTGTTGATGCCGCCCCGCCAAACAGTTTCGACAGTGGCAGATTCTGTAATTTGCTTGCATAATTTTTGTAAATACGGAAAAACAACAGATTAACAAAAAAACGCTGACTTACTTACAATTTTTCTGTGTCAATACAATAAAAACCAAAGGTCTTGATTGAAAAAAGGCGGCGGGCCGGACTTGGCCCGCGGGCCGCAGTTTGCCAATCTCTGGCGCGAGTCAAGTCTCGTGCAACTAAAGTTCCATATTATAATGACTTTAATATATATCTCGTATATGGTAGTGTGATGCGACAGGATCACAATCTAGGAAGTGGTGGATGGTTTGGTTGAAATTAATATTAAGTAATAGCTTCAAATGACAAAAAAGTGTAAACTGTAAAATTAGCAGTAAGGATAAATTAAGAACAGTATCGCAGAATATCGGGATAGGAAGTTAACATAGTAGGAAAAGGAAAAGCCCTGGATAAATGTATTTTAGAAAGTAATTCCAAACAGTCGTTAGGATGGATTTGGCGGGTTGACGCTGTGACGTCAGACTTTCTGGTGCCCAACTGTAGTCAGTCAACTTTAGAAAATGAAATCCCACCCGTTGTAGGTGACAATGAGGCTTAACTCTCTGGTGTTTTGAGTACCAGCAGGTGCTATGCTGAGCCCCCTCGGAATTATTTGTCGAGGGTGATATTTCCGACTGCAGTTGGCCGATAGTGAAACACAATTCGTGCCCGCTTTAGAGCTCAGTGTGGTCCAATCAATTTCTTCAGTATGATCTTCGAAGGACGTACTGTTCTGTGATATATCTAGGCGTGACACTTGATGCCAGACTATCATGGAATCGGCATATACAGAATCTTAGACGACGAGTAGCTGCTCGACTACAGGAGCTATGCCCTGTGCTAAAAATGGACAGCGCGCTCTCCCCAAGAACCGGCGTTAGCGTATATTGCAGTTTGGTGCGCCCGGTGATGGAATATGCGTGCCCAGTGTGGGGGTACGCATCCAAAACCTCGCTAGGCAAGCTGCAAGTGTTGCAAAACCGGGCGCTACTTAGAGCTCTACACCTGCCTGTCCGATTTCCAACCAAGGACTTGCGTGAAGCAGTAGGCATACCACTGCTAGGTGACAGAATTAAGGCTATCACTAAGAGCTTTTACAGGGCAGCATCAAAGTCATCAAACCCACTGATTGCCAGCCTTGGCGAATATAACGCTACCTTTGATAAGCACAAAAGACCTCTTTCTATATTGTATCAATGACAACTTAGGAGCAAAAAGTAAAGACAAACCACAAGAAAAGTGACTACTCACCACTACACTTGGAGGAAATGTCACAAGACAACACCCTCCGCTGCAAATGCTTGGTAAAAGAACAAGCATCAAATGCTCCTCTCGTCTCGTCGTATTCCAGTTGTGAAGCCGCGCCAAGATCGCATCCCAGCCATTCGTAAGTAAACTAATTTTTTCTCTCGCTCTCCCTCTCTTATATGAGTTGTGCTGAAGGTAAAGTATGTCTTTATGTAGATAGTTCATGAAATCAATTAAAGACAGAATAAGATTAAACCTTCTTGAAAGTAACTAATAATAAGACTTGGAAGTGAACAGAGGTCCCATATTGATTCAGCTTATAGTTATTCAATTAGATGTGGCAGTATTTGTGAATATTTTACTGGTTTATTGATATTCCTATGCTAGAGGTGATAATAAATGAGGAACATACTTTAGTCCTAGATTTTATTGTGATTCTTCCCCAGTCTTAACCCTGTGCTAAGATTTCTTAAATGTGTAATGGATCTAAGAAGCAGTGTATAATATTCAAACTTCTTTGGAAGCAGTCTTTTTTTTACGAAGTTCGTTAAATAGTAATGACTCACGAAACAGAGTAAAAAGAGATAAACGGGGGGAAGGAAAGTTAAGAAAGATAGGCACAATACGGGAGTGGTTATAGCAGAACAGAAGGTAATTCCTTGGTACATAAATCAGTGCCTGGAAGTTTTTCACATTAGACGATTTCCAACGCTGCTTCGTGTTGCCGGTCGCACAGATAGTGCAATTCTTCGGATGCAATAAAGTCTCAACTAAGAGCGCTTTTAATAAAATAGTATTACCATACTCCAAAGTTTTTTGATTTGTCCATAACTTAGAAATTATGTTAGGTGTAACTGTTTTCAGTATTTTCTATTTGAATGCAGGATATGGTCGACATTGTTATTAGATAGACCCGTTAAGCAAAAATATTCTAAAGTTTGATGGCCTCTTGCGTCTTCATTTTCAAGTGAAAAATTCATAATAACTTTGAAGTTCTCTGCTTAACTAGTTCTAAACATTTGCACATCATCCACCGAAAATCTGTTGGAAAGTATTTATATAATATTTTAAATACAACATTGGATTTAGGGTTAACGAAAGACACTAAAAATATAAAATCTACGAATTATATTGTTTAAGTGCTAGAGGTCTATGATAACGTAAGTACAGTGTAACGAACAGACAGAAGGCAGACAGTGGAGATTCAGCAACAGGCTTCCGTTTCCCGATGGGAACCGAAGGGTAGAAAACGGAACGGAACATTCCAAAAGTCAGCAGTTCGGCTTCAAGAAAAACGGTGACAATCATGGCGGTCCAAACGTCATTTGCTCCTATATTTGCTTACATAGGATTCATAAACATTTTTTATCGAAAATTTTCGCAGTGAAACAACTATGTTAACAACTATAGACTGATTATTTTTATGCAAACATTCCTTGTCAAATAACTGTTTTTAGAGGGATCTTTAAAAAAAAAATTAAATGAGACAGATCCAGACAGTTCAATTATTATGAATGTTCAAAAATATAATACAATCAACTAGCTGAAACCAGAGGCTCAATATAAAACTGCGGGTAAAATTGATCATTAGTTCCCTGATGCTAATGTTCACAATAATTGAAGACTGGGACACACTGGAAAAAATTATACATCTAAATGATTCCAGATAATTAAAAAAGTTTTATGTAAGCCTGGAAGGTGGCGATGCGTTGAAACTACGAAACTAAAGTCAATATGATCTCCACATTCTTGCTACAGAGAAAGAACTAATAAATTACTGTAAAGGGAGAAAATGGGTGTGTACGAAAATTGGTAACGGAGTGTGCGCTCCATCGCAATTAAATTAAGGTACTACAGAAAAATCAGAGGTACAATACATCATGAAATCATCGTTATGTGAAATGGTATTATTATGGCGTTACGATAAAGAAAAAAATTTGATGAATAAATTATCTTCCTTTCCTTATCAACAAAAATTATGTACATTCTCATTAAAAAATCTGTGATTGCTTGTGTATAAACTTAGAATACCTTTTTCAATGATGCTGGATTTTAAAGGTTTTGATACTATTAATTCCCCCATATTTTATTTGGGTAAATGCGTCATTTAGAAAGATCAAGTGGAGGTAATACTGTCTTCAGGGTTTTCTATGATTTCTGTGATTTCGATGGTAACACTTTAATCATTTGTTTCATCTAGTTGCATGTGTTTGGAAATATCGCCAGTCGATAATGGAGAAATAACGCTAGTTGAAATTAATTGAGTCTTGGGTTGTATATACTCTGAATGGAAGACACTCTGTAATTAACTTCTTTACAGAAAAGACAAAACCACGATACAGTATGAAGCGTACAACTTGTACTCCTTCTTTTTAAAATTAAATTACTATATAATTTAATTATTCGATCAACAAAACCATTATTATTATATGAAATTATTGAAAAGTGGAATTGGGATTTTGCTGTACAGGTTGGCAACACAATTTCACGTACATTTGACATTGAAATTTATTACAACAATTACTCCTTAATTACAATTAATCAATCCACGTATAATACAATAGTTTCAATATATCAGTTCTCGGGGGTTGTTAGATGTCCTTTCACTAAGCACAGCGGGGCGATGAGAATCTCTAGGGCGACAGGATTTGTTTATCAATACGACACTTCTTGGGGTGGTTATCAAGATCTCTGTGCAGTTACCATTTTTTCGAAGGCAGGTCGGCTTCCAGTGGTATTCCTAGGCGACGACCCATCTGATGGCCGTTGGTTGCCCCATTCGCTCTGTAGGCGACATGGAACACAGAGCACCACAGCAGCACGTGCTTTCATTAGTCGCTGCACATCACATTCTCTCACGTCGGCTGCCACGCACACAACCCTTGCCCGCAGTCTACTGTGCTCCTCCCACACTCCCTAACGATTCCTCGGTACCTGCCTGAAGGTGGCATTCCACAGCAGCCGTGTCACCCTTTGTTTGAACTGTCCACCTGTGCTAGCCAAGAGCCCACCATATCGCGAATATTACTATGTAGTGTAGCGATACATTACAAGTAGGTAATGAATTTGAAAAAGACTAAAAGTAAAAAATTATTAGTATATTCCATTAGTTAGACTATGCTATTATTGTTTATGTTGTATTAATATTGTTATCACTTGTTTTTTATTGTATCTTTATGCATTGTCACGTTCTGAAGCTAGATCCAATTACGGTATTATTAATAGAATAACAAAAACAGTCAATAAGTTTGTGACTTGGTAGCCTTCATGCTTCATAAGCGGACATACACTTCTTCTATGTTTTCTGTAGTTTTTTTTAACAGCTTAACGTCTCTTAACAGCGAGGTCTTTAGAGACGGGAAAGGATGAGGGGCAAGGAATGGGAAGGAATTCGACCATGGCCTTTTGAAGGAAGCATCCCGGCATGTGCCTTGAGTGATTTGTGAAACCATGGAAAACCCAAATCTGGATGACCGGACGGGGATTCGAAGCGCCGTCCTCCCGAATGCGAGGCCAGAACGTTAACTATTACACCACCACGTTTGGTGTGTTTTCTCTAGTAGCAAAATCTTTTACTTGCTTTTTTACAGTCACTCCGGCTACACTTTACAATCCTACATCTGTATTACAACGTTTTTCTCCGAACAATTTTTGAATATTTGACACCTTTTGCTTAACCTATATATTTTATTACCCTTCGCCGAGTCTCTACTACTTTTTATCCCTTAACTTGTCATTAATTTCTATCTTATCAGTTGATGCTGAAGGGTCCTGTAAATTTATTTCTACTTCCTAATCCTTTCCTTGAGCTACTAGTTTCATGATAAAAAGCGGATAATATAATGGCAAAGCATCATTTTCATCCTCTTTTCAATCGCAACTCTCTCCCCCTTCTAGTGAAACGCCTAAAGTTTCCGCTGAATCTGCAGATTCACGTTGAATCCGAACCACCTAGCTGCGTCAACGTGAGTCAAATGAATAGAGAAAACCCCCTAGAAACTTTTGATTACACAGGTATTTGATCTCGAGGCTTTGAAGCGTCTAGGTTATCGCTTTAGCCATTTTAAAAAATTATTTTCTAATGTGATGTATTATCTCTAAACTGAAATGTTTTAGTATTTCTGATCCACTGAACTACCTGACCTCTTCCGTATAAATTCCAAACGCCATGGAGGAAGGAATATATGGAGACGACGCAAGGGACCTTCGCCACATACTGGAATGAAACCGGGTGGAGAGAAGTGGGGAGGGGAGGCCGCCATATTGCTTGACCAGAGAAACACGGATATATGCACAAAAACCTCAAGGGAATCATAAGACAACCGTGGCACCGCAATTTGATGATGGATTATTATGTAACTCGACGAGACACATCAAAAATGAAGAATAAAATTTTTTGATATCGTGCTTAATTCTCGAGATATACTGTCTCAAAAGAGTGGAGTTTCTGGTTGAAATTCAGAAGAAACGTGTCCCCAAAGTCAAATTTGGCGATAGATTCTTATGTAACACGACGATACAAATCGAAAATAAAGAATAAAATTTTTCGATATCTCGCTTAGTTCGCGAGGTATACTGTCTCAAAAGTGAGGTTGTTAGGTTATGAGGGGATTCAACGATAACCGTGGCGCCGCAATTTGATGACGAATTCTTATGTATCTCGATGAGGGAAACTGAAAGTAAAGAATAAATTTTTTTGATATCTCACTTAGTTCTCGAGATATTGTACCTTAAAATTGACGTGGTTAGGTTGAAATTCGGCCTGGACCAGAAAAAAAACTATCGCCATATCCTTATTTGATGATGAATTCGGACGTAACTTAATGAGCTGGTAATTCTTTTTAACTTGAATAACAAACTTTATTTCTACAGACGTTAAATTTTAGTTGATGTTCAAATAGGTTATATTTTCACATTCTATTTCAGTAATTGACAAGGAAGATTTCAAAATCTAGAAATATACTTGTAGACATATTTACAAACAGAAACAAGTCATATCAGAAATTTAAAAAAAAGCATAAGTCAATGTTTAGAGCTTTAAAAAAAATTAATACTTCATAAAACCTCATAGTTTCTGAGCTTACTTAGAAGATATTGTACTGGTAGAGGCCTATATAATTTTGCTAGAAAAATCAGTACATTTAAAAATCAGAAGCTAACAGCTAATAATAAATAAATTGTTTGTTCTCTTCAGGTATACACCGCATTTCAACCTGCCAACATTTCTATTAGGTAATATTGCCGCTACAAAACCAAACTATGTAGACACATCTAAACACAAGAAATGCATCGCGAACTATATTTCCGTCAACAAAGTTTATTTCATGACGTTTAGTAGTTCGCACAGCACAAATTATCACGATTAATTTCATCGTGCAATTTCAGTGTAAACTTAAACGTGAGTAATGCATGCAGAATACCATATTCACTGTGTCGCGATGTAAACATGACCCGTTTAAATTAAATTTCCAACATTTGTCTACAATAAGGCTAGCTTTTCAGGTGCAAAATAGTAACATATGCTAATTGTCTAGACTACACCAACAAAAATTTGAGAATAATATGATCCTATTGAGAGCAATGAATAAATTTATAGCGAATGGCACTAATGTTGCGGTTGCCTGTCAGATACTTCAAGAACGATAGTTACAATGTGACTTACTTATGAAACGCTATTCCAGGTTTTTTCCTATCTCGTCTGTTTGTGCAACCACATGCATCACAACTTGGCATTATAGAAAACTTTAGAATATTAGAAAATGAAATATTCTCAGCAGCTGACACAGTGCAAACAGCCCAATGTTTTGGTACTCCTACGATATCCGCCGCGCAGGCACAGTTTTTTCACGAGGTTTCACGGATTTCGCGTTATCTCGTCTCCATTTATTCCTTCCTCCATGTCCAACGCTTATCTTCTGAATAGCGATGTAACGGATATCCGCATGTTCGGAACTTTCGCGTGAACTCCTACATCCGCTTTAGCATCCGCAATTTTAATTCGGAGCCTTTGTTTACATTGCAATATGTATTATTCTTTTCTCTTTTTTCGAAATTCTGCCTATCGTCGCTTAGATAGCAAAAAAATTGGTTGTTTTCTGACGATCTTGCAATAAAAGTAACAATAAACTCAACGGTGTTATTACCTAAGCGACGAATTTACAAGTTTGAACTTGCATGTAAAGTAAAGGTCGGGCTACAATAGACCGCACCGAGCCCACTCTGTCACCGACCGACACTTTTCTTATTGTTGCTGCTCACAAGATTGAAGTTATTTCAAACGACACCGCACCGTGTGTCGGCCGTCATTAGTTTGGTTTCATTTTTGATGGTGTGAGCTGGTCGATTTGGAGAAGCCTATACAAAGAGTTCAGAAATTTCTGTTCCTTTACGACTAAAGTTGTTTTAGAAATACTAATTGCTTTAGAAAAATGTCCTTTTTTCATCCTTTCTTTAGGTTCACCTAGTGTTGTAAAAAACCGGCTTTTTTCTGGCTTGAAAAAAAAAACATGAAAAAAAACATGTTTTTTCTGGGACAGGTTTTTTTTTTCACAAATACTAAATCCCAAATTTGTAAGGCAGTTATCGTTTATTCTAAGTACTTATCTTAAGTTTAAAATCTACTATATTTTTCTGGTTCAGTAGGGAAAAAAAAAATACGAAAATATGGGCAACATTGACTGAAATTTTCTTTTATGAACCGGGATTTCCTGAAGAGACTAGGTTGCACGAGAAGGAATCCCCATTGTTTGGATTGATACTTGCTATTTGAAATAGTGCTGCCAACCCTACAAATTTATCTGTAGACCTACAGATCTTTTTTAAAAATTAGGAATTTAAAATTTATCTCTTTTTATTACTTATTGTTCTTTCCTTATATTCGTATACTTGTTAAACTCTCAAGAGTATAGTGTATAGTGGTACTGACTCATTAAATTGTCAGTAAGGGAGCGTGCATAAACCACGTAGCTCCATTTTGGACTCCTGTGAACCTCCCTCCTCCCCCACGTACCCCTACGTGGCTTTTGCCTACCCCCCCCCCACCTCCCCCCGCTCATGTAGCACGTAGCTTTCTTCCCTTTTGATTCCAGAAGACATTTTGTACTGTTTCCTCTTGTCAGACTATTGTAAATTACATACAGATATAAATAACTGAGGGAAATAAATACTCACATGCTGTTGTGAGTTCAGTTCCTCATTTCAACTGTGAAAATGTTACGAAAGGAAAGCTACGTGGCCTGGCAGTTTGCGCACGGTCCCTAATTATGAATCGTTTCCTTGCAAACGTTGGTGTAAATCAATGATTGAAAAGAAGTAACACTCCTATTTTGTATGATAATAGATTTAAATTCAAATTTAAAAGACCGTAATACAGAACTATCGGCGCAGTCTTTATGCACAGTGTGTACTTTTGTCACAATTTAAAATTGCAATCTCAAAATCTTTTGCGTACAATACAAGAACAACCAGTAAAAGAAAATTTAACTAAATATTTCTGAAGTTATGGATCTAGAGGAGACAGAAGAAGAGACAGAAAATTCCGACACCGACCGAACTAGTGTTTGATAGAGCTGATACTAGTGAATGTGGCACTGATATAAAGGATGAGTAAAATTATGTTACCTATTTAGATACACTTATGAATCATTATGTGTGACATTATATGATTCAGTAAGATTTAAAACACACTTGTAAAATGGAAGTTCCTTAAATAAAACTATAATTTATCAAATATATTGTTTCTGAAAAAAAAAATAGAAAAAAAACCACGGGTGCTAGGTTTTTTTTCACAAAGCTGAAAAAAAAAACTTTTATTTTCAATTTGCAACACTAGGTTTCACCAGATGTTCGTAGGTAGAGTCCTTGCATGTTCGCATTCACCAAATCAAAGCTATGCCAGGCGTGAAGGTCCATTTTATGGCCTGTAAAAATTCCATCCGAGACTCGGATTTTGAACCAGGGACCTTCCCTACTCGAATCACACGCCGCAAGCATCTGAATTTAGAAGTACTAAAAATATGTATTCAATCATATAATAGTACATTTGTGTTTTGGGATAGTAAAAATAAATTATATAGAAAAAAGTACGTTTATTTTACTGTGTTTGAATATTTATTTGTCATTACATCCAGATTTGTCTCTTGACTCTATCGATACGGAGTACGATTGGGGTACTGAAAGTCTCTTGTTATCAAATCCCTGTCTCAGCTGTAATTTTCATAAGTTAAAATTGACAGTCACCTCTGGCAAAGCTTCGAATTGTTAATGCCAAGATGCTGGGGACGCTCCGTAGTTCGAATTTCACGTTAATCTGTAGGTCTCCTATGAAAAATATGGTGACAACGATAGAGCACGGAGGAAGCAAATATATGGAGGAGAAGTGACGTTAAATCGGTGAAGCAGGCTTCTAAACTCTCGCGCATGCGCAGTAGCGGCAGCGGTGATATTGCACTTCCAAACAAATGCGATGTTCACATTGTATTAGATGCAGTGATTATTTCATTCTGTAATGTGTATAAGTGTTTTATAACGCCTTCTGTGTTGCGTACGGTTGCAAAAATAGGCCAGACAGGAAAGAACCTGGAATATCATTTCATAAGTAAGTTGAATTCTAATTATCGTTGTTGAAGTGGGCGGTAGAAGTTGCAAACTTTGGAGCATGTCTATAAATATTTAGTCATAGCTCTCAATGGGATGACTTTTTTCTCAAATTTTTGTTGGTGTAGTGTAGAAAATCAGCATACCTTGCTATTTTGCACATAACAGACTAGCATTACTTTTTAACGAGTGTTAATAATAAGATTTAACGGGGTGTGTTTTATAGCGCGATTCAGTGAATTTAGTATTGCGCTTTCTTTCGTCACGTTTCAGTTTATAACTGTATGATGAAATTAAATGTGTTAATTATGCTATACAATCTAGGAATCTTGATGAAGCAAACGATGATGTTACTGCAAATACAGTTTGCAATTCAAATACGTGTGTGTGGGTATTTCTACATAGTTTGATTCTGTAGCGGCAATTTAATGGAGATTGTGGTTAGGTCTAAATGCAGTCTGTACCAGAATGGTTTTGTTGTTCGATGAGGGACAAAGAATTTATCTATTACTGTTAGTAATTTCATGAGAACCAAGTTAGTGACAAAACGTATATCGCGATGGAAACTACTTCCAATCATTTCCAACTAAGCTTACGATTGTATTTTAACAAGATAACTATATTTATTCTGGTCTAGGCCGCATTTCAACCTAAGCACAATTGGTAGTAAAAAACTTAAATATCTATTCTACAGTAATTCATAGTAGCTTTGGCAGAATTAATTTCTGGTCCAGGCACCATATCAACCCAATCCCAGTATATCCCGAAAACTAAGCAAGATATCGAAAAATTTTATATCTTTATTTTCGATTTGTCTCGTCGTGTTACATAAGAATCGATCATTAAATTTCGACTTTTGCCAAATTTTTCTTCTCCATTTCAACTCAAAACACCTCACTTTTGATACAGTATATCTCGAGAACTAGGTGAGATATCGAAAATGTTTATTCTTTATTTTTCATTTGTCTCGTCTTTTTAAATAAGAATCCATCATCAAATTTGACTTTGACCAATTTTTTTCTTCTGAATTTCAACCAAAACCATTTCAAATTGGGGACAGAATATCTAGAAAACTAAGCAGGATATCAAAAAATTTTATTCTTCATATTTTATTTGTCTCATCGAGTTACATAATAATCCATCACCAGATTGCGGCGTCACGTTTATCCTAGAGTCCCCTTGAGGTTTTTGTACATATTCCCCGTGTCTGTATGGAAGCGGCCATGCCCCCACTCCTCCACCGCCCTGCTTCACTTCAATGCATGGTGAAGGTCCCCTGTGTCGTCTCCCATATATTTCCTTCTCTATACGATAGAGGTGTACTGCGCGGATGATAAGAAACTCTGTGACTGGAATTTTTAGATTACATGAAATTGTATTATTTTTTAGAACCTTGGCAGTCTGTATTTAAATTAAAATGTATAATAATCTTATTATTTTCTGTTAAAAAAGTATTGAGAGAATCGAAAGGAACCTCAACCAAAACAAACACGTTAAATATGAAGTGAGTGACGCATGACATTTCATTCTGACTATGTTGATATACACGAGAATCTTTCAATCCAGTACAGTAATGATCATTCGTCAAACCTGTGTTGGGATACTATTTTTGTGAATAAGAGATAAAACAGTGAGGTGATAACAGGAGTCAGGCAAAAAAAGTATTTTAACGAATTTCATTACTTTAGTAGATTATAAAGTTCGCCTACTCAAAATAAAGTACAGTAATATATAATAAAGTATGGGTGGTAACACTAGCTGCGATCCCCAAATTACATTTAAGATAATTTTTTAACATTAATTCCGTGAAAGAACGAAATGTACATTAAAGGAGACTGGAGACAGAGTCAGTACCCATCCGTCACACGGACGAGCTAGGGACCAGTGTGAATGCGAAGGGGCGAGCTGTCACTCGTCCGAGTATCGGTTCGGTGACGGTGCGGTCTAGTGTGGCCCGACCTTAAAAGCGGCCTATTCATGGTCCCACTAATAGGACATCCATGTAGAACTACCGTAGGAGCTTTCACCTATTCATTGTCCAAACTTACAGGACATCCATGTAGAACTACCGTAGGATGCTTTCACCCATTCACGCTACTCTAGATGTTCCAAGCAATCCATTCCACTCGTACTTTCTCGCGGCACGTCATGTATCCTTATCGCACACTTGTAGGATGTTTCCTTTAATAGCATCCTCCAATATCTATAGCTTGTTGGACAGCAATGACCCATTGGCCCTTTCTGATTACTTGAGTGTCCAACAACATCCAACACCTCCTACATGTATTCCTGTAACCGCTCTCACGGACGATTTGGAGTTCTTTTGCCGAAAATCGGATCTCATAGGTCCTACAAGTTGTTCTGTGAATGCGCCACTAGAGCGGTGGGAAGGTGGGTGGTGAGCACGGAACTGAGCGTGGCAGGTAGGCGGTAGCGGCCTGGCCTCGCATTCGGAAAGACGCCGGTACGAATCCTCGTCCGGAAATCCAGATTTGGGTTTTCCATGGTTTCTCCAAACCACTCCAGGCGAATGCTTCCTTTAAAAGACCATGACCGAATTCCTTGCAGTTCCTAGCTCCGATCTTTTCACGCCTCTAATGACCTTGATCATTGAGACGTATAGTTATAAGACAAAAAAAAAAAAAGAAAAAAGAAAGCAAGTGCGAAGATGCGCGATGGTGTG
This sequence comes from Vandiemenella viatica, assembly GCA_031002005.1. NCBI lineage: Eukaryota > Metazoa > Arthropoda > Insecta > Orthoptera > Morabidae > Vandiemenella > Vandiemenella viatica. The sequence goes on along the minus strand of JARYHS010008074.1, from coordinate 40,897,220 downwards.
TCCTTGTGCTTGACGCTTGAATTAGTCTAGCCAGGAACTCCGCAAATTTCAAATGACAGAGACTGGTTTTTAGATGCGTTCGTGGTTATGTAAATAATTAAATTCACTTTTGAAATCATCACACAATTTTGTTGTTGAAAGATGGCAGTATTATATGGAAATAGAATTTACTTATGAAAAAAGATTGATATTAAATTTATTTTTAATAAAATATAAATAATTATAAATTTATTTTTCCACATCCGCATCCGCAAAACATTCTCTTCCGATTCCGCAAAACATCCGCTTCCGCAAAGATGACATCCGCAACAATTCTACTTCTGAACCATGAAACAAACAACGAGTAGCCGAGTTTTTAGGTTGTTATTGTTTGTATTGTTGTTTCTTCAGCAATTATTTTGTTTTTTTTAATTCTTTTTTCGGAAGATGTAGCTATTATGTGAAATATGTCTGTGAAATTTTAAAATAATTTCGTTGATTGTCAGAATTCGTGGGTCAGCTTTTAGCTTTTCAGAGATATTAAGCAGGAACAGGCGGCAA
>JARYHS010008074.1:40861273-40895680 GCA_031002005.1 Vandiemenella viatica | reverse complement strand
GACCAGAAATCGTTCGCACTACGGTCGAGTACAGTACACAAGTTTCGTGGTATTTTGCCAGATGATCAGGCTGCAACGCAATCAAATGAATGAGCTGATACAGCTTATGTTACGCGTTATTTTACAAGAGACGGATGAAGAAGTTTATGCGATAAAGAAGAGAGAAAAAAAGCAATAGGTACGAAAATGGGTTAATGGAAGGGATGAACTAGGAACTACAAATTGTCTTCTGAAGTAATTAGGATTAGAAGATCCCTACGAATAGTTTGAGAATGTCCAAAAGTTGTGTTAATGATAATGCAGTCGCAAATCCAACGTAAAGATACCTATTTAAGAAGAGCAATTCCGGCATTTACATAATTACACGCAGTTCTCTACTTTATTGACACCGAATGTAGTTTAAAGACACTCACACCTCGTATTTGTACAAGGAAAATCAGCTATTTCCTAATTCATAACAGTGTGAAGGAATCTATGAAACATTAAAAGAATTGAAGTAATATTTCATACAGATGCATCCAGTAAACTGAATCATTTTACTGAAGGAATGTAAACTGTTTTAGCACCTGCCACTTAATTTTTGGACTACTTTTTTTTAACTTACGCGAATAGATAATTCTAAAAAGTACTTCTATTAACAATAGAAACAATATCTTATTGTAAAATCTAGACGCCACTGTAGTAAAATAATTGATAAAATTGTGCATTAAGCAGATGTTTTTAATTTTAAATTTTCTTTTCACCAAATCCAGGTATCTTTATTTATTTTCCATGGGTGCAGATTGTTTCCTTTGTTTGTTATAATGGTGCAGGAACTTAATATTCTACAAGCTTTCATGTTCTACATATTTAGAAACAAATTTTAAAATTGTTTCTTCGCTCCAGCGAAACGAAATTTTTGCGGCAGCTAATGAACTCGACTTAAACAATAGGTTCAGAGGTGTCTAGCTGATTAGCGAGTGGGCATTGGCGCGTGGTGGGGGGGCTGCTACTCTCACTTGAAAAAATTAAAATGATGTGGCAGCAAAATGGAGACAGCTATTAAATTAAGTTCCTTACGTAAGATATAAAAGAAATTATACAAGAGGAAATAAACTGTGAATTGATAGAACAAAGGAAATGTAATACACCTCCTCAGCACCGTATTGATCCAAAAGGATTTGGGATTCACAGCCACCGGAAGCCGGTGGCGACCCCTCTGAATACCCTGGATGGTCTTGGTCATTCTAGAAATCGCATCTGATGGGCCAGACCTCAAGGAATTGCGGAGGACGTGGATCCCACTGAAGATCTATCCTAAAAAAACTGACTTTTATTCTGTAGTTAGTAGTAGCGTAGTAAAATTTATAGTAAACTAGTGGTGGTGGGTTAATTAAGGGGTTATGTTACTAATATTAGTTTTTCTTTTATTAAAAATTAACCTATATGTAGTCAAGCACTTAAGTTTTTGTAATAAAATGCCTATACTTACAACAGTACTCTAACTGTAAACAACGACTCACTTGATTTCGTTAGGTAGCGGAAATCTATGTAACAAATTAATCGTATTGTTACTGTAAATATGGCCTAATTTAGATACTAGATGTTAGGCTGTAAAAAGCTGTAACAAAATAAAAAAATAAAATAAAAAAATCTCCCGATTTAATAGAACAAAACGGATCGACTCGACTAAACTACTGGCTAAACTGCTCGACTAAATTTTCAATGTTCACACACACGTTTAGTTACTAAATTGCTCGCTACTCGACTAAATTACTAACCTAGTGCGAACGAGCCTATAGGGTGAGGTCAGGCCAAATGTGTCTGGTCCGCACCACTAGGCATATGAAGAAACGGGACAAGACAATGTGGATCAATCGGCGAGCTGCTACTGTACACAGTGACTGTGCTCTTCATTATATGTTCCGGAGACGACATTCTGATGACTTCAAAAGGAGAAGAATGCTCAAGAAACCGGAAGAAGGACGAAGTGTGACACGTGTAGTCTAGGAGTTTGGTATTGCTCACAGCATTGTTTCACGTCCGTGGAGAGCATTCCAACCACAGGCACTGTTGTCCAAAGGAAAGGAGGTGGTCAACCACTGACAACTACAGCAGGAGATGGCCACTGCATTGAACAACATACATGAAGGGACCCACGTCAAATAGGGGGAGCAATTGTAATCAAAATAAATAGGACAACAAGGTACACCATCTTCCGCTCCACAGTGGCACGGTGACTGCATAGTGTTGGTCTGTTTGGCCGACGACCACCACGTTGTGTTCTCTTCACACCCGCACATCGGCGATACCATTTACCATGGTACCAAGGCCGTTAGGACTGGATCTATGCGGCTTGGGGGGTCGTGTGCGCTCTACTCAGATGAGACCAGATTCAGTACGAGTAGTGATTCTGGACGTATCCACATCTGGCGATAGGTGGGAACACCCGACGCACTCAGCAAAATTGTCGAGCGTGATCATTTCTGTAGTCCAAGATTGATTGTACGGAGAGCATGATGTTCCACGGGCATACCGACTTCCAAATCTTTGAACGCGGTACACTCACCTGTAAATGTTATTGCGACACTATTTTCCAACCCCATCTGCGTCTTTTCAGGGATGCACACAGCCCTGATTTTGTTTTTGTGGATGACATTGCGTGACCGCATCAAACAGTGCAGATGGAGAAGGTCTTGGAATGAGCGGATATTCCGCGAATCGATTTTCATGCCCATTCCCCCGAATTAAATCTCATCGATCATGTGTGGGATTCATTTGGGAGATGTAATTCAACACGTCCACATGCACCAACGACCGCCCAGAAGTTGTCAATAACACTGGTGGAGGAATGGAACGCCAAACTACAAGAACTCCTTACCAGCCTTGTGGCGGGCTAGGGCGCACGTTGCAGATAATACACTGCTGTCCGTGGTGATCACACAGCCTTTTAAGGACCATTTTCTTAATTTTAGTAACAGCCAGGGGACCGTCATTAGTAGATCCATCCGGGGAAGATCAGGAATCGGGCGGGTCGAATGGAGTTCCCGGTTCGAGGTAGATGGCTCACCAGCGAAGATAGGCTGTGGATATCCCTCGGACAGTGGAGAACACAGCTGATACAAGGATCCGGTTTATTAGACTCGGTCTCACAACACACAATGACAGATAGCGGAATGATGTTGCCTCGATGGTCAGACATGAAGAGAGTTCCGTGTGATGTGCACTGCGGTTAAGCAGACCACTCGTAGTTTACTCTGCTATTACCGTGGCGCTGGCATCCTGCTCATTGTGTCTGTGGCGCCATCTAGTAGCGTAGCCCCGTACTCCAGATTCGACAAATATGACTTATTGTGTCTGTATAAAAGTGTCATTTCTTCTCGTCTCATCGCGTATTTCTTCCAGTTACCTAGGGGACCATTTTGTAACAGTTCTTTCTATGTATGGTCTAAGTTTCATCAAGCATGCGAAAGTTACTTTCACACCAATGTACTTCTGGTAGTGTCTTATTACCCGATTGCGGTAATGCAAGTGAGATGGTGGCCAAGTCGCCAACACTTTCGCATGGATAATGTGGGTACTTCTCTCTTCCTCAGATAGAATAGCAAAACCTCTCGAAGGCGTTCGTTTCGAAGCATTATACTTTTAGCTCGGCATTCTCTTTCCAGTCTTGTTGGATAACCAGTCGGTCAACTCATATCACATGCGAAAAGAAAATTCACAGAAAAGCTAGTTACAAGTTTCTGAAAACATCATTCATTGGATCATACAGAAGGAATTTTGAATCACGTGGTACACACACACACAGAGAGATTCACATGAACTAGCTTACTTTGGATTTGCTTCGTGCTAGCAAACTTTTCGTTCGCCAGAAGCGGTGATCGCACCAAGAACGTTGACAGTAAATCCCCCTCTCCAACTTCCTAAATCTTGACTTATTAGTCGTCAGGGAATACAACCGAGCTGGCTGGTGTGGAGAGAAACGAACGTCCCCGCACCCACTCCGTCTATTGTTCGGCCAAAATGGCTATTTCAACTTTCGTTTCAGTGACAACCCTGCCGGCTGTTATCTCGTTACAAGTCTGTACTGGCAATTTCTGTCTTCCAACCGTTGTATGTTCAAATCTTTACCTCGAATAATTAACATTAATATTTGACGATTGTGCCAGCAGACTGATCAAGCTGTCTCATTACCAACTTGAATCTTCCACATAACACCACACAAAAAAGAGCTTGGAGGCCAAGATCGGAATTGCTGATCATCATCCCAACCACGACCGATCCATCGGTTTGTCAATCTGCATAAATCAGTAAGGGGACACTTTTAATATACACAAAAAAACTTTTTGAGTTTTTCTATACGACTGTAAAGGTTTGTGGCAACATGCCAAGTAATAAAGCTATAGAAAATTTGTGAAATCGCATGAATCATCTATACTAATATTATAAATGCGAAAGTAACTGCGCCCCTCTGTCTGTCTGTTACGTTTTCAGGGCTAAACGGCTAATCCGATCGTGATGAAATTTGACAAGGAGATGCTGTAGCAATGAATAAGGAGAGGTGCTAGTTTTTTTCTGTATGGATAATACATTGTCATGGAATTTTGAAAAACTAACAGAACAGGGATAGACAGACGCATATCATGTATAAGTCTCTCCAATGCTTACTGATAGAGTGGGCTGGTAGCGCAGTAGATAGGAGGCTTGTTTTCTATTGTTCCGCGTGTGGTCACCCGTTCAAATCCTAGTGGGAGCAAAACTTTTTAAGAAATCTTTTTGATCGTATGATCCACGCCTTGAAGTACCGTTGTAAGGATTCCATGTTAAAATGCAGGTCCCATAAATTCAGGGGTGGAATGCGTGGCAAATCGTAGGCTGCCGCACAATGTAATGAGCGTTTACTTTTTCCGTTATGTTGGTCCCTCAGGTTTTGTTTCTCTCGTAGGCAGTTGTGTGTGATCTACACTAATAATGCTTGAGGATCTCTCGGGCATGCGGCCGGATTAATTGATCGTGGATGAACGAATTTTCGACGACGAAACGTGCCATCATCTTCAGGTTGCGTCTGCTAGCAGGCGTGAGGAGCGCAGTCTAGGACGCGACTGTTGGGCTGGACCGGCCTGGTTTGAATTTATACCCTCCGACCCGTCCCCTCCACGCCCACCGCGGCACTCCGATAGCGGTGGTGGGGGTGGTACGCTGCTACGCGTCGAGCAGTGACCATCAGTCTGCATGCCATCTCCGTCGCGCTCTGTGCCTTGGCTCTGGTGTTTGCGGAACCGCTTCAGTGCTGGGTTGCAAGCTCTTCAAGCATCAGATTCGCCGGGAAAAACTACGATTACATACACCAATAACATTATAAATGCGGAAGTAAGTCTCTGTCTCTCTGTTACGTTTTGATGACTAAATGGCTATATTGATATTGATGGGATTTGAAAGGGCAATACGTTGTATCTTCAGGAATGATACTGTTTTCGGTATGATTAACAGTTTTAGTCACGAAGTTCTGATTACTTATCAAATTATGACAGACTGACGGGTGCAGGTGTAAGTCTGTAATGTTAAATCAGCAGCTCAGGCTGTGCTTCTCTCGCAGACGAAACTTTTTATTTAATATAGATGTCGATTGGCGCTGGATTGCACTTCTACTTTGTGTCTGTCTAAAAGTTTCTGGCATGAGTTTATTTTGTCTTCTTTTTTGACATACCTCGCAGACGTAAACCAGACTAAAGGTGAAGCTATAGCAGAACACGAGCAGCTAAAGTTATTAGAACCCAAGAATCTGATTCTCATGCTGAAGAAAGGAGAGAAGACCAAGCTGAAACTGAAGCTGCTCTCAGTTAAGGGGGCGTCCATTAATTACGTGAGGTGAAAAATGGGGGGGTCCGACTAAATCTCACCAAGGGGGAGGGTGTCGACGGAAATCTCACATAAGCTTTTGAAATTCTTGAAGGACAGTAAAGGACACCGGGAATGGTTGGCACATTTTGATTTTTACAGCTGATTCTATGAACACCATCCGAGTTTTGAATATATCACTGTTATCTGCATCTATTAGATTATATTTCTGTATTTTTTACAATCAGAATATTAAATTGTGACTGCAGGAATCCACTAAACTGTACAAGTCGTAGCTGTCCAACCAGGGGTTGGTTGGCCAACTACCACCTATACAGTTTAGTGGATTCCTGTAGTCAAACAATCCCATATGTGGAGTTTGTTTGAACGCAGAATGGGGTTAACTGGCGTAGCCCTCGTCAAACGTTTGAAAAAAATGAGTTGAGAGAACAAAATGAAAACAAACCTGGAATTCGTGGTAATGCTTTAAGAAAATAAAATAACTTATTGTGACTCACTTGCATATATTTTAACTATTAAAAGACTAGAAAATAGAAGGCAGAAAGCAAGCTTGAGAGAAACTAAAAGAAACAAGACTACATAATATTGGAATTAAATCAAATAGGCTTCATGTCGACGAGGTAGGTTTGTTGAACTTGACTCATTGGTTGTGGCCCACCGGCTTTCTCACATTTTCATATTTGCACCAAGTTAATTCTACTTTTTTAGACCACATCCAAAACTTGTCACACTTTACCAGATTTAACTAGAACATCAGTTCGTCCATTGATGTTACGATATACTGAGCACCACTGCAGGTGAAAGTACTAGTTACTCTTGAGCTGAAGCTGCCTTACGTCGGCTTTTAACCTTACCATTATCACCTTCTGGAGAGATGTCAACTGGGCTAGATTTAATAATATTTAATTAAATTTCAATGGAGCGCATGCTCCGATGGCAATTTCCCTTCAAACCCATCTTCCCCCTTTCCTGCGCCGACCTACATTTGCCCTTTACAAATTTTAACTTTGAATTCATTCAATGTTTTTGATAAATTATTCATCATTTCCATTGGTAACTTATTCCAATTCCTGACACACCAATATCTTTCCATGGCCTTACCTCCTGCCCAACGGGTGTCTAGGGTCTGGCTGACTCGTATTACTATCGTGTAAGAGTAGACGTTCATCAAAGCTATCATCTCTGTCAGCGTAACACACTGTTAGGCTTTCTCCCAACTTTAAATCATAACATAGATTTTGCTCAATGTACTTAGTTTCTTCGTTTTACCCATTTCCGGTTTGTGCCGAACACAGATGGCCAACCAGCCCCAAACACGATTTTATAACAAAGATGGCAGTTGCAACAACTACCAAATTGACAATGAATGTTTTAACAATGGAGAACATAGCACGTACTTCAATGATTCAAATGTACTATAGGTGATTTTCTCCTATACAGTATGTATCACAGAAAACAAATAAAATAGTTTAGAAAAATTACCTACTGAATGATAATCACCCCTCCCTCCCTCACAACTAGAGAAATCATACTGGTGTTTTCCAGGGAAGTAGTTGAGGCTATGAAGGTCACGTAGTCAACAAGTGGCGCTTCCACACACTCTGTAGAGAGAAGGTCTCAAAAAATTACGATGTCGATTAGCTGGGCGGGTGGAGGTCCCGTCATAATCTCATGTCATCTTATGGGGAGTCCGACCAGATCTCACCAGAAAAGGGGTGTCCAGAGTTCTGGAAAAACACCTCACGTAATTGATGGCTGCCCCCTATCACCCCCCCCCCCCGGTATACACACATATTCGTTTTTTTTTCTGTTTTTAAACGTGTTGGAAATTGATTCTCTTCATGAAACAGAGAACAGTATAGTGATGGCTTTCCCGTCATATTATGCCGACTCGGTGTTGTTTGGGACAAATCTTGCGTTACTATAGTGCGCGTCACGAACGAAGGCGGGTGGCGCAGAGAGAGACAGAAATAGGGACACAGGGTATACGACGTTGCCGCATTTACAGCAGGAGAAGAGCGACTTAGAGCAAGAAAGAAGAAATAGTAATTACGCTACTGCTACTAATATTACTGCTGTGTAATGATAATAAAAAATAATAATATGCAGCGCTTTATGTGCCAATACTATTAAGAGAGACAGGAATGTCAGCCACAGCAAACAATCAACACTCGTGTAACCACGACAAGCGCTGGATTGTTACTGAATTCGATTGGCTACTAGCAGAGCGATAACGTCCTGCGCAGAGCCTCGTTACCCGGGGCGCACATTGAGCTGCGTGACGCAGTAGGGGCAGCGCAGAGCAGGGCAGAGCAGCACGAAAACAGAAACTGTGTCGGGCAATTGCCTGGGCATATTAGAGAGCAGTTTCGTGCTGCAGTTTACAAAGCATTGTTGTGTTGTGCGAGAAACCGACAGAAAAGCTTAATCAAAAACATGTAGATGCAAAAACTTGATTTTTTTATTTCTGCATCAGACTGGGATGCCAAGCTTGGAAAATTGTTACTATTTTATCAGAAGCTGAGTTAAATAAAACTATAGAAAATTGAGTACAGTATATGAAAAGAAGAAACTCTCATCTGCCTTTTGTAGTGACAACAGAATTCTCAAAAGATTTATGCATTATTTCCGGATGACTCGAGCGGAGATTCACAGGATAACCTTTTATTTTGTCGACAGCACTAAGATACCTATTGGAATCGAAGAAAATCTGGCAGTATTTTCGAGGTTATTTATTTAATCATTTAGCGTTTGATGGTACATGTCATTTTTAAGAATGTAATTCTCTTTTATTTTATATTATATTTTTAAGAAAACTACATAATAGAACATAAGAAATACCCAAAAAAGCGGTTTTCCACAAATTATTCGGGAAATTGTCTTCACATAATCCTCCCTCTCTCGTTAGGAGTTGGACGGGGTTGCCTTGAAGAGGGAGAAGTATCAGAAGAGCTCAATTCAGATTGAAGTGTGCCACGGTAAAAAAAAAAAAAAGTTTCTGGGGGACACTAATGAATAATGTAGCACAAATAATAAGAAAACAAATAATGTAATAATAGCCTATATATAATTCTATTTTTTATATATATATTTTTTTTAAAGTTTCATTAAAATGAATTCAAAAAGAGAAAATAAAAGCGAAAATTGTAAGTGAACTGTTAAATGATAAATAAATGACGAATTTACTCGCCACTCGTTGGGATCATTGGTGATCCTTGCCCAAATTTCTTGTTTAAATTTAATTTTTATGTATTTGGTATGACTGATAATGTGAATCACAGGGTGGTTACGCACCAGATTAATCTATTTTGCTTGTTCCATAGTTGAAAATGATTTTAAAGTAAAGCAAGACTTTAAAAATCAAGAAGTGTTACGGCAAAAACCGGCACGAGTGAGCTGCGTGGCACAGTTTCTGTGTCGTGATCACAACGTGGCGCAGGCCACGTGCAGCGCAGTACTGCGCTGCCCTGCTCTGCGTCTCAATACGCGCTGTTCCGCCCCAAAAAATAGACACAGAAACTGTGTTGCGCCGCCTGCGTCAACTGCGCGTCAATGTGCGCCCGGCCTGGGTCGCCTTCGTTCGTGACGCGCACAATAACAGCTTTCTATATTCAATTCTGGCAATGAAATTGTAAGTCCACGCGTACGAAGTCGCGGGTAACACTAGATTATAAAAAGCGTGTATTGATGCAGTACCTGGTTGTCCGGGGAGGCGGGCCTGGGGAGCTTGTGGTAGGGCTGGTAGGACTGGTCGATCTGGTAGTGGTACGGCGAGGGCGAGGCGCGGCCCAGCTTGGCCAGCGGACACACCATGGGCGACAGCCGGCCCAGCCGCGGCGGCGGCGCGGGCGCCGGCGGCTCTCGGGGCACGTGCGACATCACCACGGCGCAGCAGCCGCCGCGCTGCAACAACAACAACACACTCTCACCAACACGTAACACTTAACTTACTATATACACGGATTTCGATTTCCCAAATGCAGGGGAAGGCCGGGCAAAGTAGCCATGGGGGTTTTTGGGGCCAAGGGTTGGTGCCATCACGCACGAAAATCATAAAGCTGCGTTCCCACGACGTCTTGTAACTGAGGCCGCACGGCGAATTGTAGGGACGAGCGCGCACCGCAGGTTAGCCCTCGCTACCTCGCCACCATATCCCCACCACGTTGCCTAGTGTCGTTTGGCACAGAGCACTTTACAGCAACAGAAGGGGAGCGCACCTCTGCTGCAAACCGATGGCAACAGCGCTCCACTAGACAGGCCTGTGGGTAGCAGCGTCTCATCCCCGCTATGGCGTGTTGTTAGGTATTCGTCCCGTCCCGTCCCGGCCCAGGAGACGTCATGGGAATGCAGCTTTACTGGTGCAACTTAATGCATTCAGTTACCTTGAGAAGCCCGATCTGGTTAGGGGACATCCATTAATTACGTGAGGTGAAATAGGGGAGGGGGGTCCGGCGAAATCTCACCAGGAGGGAGGAGGGGGGTCTACGGAAATCTCACGTGAGATTTGCGAAAAATTTGGGAACAGTAGAGCCAAAAAAAGGTCTACAATTTTGCGCTAAAGTCGATTTTAGGAGGGTATTTCGTCAAAAAAAGTTAGGGTGTGACCTAAAAAAAAAGGTCTACAAAAGTTTCCAGGGCGATTTGTAGGGGGGGTTCTCACGGACCAGATCTCACCAAAGGGGGGGGGGGGAGGGGGTCCAGAAATCCGGAAAAACACCTCACGTAATTTGTGGATGCCCCCTTAGCGTATCATCTCTTGAAGTTAGGGGGGACGCCTCCCATCTTTGCCGCATATCTAGCAGGTACGGCGGTAAAAGATGAAAGGCGCTTACCACCACACCATGCGCCTTTAGTATTTTAGTGGTTTCTGATAACCCTGATGTTTGGTAAGTGGTCAGTTTTTGAATTAATTACTAGGAAATCAGATGACTTACTGCTTCTGAACAAAATTCTGGTGCAAGAGTGGTGTTTTTGCTGTAAGTTCCTGATTTGATGATTGTTTCTTTGCTTTGCACTGCATTGTTAAGATAGAGTGACGTTTCTACAACGGCGCCAAACAGGGCAAAGTGGCAACCTGCTGGCGGCCGAGGCCTCTGTCTGCTGCGCAAGGATTCTGTTTGTTCCTTGCAGATTATTAACATTGTATAATGCTTTGAATAGATGCTTTATTATCATGTAAAGCTGAAATTAGTATATTAATAGTAACCAAAAAATAAAAGTTGCAGATTATTAACATTGTATAATGCTTTGAATAGATGCTTTATTATCATGTGAAGCTGAAAGGAATTGAAAATTATAATATAAAAAAAACAAAAGTAATTAAATAATTTCTATTTTGTGGTGGTATTTCAAAGACGGGAAACTTCTTTTTCTGTGAGCCCATAGGATATTGTCGTGCAACAATAGCAAAAAAAAAGCAAATTCAAAGACTGAAACAAAGTTTCTGTGCAGATGTTCACATCAAGCTCATATAAAAATGTACTTAAAACTGCAAAAGTAAACAAAAAAGATTTTTTATTTATAACTGCTTAACGTCTCCTATAACAACTAGGTCTTTAGAGACGGGAAAGGATGGGGGCAAGGAATGGGAAGGAATTCGGCCATGTCCTTTTGAAGGAACCATCCCGGAATTCACCTGGAATAATTTGGGGAAACCATGGAAAACCCAAATCTGGATGCCCGGACGGGGATTCGAACCGCCGTCCTACCGAATGCGAGGCCAGAACGCTAGCCGTTACACCACAACGCTGGATACCAATACCAGATAGAAACCACTAATTGCAGGAAATCTAACCCAAAACGAGTGTTATTTAATGATTACGATGATCAAGGATGCACACGGCGCCTGTACTGCAACGAAAGTATTTCAGCTCAAGATTGCAAGAAGGGTGGATCGAGTGTCGAATGTGTTACTTTTGAGCACGAACTCTGTGATGGATTTGAACGAAACAGGTATTCCTTCGTTTGCGAAAATTGCAATTGAAGTGCTTTTTTTCCGTTATAATATCTATAATTTGCAGAGTTGTACAAGACACCTTACAAAAAGTATTTGAAATACAAGATGCAAAATACTTTTAAGTAATGCATTTGAGATATCAGATACAAGATACTTTTGGAAATGGCATTTGAAATACAAGATACAAATACGTATTTTCCAAATACTTTTTCAAGATAAAATACTTTTTATATAATGTATATTGTTTTTATTTTGAAACATGTTTGTTCGTCATTCGCTGCAAAGCGGCGGAACTCGACAAATAGGTGCATAGTTTAAATTGTTTTTATTGTTAGGTAAACATTTAAAAATTTTAGGAGATTGTCCTTATTACTTATGTATTGAAGTCTTTCTAAGTCAGCGATGCTGCCAGTTGATTCTGTGCTGTCGCCACTAGTGGCATTACCAATAAAGCAATCGGAGAGTCCTCTAGAAACATACAATAAGATTCGTTTTTTTCTTTTATGTCCTCTCCATTGCTTTTTAAAGCTTATGGTTTTTTTTTCCATATCGATTAATTTTCTGTGTTTCAATCAGGATAATAATAATAATTCGACTTCTTCGCACCAAACATAATTTGACACGATAAGAATTGGTGCGGAGAAAAAACAAGAGACAAGAGACAGGTGGGAGGGTGTTTGTTTATAGTTTTCATAGCTCGCCACAATTAAGGCAGGCAAAGGTAACTAGACCATACAACCTTGTCCTTTGGTACAGGTTAATGAATTTTACGAATGCGTGTCGTTTTCGTCTTTGTCTTTATGATGCCGTTACGTAAAAAAAAAAAATCGTAAATAGTATTTCCAAAATACAAATATACCAAGAAAAAGTATCTAAATACAAAATAAAGATTAAGAAAAGTACACTCCTGGAAACTGAAATAAGAACACCGTGAATTCATTGTCCCAGGAATGGGAAACTTTATATACACATTCCTGGGGTCAGATACAACACATGATCACACAGACAGAACCATAGGCACATAAACACAGGCAATAGTACCGTGTATATCCTCCTTTCGCAGCAATGCAGGCTGCAATTCTCCCATGGAGACGATCGTAGAGGTGCTGGATGTAGTCCTGTGGAACGGCATGCCAAGCCATTTCCACCTGGCGCCTCAGCTGGACCAGCGTTCGTGCTGGACGTGCAGACCGCGTGAGACGACGTTTCATCCAGTCCCAAACATGCTCAATGGGGGACAGATCCGGAGATCTCGCTGGCCAGGGTAGTTGACTTACACCTTCTAGAGCACGTTGGGTGGCACGGGATACATGTGGACGTGCATTGTCCTGTTGGAACAGCATGTTCCCTTGCCGGTCTAGGAATGGTAGAACGATGGGTTAGATGACGGTTTGAATATACCGTGCACTGTTCAGTGTCCCATCGACGATCACCAGAAGTGTACGGCCAGTGTAGGAGATCGCTCCCCACACCATGATGCCGGGTGTTGGCCCTGTGTGCCTCGGTCGTATGCAGTCCTGATTGTGGCGCTCACCTGCACGGCGCCAAACACGCATACGACCATCATTGGCACTAAGGCAGAAGCGACTCTCATCACTGAAGACGACACGTCTCCATTCGTCCCTCCATAAACGCCTGTCGCGACACCACTGGAGGCGGGCTGCACGTTGTTGGGGCGTGAGCGGAAGACGACCTAACGGTGCGCGGGACCGTAGCCCAGCTTCATGGAGACGGTTGCGAATGGTCCCCAGGAGCAACAGTGTCCCTAATTTGCCGGGAAGTGGCGGTGCGGTCCCCTACGGCACTGCGTAGGATGCGACGGTCTTGGCGTGCGTCCGTGCGTCGCTGCTGTCAGGACCCAGGTCGACGGGCACGTGCACCTTCCGCCGACCACTGGCGACAACATTGATGTACTGTGGAGACCTCACGCCCCACATGTTGAGCAATTCGGCGGTACGTCCACCCGGCCTCCCGTATGCCCACTATACGCCCTCGCTCAAAGTCCGTCAACTGCACATACGGTTCACGTACACGCTGTCGCGGCATGCTACCAGTGTTAAAGACTGAGATGGAGCTCCGTATGCCACGGCAAACTGGCTGACACTGACTGCGGCGGTGCCCAACCGCTGCGCAGCTAGCGCCCTTCGACGGCCAACACTGCTGTTCCTGGTGTGTCCGCTGTGCCGTGCGGTTGATCATTGCTTGTACAGCCCTCTCGTAGTGTCCGGAGCAAGTATGGATGGGTCTTACACACCGGCGTCAATGTGTTCTTATTTCAATTTCCAGGAGTGTATTTCAGATACAAGATGAAAATACGTATTTTGTATCTTGTATCTGTATTTCAAATACTTGTATCTCAAATAAATCACATCTCTGATCATTTGCAAGCAATATGAAATTATTTTTAACTAAAGTACACTGTTTTTCGGGAAAAGTGTCCATTTGGGTATTAAACTTCATGCATAGGTAACTAAAAAATTCTGGTATGTACCAGGATAGTTGAACTTAGGAACCCTCGATTTTTATGCCTTTAGGTATATTGTAAGTTACCTTAAAACATCACCCAACCTTAGCGTCGCCACTTTGTCCCGGCCTTCCCCTACAGGGTGTCCAGGAATGAAAGAATAGTCCTGCAACTCCAGATACGTCGCATCATGTCCTACAAAATTTTATTTTAGCAAAACTCTCACCGTTTTCGAAATACTGATTTTTTTTCGAAACATATACTACTTTTAATATATTATTATTTTTACTTAAATTTAATTGCAATGGAGCACACGCTCCGGTGGCAATTTCCCTACACACCCATCTTCCCTCTTTCCTGCATCCACCTACATTTGCCCTCTACAAACTTTAACTTTAAATTCCCTCAACGTCTTCGGCAAATCACTCATCACTTCCCTTGGTGACTTATTCCAATCCCTGATACCCTTACCTAAAAAAGAGAATCTTCCCATACCCTTGTGCCTGAAATCGAGTTTCAGCTTGTGGTCATGGTCATCTTTTCCCTTCCATGCACTACTTTTCATACCTACACCAGTATCTTTCCATGCCTCATCACCAGTATACGCCTTGTACATTCCCATGACCCTCTTCATCCTCCTCCTGTCTTGCAATGAATCCCATTCCAGCTCGTTTATCATATCTGTCATTGATTGCATTCTGCGATAATTTCCAGAAACAAATCTAGCAGCCCTTTTTTGCACCCTCTCCAACTCCTATATTTGATACTACATTACCATATTCAAGCAATGGTCTCACCGAAGTTATGTAACCCAATTCCTTTACTTCTCTCGTGCATCCCCTCATCACTCTTTCCAACAAGTGCAGAATTATGAAACCTTTTCCTACAACCTCTCCAATGTGTCCTGCCCAGTTAAGCTTGTTATCAAATGTAATGCCAAGATACTTACATTTCAAGTCTTCAGCAAGCAATTCTTTCCCCACCTTATATTCATAATTAATCTTTGTTTTTTTATTTGTGTATCTAATAAGCTGACTCTTCTTTGCATTTATCTTCATTCCATGTTTACCAACCCAACTAGATATCCTGTCCAGATCACCCTGCAACTGTTTGCAGTCCTCTATCGTTTTGATCTTTATATATAGCATTATTATGTAATCTGCAATCTAATTTCAGATAGTAAACAATCAAGACAATTATTCATTAGAATAATGAATAGCAATGGTCCCAATACGCTACTCTGCGGCACTTGCATTTTTGATACTGCATTTCCTACCCTAACTTTCTGTTTTCAACCTTTTTAAAATTCTTCTAACCAGCAAGTCACTTTCTCATCCACTCCAATAGTGTGTAGCCTATGACAGATCTAGTGCTACACTATCAGTTTGGCCCTCTTTGACCATTTCGTCTGAAATATTTTGCATATATCCCACCAACTGAGATTCGCATGAATATCCTTGCCTGGACCCATGTTGCCTATTTGAAAACCACTTACGTTCCTCACATATATTTCTGATGTGGTTGCATATCAATCTTTCCATTAATTTACCCACCACTGTTGTCAAACTGATTGGCCTGTAATTTTAGATTCTATTTTTCACCTCTCCTTTATATACCGGTACTACTATCGCACTAGTATGAAAACTCCTCCACCAATTGCTCCCCTATCTCTGCGGTACACTCTGTAGTCATCAGCAAAAATCTCACTGTCTAGTACTTCTTCTTTTAACCAACTCTCTAACCCAATTATTACTTGCGGTTCGTGTATCTCTATTAAGTTTACAAATTCGATTACTTTGTTCATTATACCTCTACAGTTCACTATTAACACCCTTATTACCGGCTTTATATTTTCAGCATTTACTTCCTTTTTCCCAGTTTCACCCCAGTCAGTTATTATTATCTGCAACTGGATCCTGTCGGATCACACAAAGCCTTAACGATTCAGTTTTCTGAGTTTCCATGGGGCTCTCATTTTTTTCTCGGCAGATTCTCTTCCTTTCTTCAGTCCACTTCGTCCCTGGTCTCTTAATGATTTCATTCTCTAGCGGTACTTCCCATTTGTTAATTTTTTTCTCTCTATGTTTGTCTGTCTACGATTTTTGATGAGTTTATGTGGAATTTTTTTAAGTCTTTTTTGAACTACTGAACCCAGAGCATAGTTTTTAGCTGTTCAACGTACGTCATAATTTTATGAATGAGTCTTGTTGCTGAGAGTCTGTGGGTATGTCCATAAACTCTTAAGCTTCTTTTCCTAATGTCTGCTGCGAGATTTGACAGTGTTTCTGTTGTTTTTCGAGACTTACGTCTTTATTCGTCATCTGTTTTTTCTGTGCCAGGGATCTTTCTTATAATTTTGCGTTCTTCTTTCAGAATGCTTTCTAGATCACATTTCCTGTGCATTGTTAAAGTTTCGCTGGCGTACAGGTCTTCAGGTTTGAGAACTATGTTCTAATGTCTGACTTTTGTATATATGGACCAAAATTTTTTATTATATATGTTGTAGGTTCTACCGTAGGCTCTCCTAAGTTTTTGCATGCGAACTTCCTGTGCAATTTCTCTCCACCTATGGGTTCGATGATTTCTCAGGTACTTGAAGTACGGGACTCTCTCAATTTGTCCATATTTTGTGATAAGATTTTGAGTATGGAGTTTTGAGCAGATGAACTTGGCTTTTTTTGGAAGTCTACTCTTTCAGCGCATTCTTTGAGAGTTTCTACCTGTGTAGTTACTGTGGTCTCGTCATCTGCTAGTATGGCTAGATCATCTACGAAGGCTAAGCGGGAAATTTTAATATCATTCTTGCGTCGGCAGAATTGTATGGGTTTCCAATAGTTCTGGTATTTAAGTTCTTTCTCCCATTCTCGGAAGACTTTATCCCGAACAAGGTTGAAGAGTTTCGGGGACAGACCATCACCCTGTCGAACGCCGGTATTGATTTGAAACTGTTCAGATATCTCGCCCATGAATTTCACTTCGGAGGTTGTGCCGGTGAGTGTTTGTTTAATGTTTAGGGTTTTTGGATCGAGTTCTTGCTCTTCGAGGATGTTGAAGAGGGATTGCCGCTCGATTGAATCATATACCTTTTTTAAATCAACAAAAGAGCAAATGGCCGGACTGTTCCTGAGTGCTTTATATTTTAGTGTAGTTTTAAAATTGAATATTTGTTCTATGCAGCTCCGACCGGTGTGGAAGCCAGCTTGTTTCTCATGAATTTTATGGTCGAGATCCTCCTGCACTCTTTTGAGAAGACAAGCTGAAAGAATTTTGTATGTAACTTGAAGAAGGGAGATCCCTCGATAGTTATTGATGTCCGTTTTATCTCCCTTCCTGTGTAGTGGGTGAATGTGGGCGCTTTTCCAGTCTTCGGGTAATATTTCTGTCTGCCATATCCCATATCTCTGTAATGATTTGTGTGAGGTCTTTAAGTGAATTTGGTCCAAGATTTTTTAATAGTTCCGCATTGATTCCATCCTCTCCAGGTGCTTTGTTGTTTTTTAGTTTGAGAATATGTCTGTGGATTTCCTCTTGTGATGTGGTGAGGATTCCGGATAGGTATAGGTGGGGGTTTCCGTCGGGAATCTAGATGGGGGCTCAGTTCAAAAAAGTATTTTGACAATTCTCGACAATTTTCCTAATTAGTTTGTGCGAGCTTTCCATCCGATTTCCTGAGCATAAATTTTGAGGAGTATATCCTCGGATTGTTCCTTCGAAAATTCTATAAAAGTCTCGGGAATTATAGTTGCGGAAATTTTCTTCGAATGGAATCCAGGTGTTCCTTCAGGTAAATATCTTGGTTTGTCTGATGATTTTCGTCACATGCTTGCGGATTTCATGAAAGTGCTGCAAGTTTTCCACCGATTTTTTACTGTTATATTTAAGAAAAGCTTCTTTGCGTTCCGATAGTGCTTTCTCACATTCTGAATCCACCAGGGATATCTCGTATTCTTTTTCAATGGAATTAGTATTTTGGCATTTTCTGTGATTTTGGTGTCGGATTTTTCCCAGATGTCTGCTGGTTCTTTCTCCCATTCTTCTCTCACGTTAGTTTCCCGATATATATATAGTATATTACTGATGTCCTCTCGCACCTCCGTGTATTAATGGCGGTTTTGACAAAAACGATTCTTTAAAGTTAATTATAACTTACCTTAACTGAAGGAAGTTAATTTTCATCTGGCAGAAAGCGAACGACTCTAGAAAACAGCCAATTATATTGAAATGTTAACTGAAGGCAATGCTACCATTGCATACATTTTTAATATTAAACCAACTGTGATAGTTGTGGTCATAGAGTTGCAGACTGGAGTAATCTATTTCCTTGATATGACCTAATCAATCTATACTATTGTTAAACTGTAATGAGTCTGTCTCTGTAGACTTAAAAAACAAAAGATCTGCATCAATTGTCAAGGATACCTGAATCTAAAACGATTATGTCTTTCTTTCTTTTGTTTATTCCGGCATCGAGCAAAACCTACTGAACAAATGTTGACGGAGTTACCACGGTTTGAAAGTTTAGAGTGTAACTTCAGAAAGTGCTGCTTCAACTGCCGGCAGAGTAACAAGTTACAATCTGTACTGAATTTAAACTTTTAGTATCGCTGAGCGCCTGAAAAATAGGTCAACTAGTCGCTTGTGTCTTTTCAAGTAGAATAACATGCTAAAGTGATCAGTTTCGGCATCCTGAGTTTCCACGCAGTGGCGTAACAATAGGGTGGTAGGACGGGCAAAATGCAAAATGCCACGGGCCCTTAGCAGGAGGGGGCTCCCGGCTCAAGGCCCAAGAGGGCCTGTCTCCTTTTGAAACAGCTTCCGCCCATTGTCCACCCGGGGCAGTAGCGGAGCTAAAAAGAGAGCCTATAAATTGAGTGCCCCCGTTTGTTCACCTTCCTAGGATCCGGCACCCACGGATGGCCCCAAACAAGGATTTTGCCACCGGTCTCAACGGTACAGTTACGCCTAGTGTTGTAAAAAACGGTTTTTTTCTGGCTTGAAAAAAAAAACATGAAAAAAAAACTTTGAAAAAAAAAAATATTTTTTTCTGGAACACTTTTTTTCACAACTACTAAATCTCAAAATTTTGGAGTGCAGTTATCGTTTAAAATGACTGTTTTAGAGTTTATTCTAAGTACTTATCTTAGTTTAAAATCTACTATATTTTTCTGGTTCAGTAGGAAAAAAAATTACGAAAATATTGGCAAAATTGACTGAAATTTTCTTTATGAACGGGGATTTCGCGAAGAGACTAGGTTGCACGGGAAGGAATCCCCATTCCCCATTGTTTGGATTGATACTTGCAATTTGAAATAGTGCTGCCAGCCCTACAAAATTACCTACAGATCTTTTAAAAAAATTAGGAATTTAAAATTTATCCACGGTTTTTTGCCTTATTGGGCTTTCCTTATATTCGTATACTTGTTAACTCTCAGAGTATAGTGGTACTGACTCATTAAATTGTCAGTAAGGGAGCGTGCATAAACCACATAGCTCCATTTTGGCCTCCTGTGAACCCCCACGTAGCCCTACGTGGCTTTTGCCTCCCCCCCCCCCCCCATCCGCTCACGAAGCACGTAGCTTTCTTCCGTTTTGATTCCAGAAGACATTTTGTACTGTTTTCTCTTGTCAGACTATTGTAAATTACATACGGATATAATTAACTGAGGGAAATAAATACTCACATGCTGTTGTGAGTTCAGTTCCTCATTTTAACTGTGAAAAATGTTACGAAAGGAAAGTTACGTGGCCTGGCTCGGAACCCCCCCCCCCCTCTCCCCACGTAGCCCAGCATAGCCTTCCAGCTAACCCCTCCTCCCTCTGCACCGAGCCACGTAGTTTGTGCACGGTCCCTAATTATGAATCGTTTTCTTGCAACCGTTAGTGTAAACAAACGATTGAAAAGAAGTAAAGCTCCTATTTTGTATGATAATAGATTTTAATTCAAACTTAAAAGACCGTAATACAGAACTATCGGCGCAGTCTTTATGCACAGTGTGTACTTTGCTTACAATTTAAAATTGCAATCTCAAAATCTTTTGCGTACAATACAAGAACAACCAGTAAAAGAAAATTTAACTATTTCTGAAGTTATGGATCTAGAGGAGACAGAAAATTCCGACACCGACCGAACTAGTGTTGGTAGTGCTGATACTAGTGAATGTGGTACTGACATAGAGGATGAATAAAATTATGTTACCTATATAGATACACTTTTGAATCATTATGTGAGACATTATATGATTCAGTAAGACTTAAAACACACTTGAAAATGGAAGTTCCTTAAATAAAACTATAATTTATCAAATATATTGCTTTCTGAAAAAAAAAACAAATAGAAAAAAAAAACACGGGTGCTAGGTTTTTTTTATGTTTTTTTTTCACAAAGCTGAAAAAAAAAATTTTTTTTTTCAGTTTGCAACACTAGTTATGCCACTGTTTCTACGCTCTCGTCTTATAGGATTCCAATTTCTCATTTAGCTTGTATCTATTTTTTAATAACACTGGAAATACTTCTCATTATCTTAGACTTTCGTCGGCAATAGATTTTATAAGTTATCAAATGCCAATCAATTGAGAACGATAACTTACAAGTCTCGGCGACGACCTTCTCCCTGTTCCAAGTGGTCGAAATAGCGGGCAAAACATAGTGATGAATATATATGGAATATACAAAAGTTGTTGAGGAATTCTTACCAAGACCATTGAAAGTATTTAACACTAGCCGCTTCCCCTCAACCACGATTAATGCCACTGACCTAGTGACCGCAAATAAGTCAGCACTATGCGTCGTCATCATCAGTGAGCTCCCGTTCTGGAGATCTCGAACCTTCAGCTATTGCATGATCCGTGTTTGGAAAACCTGGAGACCTCACGTTCGATGCTAATTGTGAACTATTAGCAATGTAAACACACAAGACATTTTGATAGGTTTGGAGATTTCATGATAGACACGTAGTATTTGGTAATATAAAAATTTAACTAAAAGCGCACAAACATATCTCCCAATATAACGAGCAATGCATAGAGCCATAGGAGTGAGCGGCTGGCGCTCAGGCCTGGCATTCGAGAGACAAGGGTTCAAATCCCCGACCGCCATTCAGATTTCGATTTTCAATAGTTTCCCAAAATCACTATAGTAGAATATCGGAATGATTACTTCAAAATCACATGACCAAGTTCCTTCCCATGCCTTGACCCATCCTCTCCCGGCTGTAGTGACCTCGATGTCGACGACTCGTAAAGCCTGAAGCGAGGAAAAAAAAAAAAAAAAAAAAAAGCGCCGCACGACTGGAATAGGATAGGTATTACGGGTATAGGTTGAAACCACGGGCGTCGTGATTACTAATTTTAGGCGGTTTGCTCGAATCATTTGGCTGATTGCTGTCACGGTCCCTAATCTCCAAAAATGAATTATATATATTCACACTATCACATTACTGACACCTAATATACACAAGATAACCACTACGTTGACTCAGGTGGTTGTCTCACGATTATGGTTTCAGCCTTTCCCTTCCTTCATCATTCATTCAATCAGAACGCAAGCAACACACTACACTAAACATACACGCATCACAGACATCCGTAGAACACAGCAATACGTACATACACTTCCATCATAGGGGAAGGAAAGGAGGAACTATTCCTGCAAAAAGGTTCCAAGAAAGCAAACTGCCACTTAGGAGTAAATCTCCCCACTACAGCCACCAACACTGGGTCGTTGGTAAGAGAGGTAATCCTCATCCCCTCAAAAGCAGCCACGAGCTGCCTTACAACTTTAGCTATATTCGCCGACACGGAATCAGTCCTGTGTAGGTCACGGAGTATCCCGTTAAACAGTGTTGCAAATCAGCAAAAAAATCAACTTTCAGTAACGAGTGCGAAAAATTTCTAAGAAATAATGCTCAACTTGCGGAACAAGGTGATTTGTTTCTAAACATTTGCGTGACTATTTTTTTTTTTTTTAAAAAGAATCTATTTTCCATGAAAGTTAGAAATCAAAATACTTTTTTCCTTTCGATCGACAAAAAAAGCAAAATAAACCATAAGAAATAACTCAAAAAAATTACGCGACTTCCTGAAAATAACAGACTAGTACCGAATACATTCTATCCATCAAATAGGACACCATGTCAGTATTTTTTTTTTTTTTTTTTTTTTTACAAGAATGCTTAGTTGTTTCGGATGTGTAATGTTAAGTGTTGCCGCTGACTAACTTCCGTTCTATTTGTTCCCGTAAAAACTTCCAGCGAGAAAGTTTCTAAGAATATATTGAAATTAATTCTGGCATCACACATAGCGTCTTCAGACAACCCCTCTTTTTCAAAATTTATATTTGCGCGAATGATTGCGCGCAGCACCCGCTCCAATGCTGGCTGGTCGGTCGGTTCGTTTAACACTGACAAAAATATTTCCTGTCCTACATGGAAACGCTCTTTTCAAATTCTGTAAGAATTATTATTTTCACTGTACACAGTGGACCATTATGATAAATTCCACGAGAGAACTTGACAAACAAATACAAAACGAAAATCAATTTATCAAATATACGGGACCGATTAAACTTTGAAACGACTTGTGACATTGTAATTGTTATTCGGTTATTTTGAATGGGTTAACAGTTCTAGAATATGTTACGTTTGTAGCTGCTCTAGCTACTATACATTTAATTAATTTAATTAGACACGGCTGCCAGTCAGGTTGTTAGTATTAATTTATATAGTATACATATTATTAACTGTGGCTATAAAAAAAAGTAAAATAAAAATAAAAAATGCAACTGTTTATCGGTAAATTGACAACTTGCCACATCCCACAGAGCCAGTCTCTTATATTGGGATCAATGGAAAATGAATGTATTGTATTGTATACAAAACATGGCCTATTATTCAACGACAGAGTCAGACTGCACACCAATGTTCCCAGGTATGTTCCAGGCTGTTCAACTTGGGTACCCGAGTTTAAAGTCATAATCGCCCCTCACCGACACCCCCCCACCCGAAACTGCACCCTACCACTCAGCCACCCCCGCCGCGGAATTGGTCCATCTCATAAATTACTTAATTATCCCACACTACAGCGGGGATGGTGGTTATTAAGAGTAGGGATGATCGATATTAGAAAAACATCGATGTTGACATCGATGTTAACATCGATATGTCTAAAACATCGATGTTTTCGGTAGGAAGTAAAACTGTCTATTCTATTTTTTAAATGTGTTTATTGTTATTGAAAATACAATACAATATTTCGCCAATATCTATAGTATCGCTCATTCCTAACCCTACGTAATCCCTCCGTCACTGGCCCACCATGCAATAACAAAAAGCGTTAAGCATTTAGTAATTCACTCACCTGCATGCAAAGCCAACCGACACCGAAAAACGAATACTTAACACTCCTTCAATGCAAAACAAAAGCAGCAACCAGGAAATATTTAATCTCGGACAATGTATCCACATTTTACACAAAATAACGTAAAAAGTAGGAAAAAATACAGTGAACAAACTCATGGTACCTACATTGTTGGGTTATATTACCGTAAAAGTTACTGGTCAAAGAAATAATAATACAATACAGAATAAAGATTTACCATACCTGTTACTTCGTTATTAACAATATCAATAGCAAATTAAATTCGCTTCGCTACACAAGTTCACTCACAACACACACGCATTTACAAGCATCACCCGAGCGTTGAAGTTGACAGTATTTTTTTTTATCCCTTAGAAAATTCAAAAATGTAACTATCCTACTCCGGTTACGTTGATCAGTGTCATCTAGAGCAAAATAGTTGAACTTGATAGTCATCTAGCTAGTACATCCAATTTACGCTAGATGGCCCTAAAGAATATATTGACGTTTCGATATTTTATTCTCATAACATCGATGTGTCGATGATATCGAAGCCAAAACATCGATGTCAAAACATCGATGTCAAAACATCGATGTTTTCGAGCTAAACATCGATGTTTATTCACCATCGATGAATATCGATCATCCCTAATTAAGAGTACACACGGGGAGC
Source organism: Vandiemenella viatica (assembly GCA_031002005.1). Lineage (NCBI taxonomy): Eukaryota > Metazoa > Arthropoda > Insecta > Orthoptera > Morabidae > Vandiemenella > Vandiemenella viatica. Next base: position 40,871,395 of record JARYHS010008074.1, on the reverse strand, counting down.
AACGCGGAAGCGGCCCCTCTACATACCAAGCCGAAGACGAAATCTGCCGTTTAGCTAAATGTCCCACCAGCTATCCAAAATAGAATTCGAAATGATGCCCGTCAAGAAAGCAGATTCCAAACAAAAAAGTGACAAAAATTCAATGACGTTCACACGAAGTATTATCCAATGCTAAACATTTTCACTCGAGTTCAGTTTTCTCACTTCGTCACCAGTCTCGAGAATGCTTTTCTGCAACCCTTGACATCTTCCTGATAGGTGTTTTGTCTTCACATAACAAGTCCTCTGCTGCCCATACTGTATTTACTATGTTTTACTCCACAGTTTCTATCGTGTAATATACGGTTTAATAACAAATTAACCAATCTGTACGTCTCAAAATTTAAACGAACATATTTTATGTACTTTGCATAACACCATTCCACAAACACATTCACGCAGCCATCAGTTCCTGCGTATGTTGGTTTTAAAATTTATTGATAAAGTTTACTCTAAGAATTTGTTTGTTACACCATATTCCCAACGCTTTGATGTATCTTCTTTTAAATATTCCTAAGGTCTAACGTACAATGATTTCTATACTTCGTTCTTCCAGTTTTTGGGAAGTGTTTACTGCATTATAGATTAATGAGTGGAACCGTTTTCTTCCCTCGTTTTGATGGTCCTCATATAATTTTGAAATCACCCTTGCTGTGACCAGGGACGTAGCTATCATAGAGCTAGGCGCTGCAGTGCACCGGAGCCCCGACGCTCAGGGGGCCCCCCACCGCAGCTCAGATGGCCCACTGCCCTTCAGGGCAAATGGGCGACTCTAAGGCACAGGGAGCCCTTCAATAAACTTGGTAGAACAAAAAAAAAAAAAAAGTCGCCCATCTCGCCTGAGGGCCTAAAATAATTTTTTGCACAGGGGCTCTTGTGGTCCTAGTTACGCTGCTGGCTGTGACAGTCAATTTTAATTATGCTACCTGTATTACGTAACTATGAGCCGAAAACATTAGCGTAATATTAAACAGATATCGCTATAAAAACAAAACGTCAGACACAGGGGCGGATCCAGGATTTTGGTTAGGGGGGGGGAGTGGCTTGAGAGGACTTTGGTTTGGGGGGGGGGCTTGGCTTGAGTGAATTTTGGTTCAGAAGGGCTTCCCTTCAGCGAATTTTGGTTTTGGGGGGTGGGAGGGCTTGAGTCAGCCATGGGGTAGTCTTTATAGCCTCCTTGGGCCTCGAATCCGTAGAGCTAAAAAAATAGGTCTAAAAATTACAATGTCGGGGGTGGACCCAAATACTTTGGGGGGGGGGCTTGAGCTCCCTAGCCCCCCCCCCCCCTGGATCCGCCCCTGGTCAGACACAACGAAATAGGACGAATCACACGGTTACCAAAAAGGTGAAAACAAAAGTTTTTACACAACCTTTACAACCAGCAATTTCCTTACAGACACATCTGAATTCTTCAAAATTGTAACAATGAACCGCATATTAGCGGGTATTTTTGTTACAATTGCAATGCCGTTTCACCTTGCCTATGAACCAAGTGGCGAATTTGTGTGTGTGATTATTAGATAATGGAGGATTTAGTTGTTTTGTTATTTTTTATCAGAATTTTAAAAAAAATAAAAAATAAAGACGAATGACTGCTGCAGCATAATTTACCGTGTCTTGAAGTATATCCGTAAATACTCCGTCTTGCCCTACCCTCCATTACTATTACTGACACTGAATCGTCAATATTACGTTGTAACTATAAAACAGACAAAGGAATGGAAACTCTGCCCTTATATCTTTACTATGCTGGAATCGTGCAAAGTTAAGGTAAGCGCTCACTAGGGCGGGCCACACCGCGTCGCGTCGCATCGCAGAAATGCGTCAGTAATAGCTTAACACGAAGATTAGATGATTCATGGCCAGATGATGACAGTCAATTCTTCTTGTCAGGTGCTGATTTCCAGCTCTGCTACCGGTCTGCCCTATCAGGAGAATTAGCGAGGTATTAATAATACCGTGGATACTTCTAGTCTAGCCTACATGTTATGATGGGCATATCGCGAGTTGCACCGAGCGTAAAAGATATTTCACAGTCGTTAACGAAACGTCGTCTTGCACATAAATAGCAGATGAAGCAGTTTCTCAGGCACCAGCTAAAGCCTCGTCGACTGGCAGCTTCAATGAAGATGAAGTATGCTTGAACAGTTAGAAGTTTTCCAATGTTACAACTGTCGTTATTGTGTAAGGGTACGATTTGTCCCACCGTAATTTTCCATTCGCTTCCTGCTAGTAAAAGCCATGTGAGAGGTGCATGCTGACGTTTATGCTAATCACCACTTTCTACATAAGGAACCCAGAGCGTAACTGCTACTATCTCAGACTTGTAACGTCAACGTTTGCCAGCGTACTAGCCACCACCTGCAAACCATCGCATTATTTGCTCCATCTTGTTTTTCTTCTCGTAGACCTATAGGTCATTAGAGGCGGGAAAGGACTGGCGACAGGAAACGCCAAGGAAATCTGCCATGGTCTTTTGAGGGAAACATCCCAACATTCGCCTGGCGTGATTTGGGGAAACCATGGAAAACCCGGAAGGGGATTCGAACCGGCATCCTCCCGAATGCGAGGTCAGAGGGTTAACCGTTAACCCACCACACTCGGTATTTGATCCATTTCGGCCTAGTTAAACCAATTCAAATTCGTTGGTGTATGCTAGCAGGTTGAGCTATATCAGTTTATTCTTTTCACCTTCAGTAATAATTTTTACAAGGGAATACCGACGGTTGCTCTGATGACCTGGAATAGAAGGGAATTAATGCAATAGTTGTTTTCATTTAACAGAGGATCAACCACCGTACGTATCCAGGTTCACTCAGTCCATCAGAATCCTCAGCTTGGTCAACATCAAGGCCGTAATATAGCAGCAAGGCTCATGTGACAGCATGAACTCAAGAACAGAAGATCGTAGCGAGTCTTTAGGTGTCAGCCCTAATTCAATAATAGAAAATCACCCTAAGTCTTAGGTGTCAGTATAATCAAGAACAGAAGATATTCGCAAGTTTTAAGGTGAGCTTTAACTCAAGAATAGAAGTCTTAGTTGTCAGCATTACCTCAAGCGCAGATGTTCGCAAGTCCTAGATTATTTATTGTTCTTACTGTACCTTCCTTTCTGTAGGGTTAATGCATTAGTGTGTAAATAAAGAAATTAACAGATACATGCACTCATACACTATACATAAAATTGGAAACAAAATAGCAAAACATCTCACTCCCTCGCAATTTCAAAACTAGCGTTGACAGCGCACCACCACCTTGACATTACGAAAACAAGATGGCGACCGCAAACAAGTGAGTAGTGATAGGCGCAATGTTTACATCCAGTATGCAGCAGCCAAGACAAATGGCTTTAGCGATAACATGCTTTGGAGAAAAAGCATGGATGTGTGGTTACGAACCTGGAAACAACTAATGTAAATAGTAAGTTGTAAATAATCAGAAAGTGTTTCAATTTAGAATTATGTATATAGTGAGTTTTTAAACTCAATGTAAAATTTCAAAATAGATTCGTCGCTAATGATGCCTCGATGAGAGGCGAACCACCTACGGCATTAAATCATACAAAAACAGTTGCATTTGTGTTATTTTATCATTTAATTTACTGAGCAACTGCAGAAAAATGGTCTACAACAAAGTTGCATCAAGGAACAAAAAAGATCGTCGCAAGTCACAGCATTAACTAAAGCACGTAGATCTTCGTAATTTTTGGGTCTCATCATATCAACACAAAATGTTACAATTTGAAATGTGATTTCAAGTCAATGTGCAGTCAACACATACAGTTCCTTACAATTTTTTTTTCAACAACTTAGTCATTTATTATAATCAAAACATCAAGAATTAGCAAATATTACGCGTTAGTCGCATGTTTCTTCATTTTTTATGCAACCATCACATACAAACTGAAACATCCCCCCCCCCCTCAAGCTTCTAACAGTTGGCCCACTTCTGTTTCGAGCGTTACAGCAGGTTGGTTGTCGTCTCCACTCTTCTCTTTACCAAAAAAAAAAAAATTAAAAAAAACCAATTTACTTTCTTTTTAACTCTTTTCAATTCACTTCCTTTTTACTCCAATTTTAATGACGGATATTAACACTGCAGTAAATAACAATACAATATGCACTCAATTAAATTTATTATGTACTTGTTTCCGAACAAATCAAAACAACACAAATCTTCTCAAATTTCCTCTTTACTACTAATACTTTCCAACTCATATACACATCTTTCATTCCACTCAAACATACAATTGGAGGCCTCTGCCTCAACACTTTATAACCTTATGGGCCATCCATTAAATACGTGAGGTGAAATAGGGGGGGAGGGGGTTTCGGTGAAATTTCACCAAGGGGGTCGGGGGGGGGGGTCAACGGAAATCTCACGTGAGGTTTTGGAAATAGTTGTAGGACTGTAGTGCTAAAAAAAAGGTCTACAAATGACACGAAAGTCGATTTTAGGGGTGTTTTTCGTCGAAACCGCCCTTGGAAGCGTGAGACCTAACAAAAAAGGGTCTCAAAAAGTTGCGAGGTCGATTTGTAGGGGAAGGTCCCCATCAAAATCTCACGCCATTTTATAGGGGGGGGGGGGTCGGACAAAATCTCACGAAGTGTCACCAGAGAGGGGGGGGGTTCGGAATCCCGGAAAAATACCTCACGTAATTAACGGACGCCCCCGTACGCCATGTCCCTCACCGTTCAATAACCTCCCGCGGAATGCAATGAATGTAATGTAGCTATGATACGAGTGTATTGTACTGCGCGGCAACAACAGATTCCCTAACTCCAGAATAAGGCTGAATTATTACTACTGGAATTTTTAATGTAAGAAACAGAAAATCTTATAGTAAAAACTGTAAAAATACTGTAGGCCTAATCTTTATATATACAGATGAATGTATGTTTGTTTGTTGGTTTGTTTGTTCTTCATACAAATCCAAAGTTTTCATCTGATCTCGATGAAACTTTGCACACTTATCCTTTGAAACAAGGAGAAAAATACTGTCTACATTTGGTTGAAAAATTATCTGTATAAATAACACATGTTGTCTCATAACTTCGAAATACGGCGGTAGGCAGACATGTTGGATGTGGACGTCTCCAGACCGTGTTTCCGTGTAGCGAACTGGCAGCTCAATGGCTAAAGAGCTTGCTTACGAACGTCGTGGTCTCCGGTTAAAATCTCCGTGGAGGCTAAGATTTTTAAAAATTGTTTTTCATCGTAAGAGTCAGGCCTGGGACGTAGGTTATTTGGATTGAATGTTAAACTGTAGATATTATAAAGTTAGGGGTGCAATGCGAGGCAAATCGTAGGTAGTCTTGCAATTTTGTAGGTGTACACTTTTTTACGTTATAATGATCCCTCAGGTGTTGTTCGCAGTCAGTGTGTGAGTGTGAACCACAGTAATACTAATATAAATACGGAAGTAAGTCTCTGTCTTTTTGTTACGTTTTGACGACTATATGGCTATATCGTTGTGATGGAATTTTATAAGGAAAGCTGTATGAAGGGCACAGGATATTTTTTCCAGTATGATTAACAGTTGTAGTCACGAAATTTTGAAATCTTATCGAATAGTGACAGAAATATATTGGAAATTGATTCTCTTCAAGAGGCAGGCTCGACGGTAGAATGATATAGTGGATAGCTTTCCTGTCATATTATGCCGACTCGATATTGTTTGGGACCAATCCTTCGTTACCAACAACTTTTTATATTTAATTCTGGCAAACAAATTCTTAATCCACGCGTACGAAGTCGCGGTTACGAGGCTAGTTAGAAATATAAAGGATCGGGGTTGGGTGGCTACATGTGGCATGTACGCCACGAAACGTCAGTCAAGTCAGTTATTTCGTAATTTGGGATATCAAAGTCAACAATCCAAATGGGATACTTTCAACTAAAGGCTATGAAGCTTAATCACCGCGTTTGCTGCAATAACGGGCAGGCCATACTTCAACTGAGGAAACTAACTGGCGGAGATGGATAGGCTTGATCATAAATGTCGCCATTTGTCAGTGGATCTTGTCACAAACACATTGTACAAACGTATGTTGCAGCCGTGCAAAACAAAGATAATTTGAAACTTAGTACATTGAAGTACAGTCATATTTTATGAATTGTTGGTAGAGCTTTCTAACCGTTGTGGAATGCTTGTTACTTTTATTTTTCACACGAGCATGCTACTAATGTAATTGTCTCTTCAAAAATTACCAAATATTTGTGATTCGAGTAGAAACGAAACACCGCAGGTAATTTTTGTGGATATCCGTTAAGTGTTCCTGTACGCAGAGAGCGTGACTTGCTGGCAATCAGTCTGTAATGAGTAAAAGGTCAGGATAAAAGCATGCATAAATTTCCACCCGTATCGGCAGTTGAATAGGGAACCTGTTACAATCTGTGATGGGGTACAGAATCGCTTATCACGTAGTAAAACTGGGAATTGTTTACTATCTGAAATTAGATTGTTTGCAGATGACATAATGCTGTATAAAAAAATCAAAACGATAGAGGAGTGTAAACAGTTGCAGGGTGATCAGGACAGGATGTCTAACTGGGTTGGTAAACATGGAATGAAGATAAATGCAAAGAAGAGTCAGCTAATTAGATACACAAATAAAAACAAAAGGTTAATTATGAATATAAGGTGGGGAATGAATTGCTTGCTGAAGACCTGAAATGTAAATATCTTGGAATTACTTTTGATAACAAACTTAACTGGGCAGGACACATAGGACAAGTGGTAGGAAAAGGTTTCAAAGTTCTGCACTTGTTGGAGAGAGTGATGAGGGGATGTACGAGAGAAGTCAAGGAATTGGGTTACAAAACTTTGGTCAGACCGTTGCTCGAATATGGTAGTGTAGTATGGGACCCTCATTTTACGTATCAAATACAGGAGTTGGAGAGGGTGCAAAAATGGGCTGCTAGATTTGTTTCTGGAAACTATCGCAGAATGCAATCAGTGACGGATATGATAAAGGAGCTGGAATGGGATTCATTGCAAGACAGGAGGAGGATGAGGAGGGTCATGGGAGTGTACAGGGCATATACTGGCGATGAGGCATGGAAAGATATTGCAATAGGTATGAAAAGTAGTGCATGGAAGGGAAAAGATGACCATGACCACAAGCTGGCACTCGATTTCAGGCAGAAGGGTGTGGGAAGATTCTCTTTTTTAGGTAAGGGTGTCAGGGATTGGAATGAGTTACCAAGAGAAATGATGAATAATTTACCGAAAACTTTGAAAGACTTTAAAGATAAAATTTTTAGAGGGCAAATGCAGGTAGGTGCAGGATAGGGGGAAGATGGGTGTGTAGGGAAATTGCCACCGGAGCCTGTGCTCCATTGCAATTAAATTAAATGAAATAAAAGTAAAAATTCGGAAGAAATGATGACAACTGTACAATGCACGGAAAGTGAAACCATCTACTATATAATTTCATAAGATCACTCATTTACTCATCTCGATAGCTATTGGCTGTAGAACGGTGTCACGTGTCAGTCTTCGCTCACAAAACGGCGACCAGAGATACCATTAAAAGAAATTCGTTGTTATATTCACAATAGATAAGCAAATGCTACCAAATTAATTGCCATAATACATTCATGCTTTTCGTAGCATTTCATAGTTAAATACATTACAGTTTATTTGCTTTTTAGGGTTTTTACTGACAACTTTCGTTAATGGTCTTTATTCGTGTTCGCTGTACGTGAGTTATTAGGTTATTTTAAGTGGACATCAGACCAAATTTGTTACCGAATCAACTATTCTGGCAATTCATATCTTTGGAGTTTCTCACCTGCTTAATAATATGGAATGTGTATTAAGTTCTCTAGCCGTTACAGATACTATGACCAATGGTTACAAATGTTCTGCCAGCCTCAATAAAAAATTCTTTCGAAGCAAACAAGAATTTTTTAAGGTTCGAATACAAGTCAAGTTTGTATTTAAGCAATTATACAGGGCGTTCGCCGGGAAACGCAACCCACTGTTAGCGCTACAAGGAAGAAACTGCTCCCGGCGAGCGAGCGGTCAGTTTCCGGCATTGTTCGACCGTCGGCCGCGGACTATTTCATAATAATTACGCTTCATAAACTTCATAAACTTGTGTGCTAAGCATTTAAATGTGACGTAATTCATTAGCCTACCTTATAAAAGATGCTGGAAGTGTTGACCCTCTTGTGTAATGCACATTTCACATCTTCTGAACATATTTCGAGACACACGCTGCCCTAACTGACTTAATGATTTTTTGGGTGACTGTTCTAGTCGAAAAGCGATATCGTCAATTTTCTCCTCTGTGAGAATACGGTTGACCGACAGTCTCTTTTTGTTAAAAAATGAACCCGTTTCTCTTACTTTTTTAACCAGACGCAGAATTGTTGATTTAGCTGGCAGTAAAGCGCCAGGAAATTCGCGACGAAATTTACTGCGACACTTTTTAAACGACTTCTTCTTCACATATGTATCGTAGAGAAATATTCTTTGTTGCAAACTGTAACGTACCATAATTTTACTCACACTCAAACACGGTACAGATTAATAAGAGTATGAAGCCCCAAACCAGCCAAACCGCAAAGAAACGTTTATTCACAACACTGATTAATAAGAGACTGAAGTCACAAACTATCTACAATGCAAAGAAACCGTTCTTAACAATGTAAGGGTCACTGCACTGCACTGTTGGGGCAGCGGAGGTGTTAAACAGTGCGGTGATTCACGGTGCCGTGTGGCGGAACCTGCTGGCTCCACTGACCGAGCAAGTTGCCGACGGCAACAGACTGGGAGGGTAGCGTAATCCGGCGAACGCCCTGTACGATTGCGCTATCATCTCTGTTTGTGTTTAATACCTACCTCTATTAATGCTTCCGAGTTCTTCAAGCTCAGAGATTTTATTCACCCTGAAACACCTATCAAGTTTATATTTGGTCAAATCAGGTCAACCTGTCATAATCTTTCGGAACTATTCTAGACCCGTGAAGATACGCAAAAAACGGTCACGGGCTTACGCTAGTTTCATATATTGTTAAAACTATTGCAAGCAAGGAAATTATATAACAAAATTTCAAGTTTTAAACGAAAATTAAATGTGTTGATATTTCAAACTTCAGCTGGTTGAGTAAAAACAAATTATTATCTCCGACTTTAGAAACTAAAGAGGTATGAAAACGACCGTTGTTTCGTACAGGAAAGCCAACAGATCTGCAGTATTTTAGTGCCATACCTTTCCAAAATAAAGTATGTAATGTGGGAATTAACATTAGCAGCAATGTGTCTATCAAGTTGTGTGTGACTCGGCTGTACTTCTACCAATGTTTTATCAACCAATATTAATATTACTGCTTCCATTGTCCTTGTATTAAAAAACTGCATAAAATGCGCTTTATTGCAATAAACCGTTTCTTCTTGTCACTGATTTTATTCTCATCTTCACCAATGAATTTGATATGTTTTAGGTGACTCAGAAATTTATTTTACAGTCTGACTCGTAATGATCAATATTTAATTCTTAGTCTTGTCTCCTCGATCCCTTCATATTTCACCCAACGTAATTTGTGGTTTACTAGATCTACACACTGTGGTGAGTGCCTTAGTGGGCAAACCACGTTACAATTATATTTCATACCTTTATGATTAATAATTGTGGATTTCTAATTTTAATTTATATGAAGGAGTGGAAATTTATTAATTTAGCAAGAATCTCGACGTTAGTTGGAATTTAGGAAAAATTGTCACAATATGACATTTATTTTCTTATCACTGGCGATTACAAGTCTGAGCGAATTTACCGTTAACATTAACACAAATTGGCAAAATCATAAAAGCAACGCTCAGAGTTACAATTAGCCGTCATGAGCAAGCAAACAATTATATATTTACTTTTAAATATCTCAGAATCAAAATGCAAGAAATAATGACAACTCGAAACAATGAAAAATACAAGTTATGACTACCTCAGACAAAGGCATCATAATACTGTGACTTTACAGTTAAAAAGAAAATCATGGGCGCCAGAATGAACAATATATCATTCGAAAATAACTAGTTCTGGCAAATTATGCCGCTAGCTCAGGGGTTTTTTTTGA
>JARYHS010008074.1:40834224-40860273 GCA_031002005.1 Vandiemenella viatica | reverse complement strand
TAAGCCTAAGTAGCTCCGCCGAATGGCCGGAATATATCTCCGCAGGTCAATCGGAGACGGGAGCGCGCGCATCGCTAGTAAATACCTCTCCGCTAATGGATTACCGAGCGCCCACACAATGGATTTATGTGCTGCTCGCTGCGGCTGCGGACAATGGGAAGGAAGAGTTCTGTAACCCGTCTGCTGTCGAGATGCTGTCGCACTTTCCCTCGGCTAGATTTACTGTAAATGAGTATTACTAGCTGCTAATAAAGCCGTGACCCTCAGGTGTCTCTGGTCAACGTGAATAACGTACTTCGATATTCATTTGTAGTTACTGCGGTAGTTCCAGAACAAGCATTGCTGTAAGACGACTTCAAAACACTCGGGCATGCCAAAACAAACTTGAAATATACAGGGTGTTACAAAAAGGTACGGCCAAACTTTCAGGAAACATTCCTCACACACAAACTAAGAAAATATGTTATGTGGACATGTGTCCGGAAACGCTTACTTTCCGTGTTAGAGCTCATTTTAGTTTCGTTAGTATGTACTGTACTTCCTCGATTCACCGCCACCCTCTTGACTTCCATTTATGGGGGTATTTGAAAGCCCTTGTCTACGCAACCCCGGTACCGAATGTAGAGACTCTTCGTGCTCGTGTTGTGGACGGCTGTGATACAATACGCCATTCTCCAGGGCTGCATCAGCGCATCAGGGATTCCATGCGACGGAGGGTGGATGCATGTATCCTCGCTAACGGAGGACATTTTGAACATTTCCTGTAACAATGTGTTTGAAGTCACGCTGGTACGTTCTGTTGCTGTGTGTTTCCATTCCATGTTTAATGTGATTTGAAGAGAAGTAATAAAATGAGCTCTAACATGGAAAGTAAGCGTTTCCGGACACATGTCCAAATAACATATTTTCTTTGTTTGTGTGTGAGGAATGTTTCCTGAAAGTTTGGCCGTACCTTTTTGTAACACCCTGTATACACTACTGTTTGTGAAAATGGTAACACCCGGAAGGAATGGTACGAATCTCTCCAAAATCGGAGGATATTTAGGACAGTGGAACCAAAATTACTCCAAAATACTCGGCAATGCCAAAACAAACTTGAAATATTTAGACTACCGTTTGTGAAAATAGTAACACCTGGAAGGAATGATCTGAACCTCTCCAAAATCGGAGGAATTTTAGGACATTGGAACCAAAACGACTGCAAAACACTCGACAATGCTAAAACAAACTTGAAATATACAGACTACCGTTTGTGAAAATAGTAACACCTGGAAGGAATGATCTGAACATCTCCAAAATCGGAGGAATTTTAGGACATTGGAATCAAAACGACTGCAAAACACTCGGCAATGCCAAAACAAACTTGAAATATATAGACTACCGTTTGTGAAAATAGTAACACCTGGAAGGAATGATCTGAACCTCTCCAAAATGAGAGGATGTTTAGGACAGTGGAACCATAATAAGATGTGGAGTGCACGTAGGCCCAATAGCTCTCTCTCTTGTGTTAGCGGACAGGTCAGAGTTACGCTACGATTAGTCGGTGCAGAGCCATGAAACGAAGTTAAAACGTGCCTGTATGCCTTGTCGATGTCAAAGAGTACAATATAACCATGTGAGTGAGTTTCAACGTGGAACAGTGATTGGTTTCCGGATAACGGATTTGTCATACCGTAAAATTGTGTGTCGTACAGGGCGCTACGCTATTACAGCGATGCGTTGGTGGAACCAGTGGATAGAAGGAGGTAGAACACAGCGACGAGTGGGTACTGGACCACAAAGTGTCACCACGGCGCTCGATGACCACCATCTTGTTCGCATGGCCGTGACCGATAGAACAGCTTCGTCCACAGTGTTGACTAGATTGTGGAACAGTGCAGTGGTGTGGACATGTCTGAGTCTACGGTTCGACTCCGTCTACCAAGCGCTGGATTGGTGGCACACATGCCACTGCGTCGGCTTCCATTGACCAGAAACCACCAACGCCTCAGATTTCAAAGGCATATGAACACCGCCACAGGCATGCTGAGTGGCAAAATGTAGTGTTTTTGGAATAGTCCCACTTCAACTTAGGGGGTGTCCTGTATACGTGAGGTGAAATAGAGGGGGTGGGGGGGTCTGGCGAAATCTCACCAAATCTCAACAAGCGGGAGGGGAAGGGTCAACGGAAATCTCCATGAGGTTTTCGAAATTTTATTTTTTTTGGACTGTAGAGCAATAAAAAAAGGTCTACAAATAACGGGAAAGTCAATTTCAGGGGGGGTATTTCATCGAAAAGTGGGGGTGTAAGCGGCTTTAGAAGGGTGAGACCCAAAAAAAATAAAGGTCTCAAAAAGTTGCGAGGGCGATTTCTAGGGGGGGGTCGGACCAGATCTCTCGAAGTCTCACCAGAGGGGGTGGGGGGAGGTCCGTAAATCCGTAAAAACCCCTCACGTAGTTTATGGATGCCCCCTTATCCTACTGTGATGTCAGCGCATTTGGTAGACGCAACCGTGGTGAGCACAATAGGGCAGATTGCATTGTTGAGCGGCATAGCGGACAAGCGCCTAGTGTAATGGCTTGGGGGGAAATTGGTAACACGTGCGATCTCGCCTCCTGCGTATTGTGGGCAGCGTGAATAGCAATGGCTACATGGGGGAAGTTTTAGAGCGCGAGGCATTGACCCTCCTTCAGACAGCTCCACATACCATATTTCAACAGGAAAATGCCCGCCACATGTGAGAGTAATGTGTAAAAACGACGAGTACCACTGCTTCCTTGGCCTGAACATTAGCCTGACAAGTCGCTCGTCAAATATGTCTGGATATGGTCGGTCGGCAAACTCGTTCGTTTTGTTCCCCTGCAATCACTGTCGATGCTTTGTGGACGCACCTACAATCCACGTGATAGTGTGTTCCCAGCAGCATGTCCAGGCTCTTTTTGATTATATACCACAGCGTGTAGAGGCTCTGATTGAAATGAGTGACAGCTTTTTTTTTTTTTTTGTAACTTCTTAACGTCTCTTAACAGCAAGGTCTTTAGAGACGGGAAAGGATGGGGGGCAAGGAATGGAAAGGAATTCGGCCATGGCCTTTTGAAGGAAGCATCCCGGCATTCGCCTGGAATGATTTGGGGAAACTATGGAAAACCCAAATCTGGATTCGAACCGCCGCCCTCCCGAATGCGAGGCGAGAACGCTAACCGCTACACTACCACTCTCGGTGAATGACGGCTTCACACCGTACTGAATGCTCACGGTCAGACTGCGTGTACAGTTCTGTAATTCTAATCATTTTTGTAGTTCTATGTCTATACTCTGTGGAATACATTTCATTGTAATCACATGCTTCCTTCTTGGTGGTGTAATTTTCACAAACATTAGTGTTTAATTGGTTCAGAATACAGGACTGTAATTTTGTAATACAACGATTAAGACTCCTAGAAACATAACCCATTTTTCAGTGTAACTCAGACCTTTCTATTCATTATTTTTACATTGAAAAAAAAAAGTTTTTCTGTCAAATAAACACATCACTTTTAATGGAGCCATTATTTTTTTCTCGATAGCTTGGATTAGCCAAACAAAATTGGGTTAAATATTTGATATGTTGGCTCTGCCGTTTAGTGAGTATTGTCAGCGTCGTAATGGACATATAGGTTTATTTAAAAAAAGGAAATTAGAATATTTTATTGGAATTCATTTCAGTAGCGAGCAGGCCAGTCTTCGCACGCGCCGAGCTGAGCGCAGTATTGTTTGTTAGGAATGTGCTGAGACGCTGACTCGATCAATATTACTAGTTGGAACTAACTCTCTGACGTCAATAAAGTTCACCTTCGAGGTAATAACGAATTATTAGGGACACACTGCGGGCAGTCATCGACGAGTAGACAGCTCATTTTTCGCGGGTGGCTTTCATCAGCCAGTATGGGTTTCTAACAGTAAAACCGACTCTCTTCGCTCATGTCTGTTCACCATGTAGGCCCTGCAAGATCATGGGGGAGGCATACCATCAACCACTTAGCTTGCCATCTAATCACACAGCAATCCATTAGTCTAAGAGTTATTACTCAATCAGATTCAATTAGCATCTTAGATAGGCGCTGTCGGGAGGATCCTCGCAGTCATGTTATCGGCTTTATGTTCACGGCTTTCAATGACATAAAATGCGACCTCATAACCGCTAGATGCCTGTTATCATTCATAATACAAGGGGTGATCAAATGAAAAGGTACGAAACAACGTAAAATCGTAACAGTTAAATATTTGCATATTCCGCCATGGGAGAACGTAGCGAGACATCTCGGGATGCGATTGGAGTCTCTGACTGAGATCGGAACATGCCGTCAGCAGGCAAGGTGTTGCTCACCATCTTTTTCGACGTTCAAGGTCCGCTACTTGTGGAATTCCTCGTGCACAGAAAAACCATTAACCACGATGTGTACTGTGAGACACTCCGACGCCTACGCAGGTCCATCAAGAACAAAAGACCGGGGCTGCTCACGGAGGGTGTGGTTCTGCTCCATGATAACGCGTGTCCACACGTCTCCAGAGTCACACACATGGAACTGGCCAAGTTCAAGTGGGAGACGTTGAACCATCCGCCCTACAGTCCGGACATGTCGCCCTGCGATTTCCATGTGTTTGGTCCACTGAAGAAACACCTGAAAGGGAAGCGCTTCAACTCGGACGACGTACTCAAGGACGCTGTGAAGGACTGGGTCTCGTCACGGCCACAGGAATTCTGGGAACAAGGAATCCTGTGGCTTGTTCATCAGTGGGATCGTTGTGCTCAGGCCTATGGTGTATATTTTGAATAAAGTCTACATTTGTACCCGCCGTGTCGTTTCGTACCTTTTCATTGGATCACCCCTTGTAGGTTAGAATATCAGCTGGTCATCTAACACGTACCAGCGTTCCCCTATCCTGGTTGCCGAAACTACTAATCGGCTGGTGTCAAATTATTCCTGACGAAATACATCTTATCAATTAGCCCACAATACGCAAGAGTTCAAGACCATCAAGGTAGAAGAGAATTCTGCAGCTGCAAGAACGCCACGAGGTTAGTTAAACTCTCCTCTAGAGTCCCACCACAGTTAAAGTCCACAACGAACCTAAATATACCCCTCGGCTACCCTGTCAGTCCGGTGAAATTCCGTTGTTGTCTCCTGTAATATTTCTATCACGTTGAGGCTAAAGGACTTCTGAATAAAACATAGAATTCTTTTCCTAAATACCATATCAAGTAAGCCACAAAATTTTGTAAAACTTTACACAGTAGAGTACCGACATGAACTTTCTTTTTCTTCCAAAAATTGCATTCTGCTTTGTAGCCATTCAGCCAGCATCATCTGTGTTTTTTATTCATTTTCCTCAGTTGTATTGGACTCTTTTAGTGTTTTTGGTAATTTCAATTAGAAGAACAACATAGGACGGAGACAGCACTTAATTAAAACCACCCATGCCCTGGGCCGGACTCGAACCAGCGACCCCTGCAACGCGAAACCAGCTCGCTATTCCCGCGCTACCGAAGCCGGCTGGTTTAACAAAAAAGCAGTTTTGCATGAAGTTAATGCTGTTCGCATGTAGACGGCAACACTTGCTATCTAATCTTTGGTTAGATGCTATTTAATGGCTCGTGTGTCGACAGAACGTTAAATACAAATAAAATAATTTCTTATAGTACCACAGGAATAATATCTCTGGAGTACGTATATTAATGCGGCTTGATAATTTTGTTTATGCTAACATTATGGAGTAAACTCTTAAATTGTTAAAGGTGGCGTTTGGTGTTTGTTTTCTGTTATAATTTAACAGTGATTGTCGTAAAACAAATAATGTTTTAAGAAAGAACACAATCAGAAAAATTATTTCGTAAAACACTACTTATCATGTATCTCGCCGAAAATATGACGCTAACTTTCCATAAACGCTCTTCATGAGCCCGGCATGATTGATCTCTAGCTGCAAGCTGGTCAGATAATCTTTGCACCTGTAATTACGTTTCTAAGCGTCCAGCGGTGTAAAAACAGGGCAGTCGACATGCGCACTGCGCAGGAACTGGTTACTAATCAAGATTACGGGTAGAAAAATCGAGTGGAAAAGAGAAAGAAAAAGATGTAAGTTTGGAATGTGATGAAAAGATATCAAGAAGATAAATGATATATAGGGAGAAGAATGAATAGTTCTGGAGAGAGGAAATGAATCATGTTCTTTGACTGGAGACAAAGGGATGAGAACAGGCAACATGTAACCATCCCGTCAGATGTTTACAGTCTGCACTAACATATTTTTTTCACGTAGCTGCCACCAAAATGACGTAATATGATACATAACTTCTTTTGTTCTATCACTGGAAGTTTTTTCCAATGTTGCCACCTTAGCGATTTTGTTGCTAGATTTAGTGAATTTTTAGGTTCGACAATGATATTCATAAAAATGTTATCGCTAAAAAAATATTTGGTGATTTTTGGTGAAATTCAACTTTGCAGAGTTTCGAAAAATAAAGCACATTATATGGAAGAAAATGTGTCGTGAGTGTGAAAAATACTCCCCACCAGGGCAAAGACAACAAAATAGTAGATCTTGCCTCATAATTCTGATTTGATGACGAAAAAAATGACAAACCCCTAAAGAAATGGTATTGTATTAATTATGTTCAATGGAACACTAGGAACAATAACATTGAATTTTGGGCCGAAGTTCGAAAATATAAGAATGCTGCTGGAATAAATACCTTTTTGGAATTATCTGATTTAGCCATATTCGCTTTATCACTTCCTCTATCGAATGCCGCAGTAGAGAAGATTTTCAGTTAAATGAACATTGTTAGAAATAAATTGAGAAATAACATGGCGGCAAATACGAATAGCCTTCTCTTTATATAAGGAATCAATTAAAAATTGTTCCGAGCTCCCGGCTGATGTGATTGCTGGAATTGGTAAAGATACTAAATACTCTTTTGCAACTAAGACTGACGATTCATCTCATCCATTCACATCTCCAAGTTCTGTAACTCCAATGATTGACCAAGATGATGAAGAATAATTACTGATTGAAGAAATTGATGTTGATTTTAAGGCAATATTATGTTAAATTTAATTAAAATATTAATTATTAAAATATTTTTATATGACCTACTTTACCATTTTCCTTTATTTTATTTAGCGATTTCTAGTGAATCTTTTAGTTCTAAATATCCCATTATCTAGTGAGTTTTTAGACCAGGTCTTGCGACTTTTGATTTCGTAAGGTGGCAATACTGGTTTTTTCCCTCTAAAAGCTTTTTTTTTTTTTTTTTTTTTTTTTTTTTTTTTTTTTTTTTTTTTACTTCTCGTTGACTTCGAGATCATTAGAAACGGAAAGGAATGGGGGCAAGGAACGCGAAGTAATTCGACCATAGACTTTTAAAGGCACCATCCGGCATTCGACTGTAGTGATTTAAGCAAAACCATGGAAAACTGAAATTTGGATGGTTGGCAGGGATTTGAACCCGCGTCCTTCTAAAACACTTTGGTATTCTTCTGCAGTCAACACGACACTTGTAACTTGGTAGATTCACATCACTGTACAACGGTTAAAAATGTGGTAAATTAACGTGGTTCATTCGTTATTTTCGTTCGAAGTACGTCCGTGCTTATATGATGTGCTGTAACAAACGGTCCTCCTACAACCCTTCTCTTTCGAATTACTGGTTTTGTAATGATATACTTAAATCAACAGACATTTCAGCGGTTTATTGCGAATCAGTCATTACTCAGAGTGTAGGGTATTTGCTAAACAAGCAAATGTAACCTTTTTCCAGTCATCAGTGATCAGTTGCAAACTTCTTTCTTAGAATCATTTAATGTGTAATGTGTAAGCACTACAATATGTTTAAAACAATCAGCCCGATAAAATTTAGACGTTCGCAGGGACATTTTACGATATCAGTGAAAATCTTTGTCTTCTTAAGTGTACATATATCCCAGGAAATGGTACTCGATATCCTTAAAGTGAAGTAAATTCTAGGTTGTAGTCCAGCATGCCAGTGAAGACTGCTTTTAGATGTAGATAAAATTAGTAAAAAGTAATAAAAAGCCTGGGAAATGTCTTGCAGTAAGATTTGTAACTCTAAATATCATGGCACTACTTTGAACTAGGGATATAAAGCTGAAGATCTTTGGTATGAATAAGAACAGGGGGGGGGGGGGGGGAGGAGACGGTGTGAACTGTGGAAGGAGTGGAAACAAGCAGGCAGCAACACATTGGTAATAAATGTTGATAAAGATGTAATTGATGTCATGAAATATTAAAAATATATGAAAGGATGAAACAACAACCACTGCCCTAAAAGATCTATAAGCAGGTTGCATGGAATAGGGGAAGGTAATCGTTGAAACAGAACTAGAAAATAATATACACTATGTGAATATAATTATGGTTGAATTTATTACGTAATCCGGGAAATACAGAAAGGCATAAACGGCCGATACAATTAAATTCCCAAGTAAAATTTTCCATTACCGTGCTTCTGAATGTACTCGTCCTCAAATTGAATATTCATGCACACGATCGTTAATAATACAATGATCACTCAGACATATGGTTTTTTTTCAATTTTTACTTTGATCATACATTTTCAATAACTTTTCAGAAATACACAAAAAAAATAATTATTGAACTTTGGACAAGATAACGTCTGTCGGGTCAACTAGTAATATAATAAACCTAAAAACATGTTTTGAATTTCTACAGAAAAAGTTACGAAATTGGAAGCAAACTATTAAAATCTAATTACATAGGCCTACTGACCAGACTGTTAATAATTAGAAGTCAAGTAGATAATAATGTTACCGCAGGCTGGATGCTACACTATACCATCGACCTTCACGTACAAAATGAAATAAAAGACACTGAACCTTACACTTTTCATTTTTGTTTACTTTGCCATTATGTTACCAACCCTATCATGTACCACGGACCTAATATTTATTACAAGACCATCAGGAAACAGTAATTTACTTAATCCTTAGACGAACTGTGTCCTTTTTCATGTCTACTATAAATTAATAGGTAATGGTAGGAATAATGCTGTCTTGTCCTGGTTACTAAAATATTCGTTACTTTTAAAAAGTTGGGCATAAGTTTATACTCGATTATAGCTGTATACAGTACGAGTACGGTATCTAGATTTATAATATTCTGCCTGCGGACCACATGAACCATATTTAAGGAACACAGGTTGAGAAACAATGTCGTAGAAGATATAGAAGCTATACTGAAGCGCCACCTGTCGGGATGAAACGTAATTAAAAACCTTACCCACCATCTCAATGACGTAGTGTGTGATTATGGTCTCGATAGGTCCTGTGGTTTGTGTCTGATGATGCGATTTAATCACGCATGGGGTTTTATATGTAAAGATTACGTCCCTGTAACAGTTTATGCGAGGAGAGTGGACCATGATGGAGGACTGGGAGTAGATGAGATTCCTAAACAGTAATCAAAAGAGTTAAAAGGACAAGTAAAGATCTGTGAGTGGGCGGATGAAGAGAGAGAATCGGAAAGGGTTGAAATTTGTAGAGGGCAAACATAGACGGTTACAGGAAAGGGGAAAATGAGCGTGTAAAGAAATTGCCACCATCGCAATTAAATTAAATTCAGTAACTTTTTTTTGCTTATAGCTTTACGTCATGTCGAAGTCGAAGTCATTGGAGGCGGGAAGGGACTGGGCACAACAAACGGGAAGGAATTCGGCCATGGTATTTTGAAGGAAGCATCCCAGCATTCTCCTGAAGTGATTTGGGGAAACCATAGAAAACCCAGATCTTGATTCCCGGACGGGGATTCGAACCCGCATGTGAGGCCAGAGCGTTACCACTCACCCACCACGCTTGGAAGAATGACTCGAATCAGATTGCAGAGGCACATGGAAGAATTTCAAGAAGTGTGAAAACGAGTAAACGACTTAAAATCAGGCACAAGGGAGAAGGGGAGTATTAGAAGATATATTTAAAGTGTAGATGGCAATTAATAAAGGATAATGAAGGCGAAACTTCGAAGGACGAGGAATTGGAGCTGTTTTGGTATACCTGTATATATATGTTGCTCCAAATATTAGGTTTAGATATTTAAGACTTCAGACATTTTGTGGAGATCCCTATGATTAACAACCCACTTGCTTGGAATTTTTTGGAGAAACGCAGCAAAGTGCGTTGAGTGTTTTGGTGATTCTGGAGAAAACAACTGTTTATATGTGTTTTAGCAGTACATTAAGAAGAGAGCCATGAAATCAATGGAGGTGAGCAGGTAGAGTTCCTAGCATATCAAGTATCAATGGAAAAAGTGGAAAATGTACTAGCAAAAATGTTGTCACTCATCATCAGAATTGTTGCAACTGGGCGTAGAAGTTATATCGTTAGCTCCGGGCTTGGAAAAAATTACTGACATTTTGAATACGAATCAAGTGGCAGCCAAGTTTGCTCCGAAACTGTTCAATATTCAGCAAAAATATAATTGCAACTAAATTACTGATGGACTGTTAAATGGAGTCATAGTCCACTCTGTAGGTACCTTAGCTGCAAATGACCAGACATCCTACTGTTACATACGTATTTTTCGTTCTGAGCTATACGTCTCGTTGATATCGAGGACTTTAGAGGTGGGAGAGGATGGGGGATAGGAATTTTCTCATTGCCTTTTGAATGAACCATTTCGAGTGATTGAGAGAAACCATAGAAAACTGAAGTCTGGATGGCCGGACGGGAATCTGGATTCGGGTCCTACCGAAACCATACCGGAGAGTTACCACTGATCCCTCCCCCAGTTGTACAGTTTTCAGTACAGAAGCTTTCTGAAAAAGCAAGTCAGCTGCGATGGAATATTAAGATTGTCTTTCTTTTACAGCCCATAATAACATACTGTAATATCCCTTGGTGACGGTAAATTTATGCGTGTGAATTCCACGTTTCTTTGGCATCGGCGAGAGCCAGGTGACTCATACCTGCGCTGAAAGACCGAACGATTTATGGCAGGCCGTAAAGTTAAAAGCTTTACGCATTCAATGAAATTCAAAGGACAGTATAGGAACTGTGCCGAAATGAGGATTTCCTGGTACAGTAGAATGTTGGGACTAGAGAAACGATGCTTCGGAGAAAAAGTCAGGTTGCGGAACACCTCTGTTGGGAACCAGCGAATCAAACTATGTTACGAACTTTTAGAAACCATAAGTTTTTTATGTTGCATGAGGAGCGCCAATGGAGATCATGGACGACGTGCCAATCGCTGCGACTCGCTGAAATTTCCCGCCTCTGCTAAGACTGTGGAGCCTGCAAGTTTTCAACGGAGCGAACACGCGGGAGTGAAGACATTCTGTTTCTGGCCAGCAAACAATCCACACCGGCGCACCACGGGAGATTGCCGGAGAGGCCACTACCTGCGGGGAGCCAACTCGCCAAGTGGACGTCGCCAAGTGACCTTCGCCCAGCTGACCAACAGGGTCTATGAGACACTGTTTTATCTGCACGTCATCTGCTACGGTAAAGAACGCCGACGATGTATAGACACTCTTGCGTCATTCAATCCTAGGCAACGCTCTTAGATGAGAATCATGCTCTAAATTGTTCAAAAGAAACTTTTAATATTCAGTTCTGTTCAATAAACCAATCAATTTTATATTCAAAGAAAATAATGGGTGTTGTAAACCCTGCTTTCAATAACTTCCTTTCCAATGTACCAGTATATCATTTGATTAGATGAAGATTTGAGTTTTTTAATGGTATTTTAAAATTACAATTGCTTTGATTAAAAGTATTTCCGAATTGGAATGTCGCTTCTCTCGGATAGAGAACACTTCCATTCTTGGCGCCTACCCGGGATTAATTTTGCAAATTAATTTATTCATGAATGCATCTCATTATTTTATTCTAATTTTAATAACGTCACAAACTAGACGTTACAACACTTTGCAATAATGTTTTTCTAAAAAACTGTAAACAGGGCCGGCGCTAGAATTTTGGGGTCCGGGGTAAGCGATCTTAGCAGTCGCGTAAGCAGTTCGGGGGGCCTTGGCCAATTCATCTGTTAGGGCAACTTGTCGAGCAGAGGGCCCCTACAGCCGGTGATCGGGCCTCCCATTAGCCGGGCGGGCCCGGGTAATTTTTACCCGCTTACCCCCCCCCCCCAACCCTAACCCCGGCCCTGACTGTAAAAACAGGTCTTACCTGAAAATCTAATGCTCTACCATCAAAGAAATTCTTGGAAAGTAAGCAGAATTGGGGGGGGGGGGGGAAACAACTTGTGAAAATAAAATGACAACAGTGAACTACTGTACATTCCTATGATTTTTTGGCAACATTCTGCCCCTGAGATAGTACATAGCACTTCCACTGTATCAGCGAAGGAAGGTAACATTTCCAGAAAGTATTTTAAGAAGAACCTCACAGCTCTTGCTTTAAATCGAGTCCCTTGTCAAATACGTGAACAGCAAACGGAATAGTAAGGAATTAGTCCAGTTTAGATAAAATTCGCTGCTGTTGTTTACTGCAAATTCTTATTAAAACTGATAAAATTTTATTTTAGTTGTTGACAAGTATGGGTGCGAAAAGATTAAAATAATAATAATAATTGATAAAATTGCGATGGAGCGCCCGCTCCGGTGGAAATTTCCCTACACCCCCACCCTTTCCCCTTACAACCCAATTTTTCCCTATACTAATTTTTGCTTTAAATTCTTTCAGTGTTTCCGGTAAGTTATTGATCACTTCTCTTGGCAATTTATTCCAGTCTCTCACTTCCTTTCCTACGAAAGAAAATTTTCACACACCCTTATGCATGAAATCAAGTGCCAGCTTGTGGTCGTGGTCAACCTTACCCTTCCAAGCAACTCTCTTAATTTTCTCACCAATATCTTTCCATGCTTCATCACCAGTATAGGCTTTGTACACTCCCATGACTCTCTTCACCCTCCTTCTATCCTCCAATGAATCCCACTCCAGCTCCTTTATCAGATTAGTTACCGATTCTGTTCTGCAATAATTTCCAAAGACAAATCTGGCAGCCCTCCTCTGGACACCCTCCAACTCCTGTATTTGATATCCAAAATGTGGATCCCAAACTACACCACCATATTCCAGTAGTGGTCTGACCAAAGTTTTGTACCCCAATTCCCTTACTTCTCTAGTGAATCCCCTCATCACTCTTCACTCTTTCCAACAGATGAAAGATTTTGAATCCTTTCCCTACCACCTGTCCAATGTTTCCTGCCCAGTTAAGTTTGCTATCAAATGTAATGTCAAGGTATTTACATTTCGAGTCTTCAATAAGTAGCTCCTTCCCCATTTTATAATCATAATCAATCTTTAGCTTTTTATCTGTGTACCTAATAAGCTGACTCTTCTTTGCATTTATCGTCATCCCATGTCGACTCACCAAGCTATTTATTCTATCTAGATCACCCTGCAGCTGTTTACAGTCTTCTATTGTTTTGATCCTTTTATATAACATTATGTCATCTGCAAACAATCCAACTTCTGACAGTAAAACATTAAAACAATCATTCATTAGAATAACGAATAACAATGATCTGTACACTACCATGTGGGACTCCCATGTTCTCTTCTACTTCTTTTGATATTGAATTTCCTACCCTAACTTTTTGCTTTCTACCTTTTACGAATTCTTCCACCCAGCAAATGACCTTTTTATCAGCTTGTGAGGTACACAACCTCACATTTTGTGATTTTGACATTAAAAAAGCCATTTTTTTATTTAATAATTGTATATACTAACTCTGAATTTTAAGTTCCAAGGTCAAAGCATGTCAAGATGAATATAATGAGATCTCTGGAAAATAAAGAACAGTCGATATAGAGTTGAAGAAAAGATTTGAAAGGAAGAGGACGAGTTGGTTTTGGAAAGAACATATTTTAAGAGAAGAGATGAAACAGATTGGCTAGATGGAAGCCACGAAGAATCCCGGCGGGATTAAGAAGAGGAAAATATTAGCCTGAGGGCAGAATGTTTAGGGTTTTAAATAAAGATAATGGAATATGATTTTGGAAATGATAATTGTTTCTTTAATAGAAAATATATGAATTATGAGATAAGTAGAAGATGTTTTATTTGATATTGAGATTGAAATATAGATATAGGCAAAGGAGTTGATTTAAAGTTTGTGTGGTAAGAATTTGATTAATAATAATTTGATTTACAGCGTGAGTATCGAAATAAAACCAGCAACGGACAAAGAAGGAATAATGAAATCCTTATGTACTGGTCTGGTGCAGGAAATATAATTTAAAATTATTATTTTACAAGTATGATAAAGTAACACTCACATATGTTCTCTACAAAATAAAGGAGATGATACAAGGGTACGTTACAAGCTCCAATAGTTTTTTATCTTATTTAGCATCATTTTATGTCGGGTCTGTACACACGGAATGTAACCCTGTCAAACTTGTTCAAAAATGCTTGCGTGGACACGGCAACTTGAAAATCTGATGGAACGGAAATTTGGCTCGATAATTTTGCTATAGTATGTACGCGTACACTACATGGAGAAAGTAATGCGCGACATCTCCTTGGCCTGTGACGTTCGGAGAGTCGCGATTACTGCGCATGCGCGCGCATCAGGGTGAAGGAACGTGGTTGCCATGGGAGCGGTTACAGTGGTGGGGGCAGAGTGGTGGTGGGGGTGACCGCGGAGGTCAGTAGACGGCTGGCAGCCGACGGATAGGCGAGTGCCGCGAGATTATGTGCTTGCGTGTGCGCGTGCCGGTGTGCAGATACGTATAAATATATATGTGTGCGCTGGACCATTGTGCTCGCGTCAGAGGACGCGTGTGATGGCGTCGCGGCGCCGTGCGCCGGCGTCTCTAACGGACGCCTGCTCGACTGCGCGTGTCCTCCTGGGCGGGAGCTACAGGTCAGTCTAGGCAGCGCGCTAACCCAAATAACCGAGGCGTTGACCCCGGGAACGGCTTTTCACGGTGCCGACATGTCAGGTGGCAACCTGCACCAACGCCGGCCAGACACAAAGAGCAGTGCTACGACATTCTCGTAATAAACATCGAAATGTAAAACTTCGGGCTGAGACAGTAATCGGTGTATTTGCCTTGCTATTTTTTTATTTATTTTTTTAACTTAAAATTTAAGATGAAGTATAGTTGTAAATGTCAATCAAGAAACAACAACTGCATTGACCAAATGTGTGTCAACAGATGCTGGCTGACGAGCTATGTACTCTTCAGAAAGTTTGTCGCGACGCCATTGTGTGCTCTGCATAGGAATTTCACCGTTTTCTAGCACAGGAATGTTGATATTGATGTAGGATAGTAAATGATCTCGTGACAGCTTAATTCAAAGGAAATAGTGCCTTACACAGAATGATTAGGCGTAAAAGATCCCACAGAAATAATAACTTTTTATATTTTACGGAAATACAAACGTCCTAACAGCAGGGTTTTGTCAATATATTGGCGATCGTCTTTCAAACCCTTGATGATTTCAACGGCTATTTTCATTTGGCTACAACCAAAATGTATCTGACATCTCCATAAAAATGTATGTAATTGTTCCGACAAAGCGGTAGTCTGCTAATTTTAGGAATGTATTCATCCCGTCAAGAGTCTAAAATTGGGGAAGCTATTAATGTTATGTCGACGATGTAATAGTTAAGGATGAGTGGATGTGTTTAAATTCGACTTGCTTCACTTATAAACTATCCAGAGACTTCAATGCAGGTAGAGAAACGTATCCCTACAAAGATAGCTTTAGAAAAAAAATTGTATGTGTGTGTGTATATTAAAAATTTCAGGCACCTAATGGCATAGTTTCCGCTTTCGCACTTATTAAACAGACACACAGAATAAAATGTCTTCGAGCTTTTTTCTTCTCAATACGGATCTTGAAAATAAGAGTTGCCATCATATTACTTTATGCTAATGGAGTGAAAGTTGTTTTTCTTTCGTTCAAAACAAATATTTTTATTTTTACTGATAAACAACTGATATTGAATGGTCCACATTAACAGCAAATTTTTTGTTCTTGGAAGAGGTTAATGCAATTCTGCTTAACGTGTGGCTATGCAGCGTATGTAGGAATTTCCAACAACAACAAAATTAGTCTGATATTATTTCACTTTTTTCGCATGAGTAAGAAGTTACGCGTGAACAGAATTGTTTGTCAAAATATAAAATTTTCTTGTAAGAAACTAGGCTACAGAAGGAACTATATCAGAGTTTGCACGTAGGTTTCCTAATTTTTCATAAATTCCGTTTGATAACGCAAATAACATGAGATAGTCAAATTTATGACCAACATGCAGTAATATCGCTTAGTGGTGTAGTTTTTTGAACCCCATAATTTTGAAAATATCTATGTGACTATCATGCAATTTGTGGACCTTATTTTCTACTGCTGTTTTCGAACTGGTACTACTGTGCTGTTTGTAAGGAAATTTAAAGATCTAGTATCTTTTAATGATTTCACCTAACAACAGTAATCGTTATTCAGATGCGAGCATTTGTACTTCTATTGCTCATAAGAGTAAAAACTTAGACAATCTGACAATTGGACACTATAGTTAAAGATAAGAAACTAAAGTTTATTAAGGCCAAAGCTGTATGATATACTCGTGCATGTTCGTAGTATTCAAATAATATTTTTAAAAAATGGAAGAAAATGTAAAATATTCAGCAATCAATGGATCAAATCAGCTAAATTTAATATAATTTAATTGCAATGGAGCACACGCTACGGTAGCAATTTCCCTACACACCCAACTTCCCCCTATCCTGCATCCACCTACAATTGCCCTCTACAAATTTTAATTTTAAATTCTTTTAACGTTTTCGGTAAGTTATTTATCATTTCCCTTGATAATTCATTCCAATCCCTGACACCCTTACCTAAAAAAGAAAATCTTCCTACACCCTTGTGCCTGAAATCGAGTGCCAGCTTGTGATTATGATCATCTTTTCCCTTCCATGAACTACTTTTCATACCTACTCCAATATCTTTCCATGCCTCATCGCCAGTATACGCCCTGTACACTCCCATGACCCCCCTCATCCTCCTCCTGTCTTGCAATGAATCCCATTCCAGCTCCTTTATCATATCTGTCACTGATTGCATTCTGCGATAATTTCCAGAAACAAATCTAGCTGTCCTTTTTTGCACCCTCTCTAATTCCTGTATTTGATACGCAAAATGTGGGTCCCATACTACACTTCCATATTCGAGTAATGGTCTGACCAAAGTTTTGTAACCCAATTCCTTTACTTCTCTCGTGCATCCCCTCATCACTCTCTCCAACAAGTGCAGAATTTTGAAACCTTTTCCTACCACCTCTCCAATGTGTCCTTCCCAGTTAAGGTTGTTATCAAATGTAATGCCAAGATATTTACATTTCAAGTCTTCAGCAAGCAATTCTTTCCCCACCTTATATTCATAATTAACCTTTTGTTTCGTTCTATCTATAAGTCTGTGCAGTTTTTATCTACTTTTGGAGCTTAAGCGATAAGCTTTATTTAGTATAAGAAAAAGCTGGAAGAAGTCGTTTGATGGTTAATTTGTGTTTTGGCTGTACGCACAAGGAGCATCGTAAATGTTCAAGTCGATGAATACGTTTCTATCGTGGTGCAGTTCTTTCAAAATTTGCATTGGTGTTCCATAGATACTTACCTCAAAAAGGTTCACAAAGAAAAAAAATCCGATTTGGCATTTGAATTTGCGACTGGAGATAATATACGGAATGAATAAAACATTTTGTAGCAATCTAGAAATATAGTTTCGCTTCTAATCTTATTAGTTTGACGGTACAATTAGAAGACGTAACATTTACATCCGTATGATCTCTGCCAACGCTAACATGATTATATATTAAACACTCACTCTAGATCACAACTCTATCAGGCTTATATGACAGTAAAAATCAAAACAGTTTGGTTTCATATCAACATATGTGTTACACAAAACATCATAAACAAAGCTTCTTAGAGAGTAGTCATTATGATAGCTGACTTGTCGCTGTTCACTAAAATCAGTCACTGCAGAGGGTCAGATGGAAAGAAAATATTGAATGCTGCATTACGCCGTTGCCGCAAAGCGACTGGTTGAATCTTTGCAACAATGGATGCATTTGTTAGTGCATCCTGAAGGCATTTCCGTCGCCTTTCCCCCGGATATGTCACCTTGACATTTAGTATGCTCGTTTACGATAGAGATAATCTCCGCAGATCTCAACGAAACGCCGCTCCCTTTTTATTGGCCTGTTAAATCATAAAACAATAAAGTCTTTCTAACCGACTATAATCTGATCGGCGCTGTAACTTTTAAACACAAATTTTCCCTTTCCCTTTGCTGTAAATAAGATCCCCTCCCCAAGCCCTTCCCCCCTTTTCTGGAATTTTTTTAAAGGTATAAACAAATTTCTATAAAAATACAGAGACTACAGCTGATTCAGTTATTTTTAGCATTCATCATCTGATTCGTGGATGTTGTACTTTTATTGCCGCCTTTTTTTCCGGTGTTTTTTCTGTCATCCGTCACTCCACAGGTTTGATGCAATCCTCCAGCTCTTCTTATCTCGATCTCTTCATCCCAACGTACCCATTACAACATACATCCTCAATTATGTGCTTCATATATTCTAATCTTTTTCTTCCTCTTCAGTTCTACCGTTCGACCGTTACTTCCACCTACAAATTAACCAACCAGTCATGTCTTAAAACGTGATGCACCATCCTGTCTGTTCTTTCTGTAACTCTTCCACGAACATTTCTTCCTGCAAATAACTTCTATCACATTTTCATTTCGTACTTTGTCTGGACACTCGATTTTCAAAATCCTTACTCAGCAACGCATTTGAAATGCTTCAGTTTTCCTTCTTTCCGGTATTCACAGAATACAATTTCTATTCATACATACAGATTTAGAAAATAGCTATGCAAATAGGCCTACATAAAATTGAAGCTTTCCCTTGCACATCGTAAATGATACATTTTATTCATTTTAATATAATGGCTAAGTCACCAGATTTTAAAAACAAAAACAAAATTAAGTCAGCAATCCATATCACAGAGAAAAACCATAAATCACTCTGTCACGTAAACAGCTCAAAAGAAAACTTTCACCTGGAAGATAAAAGTTTTGCAGGTATAACTACTAACGGTAATAGCAAAAGAAGTATTTTTGTTGAGCTGATAAGAAAGTCGTCAAACGAAAGCAACGTAAATGATGTGTGTTTATGTAATTCTACATTCGTCACAGCTCAGTCTAGTCGATAAGAAGTGCTGAAACGAATAAATATGAAAATATCAGAATTATTAGTAAATTCACAATATTATTATCTTTAAATGAATACAGTTTCAAAGTAAGATTTCAGCCATAAGAACTTCGTTGTTACTATCTTATTAACTATGCTAACCCTGTTTCCTTAAGCAGTACTTGGGACCAACAACATGGCTTAATCGTTCAACGGAAAAATATTTACTTCTAAAACAAAATGTATTACCTAATCTAAAACATAAATATTCTTTAAACTAGGTGTTAACTGAGACTTGTGTTCTAGCAGCAATGCTTGGGTCTGGCATTTGGGAGGACGTGGGTTCAAATTCAAGTCTGGACATTTAAATTTCGGTATTTCATAGTTTCCTGAAACCACCCGACACGAATGCTGGAATGGTTCTTATCTATTTCGTTTCATCTATTCCCTCCCTTTTCCAACCCTATACCCCCTATTATGACAATGAGTTTGACATCGACAAACTGTAAATCTTCAAACAAAAAACGAAAAAGAAAAAAAAGATCGTAGTTGTTGACGAAAAGATAAAGCAGCGTGATATGAAAATTATATACTTAGGCATAAAAATATGGGGATGTTAAAGCACAGAAAAAACAGGAAACAAGGCAAGAAATAAGCATGTATAAATGAAACAATATGAACCAAGAAATATGAATATTAATCAAGATTTTATAAAACTGCCACTAATGAAATATAATTCGTAGACGCGCTCAAATACGTAAAAAAAGCAGAAGATTATTGGTGACGAGTGTGATGAAACTGCCCCGCAAAACTACTGCGAAACGCTATTGAGCAAAAAGAGTGTAGACAACAGTCATAAGAAGAATATGTGCAGAGAGAACAGTGAGAAAAACTGACTGGAAGAGCACATTAATCCATTGATGAAGAAAGCAATACGAGACTAATTACCAACAGGGCAACGAAGTATCCGAACACAATGGTAAAGATGGTGTGATAGTATGACAGCATACTAAAGACTGGTAATAGAACGAAGAATAAAAAGGTAATATGCCTGGATAGAAGCAGAATGAAGAACATGGTTGCAAGACTTAGGACTTCTGATCTAAAATGGCAAAATTTAAATGAACTTTAAACTACTTAAAACAAAATTACAGGTAAGCGTAACATGGAAGACATAAAAGCGCGACATTTTAAACCTCGCCCGTTCACGGTGCCTTTATCTCTTAATGCTGATTACTGAGTATTATGACATAGAAAGGAACCTCCCAAATGTTCCCCGCACTGCAGCTGTTCCCTTGGGCACATTCCGCAGGCGGTTCGTGCCAAGGCCAGGGCGGACAATACCGGGCCAGGTAGGAATGTGTCCGGGGTCCACACCACTGAAAAACATCAAATACAAGAAATTCCTGTAAATCACTGACAGTAGTGCTTGACTCTTCCCATTAATACGCATATCTTCATGTAGCTTCGGCATCTGCCGCATAGTATATATAAAATAGAGATATAAAAAACATGACCTATGTCGAACAGCTGCTACATTAACTAAGCGGGTGTCCTGTCAACGTTCGCCATATTACATTCTTCGGTGGTTTAATTTATATATATTGATTAATTAAAAAGTCCACCAGAAGATTATGTTGAAGATTTGTTTATTGTTTTCAAAACGAAGTCAGCGATATTTACAAGCATATATACAATACAGAGATGTACTTCTGAGCCGTTGCAAATGAAATCTCTGTGAACTAACTGAATGAATCTCTCTGTAAAACTGAATACTGAATGAAGTCAATTAACTCCTCTGTCCAGCCGATCTGTTTATATAGTCTCTATCGAAATTACGAGAATTCTTCAAAGGCATCCGCCCGATATTTCTCGAACATTCATTCAAACAATCAAACATATTAAAAAACAATCGGAATTGATGCAAAATTACTTAACAACATTACAAAATGATCAGAAATGGTAATTAGAGATACTTAAATACAAAATTATTTGCAGAAATCATCTCAAACTGTAGAAAATTGTCCTGTAAACATCATAACTTGCATTAATACATGGAATTACAAACATTTAAGAAATTCTCTTGCACCATTCGGTTCTTAAACATATTAAATAGACTTTAAATAATTTTCTTACATAAAACAAAGTCTATATGCACTGATTTACAAGAAATTACAAAACATACATACCAGATCATATTCAAGCAAACTTTATCTCACTACAGATACTTCATACAGTACAATACTATTCAAAATTCAGGTATGAGGGCTGTTACATCCCCCTTCCCCTAGTTGAGATTTTGCCGCCCCCTCCTATATTATCTCACGTAATTAACACTTACAGTGCTGGCCCGATGGGCACAATTCCCTCCTTGTATGCTGGCTGATTTTCGCTATTTTACAGTACATTCGTCTGAGCATAAAATAAAATCGTTGGAAGCTAGGCAAACAAATAAAACTGTATTTTGTTTGTATGAGAGTAGTCAACATTTATGTCAGTTTTGAAAGTTGCTGTCTTTCTTTTCCACAGGTTATGTTGGTTTATGATGTTGCATGTTTTACAGGGAAAAATTAAACCAAACAATTTTGAAATAGATTAACTTTTTGCATTATGCCATTTATTATTAGATATATGAAACAAATGGATTCTAAAGTGTTTTGCTTAAGATGGTAAGTAGAAACATTTATTTCTCATAGTGTACAGCTGTTTGGCAGAGTCTAAAACATGGTTCCACATTTTTTAACTGCTTAACGTCTCTTAACAGCGAGGTCTTTAGAGACGGGGAAGGAATTCGGCCCTGGCCTTTTGAAAGAAACATGCCGGCATTTGCTGGAGTGATTTGGGAAACCATGGAAAACCCAAATCTGGATGCCCGGACGGGGATTCGAACCGCCGTCCTCCCGAATGCGAGGCCAGAACGCTAACCGTTACACCACCACGCTCGGTATGGTTCGATACAATTCCCTACATCACGGTCGCCACACTGGTAGGAAGAGTCCTTTCTTGCGGGGTTGCCAGTGGAATACTTTGCTTTTTCACTGCACACAATACACCTTATTTGGGTTTTCTTCTTTCCAGCTGGCATAAGCACTCTATCTGGAAAGTGCTTCTGTGTCAATCTTGAAAGTTTTTCACTGTCACTAGTCACATCATTTGTGTCACCAGCAGAGAGCACCAAGGCCGAACATATCTCTTGTTTGAGGTGTGTTGTTGTGAGCTTCTTTCTTCAGATTGACTTGTGTAAAATATATTCCCAGAAATTCGAATGTTTCAAGAGTTGGTGAACTCTGGTGGCGGCCTGATGAACTAAAATACATAGAGAAGCCATCTGAGTCACGCTACGAACCATGGAGGAAGGAAATATATGGAGGAGAAGTGACGTTAAATTGGTGAAGCAGGCTCGCGCATGCGCAGTGGCGGCAGCGGCGATATTGCGCTTCCAAACAATTGCGATGTTCCCAGTATATCCCGAAAACTAAGCAAGATATCGAAAAATTTTATTCTTTATTTTCAATTTGCCTCGTCTTGTTACATAAGAATCGATCATTAAATTTGACTTTTGCGAAATTTTTCTTCTCCATTTCAACTCAAGACACCTCACTTTTGATACAGTATATCTCTAGAACTAGGTGGGATATCGAAAATTTTTATTCTTTATTTTTCATTTGTCTCGTCTTTTTAAATACGAATCCATCATCAAATTTGACTTTAACCAATTTTTTCTTCTGAATTTCAACCAAAACCATTTCACATTTGGGACAGAATATCTCGAAAACTAAGCAGAATATCAAAAAAATTTATTCTTCATTTTTTATCTGTCATATCGAGTTACATAATAATCCATCGCCAGATATCAGCGTCACCTTTATCCTAGAGTCCCCTTGAGGTTTTTGTACATATTCCCCGTGTCTGTATGGAAGCGGCCATGCCCCCTCCACTCCGGCCATGCCCCCCCACTCCTCCACCGCCCTGCTTCACTTCAATGCGTGGTGAAGGTCTCTTGCGTCGTCTCCATATATTTCCTTCCTCCATGCTACGAACGTACCGTTACGTTTTTAGCCGAAGAAAATCTTAACATGTTAAGGAATGTAATATTACGTTCGCCGCATTTTTCGCGAGAGTTTGTGGAACGTAATATTACGTTAACGGACACGCCCTTAAGAAGTGTGTTCGATAACATCCCACCATTTGGCAGCGGAAATTACAATTATTCCGAATTATGATACCCTAATCGTATACGAAGAAAAACACATTTCTCTTATTATTGTTGAAAGCAATAAAGGAAAGCTATCTCAAATCAGAACCTGGAGAGTGAGAGACTAACTTTTGATCTGATGCCCGGTCTTGCTATACAGATTTCTATAATTTCATGAAATCTTTCCATGTGAATGCAGGTATGGCTGCTTGGAAACGCCATGGCGTAATCTCTTACCGTTCCTTGCCCCAATTCTCTCCTGCTCAAATAACCTCAACATACGATCCATAAAGTTCTAATAAGAAAAAAAGTTAATTAGAAGCCACAAGTCACAAATCCGGGATGATTGTGATCTAACATTGTGATACAGTAAACATTTAACGTATCTTAGGAAGCGTCCATAAACCAGGTAGCTCCATTTTGGCCTTCTGTGAACCCCCCCCCTCCCCCCACGTAGCACGTAGCTTATTTCCCTTTTGATTCCAGAAGACATTTTGTACTGTTTTCTCTTGTCAGACTATCGTAAAGTACATACGGGGATAATTAACTGAGGGAAATAAATATTCCCATGCTGTTGTGTGTTCTGTTCCTCATTATAACTGTGAAAAATGTTATGAAAGGAAAGCTACGTGGCCTGGCTCGGACACCCCCTCTACCCCCACATAGCCCAGCATAGCCTTCCAGCCAACCCCTCCCCCCCCCCCCCGGGCCAAGCCACATAGTTTGTGCACACTCCCTTACTTAAAAATTATGAATTGGTAAATTGTTTGTTCCACATAGAAAATTTCTTACTTCTATTCTAGGTTCATCGGCGGTGTATTCACTGCTGAATACTGTTCTTCAGTCCGGTTGAATAGGAAACAGGTCAAGAAGAATCATATCGCCCTTAACCAAACCATCTGAATCATCAGCGATTACTTGTCTCGACTCATGTAGAAATCCAAGGAAACAGAATTCGATCGTCGCTTTCCATCTACATCTACATATATACTCTGCAATTCACAAAATTGTGGGTGGCAGAGGATGCTCAGCACCAAAGCTAATTTCTTTGCTGTACATTCCAGTCCCTAATGGTACGAGGGGAAAAAGAATTCATATAAGAATCAGTCCGGCACCTTATTTCTCTAATTTTATCTTTCCTGTCCTTCCGACTCAAATAGGTTGGTGGAAGAAGTATTTCACTACACTCAAAAGTGAAAGTGGGAGTACGCATGTTTTCCAATAAGTTTAAACGAAACGTGTGTCGTCTATCTACCAGAGACTCCCAACCTAATCTACTAATCAGTTCTGTGAAGCTTTCATAAGGACTGTAGCAAGCGGTCACGAATCGAGCGGCTCTTCTCTGTACTTTCGATCAATCCCTTACGAAACGGGTCCCAAATGGCACAACAATATCCAAATGTGGACGCACAAGAGATTTGTACTCTATCTCCTTTGTTTGTTCATTACAATTTTTCAGCCTAGAATTTGCTCTACCTACTAACGAATTAATGTGTATGTTCCATTTCATGTTCCTTTGTACTGTTACTCCCAAATATTTCATAATCTACCATATCAATAACTGAACTGTTTACCTCGTATTTCTGAACAATCGGATTCTTTTTGTTAGTTATGCTCATTGTCTTGCACTTTTTACAATTTTGAGTAAGTTGCCAATCAGCGCACCAAGCCAAAATAACATCCAGATCGCGCTGAATTTCTAAGCAATCGGCCAAATTTCTTACTTCCCTATAAATAACCGCATCATCAACAAACATCGCTTTCCATGATGACATATTTGAAGGACCCCGAAACCGAAGTCTCCAACTGTTAAATCAGCAGAAGAGCTAATTTCCAGTAAGTAGAGTGCTCTTCGTACGACTTCGCGAGGGTGGCAGCAATTATCATGCACTCCCCCGGAAAAATCTGCACTGGCTCATTCATAAAAAGTCTAGGGTACAATCTTTCCCAAGTTCAGAATGTGATGATATGAGGTATTCATTACAATATGTTGTTAATCCGTGCAGAATTAATGGATCTGTTGATTATTTGTGAAATCATCCTAGTTAGCAATACAGTAGTTTATAATAACGAAGTTTCTCTTGACGTCGATAATTTCTCCTGGTGAAGATGGTGATAGTGATTGTGGTCGCCGAAATATCGTGTGATAACACTCCCTTAACTCGGCTAGTTACCTGAGAGCATTTCATAAACATTACTTCGTAATTCTTGACTTTCCCACGACCTGCTGATTAGATCGGTTACTACTATGATATCTCCGTACGTGTTTAATTATGTTTCTAAATAACGAGTAGAATACAATGAAACTAATAAATAATGGAGGATCAATCACACCTGAAGATAATGTAGTAATTAATAAACAAATTCTAGCTTTGTGACTTAATATATTCCTAAGTTAAAGCGACACATCAAATAGCAAATTTATAAGTAACTAAATGTAAGACCATGACCTTGTTGTGGACATGGTACGGGTCTAGAATAGTTCCAAATTAATCGCGATATTTATGACCTGGACCACGATTAATACCAATATTACTAAAAATTCTATATAGTAAAAGAAACTGCGAGGATATAACTTGCCGGAACGCTGTGTTCAACGTACAAATACAGCTACAGAGAAACCGCACA
>JARYHS010008074.1:40713863-40833224 GCA_031002005.1 Vandiemenella viatica | reverse complement strand
ATTCCCTATATCACGTCGTCACACTGTATGAAGAGTCCTTCTTGCGGGTTGCCAGTGATACTTTGCTTTTTCACTGCACACAATACCTTCTTTGGGTTTCTTCTTTCCAGCTGGCATAACACTCTATCTGGAAAGTGCTTCTGTGTCAATCTTGAAAGTTTTTCACTGTCACTAGTCATCATTGGTGTCACCAGCAGAGAGCACCAAGGCCGAACATATCTCCTGAATGAGGTGTGTTTGTGATCTTCTTTCTTGAGAATGAGTTGTGCAAAATGCATGCATTTGATAAACTCATAATTATCAAATGAAAAGCAAGTTTCTTCCACCACTTCACTATATGTAGGACAAACGCTGGTCGAAGAGATTTACACCTGCCTTGTGCTTGTTCTAATCTATCCCAGATAATCGAATGTTTTAAGGAGTTGGTGAACTCTGGGTGGCGGCCTGATGAACTAAAATACATAGAGAAGTCATCTGAGTTAGGCCGGCATTACACTGTAAAGATCTTTGTCAAAGATCTTTGATAAAGATATTTTATAAAATATTTTACAGGTACTGGGGGCATATTTATAAAAGATTTTTTATGAATGTAAGGACGTTGGCATTACATTTTATAAAAGATTTCACCACCCTGCCAAACGTAAAACAAAGAAAATGGCGTAAGGGACGTTACCAAAGTTGGCTATGACTGTCGAATTCGCGAAAATCTTTATTTCTGAGTATGAACAGAAGGATTTTTTTTTGTAACAGTTTTAACGTCCCTTTTTAACAACTTGGTCTTTAGAGACGGGAAAGGATGGGGCAAGGAATGGGAAGGAATTCGGCCATGGCCTTTTGAAGGAAGCATCCCGGCATTCACCTGGAGTGATTTGGGGAAACCATGAAAACCAAATCTGGATGCCCGGACGGGGATTCGAACCGCCGTCCTCCGAATGCGAGGCCAGACGCTATCCGTTACACCACACGGTCGTTTGATGAACAGAAGGAAATGTTGTAAACTCAGAAATTATAGACTATAAGATAGGAATAAGAAGGTTAACACTTACGAAAAGTTAATTAGTGCTATGTAGAAGGCTGTACTGTAGAAGTAAAAAGAGAAATTAATGTGTTACGAAATTAGTATTTGACAGGTTTTTCTGGAATAGTAACAGAAGTAATGTGCAGACCAATGCGTGTGCTATATTGCAGAATGGTGTAGATCCGTCACCATCAATCGTGTACAACCCTTTGCACATACACCGTAAAAATAAACACCCAATAGTATATATGGGGAAAATAATTCTGATGTAGAATTTTATGAAAATATTGTGGTAAGAAGTTATTGGACGTATACTTCAGCATCAACCATAATTTTTATAATTTGGCATGTCCTCACATTGCAGCTCTTTCACTAAACTGTGATGAA
Organism: Vandiemenella viatica; assembly: GCA_031002005.1. Classification (NCBI taxonomy): domain Eukaryota; kingdom Metazoa; phylum Arthropoda; class Insecta; order Orthoptera; family Morabidae; genus Vandiemenella; species Vandiemenella viatica. The sequence goes on along the minus strand of JARYHS010008074.1, from coordinate 40,831,819 downwards.
TTCCTATCATATCAAGTCTCGTAATCCACGATCTAACCTAAATATGTTTAATTCTCTTGTTTATCTTCAATAAAATATATATTGTGACAGCTGCACTAACTGCGTCTGCAAAAGCTTACAAGTTTACTCCATTCATTTCAGAGAACTATGACGAAAATTTATATAGTGTAATGGGACTGAAAAAATATCATAAATATCTTTGATAAAATAAATATGATAAAATGTTTTATAAAACATCTTGGACAAAGATCTTTTACAGTGTAATGCCGGCCTTACGCTACGAACGTACCGTTACGTTTTTAGCCAAAGAAAATCTTAACATGTTAAGGAACGTAATATTACGCATTTTTCGCGAGAGTTTGTGGAACGTAATATTACGTTCATAGCCCTCTAAGTGTTAACGGACACCCCCTTACGAAGTGTGTTCGATAACATCCCACCATTTCGCAGCGGAAATTACAATTATCCGAATTGTGATACCCTACTCGTATACGAAGCAAAACACATTTCTCTTATTATTCTTGAAAGCAATAAAGGAAAGCTATCTCAAATCAGAACCTGGAGAGTGAGAGACTATCTTTTGATCTGATGCCCGGTCTTGTTATATAAATTTCTATAATTTCCTGAAATCTTTCCACGTGATGCCGGTATGGCTGCTTGGAAACGCCATGGCGTAATCTCTTACCGTTCCTTGCCCCAATTCTCTCCGGCTCGAATAACTCAACATACGATCCATAAAGTTCTAATAAGAAAAAAAGTTAATTGAAGCCACTAGTCACAAATCCGGGATGATTGTGATCAACATTGTGCTACAGTGAACATTTAACGTATCTTAGGAAGCGTCCATAAACCACGTAGCTCCATTTTGGCCTCCTGTGAACCCCCCCCCCCCCCCCACGTAGCACGTAGCTTATTTCCCTTTTGATTCCAGAAGACATTTTGTACTGTTTTCTCTTGTCAGACTATCGTAAAGTACATACGGGGATAATTAACTTAGGGAAATACCCATGCTGTTGTGTGTTCTGTTCCTCATTTTAACTGTGAAAATTTTATGAAAGGAAAGCTACGTAGCCTGGCTCGGAATCCCCCCCTCCCCACATAGCCCAGCGTAGCCTTCCAGCCAACCCCTCCCCACTGGACTAAGCCACGTAGTTTGTGCACGCTCTTACTTCAAAAGTATGAATTGTAAATTGTTTGTTCCACATAGAAAATTTCTTGCTTCTATTCTAGGTTTAATCGGCGGTGTATTCACTGCTGAATATTGCTCTTCAGTCTGGTTGAATATGAAACAGGTCAAGAAGAATCATATCGCCCTTAACCAAACCATCTAAATCATCAGCGATTACTTGTCTCGACTCATGTAGAACTCCAAGGAAACAGAATTCGACCGTCGCTATCCATGATGACATATTTGAAGGACCCGAAACCGAAGTCTCCAACTGTTAAATCAGCAGAAGAGCTAATTTGCAGTAAGTAGAGTGCTCTTCGTACGACTTCGCGAGGGTGGCAGCAATTATCATGCACTCCCCCGGAAAAATCTGCACTGGCTCATTCATAAAAAGTCTAGGGTACAATCTTTCCCAAGTTCAGAATGTGATGATATGAGGTATTCATTACAATATGTTGTTAATCCGTGCAGAATTAATGGATCTGTTGATTATTTGTGAAATCATCCTAGTTAGCAATACAGTAGTTTATAATAACGAAGTTTCTCGAGAATTTTCTCCTGGTGAAGATGGTGACAGTGTATGTGGTCGCCGAAATATCGTGTGATAACACTCCTTAACTCGGCTAGTTACCCAAGAGCATTTCATAAACAGACTTTGTAATTCTTGACTTTCCACGACCTGCTGATTAGATCGGTTACTACTATGATATCTCCGTACGTGTTTAATTATGTTTCTAAATAACGAGTAGAATACAATGAAACTAATAAATAATGGAGGATCAATCACACCTGAAGATAATGTAGTAATTAATAAACAAATTCTAGCTTTGTGACTTAATATATTCCTAAGTTAAAGCGACACATCAAATAGCAAATTTATAAGTAACTAAATGTAAGACCATGACCTTGTTGTGGACATGGTACGGGTCTAGAATAGTTCCAAATTAATCGCGATATATGTGACCTGGACCACGATTAATACCAATATTACTAAAAATTCTATATAGTAAAAGAAACTGCGAGGATATAACTTGCCGGAACGCTGTGTTTAACGTACAAATACAGCTATAGAGAAACCGCACAAAACATAAAAAGTAAAGAAATCGGAATAAAGAAAATGCAGCTACACTGAACACGCACAAAACATAAAAATCAAGTAAAACATGGTAAATAAAATAGTTTTCAGAGTGTGGAATATAGGTTTGATAAATAGATACAGAAGAATGCTGAAAATTAAGTGGACTGACTAAGTAAGAAATGAACAAGTTTTGGAAATGATTGGTGAGAAAAGAAGTTTGTGGAAGAAGCTTACGGAAAGAAGAGACAGGATGGTAGGTCATATTTTGAAACTTCCTGGATTGGTTAATTTGTTAGTGGAGGAAACAGTCGAAGGTAAGAACTGTAGAGGAAGACAGAGATTAGAATAGGCCTATATGAAGCAGATAATTGAGGACGTGGGCTGTAAGGGGTATGTAGAAATGAAGAGGTTGGCACAGGATAGGAAGGGATGGAGGATTGCATCAAACCAGTCGAAAGACTGACGACAGCAAAAAAAAAATCGATAAAAGAAATACTGTACACGTATTGACGTAATGAATCAGCTACAGTGAGCACTCACACAAGTTAAAACGCATATTAAACGTAATAAAAGAATAACCCACATTTTTACTTTTAATTACCTTAACATCAAGTCTGATGTCCAGTTTAAATACCCTAAATACATAAAGACGGTCGATCAGCATGATAGTAGTGACTGAAAAATGGCTCCAAGTTTTTTTAACTGCTTGGCCCTTTTCTTTAAACTAAATTAACGTATTTAATTTACAATGAAATGCTACGAAAAACAAATTTAATGAAAGTTAAGAGACTAAAATACGTTTTATAATTCGATCGGCTCTCGTCGGCTCACATCGGGCATCATCGGCTGATTCCAGCGGAGCTCCAGCCAGTTCCGCTGACGACGCCGGAGGCGGCGGACGGAGTGAGCCAACCAAATTATATAGCAGACATCGCGTGCGGTTCCCGCTAAGGCCATCTCGACTTCGTGACTCAAGTTAGGTATTGTAACTTACGGAACCCAACTATCTGAAACAGCACGAATCCACTGGAGAATTCAAGAAGAAAAAAAAAAAAATATTAGTAGACCTCTTGATACCGTTCAACTTAATTTTAGTTCAGTCTAACTGCCGGCACTCTTGAATTCTCTCGTCATTACTGTTCTTCTGCGGTGCAAGAATTTCTGTAGTTTTCTTTGATCGTACCAAATATTTCATACCCTGTTTTCATTATATTCCATTTTATTCCGTTCTTCTTTACTTATTTCTTTTTTTTGAATCTGTCCACTTTTTCCTTGGACCAACTTTTGTAGTATCTACAAATTTCTGCTTTGTGTAAGGTTTGCTCGCCTGTTTGATCTGTGATCCTTCTTTTTTTTCTGTGGAATTTCAGTACTTCTTCATAGTTGTCACTTTGGTGTTACACTCAGCAGCGAAGAGTAAATACAAGTCCCCTATTTTTTCCTAAATAAATTACTAACTCCAGAGAATAGAATTTTTTCACACTTCTCACAACGTTGACTTCTTCAGTGCATAAACTCTGCCTTTGCTGTCTTATTTCCCCACTGGAAAATCGCTGATGCTAGAGCAGTATGATTAGAGAGTTTCCTTCATCATAAGGGAGGGGGGGGGGGAGAAAAAAAAATGTAGTTCGTCTGATTGTGAAGCACGAGATACCACTTGATTTTTTTTTTTTTTTTTAAATAGTGAACGTCTAATGTGCGTAACGTTTTGATGGAAGATCACATTTGCAATATTTCCTTTTTTTTTTTTTTTTTTTTTTTTGGCTTCGGTCTTTACGGTTCGTTGACTCCGCGGTCATTATAGAGTCGGGAGAGAATGTTGCCCCAGGAACGGGAATGAATTTTGTCATTGCCTTTTGAAGGACTCTTCCCGGCATTCGCCAGGAATGATTTCTGGAAATCAGGAAAACAGAAATCTGGATTACCGAACGGGGATTTGAACCTGTGTCCTTCTGAATGCCAGACCCGAACGTTACCGCTCACCCAGCCAATATTGCCCGGCTGGTTTTTCTTGCCAATTCTGGAATGAACTTATCCGTTAAAACGTCTGCTTAGGATCAAACAGTAACTGCAGTTCTCTCTGGATCGCACTGAATGAACATTACGCCTCGATTTCCAAAAACACAGCACAACAATTTCTTAGCGCTAGCAGTTTGGTTATACAACTGAAGAAACTGAATAAACGGGCATCCACTGTGATTGTTTTGACCATCTGTACGGTCAACAGGTGCCAAGATCGCCTCTGTTATGACCGTTGCTCAACATTCGTAGCATCTTGTGCTGAGGCCCGTACAGCGATCAGCTTTCTTTGAACTGACACACCCACAGAGGTACACACCTTGACAATAATTTGGCCGCCGTTGAAAAATTCTATCACTCTTATTTTGCACAATCTGACATCAATGTCATCCTAAGAAACAGTAACGCAATACTGGCTTGTTTTCCTGGGATGACATTGGTGTCAGATTGTGCAAAATAAGGGTGATAGAATTTTTCAGCGGCCAAATTTATTGTCAAAGTGTGTACCTCTGTGGGTGTGTCAGTTCAAAGAAAGCTGATCGCTGTACGGGCCTCAGCACAAGATGCTACGAATGTTGAGCAACGATCATGACAGAGATGATCTTGGCACCTGTTGACCGTACACATGGTCTAAACTATCACAGTGGATGACATATGGATACCGTTTCTTCAGTCCTATAACCAAAACTGCTAGCGCTAAGAAAATTGTTGGCTGTGTTTTTGGAAATCGAGGCGTAATGATCATTCAGTGCGATCCAGAGAGAACTGCAGTTACTGTTTGATCCTAAGCAGACGATTTAAAGAAGAAGTTCATCCCCGAATTGGCAAGAAAAACAGCCGGGCAATATTGGCTGGGTGAGCGGTAACGTTCGGGTCATGCATTCAGAAGGACACAGGTTCAAATCCCCGTTCGGCAATCCAGATTTCTGTTTTCCTTGATTTCCAGAAATCATTCCTGGCGAATGCAGGGAAGAGTCCTTCAAAAGGCAATGACCAAATTCATTCCCGTTCCTGGGACAACATTCTCTCCCGACTCTAATGACCGCGGAGTCGACGAACCGTAAAGACCGAAGCAAAAAAAAAAAAAAATTAAAAAAAATTAAAAAAAAAAACAAATAAAGGAAATATTGCAAATGGGATCTTCCATGAAAACGTTACGCACATTAGACGTTCACTATTTAAAATTTAAAATTTAAAAAAAAATTTAAGTGGTATCTTGTGCTTCACAATCAGACGAACTACATTTTTTTTTCTCCCCCCCCCCCCCCTATGATGAAGGAAACTCTCTACTCATACTGCTCTAGCATCAGCGATTTTCCAGTGGGGAAATAAAACAGCAAAGGCAGAGTTTATGCACTGAAGAAGTCAACGTTGTGAGAAGTGTGAAAAAATTCTATTCTCTGGAGTTAGTAATTTATTTAGAAAAAAATAGGGGACTTGTATTTACTCTTCGCTGCTGAGTGTAACACCAAGTGACAACTATGAAGAAAGTGCTGAAATTTCACAGAAAAAAAAGAAGGATCACAGATCAAACAGGCGAGCAAACCTTGCACAAAGCAGAAATTTGTAGATACTACAAAAGTGGTCCAAGGAAAAAGTGGACAGATTCCAAGTAAAGAAGAACGGAATAAAATGGAAGATAATGAAAACAGGGTATGAAATATTTGGTACGATCAAAGAAAACTACAGAAATTCTTGCACCGCAGAAGAACAGTAATGACGAGAGAATTCAAGAGTGCCGGCAGTTAGACTGAACTAAAATTAAGTTGAACGGTATCAAGAGGTCTACTAATATTTTTCTTAATTTTCTTCTTGAATTCTCCAGTGGATTCGTGCTGTTTCAGATAGTTGGGTTCCGTAAGTTACAATACCTAACTTGAGTCACGAAGTCGAGATGGCCTTAGCGGGAACCGCACGCGATGTCTGCTATATAATTTGGTTGGCTCACTCCGTCCGCCGCCTCCGGCGTCGTCAGCGGAACTGGCTGGAGCTCCGCTGGACAGCCGATGATGCCCGATGTGAGCCGACGAGAGCCGATCGAATTATAAAACGTATTTTAGTCTCTTAACTTTCATTAAATTTGTTTTTCGTAGCATTTCATTGTAAATTAAATACGTTAATTTAGTTTAAAGAAAAGGGCCAAGCAGTTAAAAAAACTTGGAGCCATTTTTCAGTCACTACTATCATGCTGATCGACCGTCTTTATGTATTTAGGGTATTTAAACTGGACATCAGACTTGATGTTAAGGTAATTAAAAGTAAAAATGTGGGTTATTCTTTTATTACGTTTAATATGCGTTTTAACTTGTGTGAGTGCTCACTGTAGCTGATTCATTACGTCAATACGTGTACAGTATTTCTTTTATCTTTTTTTTTTGCTGTCGTCAGTCTTTCGACTGGTTTGATGCAATCCTCCATCCCTTCCTATCCTGTGCCAACCTCTTCATTTCTACATACCCCTTACAGCCCACGTCCTCAATTATCTGCTTCATATTCTAATCTCTGTCTTCCTCTACAGTTCTTACCTTCGACTGTTTCCTCCACTAACAAATTAACCAATCCAGGAAGTTTCAAAATATGACCTACCATCCTGTCTCTTCTTTCCGTAAGCTTCTTCCACAAACTTCTTTTCTCACCAATCATTTCCAAAACTTGTTCATTTCTTACTTAGTCAGTCCATTTAATTTTCAGCATTCTTCTGTATCTATTTATCAAACCTATATTCCACACTCTGAAAACTATTTTATTTACCATGTTTTACTTGATTTTTATGTTTTGTGCGTGTTCAGTGTAGCTGCATTTTCTTTATTCCGATTTCTTTACTTTTTATGTTTTGTGCGGTTTCTCTATAGCTGTATTTTTTCTTTTTGTGTATTTGTACGTAAAACACAGCGTTCCGGCAAGTTATATCCTCGCAGTTTCTTTTACTATATAGAATTTTTAGTAATATTGGTATTAATCGTGGTCCAGGTCACATATATCGCGATTAATTTGGAACTATTCTAGACCCGTACCATGTCCACAACAAGGTCATGGTCTTACATTTAGTTACTTATAAATTTGCTATTTGATGTGTCGCTTTAACTTAGGAATATATTAAGTCACAAAGCTAGAATTTGTTTATTAATTACTACATTATCTTCAGGTGTGATTGATCCTCCATTATTTATTAGTTTCATTGTATTCTACTCGTTATTTAGAAACATAATTAAACACGTACGGAGATATCATAGTAGTAACCGATCTAATCAGCAGGTCGTGGGAAAGTCAAGAATTACAAAGTACTGTTTATGAAATGCTCTTGGGTAACTAGCCGAGTTAAGGGAGTGTTATCACACGATATTTCGGCGACCACATACACTGTCACCATCTTCACCAGGAGAAATTCTCAACGCCAAGAGAAACTTCGTTATTATAAACTACTGTATTGCTAACTAGGATGATTTCACAAATAATCAACAGATCCATTAATTCTGCACGGATTAACAACATATTGTAATGAATACCTCATATCATCACATTCTGAACTTGGGAAAGATTGTACCCTAGACTTTTTATGAATGAGCCAGTGCAGATTTTTCCGGGGGAGTGCATGATAATTGCTGCCACCCTCGCGAAGTCGTACGAAGAGCACTCTACTTACTGCAAATTAGCTCTTCTGCTGATTTAACAGTTGGAGACTTCGGTTTCGGGGTCCTTCAAATATGTCATCATGGATAGCGACGGTCGAATTCTGTTTCCTTGGAGTTCTACATGAGTCGAGACAAGTAATCGCTGATGATTTAGATGGTTTGGTTAAGGGCGATATGATTCTTCTTGACCTGTTTCATATTCAACCAGACTGAAGAGCAATATTCAGCAGTGAATACACCGCCGATTAACCTAGAATAGAAGCAAGAAATTTTCTATGTGGAACAAACAATTTAACAATTCATACTTTTGAAGTAAGAGAGCGTGCACAAACTACGTGGCTTAGTCCAGTGGGGAGGGGTTGGCTGGAAGGCTACGCTGGGCTATGTGAGGGGAGGGGGGGGGGAGTTCCGAGCCAGGCTACGTAGCTTTCCTTTCATAACAATTTTCACAGTTAAAATGAGGAACAGAACACACAACAGCATGGGAATATTTATTTCCCTAAGTTAATTATCCCCGTATGTACTTTACGATAGTCTGACAAGAGAAAACAGTACAAAATGTCTTCTGGAATCAAAAGGGAAATAAGCTACGTGCTACGTGGGGGGGGGGGGGGGGGTCAACAGGAGGCCAAAATGGAGCTACGTGGTTTATGGACGCTTCCTAAGATACGTTAAATGTTCACTGTAGCACAATGTTAGATCACAATCATCCCGGATTTGTGACTAGTGGCTTCCAATTAACTTTTTTTCTTATTAGAACTTTATGGATCGTATGTTGAGGTTATTCGAGCCGGAGAGAATTGGGGCAAGGAACGGTAAGAGATTACGCCATGGCGTTTCCAAGCAGCCATACCGGCATTCACGTGGAAAGATTTCAGGAAATTATAGAAATTTATATAACAAGACCGGGCATCAGATCAAAAGATAGTCTCTCACTCTCCAGGTTCTGATTTGAGATAGCTTTCCTTTATTGCTTTCAAGAATAATAAGAGAAATGTGTTTTGCTTCGTATACGAGTAGGGTATCACAATTCGGAATAATTGTAATTTCCGCTGCGAAATGGTGGGATGTTATCGAACACACTTCGTAAGGGGGTGTCCGTTAACACTTAGAGTGCTATGAACGTAATATTACGTTCCACAAACTCTCGCGAAAAATGCGTAATATTACGTTCCTTAACATGTTAAGATTTTCTTTGGCTAAAAACGTAACGGTACGTTCGTAGCGTAAGGCCGGCATTACACTGTAAAAGATCTTTGTCCAAGATGTTTTATAAAACATTTTATCATATTTATTTTATCAAAGATATTTTATGATATTTTTCAGTCCCATTACACTATATAAAATTTTTCGTCATAGTTCTCTGAAATGAATGGAGTAAACTTGTAAGCTTTTGCAGACGCAGTTAGTGCAGCTGTCACAATATATATTTTATTGAAGATAAACAAGAGAATTAAACATATTTAGGTTAGATCGTGGATTACGAGACTTGATATGATAGGAATTCATCACAGTTTAGTGAAAGAGCTGCAATGTGAGGACATGCCAAATTATAAAAATTATGGTTGATGCTGAAGTATACGTCCAATAAATTCTTACCACAATATTTTCATAAAATTCTACATCAGAATTATTTCCCCATATATACTATTGGGTGTTTATTTTTACGGTGTATGTGCAAAGGGTTGTACACGATTGATGGTGACGGATCTACACCATTCTGCAATATAGCACACGCATTGGTCTGCACATTACTTCTGTTAATATTCCAGAAACCTGTCAAATACTAATTTCGTAACACATTAATTTTCTCTTTTTACTTCTACAGTACAGCCTTCTATCATAGCACTAATTAACTTTTCGTAAGTGTTAACCTTCTTATTCCTAATCTTATAGTCTATAATTTCTGAGTTTACAACATTTCCTTCTGTTCATCAAACCGACCGTGGTGGTGTAACGGATAGCGTTCTGGCCTCGCATTCGGGAGGACGGCGGTTCGAATCCCCGTCCGGGCATCCAGATTTGGGTTTTCCATGGTTTCCCCAAATCACTCCAGGTGAATGCCGGGATGCTTCCTTCAAAAGGCCATGGCCGAATTCCTTCCCATTCCTTGCCCCCATCCTTTCCCGTCTCTAAAGACCACGTTGTTAAAAAGGGACGTTAAACTGTTACAAAAAAAAAAATCCTTCTGTTCATACTCAGAAATAAAGATTTTCGCGAATTCGACAGTCATAGCCAACTTTGGTAACGTCCCTTACGCCATTTTCTTTGTTTACGTTTGCAGGGTGGTGAAATCTTTTATAAAATGTAATGCCAACGTCTTACATTTCATAAAAGAAATCTTTTATAAAATATGCCCCCATTACACTGTAAAATATTTTATAAAATATCTTTTATCAAAGATCTTTGACAAAGATCTTTTACAGTGTAATGCCGGCCTAACTCAGATGACTTCTCTATGTATTTTAGTTCATCAGGCCGCCACCAGAGTTCACCAACTCCTTAAAACATTCGATTATCTGGGAATAGATTAGAACAAGCACAAGGCAGGTGTAAATCTCTTCGACCAGCGTTTGTCCTACATATAGTGAAGTGGTGGAAGAAACTTGCTTTTCATTTGATAATTATGAGTTTATCAAATGCATGCATTTTGCACAACTCAGTCTCAAGAAAGAAGATCACAACAACACACCTCATTCAGGAGATATGTTCGGCCTTGGTGCTCTCTGCTGGTGACACCAATGATGTGACTAGTGACAGTGAAAAACTTTCAAGATTGACACAGAAGCACTTTCCAGATAGAGTGCTTATGCCAGCTGGAAAGAAGAAAACCCAAAGAAGGTGTATTGTGTGCAGTGAAAAAGCAAAGTATTCCACTGGCAACCCCGCAAGAAAGGACTCTTCATACCAGTGTGACGACCGTGATATAGGGAATTGTATCTAACCATACCGAGAGTGGTGGTGTAACGGTTAGCGTTCTGGCCTCGCATTCGGGAGGACGGCGGTTCGAATCCCCGTCCGGGCATCCAGATTTGGGTTTTCCATGGTTTCCCAAATCACTCCAGCAAATGCCGGCATGTTTCTTTCAAAAGGCCATGGCAGAATTCCTTCCCATTCCTTGCCCCCCCCCCTTCCTTTCCCGTCTCTAAAGACCTCGCTGTTAAGAGACGTTAAGCAGTTAAAAAAAATGTATGGAACCATGTTTTAGACTCTGCCAAACAGCTGTACACTATGAGAAATAAATGTTTCTACTTACCATCTTAAGCAAAACACTTTAGAATCCATTTGTTTCATATATCTAATAATAAATGGCATAATGCAAAAAGTTAATCTATTTTACAATTTTTTGGTTTAATTTTTCCTTGTGAAACATGCAACATCATAAATCAACCTAACCTGTGGAAAAGAAAGACAGCAACTTTCAAAACTGACATAAATATTGACTACTCTCATACAAATAAAATACAGTTTTATTTGTTTGCCTAGCTTCCAACGATTTTATTTTATGCTCAGATGAATGTACTGTAAAATAACGAAAATCAGCCAGCATACAAGGAGGGAATTGTGCCCATCGGGCCAGCAATGTAAGTGCTACTTACGTTAGATAATATAGGAGGGGGAGGGGGAGGTCGACGGAAATCTCTAGAGCTAAAAAAAAAAGGTCTTATCGACTTTAGGGGGGATATTAGGTCTAGAAACGACCATAGGGGACACCCGCTTAGTTAATGTAGCAGCTGTTCGACGTAGGTCATGTTTTTTTTTATATATATACTATGCGGAAGATGCCGAAGCTACATGAAGATATGCGTATTAATGGGAAGAGTCAAGCACTACTGTCAGTGATTTACAGGAATTCCTTGTATTTGATGTTTTTCAGTGGTGTGGACCCCGGACACATTCCTACCTGGCCCGGTATTGTCCGCCCTGGCCTTGGCACGAACCGCCTGCGGAATGTGCTCAAGGGAACAGCTGCAGTGCGGGGAACATTTGGGAGGTTCCTTTCTATATCATAATACTCAGTAATCAGCATTAAGAGATAAAGGCACCGTGAACGGGCGAGGTTTAAAATGTCGCGCTTTTATGTCTTCAATGTTACGCTTACCTGTAATTTTGTCTCTTTATTTAACAGTTCATTTAAATTTTGGCAGTTTAGATCAGAAGTCCTAAGTCACGCAACCATGTTCTTCATTCTGCTTCTATCCAGGCATATTACCTTTTTATTCTTCGTTCTATTAGCAGTCTTTAGTATGCTATCACACCATCTTTACCATTGTGTTCGGATACTTCTTTTCCTGATGATAATTAGTCTCGTATTGCTTTAACAAGTCTTTCTTAATCAATGGATTAATGTGCTCTTCCAGTCAGTTTTTTTCACTGTTCCCTCTGCACATATTCTTCTTATGACTGTTGTCTACACTCTTTTTGCTCAATAGCGTTTCGCAGTAGTTTTGCGGGGCAGTTTCATCTCACTCGTCACCAATAATCTTCTGCTTTTTTTACGTATTTGAGCGCGTCTACGAATTATATTTCATTAGTGGCAGTTTTATAAAATCTTGATTAATATTCATATTTCTTGGTTCATATTTCATCATTTATACACGCTTATTTCTTTCTTTGTTTCCTGTTTTTTTCTGTGCTTTAACATCCCCATATTTTTACGCCTAAGTATACAATTTTCATATCACGCTGCTTTATCTTTCCGTCAACAACTACGATCTTTTTTCTTTTTCGTTTTTTGTTTCAAGCTTTACAGTTTGTCGATGTCACACTCATTGTCATAATAGGGGGTATAGGTTTGGAAGAGGGAGGGAATAGATGACACGAAATAGATAAGAACCATTCCAGCATTCGTGTCGGGTGGTTTCAGGAAACTATGAAATACCGAAATCTAAATGTCCGGACTTGAATTTGAACCCACGTCCTCCCAAATGCCAGGCCCAAGCATTGCCGCTAAAACACAAGTCTCAGTTAACACCTAGTTTAAAGAATATTTATGTTTTAGATTAGGTAATACATTTTGTTTTAGAAGTAAATATATTTCCGTTGAACGATTAAGCCATGTTGTTGGTCCCAAGTACTGCTTAAGGAAACAGGGTTAACACACTTAATAAGGTAGCAACAACGAAGTTTTTATGGCTGAAATCTTACTTTGAAACTGTATTCATTTAAAGATAATAATATCGTGAATTTACTAATAATTCTGATATTTTCATATTTACTCGTTTCAGCCACTTCTTATCGACTAGACTGAGCTGTGACCAGGTCCGGCGTTAGGGAGGGGTAAGCGGTGCAAAAGTACTGTAACATAACAGTAGCATTCCGCCGACCCGCAAGTAGCGCCGAAGTGAGCGCATGATTACATTGTTTAAAGTCAGTCGTTATCGAGGTTTTGTAGCGGACGGCTCGCGTCGCGTAATGTGAGACGCTATACTAACTGTGCGGGTGTAGCAAGAAGTAAGAAGAAGAATGAACTTGTTTAACCATTGCGACGTATGTTTTAAATTGATTTGAACAGTGGGTTGAGTTACCAGAACAGTGAAGTGTGGCATCGAAAATAATATAGTGTGGACTGATTTGGATTAAAAAAAAAACTTTCCTTTTGTTTCTAAGAATCTTGCAATCGACGGATTACGAAGTTTCAATAGCCTTATCATCTAAATTCTGATAGTGGCCAACTGGTTCGATGTGTACTTTATTCAAATAAATGTGTGGAGAACCGATTTTCATTACTTAAGACTTGAAGATTTTTTCTTAATTAGTTATCCTCACACTTTTATCGGACTGGTTTGGACCCTGTCTGGCGACCGGCGGCGACTACGAACTCATTTATCCAACTTCGGGTGCTGTATGTTAGTAATTAAAACTTCAGCAAGCACGAAGTTCGGTCTACAGTAAGTATCAGGTCAACCACAAGAAAGGCAAGTAGTCTTACATGGCGACGGTGACAGGACTGTGTGGTAGAAATCAGTACTAGGAGGAGAGACAATTTTTCTCAAATCCTAGGAAAACACACAAAAGAAAGAAAAGGAAAACTAGTGATATCAAGACGACGACAATCAAAACAGTGAGTGTCGACAATACCCAAAGGTGCGGAAGAACTCCCACTCGACGAAGGCAGCGCGGCTGGTCAAGGAGCAGCGGGGAAGACATTCTACATTGTTCGGCGCGGAGCTGGGCAGCCGAGACGACGAAGGCGGGAGAAAGAAGAATCGTCGTGCAGAGTCTCCGAAAGCTAAGAACGCGCTGTGCGCTGCTTGTTTGGCTATTTTTGAAGGCTTAAATCCTTTCCTAATTTTTTCTGATAATTTTCCTTTTTTTCTGTGAAATATCGAGGAAGAAAAATCGGACCAGATTTTTCTCTCCTAACTCGACAATACATTTTACTCTCCTTTGTCATCAGGGATGACAGAAGCAGTTATTTAAATTCCACCTGTAGTTATGCCTATAGTACAACCTTTTGTTTCCTTTTTCTTTAAATGGCATGCTTAGCTAGATAGCTTGCAGCAGCTGGCGCTTCGTGTATAACGGCGTTGTTGTGGTCTGGTTGTCTGATTCGCGGGAAGCGAATTTACAATATTTTTTGATCCAGTTTTCTGTGTAAAATTTATAATCATGCCGGGTACGGAAGGAGACGATAGTCTAAGTCTCGCTGAGGTGGTGGAAATCTTGAGAGCGGAAATGCGTTCACTAAAGTCAGATATGAATATGAATATTGAAATCCAAAATTCCAAGTTAGAAAACCTAAAGTCAGATATTAGTACGAATTCTGAGATTCAAAATTCCAAGTTGGAAAATTTAAATACGAATTCCGAGATCCTAAATTTCCAAGTTTGGAATTTAAATTTGGATCTCAAATCAAGTACCGAAATCCTCCATGATAAATTTGAACATTTAAATTCAGACCTTAAGTCAAGCACTGAAATCCTCCATGATAAATTTGAAAAGTTAGATTCAGATCTTAAATTAAGTACTCAAACCTTTGATTCCAAGCTCGATAATCTAAAAGCTGAGCTAAAGTCTGATGCGGAAATGTTACATTCTAAGTCTCTGAATGAACACAAATCCCAAATAGCAGAATTACGTAAGGATATGGAAGAGTATCGTGCTTTGTGTAATATGCGAGCGGAGGACTTAGCAACCCAATTTTCCGATTTAAAACAAGAGTTAAAGTGTGAAACTGGTAGTTTGCGCCAGGAAACCGACGCCTTGCAAGAACAGTATGCGCAGTTACAAGAAAAAAGCGATAGTCACTGCCACCGTATAAAGACGATCGAAGGACAGTTCCAAACATTGCAAGAAGGTACCCGACAGGGCTATGCGGAAGTGAAGTTTGGGATGAAAGAGATAACTGCGGAGGTGGAACAGCTGGATGAGAAGTTGGAGAAATTAAAAGTGTCAACTGCCGTATTTGTGGATGAGAGAATGAAGGTACATGCGCCGCTAATTATAAAGCAAGAAGTATTAAAACAAGTGCCGGGTGTAGTGAGAGAAGAATTCTGTAAATACAAAGAAACCGGAAAGGGCACCGTAATTCCTGTTCAATGCTACGACGAAAAGATTGATTGGGAAGAATTTTCGGACCGGAATGGCATTCATCCTGTAAAGTTTATTAAAAATTTCGAAAATTTTCCACCTTTTATGGCTGCTAGTGAGGAGAAGAAAATTAATATGGTAATAAAACATTTAAGAGCAGGACCCCGACTGTGGGCAGAGCAATTAGAGGAGGAATTTTCATCTTTCGAGCAGTTCAAAGAAGATTTTTTGAATCTTTACTGGTCGGCAGAGCGGCAGATCGCCGTAAAATCAGAATTAATGTGCGGTGACCGTTATGACCCGAGAAGAGGATCGCAAACCGATTTTTTCATGCGGTGCTATGCATCTTGCCGATACTTAGACCAGCCTCATAGTGAAGAAGAGTATGTACGAATGATTGCGGCTAGGTTACCGGAACAGACACAGCTAATACTTACTAGCCACAAGATCCGCTCCATAAAGGATGCTGTAGATATGCTGGGAAGATTAGATGTACAAGAGCAAAGAATGTACAGAACAAGATACCAGGGGCAACATAACACTAATCATTTTCAAAATAACGGATTCAGACAGGAAAACCACCGAAGAGAAGGGAATAAAAATTTTCGGCAAGAACCGGAAAACTCAGGCCGGCAAGACGGAGTTCGAAAGGAAAACATAGAGGAAGGAAAATCTCATAGGCGGTTCCAGAATCATAACTACCGACCGCAAAATGAAGAACATAGGGTAGCAGTGGTTTCAGAAGACAATACTAGACATTACTAGTGCCTGCCACTGAGAAGGCTTCGCCAGCGGCGGAGGCAGAAAAGAGGCCGAATACAGAGAAAATAGTATTAGTAAAAGAAGAAAAAATAGGCTTGAGGCGGAAAAAGGATCAACCAGAAATATGTCTATATGATACAGTATTTAATAACGAAGTTGAAGAAGAACCGATAAGATACGAGAAAATTTTATTAACCAGTACAAGTGAAGAATTGAAGGCGGATGAGGTAGAAGATGAAAATAAATTTGATCAGGAAATAGAAGTCGGAGAATCTGAGATCAGAGGAGAAGGCGAAGATGACATTTTTGAAGTTGAAAACGAAAGAATTCAAGAACACATTTGGAGAGAACAAAGAAATTACGCGAGGGTGAGATGATGTTAATAGGAATTGATGGTTCGGAAAATATGGATACAGGCGAGGTAAGCCTGGACGGGATTAAAGTTGTGCGGAAGTCTTATGTATTTCATGACGGCGCAGCCGGCGAGCGCGACGGCAGCCAACACACGCGTAACAGTCCAGGCGTAAACAGTGTTGGTACCTGTGCCAAAAATAATTTGAAGCACGCGGCAGCCGCTGGCGCGGTATACGAACAATGCGAAACATTTCTGTCAACTAAAGCGAGCTATGGAAAGGAAAGATCAATACCCACAGACTACGGAACTTGTAAAGAAGATGTCGGGAAGCTGAAGCAGTCACAGATATATGAAGAAGAGAAAAGAATTGACAGGAAAGTCAATAAAATGGAAGAGTAAAAGTAAGTTGCGACGGGACGAAGATTTACCATATAGTGACAAGCAATTAACGGACATTACTAGTACTTGCTACTCAGATTTGAATAATGAAGCGAATCTAACGGCTCGCCAATCACAAGTCTTTTCAGTCTACAATAACGACCCGAGAGAAGATTTATTGGAAGAAGAAGGAATTTTAAGGAGAAAAGAAGCCCGTACACCTACTGTTTTGGTGAAATTTAAATCACGACAAGTAGAAGCCTTGATAGATTCTGGCGCGGACATATCCTGTGTCGGAAGCCTATTTCAAATCCTTGTGAATGAACCTGACGCATGTTTACACTCGGTACAAGGAATGACAGTTACGGTAGCAAATGGGGGTAAAATTAAAAGAATCACCCAGCAAATTCGAGTAGATGGTGAGATTGGAGGACACAAGGGATTGAAATAAAAGCATTTGTTATCCCTAAATTAACCGTTGATCTAATTCTGGGAGTCGATTGGCTTGCCGAGAAAATGGTTAAACTGGACTGGGAAGAGAATAGTCTGCAATTTATTACGGAAGGAAAAAGAGTGAATATAAGTTATGAAACCAAAATTCGTGAAGAAGGAAAGGAAGCGGTTCAAGTTAGAGTCATTTCAAGAGGAGAGGTGCAGGAGTTTGTATGCTATGATGAGCCTAGTGAGGAAGAAGTGCAGCTGTCACAATTATTGGTCGAAAAGGACAGCGAGGATTTAATGTACTCGCAACAACAGCTCGAAAATGAAGAAGAAGCTCAAGTGCGGGTGCAGGAAATTATTAACGAGTTTCAAGAGATATTTTCAGATAAACCTGGCTTAATTAAAGGATATCAGTGCCACTTCAAGGTCAAGGACGACACGCCATTTACTGTTAAACCTTATCCTATTCCCTTTGCGCTGAAAAGCAAGGCACAAGAGGAGATAGATCGTATGTTAGAATGGGGTGTGATCGAACGATCAAATAGTGCATTTGTAAACCCTTTGGTCGCAGTAACCAAAGCTGATAAATCAATAAGACTAGTTTTGGACGCAAGGGCGCTTAATAAAATTCTGGTTACTGAAAGAGACCATCCATTACCAGTCGACGATATCTTGCAAAAATTTCATGGTGTCAAATACATGAGTTCCTTGGATTTAACAGCATCCTATTGGCAAGTACCCATTGATGAAGCTTCGAGGAAATATACCGCTTTCCGGTTTGAAGGCAAATGTTTTCATTTTCGTGTGTTGCCTTTCGGATTGAATAACGCTGTAGCCAATTTTATAAGGGCACTTGATCAGGTGTTAGGAAGGCGATTGAGAGACAAAATCCACACCTATGTCGACGACATAATTATTGCGTCACGAACTTTAGAAGAGCATCTTGAGACACTACGAGAAGTGCTTACTGCTTTGAAAAAGGGAGGAATGACTTTAAAAATTAAGAAATGTGTATTTTTGAGGAAAAGATTGAATTTCTTGGGGCATGTTATACTGCCTGAAGGGATAACCGTTGAAGACAAGAAAGTAGAGGCGATCAATAAATTCCCTAGACCAACTACTAAGACTCAATTAAAAAGTTTTCTGGGATTGTGCGGTTATTACAGAAAGTTCATACCCGGACAGGCACTGAATAGTGTGCACCTCAGAGATCTTGGGAAGGCTAGGACCCCTTGGAATTGGACTGAAAGTTGTGAAGAGGATTTTAATAGAATTAAACGAGAGCTGTCACAAAAGATTGTGTTAGCACACCCGGACTGGAACTTAGACATGTGTGTGGCCACGGATGGGTCTCACTACGGACTCGGTGCACAGGTTTTTCAAGAAGTCAAGGTCGGAGGGAAAATTGAGCAGAGAACCATTGCATTTGCCAGTAGAATGTTGAATCAACATGAATTGTCCTATAATACCACAGAAAAAGAGACTCTTGCTATTATATGGTGTTTCCAGAAGTTTCGAGCACTATTTCTAGGAAGAAAAACCGTGATATACACAGATCATAAGGCATTATCTTTTTGATGAACTGCAGGTTGGTACACGGGAGGCTGACCCGGTGGGCCTTACTAATGCAGGAATTTGAGTTTGAAATTAGATACCGACCTGGTGCAGAAAATCTGGTAGCAGACTGCCTCTCACGTTTACCTGTCGGTTTAGTCGAAGGGAAGAATAATATTCAGCCAGCACAAGAAGCACACATTCATTATATTCATGGGGTGACAGGAGAAAATGAAGTTGTAAAATTACTGAAGAATATGAAGACCTTACAGGAGCAGGATGAAGTGATTAAAGAGGTAAAGGAAGAAATTTTAAAACCCAACTACCAGGGAAAATTATCAAAATATTATTGTGTTCATAGAGACGTAGTCTTTCAGCGAAATTCAGAAATAAGTAAGGACTGGAAATTGTGGATACCAGAAAAGTTGTAGATAGCTTGATTAACCATCATCATTTGAGTTACGGTCACTTTGGGCCTGGTAAATGTCACCGAATCATCAAGGAACACTGTTATTTTGTTAATATGGCGAGGAGGATAGCAAAGCTACTGTCCACATGTGACCTATGTCAGAGGACGAAGGTGGATAATGTGTTGAGGAGAGGAGAGATGAAGTGTATTTTACCTGAAAATGTATTGGAGTTAGTCGCAGTTGACGTGTATGGCCCACTGCCTAAGTCTAGAGGTGGAGTGACACAGATACTGGTCGTAATTGATGTTTTTTCAAAATTTGTCAGATTGTACCCGTTGAAGAGGGCTACAGCCAAGCTGATGGCAAATAAAATTTTAAACGATTTCGTACCGAAGGTTGGAAAACCTAGGAGGGTTGTCTCAGATAACGCCCCTCAATTTTGTAGCAGTAAATGGACCGAGAGGTTGGAGCAAGTCGGGATAGAGGTAGTGCGAACTTCCTTATATCACCCTCAAAGTAATGTTTCTGAACGAGTAATGAGAGAAATAGGGAGGTGGTTTCGGTGTTACTGCACAGACAACCATCAGAGATGGGCCCTTGAAGTTGAGCACTTGGAGCATATACTTAATGACATACCACATGATTCTACCTCGGTAGTGCCGCGGGAAGTCATGTTCGGCGAGAAGGCACTCCGTATTGTAACGGAATTCGTAGATTTTCCTACAACTCGTCAAGTGAACCGTGAAGAGTTGATTAAGACAGTTCAACAGCAGATGAAGAAGAAAGCTCAGAGGAGGAAGAAGCGGCATGATCAAAGAGGGAAGGCAATCGACTATAAGCCGGGTGATCTGGTACTGGCGCAGACTCATTATAAGTCCTCTAGCGTAAACAAAGAAATTAGGAAGTTTAAGTATTTATATGAAGGCCCGTATCGGATTGCTAGCTGCCCTAGGAAGAATTCCTATTTATTAGTGTACCCTGTTGGTCAAAATATCAGGGGTACTTTCAATGTTACTTCCCTTAAACCCTACAAAATGTTACCAGAAGACTTATCTGACTAAAAGGAGGGGACACCCTTTATCCTTATTTTTTTTCTTCTAATTTTTATTTGGCGTAGGCCGATTACCTCATCGCTGCGGCGAACAAATCTTTAATTTTTTTCCGGCTAAAGCCAATAAACTAAATCCACATTTCCACTCTCGTACCCTGCCTGAAAAAATGCCAAAGCAGCTGCAGCAACAACAGTAGGCTTTGTGTAGTGCAGTGTAGTGCGTGAAGTGCTTCGACAAAAGTCGTATAGAGGTTAATGACCTCTACCAGTGTCGCAACCGAGGACTCCACCCATAGAGCCTACGGTAAAGCGGAAATATTTTTTTTGTCATGGTGTATATATGTTCTTTCTTTTCAGTTTTATTTTTGTGAGAGTTGACAGTCTATTTGAGAACTGTGACCACGAAAACTATGACAATTTCATGTGGTTCCTTCGTGTATTTTTTTTTTGTATATGTTTTCTTGGTGTTGTTTGTGTGCCTGTTTTTTTAATTTAAATATGTTAAATGGCTTTGTGTATCTTATGTTAGTAGGTTGGCCACACTTGAGAGTCTGAAACTTGGTATTTGTAAATTTTCTTTTTTATTGTAATGATAATTCTTCAGGTTTTTTTCTTTTGAAAAAAAACTGAACAATTATCACAAATTGGTAGTTGGGGAATGTAACATAACAGTAGCATTCCGCCGACCCGCAAGTAGCGCCGAAGTGAGCGCATGATTACATTGTTTAAAGTCAGTCGTTATCGAGGTTTTGTAGCGGACGGCTCGCGTCGCGTAATGTGAGACGCTATACTAACTGTGCGGGTGTAGCAAGAAGTAAGAAGAAGAATGAACTTGTTTAACCATTGCGACGTATGTTTTAAATTGATTTGAACAGTGGGTTGAGTTACCAGAACAGTGAAGTGTGGCATCGAAAATAATATAGTGTGGACTGATTTGGATTAAAAAAAAAAACTTTCCTTTTGTTTCTAAGAATCTTGCAATCGACGGATTACGAAGTTTCAATAGCCTTATCATCTAAATTCTGATAGTGGCCAACTGGTTCGATGTGTACTTTATTCAAATAAATGTGTGGAGAACCGATTTTCATTACTTAAGACTTGAAGATTTTTCTTAATTAGTTATCCTCACACTTTTATCGGACTGGTTTGGACCCTGTCTGGCGACCGGCGGCGACTACGAACTCATTTATCCAACTTCGGGTGCTGTATGTTAGTAATTAAAACTTCAGCAAGCACGAAGTTCGGTCTACAGTAAGTATCAGGTCAACCACAAGAAAGGCAAGTAGTCTTACAGTACCCAGGGCCCAAGCCCCAAAAGGGGGCCCTCCGTCCAGCGTGTCTAGCTATTTGGAATTAAAAAAAAATCTGATAAAGGTGTTTTTTGTTTTTGATTAGAATTTTCTGACTTTATCCAAAAAAATCAAAGTGTAAAAAAAAAAAAAAAAAAAAAAAAAAAAAAAAAAAAAAAAAAAAATTTCAGGCGGGGGGCCCGAGAACTCTTACCTGGGGCCCGAGAATCCTAGCGCCGGCCCTGGCTGTGACGAATGTAGAATTACATACCATAAACACAAATCATTTACGTTGCTTTCGTTTGACGACTTTCTTATCAGCTCAACAAAAATACTTCTTTTGCTATTACCGTTAGTTACCTGCAAAAGTTTTATCTTCCAGGTGAAAGTTTTCTTTTGAGCTGTTTACGTTATAGTGATTCATGGTTTTTCTCTGTGATATGGATTGCTGACTTAATTTTGTTTTTAAATCTGGTGACTTAGCCATTATACTAAAATGAATAAAATGTATCATTTACGATGTGCAAGGGAAAGCTTCAATTTTATGTATTTGCTTTACTATTTTCTAAATTTGTACAGGGTGTCCAGAAAAGGACTCCCTGATTTCAAAATTAAATATCTCGAAAACAAAGATCGATAGAGGAATGCAGTAAACGGTATGTTTATTGTGACAGCTGTAAGAAGTGTATACAGCAGTGTGAAATAGTAGTTACAAAAGCTGCTAACAGATGGCGCTGTAATCGCCATACGTAATGCCTAAATAGTGATCCGAAGCTCAGGGCGATCAGTTCCACCATTGAAACGTGAAAGGAGGTTAGCGTACCGAAGGAAGAGTTTAAAACCATGTACACCATTGAACAACGCGTTTTTTGGTGCTAGAGTACCACAGGTTAGAAGAGAGTCCTATGGCAACACAGCATACAGCGCCATCTGTTAGCAGCTTTTGTAACTATTATTTCACACTGCTGTATACACTTCTTACAGCTGTCACAATAAACATACCGTTTACTGCATTCCTCTATCGATCTTTGTTTTCGAGATATTTAATTTTGAAATCAGGGAGTCCTTTTCTGGACACCCTGTATGTATGATTCAGAAATTGTATTCTGTGAATACTGGAAAGAAGGGAAACTGAAACATTTGAAATGCGTTGCTGAGTAAGGATTTTGAAAACCAAGTGTCCAGACAAAGTACGAAATGAAAATGTGATGGAAATTATTTGCAGGAAAAAACGTTCGTGGAAGAGTTACAGAAAGAACAGACAGGATGGTGCATCACGTTTTAAGACATGACTGGTTGGTTAATTTGTAGGTGGAGGTAACGGTCGAACGGTAGAACTGAAGAGGAAGAAAAAGATTAGAATATATGAAGCACATAATTGAGGATGTATGTTGTAATGGGTAGGTTGGGATGAAGAGATCGAGATAAGAAGAGCTGGAGGTTGCATCAAACCTGTGGAGTGACGGATGACAGAAAAAAGGCAGACACAGGGCTGCATTTAAGCATAGGCTACATAGGCTGTAGCCCAGGGGCCCGCACCACCCACAACCCTCGCCTGGGCAGGTAGAAGAGCTAAAAAAAAAAAAAAAAAAAAAAAAAAAAAAAAGGTCGCCCATAAATTTTTTAGGTCGAATTTCGAAATTTAAGAATCCAGCCACTGCCGACAGGGGGCCCGCACCACATGTATAGCCTAGGGGCCCACAGAGCCTAAATGCGGCCCTGGGCGGACAACATCCACGAATCAGATGATGAATGCTAAAAATAACTGAATCAGCTGTAGTCTCTGTATTTTTATAGAAATTTGTTTATACCCTTTAAACGGGGGGAAGGAATCTTATTTACAGCAAAGGGAAAGGGATAATGTGTGTTTAAAAGTTACAGCGCCGATCAGATTATAGTCGGTTAGAAAGACTTTATTGTTATATGACTTAACAGGCCAATAAAAAGGGAGCGGCGTTTCGTTGAGATCTGCGGAGATTATCTCTATCGTAAACGAGCATACTAAATGTCAAGGTGACATATCCGGGGGAAAGGCGACGGAAATGCCTTCAGGATGCACTAACAAATGCAGCCACTGTTGCAAAGATTCAACCAGTCGCTTTGCGGCAACGGCGTAAAGCAGCATTCAATATTTTCTTTCTGTCTGGCTATCTGCAGTGACTGATTTTAGTGAACAGCGACAAGTCAGCTATCATAATGACTACTCTCTAAGAAGCTTTGTTTATGATGTTAAAATTTCCATGTGGCATAAGTTTTCAGGGAGATAAAATCAGTATGCTACGATTGCTGACGACATTGTCTTATTAGCAGAGAGGGCTGAGGATATTGAGAAGTTATTGAATGGCATGAACAAAATACTCAAGGAACATTTTGGACTGAATATAAATCAAAGCAAAACAAAAGTGATGAAATGTAGCAGAAATGACACCAATACTAGCAGATTAAATATAAAAATAGGATCTGATGCAATAGGAGAAGTGAGTGAGTTCTGTTACTTGGGAAGCAAAATTACAACCGACGGCCGAAGCAGGAATGATGTTAGAAAGCAGAATATCACTAGCAAAAAGAGCCTTCATGAAAAAGAGAAACCTTTTAGTTTCAAATATTGATCTAGGAATTAGAAAGAACTTCTTAAAACTCTATGTGCGGAGCACAGCACTTTACGGTAGCGAAACATGGACTTTAGGAATACCGGACAGAAAGAAACTTGAAGCATTTGAAATGTGGTGCTACAGAAGAATGCTGAAAATTAGGTGGACAGACAAAGTAAGAAATGTACGAGTTTTGGAAATGATGTGTGAGAAAAGAAGTTTATGGAAGAAGCTTACAGGAAGAAGAGACAGGCTGGTAGGTCATATTTTGAGACATGCTGGATTGGTTAATTTGTTAGTGGAGGGAACAGTTGAAGGTAAGAACTGTAGAGGTAGACAGAGATTAGAATATATGAAGCAGATAATTGAGGACGTGGGTTGTAAGGGGTATGTAGAAATGAAGAGGTTAGCACAGGATAGGAAGGGATGGAGGATTGCATCAAACCAGTCTAAAGACTGACGACAGCAAAAAAATAAATAAATAATGTAACACATCTGTTGATATGAAACCAATCTGTTTTGAATTTTACTGTCATATAAGCTTAATAGAGTTGTGATCTAGAGTGAGTATTTAATATAATCATGTTAGCGTCGGCAGAGATCATACGGATATAAATGTTACGTCTTCTAATTGTGTCGTCAAACTAATAAGATTAGAAGCGAAACTATATTTCTAGATTGCTACAGAATGTTTTATTCATTCCGTATATTATCTCCAGTCGCAAATTCAAATGCCAAATCGGATTTTTTTTTTCTTTGTGAATCTTTTTGAGGTAAGTATCCATGGAATACCGATGCAAATTTTGAAAGAACTGCACCACGATAGAAACGTATTCATCGACTTGAACATTTACGATGCTCATTGTGCGTACAGCCAAAAAACAAATTAACCATCAAACGACTTCTTCCAGCTTTTTCTTATACTAAATAAAGCTTATCGCTTAAGTTCCAAAAGTAGATAAATACTGCACAGATTTATAGATAGAACGAAACAAAAGGTTAATTATGAATATAAGGTGGGGAAAGAATTGCTTGCTGAAGATTTGAAATGTAACTATCTTGGCATTACATTTGATAACAAGCTTAACTGGGCAGGGCACATTGGACAGGTGGTAGGAGAAGGTTTCAAAATCCTGCACTTGTTGGAGAGAGTGATGAGGACATGCACGAGAGAAGTAAAGGAATTGGGTTACAAATCTTTCGCCGGACCATTGCTCGAATATGGTAGTGTAGTATGGGACCCACATTTTGAGTATCAAATACAGGAGTTGGAGAAGGTGCAAAAAAGGGCTGCTAGATTTGTTTCTGGAAATTATCGCAGAATGCAATCAGTGAAAGATATGATAAAGGAGCTGGAATGGGATTCATTGCAAGACAGGAGGAGGATGAGGGGGGTCATGGGAGTGTACAGGGCGTATACTGGCGATGAGGCATGGAAAGATATTGGAGTAGGTATGAAAAGTAGTTCATGGAAGGGAAAAGATGACCATGACCACAAGCTGGCACTCGATTTCAGGCACAAGGGTGTGGGAAGATTTTCTTTTTTAGGTAAGGGTGTCAGGGATTGGAATGAGTTACCAAGGGAAATGATAAATAACTTACCGAAAACGTTAAAAGAATTTAAAATTAAAATTTGTAGAGGGCAAATGTAGGTGGATGCAGGATAGGGGGAAGTTGGTTGTGTAGGGAAATTGCCACCGGAGCGTGTGCTCCATTGCAATTAAATTAAATTAAATTTAGCTGATTTGATCGATTGATTACTGAATATTTTACATTTTCTTCCATTTTTTAAAAATATTATTTGAATACTACGAACATACACGAGTATATCATACAGCTCTGGCCTACAATGTGTCACTTAATAAAATTTAGTTTCTTATCTTTAACTATAGTTTCCAATTGTCAGATTGTCAAAGTTTTTACTCTTATGAAGCAATAGAAGTACAAATACTCGCATCTGAATAACGAATATTGTTGTTAGGTGAAATCGTTAAAAGATACTAGATCTTTAAATGTCCATACAAACAGCACAGTGGTACCAGTTCGAAAACAGCAGTAGAAACTAAGATCCACAAATTGCATGATAGTCGCATCGATATTTTCAAAATTATGGGGCTCAAAAAACTACACCACTAAGCGATATTAAGCACATTACTAAACAATGTCTTAACATATTGCAGTATTTTTAATCTCCGTTCTTTTACTTCATGTTGGTCATACATTTGACTATCACATGTTATTTGAGTTATCAAACGGAATTTATGAAAGGAACCAGCATTATTAAAAATTAGGAAACTTACGTGCAAACTCTGATATAGTTCCTTCTGTAGCCTAGTTTCTTACAAGAAAATTTATATATTGACAAACAATTCTGTTCACGCGTAACTTCTTACTCATGCGAAAAAAGTGAAATAATATCAGATTAATTTCGTTATTGTTGGAAATTCCTACATACGCTGCATAGCCACACGTTAAGCAGAATTGCATTAACCTCTACCAAGAACAAAAATTTGCTGTAAAATGTGGACCTTTCAATATCAGTTGTTTATCAGTAAAAATAATAATATGTGTTTTGAACGAAACGAAAACATCTTTCACTCCATTAGCATAAGTAATATGATGGCAACTCCTTATTTTCAATAATTTTGTGAATAAATCCGTCGAAAAACAACTGGTTTGGTGAATTTTGTTTTTATTTAATTCCCCAGACGCGTTTCGCCCTTATGGTGTAGGGCAATCTTCAGTGGCTGTAAAGTGTTTTTACATGTGTTGTTACAATAATTACATACAATATAACTCTTAATAAAATGTATATACATATGTACACACTGTACTCACAGATATAATGGTATTCCTTTTACATGTCGGTCTGGAACAGCACTTCACACGCTTTCACATAACTGTTTCATTACAGTTTTCTTTAAAACTATTGTTATACTAGTTGTTTTTTTCTGTTGCACTTGTTCTTATGTTAATCTTTTTCTGTTTATTTACACATGTGTGTTACACACGGTTTGTTTTGATTTTACCAGATGTTTACAGTAGTGCCAACTTAGTTTCTGTTGTTATTGTTTGTGTGTTGTACTTTCTATTAAATTATCTCTCTGTTTTTGTGCTGAGGTACTGTTTGTGATTATTGTGTTAGTGAATGTATTCGTTTTCTTGTTTTGAGACTGCTTTTTGTGTTGTTAGAGTGTTGTATAGTGTTTTGTTGGTTAAATTTGTGAATTCGTTTATTATTGTTTTTCCTATTGCTATCGATTTGTGTATATGGTAGCTTTCCTGAAATGTAAGTAGATGATTTTTGTGGTTGTTGATTTGTAATATTTTCATTTCTGTATTTATATTGGTAGGAGGGTGATTATTGTCTAATAAATGTTCAGCAAATGTGGAGTGATTTGTGCAGCTTATTGCTCTGATGTGTTCTTTATATCTTATGTTAAAATTTCTGGATGTCTGTCCTATGTATACAGCCTGACACTGTTGGCATGTTAACTGGTATATTCCTGCTTGTTGGTATAAGTCACTTTCAGTGTTGGAGTTTAGATGTTTGTGTAGTGTGTTATTTGTCCTGAAAGCAATTTGTATTCCTTGTTTCTTAAATATGTTGCTGATTCTGTGTGTGTGTTTATTATTGTATGTCATGGTGTACCAGTGTTTCTTGGTTTGGTTCAGTGTGCTTGTGTTTTGTATCCTAGGTGGTATTTGTTTGTTGTTGTTTTTTATTTTGTTGTTGAGCTGTTCAATAAGTTTTTGTGAGTACCCATTATTATTTGCTATTTGGATGATTGTGTTATATTCTCTGGTGTAGTCTTTCTCGGATAGGGGTATCATATTTAGCCTGTTTAGCATGTGTCTCAGTGCTGCTTGTTTGTGATTGTTTGGATGGTTAGAATTGTTGTGAATTATAGTGTCAGTGTGTGTGGGTTTTCTATATATGCTGAAGGAGTGTAATGGGCCTTTTTTGGTTATTGTTATGTCAAGGAAGTTGAGTGAGTTGTTTGTTTCTTTCTCTATGGTGAATTTTATATTACTGTGGATGTTATTAATTTCTTCATGGAATGTGGAAATATTATGTTGTGGTTCATCTATCAAGCAAATGACGTCATCCACGTATCTGTGCCAGTATAGTATGTTGTACTTCTTGTTTGTGAATATCTGGTGTTCAATATGATCCATGAAAATATCTGCCATGATGCCTGAAACCGGAGAGCCCATTGGTAAACCTTCATTTTGGATATAGTATTTGTTATTGAATTGGAAATAGTTTTGTGATGTTACAAGGTTTAGTATTTCTGTTATCTCTTTGATGTGTGTGTCTGGGACTGTGTTATGTGTGTATAGGTTGTTTTGTATAATATTAATTGTTTCATTGACTGGGATGATAGAGAACATATTTACAACATCAAATGATAAGAGTGTGGCTGTGTCAGGTATTGGTATTGTGTTTACTTTTTGTATCAACTGTGTTGTATTTTTGATGGTTCTGTCATTGTGGTATCTGTATTTTTCTCTGAGGAATTCATGTATGAATCTGCTTAGATGGTACGTTGGTGCCTTCCTGAAATTTATTATTGGTCTTATTGGTATGTCATTTTTATGTATTTTTGGTTGGCCTCTGAGCTTTGGAGCCTTAGGATTTTTTTGAGGAATGTTCTGTTTTTGCCAATCTGTTAAAATGTGATTAATGTTTTTGAGGCACTTTTTTAGGTTGTTGTGAAATCTGTTTGTGGGATTTGTTTTTAATTCAGTTATTTGGTTGTTTGCTATAAACTGTTCTGTTTTTTCATTGTATTCTGTTTTTTGCATTAGTACTATTGTGTTTCCTTTATCTGCCTTAGTAGTTATTATATCATTTGTTTGCAATTTGACTTTTAATGTTTTCAGTGTGTTGTTTGTGTCTTTGTTGTGAGTGTACTTCAGTTTTGTATTAATATGTCTTATTTCATTTGCGATTAGTTCTCTTGTTAGGCCTGCATTTAATGATGTGTTCTGTGCTTTTTCTTCTTGTGTGATATATATTCTGATTCAGTGATGATGTGTTCAATAAATTTGTCCTTGCTTGTTGTGTTTGTGTTGTGTTTTAACCCTTTCTGCAGTAACTGAGTTTCTTGTTCACTTAGTTGTATATTAGTCAAGTTGATGAGTTTGGGGTGAAAATTGTGGTTGGGTATAAGTTGTTCATTTGATAAATCTATGTGCTGTTTCCTTTGGTTATTTTTCAATACTTTGATTTTATTATTGTGCTTTGCTTTAATGTTGTCTATAATAGCTGCTGTGTGGTCTTCAATTCTTTCTATAATATCACTCAGTATTGTTGGGTTGTTTAATTGTGTGGCAAGCTGTAGGTGTGTCATGTAGAGTGTTTTGTTTTGATTTGCTTTCTTGCTATAAAGTGCTCTTATTTCCTTACTAATCCATTGGTTTTCTGCTATTGTTTTAGCCTGTTGTGCTGGTTTAGTGCTGTTCCTGACCGTCACGTTTACATAATTCGGTTTGAGATTTTGTTGAATGCATAACTTATTAAATTTGATGCTCTGGATGGTTTTGTGAAGATTGAGATGTTGAGTCTTGTATCGCTGATATGTGGCCGTTGGGAATAGCCTGACGAGGCTGTGAAATATTAATATGGTAATAGGCCATCTTCCCGCAGTTGCTGAACAATAATTTTGTGAATAAATCCGTCGAAAACAACTGGTTTGGTGAATTTGTTTTTATTTAATTCCCCAGACGCGTTTCGCCCTTATGGTGTAGGGCATCTTCAGTGGCTGTAAAGTGTTTTTACATGTGTTGTTACAATAATTACATACAATATAACTCTTAATAAAATGTATATACATATGTACACACTGTACTCACAGATATAATGGTATTCCTTTTACATGTCGGTCTGGAACAGCACTTCACACGCTTTCACATAAACTGTTCATTACAGTTTTCTTTAAAACTATTGTTATACTAGTTGTTTTTTTCTGTGCACTTGTTCTTATGTTAATCTTTTTCTGTTTATTTACACCTGTGTGTTACACACGGTTTGTTTTGATTTTACCAGATGTTTACAGTAGTGCCAACTTAGTTTCTGTTGTTATGTTTGTGTGTTGTACTTTCTATTAAATTATCTCTCTGTTTTTGTGCTGAGGTACTGTTTGTGATTATTGTGTTAGTGAATGTATTCGTTTTCTTGTTTGAGACTGCTTTTTGTGTTGTTAGAGTGTTTGTATAGTGTTTTGTTGGTTAAATTTGTGAATTCGTTTATTATTGTTTTTCCTATTGCTATCGATTTGTGTATATGGTAGCTTTCCTGAAATGTAAGTAGATGATTTTTGTGGTTGTTGATTTGTAATATTTTCATTTCTGTATTTATATTGGTAGGAGGGTGATTATTGTCTAATAAATGTTCAGCAAATGTGGAGTGATTTGTGCAGCTTATTGCTCTGATGTGTTCTTTATATCTTATGTTAAAATTTCTGGATGTCTGTCCTATGTATACAGCCTGACACTGTTGGCATGTTAACTGGTATATTCCTGCTTGTTGGTATAGGTCACTTTCAGTGTTGGAGTTTAGATGTTTGTGTAGTGTGTTATTTGTCCTGAAAGCAATTTGTATTCCTTGTTTCTTAAATATGTTGCTGATTCTGTGTGTGTGTTTATTATTGTATGTCATGGTGTACCAGTGTTTCTTGGTTTGGTTCAGTGTGCTTGTGTTTTGTATCCTAGGTGGTATTTGTTTGTTGTTGTTTTTTATTTTGTTGTTGAGCTGTTCAATAAGTTTTTGTGAGTACCCATTATTATTTGCTATTTGGATGATTGTGTTATATTCTCTGGTGTAGTCTTTCTTGGATAGGGGTATCATATTTAGCCTGTTCAGCATGTGTCTCAGTGCTGCTTGTTTGTGATTGTTTGGATGGTTAGAATTGTTGTGAATTATAGTGTCAGTGTGTGTGGGTTTTCTATATATGCTGAAGGAGTGTAATGGGCCTTTTTTGGTTATTGTTATGTCAAGGAAGTTGAGTGAGTTGTTTGTTTCTTTCTCTATGGTGAATTTTATATTACTGTGGATGTTATTAATTTCTTCATGGAATGTGGAAATATTATGTTGTGGTTCATCTATCAAGCAAATGACGTCATCCACGTATCTGTGCCAGTATAGTATGTTGTACTTCTTGTTTGTGAATATCTGGTGTTCAATATGATCCATGAAAATATCTGCCATGATGCCTGAAACCGGAGAGCCCATTGGTAAACCTTCATTTTGGATATAGTATTTGTTATTGAATTGGAAATAGTTTTGTGATGTTACAAGGTTTAGTATTTCTGTTATCTCTTTGATGTGTGTGTCTGGGACTGTGTTATGTGTGTATAGGTTGTTTTGTATAATATTAATTGTTTCATTGACTGGGATGATAGAGAACATATTTACAACATCAAATGATAAGAGTGTGGCTGTGTCAGGTATTGGTATTGTGTTTACTTTTTGTATCAACTGTGTTGTATTTTTGATGGTTCTGTCATTGTGGTATCTGTATTTTTCTCTGAGGAATTCATGTATGAATCTGCTTAGATGGTACGTTGGTGCCTTCCTGAAATTTATTATTGGTCTTATTGGTATGTCATTATTTTCAAGTTGCGTAGTGAGAAAAAAAAAAGCTCGAAGATATTTTATTCTGTGTGTCTGTTTAATAAGTGCGAAAGCGGAAACTATGCCATTAGGTGCCTGTAATTTTTAATATGCACACACACACATACAATTTTTTTTTCTAAAGCTATCTTTGTAGGGATACGTTTCTCTACCTGCATTGAAGTCTCTGGATAGTGTATAAGTGAAGCAAGTCGAATTTAAACACATCCACTCATCCTTAACTATTACAACGTCTACATAACATTAATAGCTTCCCAATTTTAGACTCTTGACGGGATGAATACATTCCTAAAATTAGCAGACTACCTCTTTGTCAGAACAATTACATACATTTTATGGAGATGTCAGATACATTTTGGTTGTAGCCAAAAGAAAATAGCTGTTTGCAAGACGATCGCCAATATATTGACAAAAACCCTGCTGTTAGGACGTTTGTATTTCCGCAAAATATAAAAAGTTGTTATTTGTATGGGATCCTTTACGCCTGATTATTCCCTGTAAGGCACTATTTCCTTTGAATTAAGCTGTCACGAGACCATTTACTATCCTACATCAATATCAACATTCCTGTGCTAGAAAACGGTGAAATTCCTGTGCTGAGCACACAATGGCGTCGCGACAAACTTTCTGAAGAGTACATAGATCCTCAGCCAGCATCTGTTGACACACAGTTGGTCAATGCAATTCGTGTTTCTTGGTTGATATTTACAACTATACTTCATCTTAAATTTTAAGTTAAAAAAATAAATACAAAAATTAGCAAAGCAAATACGCCGATTACTGTCTCAGCCCGAAGTTTTACATTTCGATGTTTATTACGAGAATGCCGTAGCACTGCTCTTTGTGTCTGGCCGGCGTTGGTGCAGGTTGCCACCTGACATGTCGGCACCGTGAAAAGCCGTTCCCGGGGTCAACGCCTCGGTTATTTGGGTTAGCGCGCTGCCTAGACTGACCTGTAGCTCCCGCCCAGGAGGACACGCGCAGTCGAGCAGGCGTCCGTTAGAGACGCCGGCGCACGGCGCCGCGACGCCATCACACGCGTCCTCTGACGCGAGCACAATGGTCCAGCGCACACATATATATTTATACGTATCTGCACACCGGCGCGCGCACACGCAAGCACATAGTCTCACTGCACTCGCCTTTCCGTCGGCTGCCAGCCGTCTACTGACCTCCGCGGTCACCCCCACCACCACTCTGCCCCCACCACTGTAACCGCTCCCATGGCAACCACGTTCCTTCACCCTGATGCGCGCGCATGCGCAGCAATCACGACTGTCCGAACGTCACAGGCCAAGGAGACGTCGCGCATTACTTTCTCCATGTAGTGTACGCATACATACTATAGCGAAATTATCGAGCCAAATTTCCATTCCATCAGATTTTCAAGTTCCCGTGTCCACGGAAGCATTTTTGAACAAGTTTGACAGGGTTACATTCCGTGTGTACAGACCCGACATAAAATGGTGCTAAATAAGATAAAAACTATTGGAGCAGATAAAAAGTTAATTTGCTGGGTGGAAGAATACCTAAAAGGTAGAAAGCAAAAAGTTAGGGTAGGAAATGCAATATCAAAAGACGTAGAAGTAAACTTGGGAGTCCCACAGGGTAGTGCAGGGATGGCGAACCAATGGCACGCGTGCCAATGATGGCACGCGACTAAATAATTTGGGCACGGCATTAATGAAGTAGGTCCCTATTCGATATAAGTAATTTATTTTTTCGTCTACGTAATTTAAGATCATGGTAACAAAGTTCATCGTGAACGAAGCTATCAGTGCCTGAACAACTACAGTTTGTGTAAAAGTTGATTTCAAGCGAATTTTTTACCGAACGGACTGAGTGAGCAAACGCAAGCGACGTGAGGACAACTATTCTCCGACTTCTTTTACCGATTACGCATACACACCTATTTTTCCCCTTTCCTGTACCCAACTACTTTTTCCGTCTACATATTTCAACTTCAAATTATTTCAACGTTTTCGGACAGTTATTCATCAATTCTCTTGGTAACTTATTCCAATCCCTGGTCCATTACTTACGAAAGAAAATCTTCCCATACCCTTGTGCCTGAAATCGAGTGCCAGTTTGTGGTCATGATCATATTTTCTCTTCCATGCATTACTTTTAATTCTTACACCAATATCTTTCCACGCCTCATCACCAATATACGCCTTATACATTCCCATGATTCTTTTCACCCTCCTCCTGTCTTCCAAATAATTCCATTCGAGCTCTTTTATCATGTCGGTTACTGAGTGCGTTCTGCGGTAATATTCAGGGGTAAATCTAGCAGCCTTTCTTTGCACCCTCTCCAACTCCTGTATTTGAAGCCAAAATGTGGGTCCCATACTACACTACTATATTCAAGGAATGGTCTGACCAAAGTTTTGTAACCCAATTCCTTTAAATTTTTTCTTTAAAGACTCGCTTCGAAACCGTATGTCAGATGACTCCAATTCAGCTTGCATTCTGCTAAAAGTAACTAAGGGAGGGGTAAGCGGGGCAAAGGTACCCGGGTCCCAAGCCCCCAAAGGGGGCCCTCCATCCAGCGTGTCTAGCTAAATAGAAATTAAACAAAACAAAATTTCTGATAAAGGTATTATTTGATTTTTTGGTTTTGATTAAAATTTTCTGACTTTATCCAAAAAATCAAAGTGTAAAAAAAAAAATATAGAGGCGGGGGGCCCGAGAACACTTACCTGGGGCCTGAGAATCCTAGCGCCGGCCCTGTACGTAAAGCTCAGAACGAAAACTACGTAGGTAACAGTAGTATGTCTGGTCATCTGCAACTAAGGTACCAACAGAATGGTCGATGACGCCGTTTAACAGTCCATCAGTAATTTAGTTGCAATTATATTTTTCTGAATATTGAACAGTTTCGGAGCAAACTTGGCTGCCACTTGATTCGTATTCAAAATGTCAGTAATTTTTTCCAAGCCCGGAGCTAACGATATAACTTCTACGCCCAGTTGCAACAATTCTGATGATAAGTGACAGCATTTTTGCTAGTACATTTTCCACCTTTTCCATTGATACTTGATATGCTAGGAACTCTACCTGCTCACCTCCTTTGATTTCATGCCTCTCTTCTTAATTTACTGCTAAAACATATATAAACAGTTGTTTTCTCCAGAATCACCAAAACACTCAACCCACTTTGCTGCGTTTCTCCAAAAAATTCCAAGCAAGTGGGTTGTTAATCATAGGGATCTCCACAAAATGTCTTAAGTATTAAATATCTAAACCTAATATTTGGAGCAACATATATATACAGGTATACCCAAAAAGCTCCAATTCCTCGTCCTTCATAGTTTCGCCTTTATTAATTGCCGTCTACACTTTTAATATATCTTGTAATACTCCCCTTCTCCCTTGTGCCTGATTATAAGTCGTTTACTCGTTTTCACATTCCTTGAAATTCTTCCATGTGCCTCTGCAATCTGATTCGAGTCATTCTTCCGAGCGTGGTGGGTGAGTGGTAACGCTCTGGCCTCACATGCGGGTTCGAATCCCCGTCCGGGAATCAAGATCTGGATTTTCTATGGTTTCCCCAAATCACATCAGGCGAATGCTGGGATGCTTCCTTCAAAAGGCCATGGCCGAATTCCTTCCCGTTTGTTGTGCCCAGTCCCTTCCCGCCTCCAATGACTTCGACTTTGACATGACGTAAAGCTATTACCAAAAAAAAGTTACTGAATTGAATTTAATTGCGAGGGTGGCAATTTCTTTACACACTCATTTTTCCGTTTCCTGTAACCGTCTATTTTTGCCCTCTACAAATTTCAACCCGTTCCGATTCTCTCTCTTCATCCGCCCACTCACAGATCTTTACTTGTCCTTTTAACTCTTTTGATTACTGTTTAGGAATCTCATCTACTCCCAGTCCTCCATCGTGGTCCACTCACCTCAGCATAAACTGTTACAGGGACGTAATCTTTATATATAAAATCCCATGCGTGATTAAATCGCATCATCAGACACAAACCACAGGACCTATCGAGACCATAATCATACACTATGTCATTGAGATGGTGGGTAAGGTTTTTAATTACGTTTCATCCCGACAGGTGGCGCTTCAGTATAGCTTCTATATCTTCTACGACAGTGTTCCTCAACCTGTGGTCCTTAAACATAGTTCAGGTGGTCCGCAGGCAGAATATTATAAATCTGGATCCCGTACTTGTACTGTATACGGACGGCTATAATCGAGTATAAACTTAAGCCAAAATTTGTAAAAGTAACGAATATTTCAGTAACCAGGAAAAGACAGCATTATTCCTACCATTACCTATTAATTTATAGTAGACATGTAAAAGGACACAGTTCGTGTAAGGATTAAGTAAATGGCTGTTTCCTGATGGTCTTGTAATAAATATTAGGTTCCGTGGTACATGATAGGGTTGGTAACATAATGGTGAAGTAAACAAAAATGAAAAGCGTAAGGTTCAGTGTCTTTTGTTTCATTTTGTACATGAAGGTTGATGGTGTAGTGTAGCATCCAGCCTGCGGTAACATTATTATCCACTTGAATTCTAAGTATTAATAGTCTGGTCAGTAGGCCTATGTAATTAGATTTTAATAGTTTGCTTCCAATTTCGTAACTGTTTTTCTGTAGAAATTCAAAACATGTTTTTAGGTTTATTATATTACTAGTTGACCCGACAGACGTTATCTTGTCCAAAGTTCAATAAATTTTTTTGTGACCTTTTTGTGAATTTGTGAAAAGTTATTGAAAATGTGTGATCAAAGTAAAAATTGAAAAAAAACCCACATGTCTGAGTGATCATTGTATTTATTAACGATCGTGTGTATGAATATTCAATTTGAGGACGAGTACATTCAGAAGCACGGCAATGGAAAATTTTACTTGGGAGAATAATTGTATCGGCCGTTTATCCCTTTCTGTATTTCCCGGATTACGTAATAAATTCAACCATAATTATATTCACATAGTGTATATTATTTTCTAGTTCTGTTTCAATGATTACCTTCCCGTATTCCATGCAACCTGCTTATAGATCTTTTAGGGCAGTGGTTGTTGTTTCATCCTTTCATATATTTTTAATATTTCATGACATCAATTACATCTTTATCAACATTTATTACCAATGTGTTGCTTCCTGCTTGTTTCCACTCCGAAAAACTTATACCTTCCACAGTTCACATCGTCCCCCCCCCCCCTCCCCCCGTCCTTATTCATACCAAAGATCTTCAGCTTTATATCCCTAGTCAAAGTAGTGCCATGATATTTAGAGTTACAAATCTTACTGCAAGACATTTCCCAGGCTTTTTATTACTTTTTACTTATTTTATCTACATCTAAAAGCAGTCTTCACTGGCATGCTGGACTACAACCTAGAATTTACTTCACTTTAAGGATATCGAGTACCATTTCCTGGGATATATCATATATATGTACACTTAAGAAGACAAAGATTTTCACTGATATCGTAACATGTCCCTGCG
This sequence comes from Vandiemenella viatica, assembly GCA_031002005.1. Lineage (NCBI taxonomy): Eukaryota > Metazoa > Arthropoda > Insecta > Orthoptera > Morabidae > Vandiemenella > Vandiemenella viatica. The sequence continues at coordinate 40,794,450 of JARYHS010008074.1, read as the reverse complement.
AACGTCTAAATTTTATCGGGCTGATTGTTTTAAACATATTGTAGTGCTTACACATTACACATTAAATGATTCTAAGAAAGAAGTTTGCAACTGATCACTGATGACTGGAAAAGGTTACATTTGCTTGTTTAGCAAATACCCTACACTCTGAGTAATGACTGATTCGCAATAAACCACTGAAATGTCTGTTGACTTAATTATATCATTACAAAACCAGTAATTCTAAAGAGAAGGGTTGTAGGAGTACCGTTTGCTACAGCACATCATTTAAGCAGGGACGTACTTCGAACGAAAATAACGAATGAACCAAGTCAAATTACCACATTTTTAACCGTTGTACAGTGATGTGAAGCTACCAAGTTACAAGTGTCGTGTTGTCTGCAGAAGAATACCAAAGTGTTTTAGAAGGACGCGGGTTCAAATCCCTGCCGACCATAAAGATTTCAGTTTTCCATGGTTTTGATGAAATCACTTCAGGCGAATGCCGATGGTGCCTTTAAAAATCTATGGTCGAATTACTTCGCGTTCCTTGCCCCCATTCCTTTCAATTTCTAATGATCTCGAAGTCAACGAGAAGTAAAAAAAAAAAAAAAACCATAAGCTTTTAGAGGGAAAAAAACCAGTGTTGCCACCTTACGAAATCAAAAGTCGCTAGACCTGGTCTAAAAACTCACTAGATAACGGGATATTTAGAACTAAAAGATTCACTAGAAATCGCTAAATAAAATAAAGGAAAATGGTAAAGTAAGTCATATAAAAATATTTTAATTATTGATATTTTAATTAAATTCAACATAATATTGCCTTAAAATCAACATCAATTTCTTCAATCAGTATTTATTCTTCATCATCTTGGTCAATCATTGGAGTTACAGAACTTGGAGATGTGAATGGATGAGATGAATCGTCAGTCTTAGTTGCAAAAGAATATTTAATATCTTTACCAATTGCAGCAATCACATCAGCCGGAAGCTCGTAACAATTTTTAATTGATTCCTTATATGAAGAGAAGGCTATTCGTATTTGCCGCCATCCTATTTCTCAATTTATTTCTAACAATGTTCATTGAACTGAAAATCTTCTATAGTGCGGCATTCGATAGAGGAAGTGATAAAGCGAATATGGCTAAATCAGATAATTCCAAAAAGGTATTTATTCCAGCAACATTCTTGTATTTTCGAACTTCAGCCCAAAATTCAATGTTTATTGTTCCTAGTGTTCCATTGAACATAATTACTACCATGCCATTGCTGTAGGGGTTTGTCATTTTTTTCGTCATCAAATCAGAATTATGAGCAAGATCTACTATTTTGTTGTCTTTGTCCTGGCGGGGAAGTATTTTTCACTCTCAAGACACATTTTCTTCCAAATAATGTACTTTATTTTTCGAAACTCTGCAAAGTTGAATTTCACCAAATATTTTTTTAGCGATAAAATTTTTTATAATATCACTGTCGAACTTAAAAATTCACTAAATCTAGCGACAAAATCGCTAAGGTGGCAACATTGGAAAAAACTTCCAGTGATAGACCAAAAGAAGTTATGTATCATATCGCGTCATTTTGGTGGCAGCTACGTGAAAAAATATGTTAGTGCAGACTGTAAACATCTGACGGGATGGTTACATGTTGGCTGTTCTCATCCCTTTGTCTCCAGTCAAAGAACATGATTCATTTCCTCTCTCCAGAACTATTCATTCTTCTCCCTATATATCATTTATCTTCTTGATATCTTTTCATCACATTCCAAACTTACATCTTTTTCTTTCTCTTTTCCACTCGATTTTTCTACCCGTGATCTTGATTTGTAACCAGTTCCTGCGCAGTGCGCATGTCGACTGCCCTGTTTTTACACCGCTGGACGCTTAGAAACGTAATTACAGGTGCAAAGATTATCTGACCAGCTTGCAGCTAGAGATCAATCATGCCGGGCTCATGAAGAGCGTTTATGGAAAGTTAGCGTCATATTTTCGGCGAGATACATGATAAGTAGTGTTTTACGAAATAATTTTTCTGATTGTGTTCTTTCTTAAAACATTATTTGTTTTACGACAATCACTGTTAAATTATAACAGAAAACAAACACCAAACGCCACCTTTAACAATTTAAGAGTTTACTCCATAATGTTAGCATAAACAAAATTATCAAGCCGCATTAATATACGTACTCCAGAGATATTATTCCTGTGGTACTATAAGAAATTATTTTATTTGTATTTAACGTTCTGTCGACACACGAGCCATTAAATAGCATCTAACCAAAGATTAGATAGCAAGTGTTGCCGTCTACATGCGAACAGCATTAACTTCATGCAAAACTGCTTTTTTGTTAAACCAGCCGGCTTCGGTAGCGCGGGAATAGCGAGCTGGTTTCGCGTTGCAGGGGTCGCTGGTTCGAGTCCGGCCCAGGGCATGGGTGGTTTTAATTAAGTGCTGTCTCCGTCCTATGTTGTTCTTCTAATTGAAATTACCAAAAACACTAAAAGAGTCCAATACAACTGAGGAAAATGAATAAAAAACACAGATGATGCTGGCTGAATGGCTACAAAGCAGAATGCAATTTTTGGAAGAAAAAAAAAGTTCATGTCGGTACTCTACTGTGTAAAGTTTTACAAAATTTTGTGGCTTACTTGATATGGTATTTAGGAAAAGAATTCTATGTTTTATTCAGAAGTCCTTTAGCCTCAACGTGATAGAAATATTACAGGAGACAACAACGGAATTTCACCGGACTGACAGGGTAGCCGAGGGGTATATTTAGGTTCGTTGTGGACTTTAACTGTGGTGGGACTCTAGAGGAGAGTTTAACTAACCTCGTGGCGTTCTTGCAGCTGCAGAATTCTCTTCTACCTTGATGGTCTTGCACTCTTGCGTCTTGTGGGCTAATTGATAAGATGTATTTCGTCAGGAATAATTTGACACCAGCCGATTAGTAGTTTCGGCAACCAGGATAGGGGAAGGCTGGTACGTGTTAGATGACCAGCTGAGATTCTATCATATTATGAATGATAACAGGCATCTAACGGTTATGAGGTCCCATGTAAAGTCATTGAAAGCCGATAACATGACTGCGAGGATCCTCCCGACAGCGCCTATATGAGATGCTAATTGCATCTGATTGAGTAATGACTCGTAGACTAATGGATTATTGTATGATTGGATGGCAAGCTAAGTGGCTGATGGTATGCCACCCCCATGATCTTGCAGGGCCTACATGGTGAACAGACTTGAGCGAAGAGAGTCGGTTTTACTGTTAGAAACCCATACTGGCTGATGAAATCTGCCCGCGCAGAATGAGCTATCTACTCGTTGATGACTGCCCGCAGAGTGAGAGCTAATAATTTGTTGTTACCTCGAAGGTGAACTTTATTGACGTCAGAGAGTCAGTTCCAACTAGTAATATCGATCGAGTCAGCGTCTCAGCACATTCCTAACAAACAATACTGCGCTCAGCTCGGCGCGTGCGAAGACTGGCCTGCTCGCTACTGAAATGAATTCCAATAAAATATTCTAATCTCCTTTTAATAAACCTATATGTCCATTACGACGCTGACAATACTCAGTAAACGGCAGAGCCAACATATAAAATATTTAATCCAATTTTGTTTGGCTAATCCAAGCTATCGAGAAAAAAATAATGGCTCCATTAAAAGTGATGTGTTTATTTGACAGAAAAACTTTTTTTTTTCAATGTAAAAATAATGAATAGAAAGGTCTGAGTTACACTGAAAAATGGGTTATGTTTCTAGGAGTCTTAATCGTTGTATTACAAAATTACAGTCCTGTATTCTGAACCAATTAAACACTAATGTTTGTGAAAATTACACCACCAAGAAGGAAGCATGTGATTACAATGAAATGTATTCCACAGAGTATAGACATAGAACTACAAAAATGATTAGAATTACAGAACTGTACACGCAGTCTGACCGTGAGCATTCAGTACGGTGTGAAGCCGTCATTCACCGAGAGTGGTAGTGTAGCGGTTAGCGTTCTCGCCTCGCATTCGGGAGGACGGCGGTTCGAATCTCCGTCCGAGCATCCAGAGTTGGGTTTTCCATAGTTTCCCAAATCATTCCAGGCAAATGCCGGGATGCTTCCTTCAAAAGGCCATGGCCGAATTCCTTCCCATTCCTTGCCCCCATCCTTTCGGGTGTCTAAAGACGTTGCTGTTAAGAGATGTTAAGCAGTAAAAAAAAAAAAAAGAAGCCGTCACTTCTTTCAATCAGAGCCTCTACACGCTGCGGTATATAGTGATGATCCGATACTATTAAATACGAGTAAGTACTCGATAATTTGTTTCGATACCAAGTACTTTTCGTATTCGAATTAATTCATTCGATACTTACTCGGTATCGGAAGAAAAGTACTTGTATCGAATCGAAAGTATCGAAACGCACCCAGTGTTAAATTCTAAATGCATCATCCCTGCTGCGCCATTCAGTCGCGTCTGCGAAATTAATTTCCCACTGACGTCAAGTTGACAGCATTAAAAATCAAACAAAATCAGCCTTAGAATAGGCAATCTAATCTCAAAGAGTTTATTTTAATAAAGTCGTATTTGGCCCGCATTTCGCTATACCTGGCCAATGGTCGTTCCCACGCAGCTCACACAAAAACTAAAAGGTATGGTTCATAAGCAACTAACTAGTCCATGAGAATCGGAAGAAGAAGCAGCTTCAGCTAGTTTTTCACAGGAACATCACTTCTCTAAACATCACAAAGAAAACAAATCGCACGATAGTGACAAAGTCTCTTTCTACTTGTCAAACACTGTAATGTTTCTAAAAAACAATCCATTTACTGTTGTAGCAACGTCAGTATTGAGTGAATGTTTGTTTTCTAATGCGGGTGAAACAATGACAAAAAAAACAAGCTGTCCCCAAAATATTTTGAACAATTGCTTTTTTGGGAAACCTTCCGAAAGCGGACGTTTTAAAAGTGTTAAAACTATAATAAATAAATATTTAAATATTAGACAAAAACCTTCAATGTTTGAATATCTGGATGTTGTGGATCATTTTCCTCAATTGCTAATAATATTAATAAATAACACCAAAGCAATTGACTTTTTTGGATTTATTGGTCTCCCGTACGCGTTTCACTTCTTTAGCAGAAGCATCATCAGCGGGTTTTTTCTGTTAATTATGTACAAAATTGTTAACAGGTTATGTTTTGTTTGGTACAGTGGAATTAATTATTATCAAACTTATATTCTACTTACATTTTTGGTTTAATTCATTGCTTTTTGCTCCGTTCTCAGCATCAGTGCCTTTGCATTTTTGGTGTGAGGTGTCTTCATTATTCCGAATCACAATACTGCACTTTATAGCACTGCACTATGTGTTTTTCTTACAAATGGCCGTCTGTTTTGTTTACTAATTCTCGAGTTTGTGTTGCTATGCGGTGTTGTTTTGTTTTTTCAGTCTTCCATTTATTTGGCGGTTTTTTCAATTGTAAATGGTTTCAGTAGTTTATTGTGTTTTTCTTTTTATGTCCTTGTTTACTGTTGTTTTTCTGTGTCGATTTTTCTATTTCATTTTAGTTTCAGTGTTTTGTATAGTGTTGGGGGTGTGAGGTTTGTGTATTCATTTATTATTCGTTTTCCTTCTGTTAGTGCTGTTTGTATATGATAGTTTTCTTGGAATGTTAGTATTTGTGGTTTGTTGTTGTTTATGGTGAGTATTTGCATGTCAGAGTTAATATTTGTTGGGTGGTGGTTGTGTTCTTGTAAGTGTTCTGCAAATGTTGAATGGTTGTTATATTTTAGAGCTCTTATGTGTTCCTTGTATCTGGTTTCAAATTTTCTGCATGTTTGTCCAATGTACTGTGCTTCGCATTCATTGCATGTTAGCCTGTATATTCCTGAGTTGTGATATTTATTGGTTTGTGTGTTATTTTTAATGTTTTTGTGTAATGTGTTGTCTGTTCTGAATGCTATTTTTAGTCCCTGTTTTTTGAATATGTTTGCAATTTTGTGTGTGTCTTTGTTGATGTATGTCATCAAATGCCATTTCTTTCTATTTTGCATTGTATGTGGTGTATTATCTGGAGTTGATCTATTGTGATGTGATGATGGGGGTGTATTGTGTGCAGTTTTCTTTATCTGTCTTATAATTTTGTTGTTTAGTTGGTGTACCCTGTGTTCCTTGTGTCCATTTTTGTTGGCTATATAGATGATTGTGTTAAGTTCTAGTGTGTAGTTTTCTTTGTTAAGTGGGATTTTGTTCAGTCTGTGGAGCATGTGTCTTATTGCAGCTTCTTTATGGGTTTGTGGATGATTAGAGTCAGTTCCTATTATCATGTCTGTGGTGGTGAGTTTTCTGTAAATCTGAAATGAGTGTTGTTGTTTCAGATTTACAGAAAACTCACCACCACAGACATGATAATAGGAACTGACTCTAATCATCCTCAAACCCATACAGAAGCTGCAATAAGACACATGCTCCACAGACTGAACAAAATCCCACTTAATAAAGAAAACTACACACTAGAACTTAACACAATCATCTATATAGCCAACAAAAATGGACACAAGGAACACAGGGTATACCAACTAAACAACAAAATTATAAGACAGATAAAGAAAACTGCACACAATACACCCCCATCATCACATCACAATAGATCAACTCCAGATAATACACCACATACAATGCAAAATAGAAAGAAATGGCATTTGATGACATACATCAACAAAGACACACACAAAATTGCAAACATATTCAAAAAACAGGGACTAAAAATAGCATTCAGAACAGACAACACATTACACAAAAACATTAAAAATAACACACAAACCAATAAATATCACAACTCAGGAATATACAGGCTAACATGCAATGAATGCGAAGCACAGTACATTGGACAAACATGCAGAAAATTTGAAACCAGATACAAGGAACACATAAGAGCTCTAAAATATAACAACCATTCAACATTTGCAGAACACTTACAAGAACACAACCACCACCCAACAAATATTAACTCTGACATGCAAATACTCACCATAAACAACAACAAACCACAAATACTAACATTCCAAGAAAACTATCATATACAAACAGCACTAACAGAAGGAAAACGAATAATAAATGAATACACAAACCTCACACCCCCAACACTATACAAAACACTGAAAATAAAATAGAAACATCGACACAGAAAAACAACAGTAAATAAGGACATAAAAAGAAAAACACAATAAACTACTGAAACCATTTACAATCGAAAAAACCGCCAAATAAATGGAAGACTGAAAAAACAAAACAACACCGCATAGCAACACAAACTCGAGAATTAGTAAACAAAACAGAACGGCCATTTGCAAGAAAAACACATAGTGCAGTGCTATAAAGTGTAGTATTGTGATTCGGAATAATGAAGACACCTCACACCAAAAATGCAAAGGCACTGATGCTGAGAACGGAGCAAAAAGCAATGCATTAAACCACAAATGTAAGTAGAATATAAGTTTGATAATAATTAATTCCACTGTACCAAACAAAACATAACGTATTTACAATTTTGTACATAATTAACAGAAAAAAACCCGCTGATGATGCTTCTGCTAAAGAAATGAAACGCGTACGGGAGACCAATAAATCCAAAAAAGTCAATTGCTTTGGCGTTATTTATTTATTAATAACTTCAATGTTTGCTTACAATGTGAGCTTTATTATAATTTTAAATAAAAATGTTTATTGAGTGTTATTTAATTTTATTACAGTAGGCAAATAAAATAAATAATTTAACAACATGTCACGTATATTTTTATATTTCGACATTAATTAAAAAAGTATCGATATGAGTAAGTATCGATACTTTTGCAATACTCATATGAGTAAGTATCGTAAATCAATTTCAATACTACTCATTTAAGTAGGTATCGATACTTCGATGGTATCGGAACATCACTAGCGGTATATAATCAAAAGAGCCTGGATATGCTGCTGGGGAACACACTATCACGTGGATTGTAGGTGCGTCCACAAAGCATCGACAGTGATTGCAGGGGAACAGGACGAACGAGTCTGCCGACCGACCATATCCCAGACATATTTGACGAGCGACTTGTCAGGCTAATGTGCAGGCCAAGGAAGCAGTAGTACTCGTCGTTTTACACATTACTCTCACATGTGGCGGGGATTTTTCTGTTGAAATATGGTATGTGGAGTTGTCTGCAGGATGAGCAGTGCCTCGCACTCTAAAACTTCCCCTATGTAGCGGTTGCTATTCACACTGCCCACAATACGCAGGAGGCGAGATCGCACGTGTTACCAATTTCCCCCCAAGCCATTACACTAGGCGCTTGTCCGCTATGCCGCTCAACAATGCAATCTGCCCTATTGTGCTCACCACGGTTGCGTCTAGCAAATGCGCTGTCATCACAGTAGGATAAGGGGGCATCCATAAACTACGTGAGGGGGTTTTCCGGATTTCTGGACCTCCCCCCCCCCTCTGGTGAGACTTCGAGAGATCTGGTCCGACCCCTTCCCCCTCCTAGAAATATCCTTCGCAACTTTTTGAGACCTTTATTTTTGTTTGGTCTCACCCTTCTAAAGCCGCTTACACCCCCACTTTTCGATGAAATACCCCCCCTAAAATTGACTTTCCCGTTGTTTGTAGACTTTTTTTTAGCTCTACAGTCCAAAAAAAAAAAAAAATTCGAAAACTTCACGGAGATTTCCGTTGACCCCTCCCCTCCCGCTTGGTGAGATTTCGCCAGACCCCCCCCCCCCTCTCTCTATTTCACCTCACGTAATACAGGACACCCCCTAAGATGAAGTGGGACTATTCCAAAAACACTACATTTTGCCACTCAGCATGCCTGTGGCGGTGTTCATGTGCCTTTGAAATCTGAGGCGTTGGTGGTTTCTGGTCAATGGAAGCCGACGCAGTGGCATGCGTGCCACCAATCCAGCGCTTGGTAGACGGCGTCGAACCGTAGACACAGACATGTCCACACCACTGCACTGTTCCACCATCGAGTCAACACTGTATACGAAGCTGTTCTATCGGTTACGGCCATGCGAACAAGATGGTGGTCATCGAGCGCCGTGGTGACACTTTGTGTTCTAGTACCCACTCGTCGCTGTGTCCGACCTCTTTCTATCCACTGGTTTCACCAACGCATCGCTGTAATAGCGTAGTGCCCTGTACGATGCACAATTTTACGGTATGACAAACCAGTTATCCGGAAACCAATTACTGTTCCACGATGAAACTCACTCACAGGCTTATATTGCACCCTTTGACATCGACGAGGCATACAGGCACGTTTTAACTTCGTTTCATGGCACTGCACCGACTAATCGTAGCGTAACTCTGACCTGTCCGCTAACACAAGAGAGAGAGCTGTTGGGCCTACGTGCACTCCACATCTTATTATGGTTCCACTTTCCTAAACATCCTCTCATTTTGGAGAGGTTCAGATCATTCCTTCCCGGTGTTACTATTTTCACAAACGGTAGTGTATATATTTCAAGTTTGTTTTAGCATTGTCGAGTGTTTTGCAGTCGTTTTGGTTCCACTGTCCTAAAAATCCTCCGATTTTGGAGAGATTCAGACCATTCCTCCCGGGTGTTACCATTTTCACAAACGGTAGTCTATATATATCAACTTTGTTTTGGCATTGCCGAGTGTTTTGGAGTCATTTTTGTTTTAACTGTCCTAAAATCCTCCGATTTTGGAGAGATTCGTACCATTCCTTCCGGGTGTTACTATTTTCACAAACAGTAGTGTATACAGGGTGTTACAAAAAGGTACGGCCAAACTTTCAGGAAACATTCCTCACACACAAACAAAGAAAATATGTTATGTGGACATGTGTCCGGAAACGCTTACTTTCCATGTTAGAGCTCGTTTTATTACTTCTCTTCAAATCACATTAAACATGGAATGGAAACACACAGCAACAGAACGTACCAGCGTGAATTCAAACACTTTGTTACAGGAAATGTTCAAAATGTCCTCCGTTAGCGAGGATACATGCATCCACCCTTCGTCGCATGGAATCCCTGATGCTCTGATGCTGCCCTGGAGAATGGCGTATTGTATCACAGCCGTCCACAATACGAGCACGAAGAGTCTCTACATTTGGTACCGGGGTTGCGTAGACAAGGGCTTTCAAATACCCCCATAAATGGAAGTCAAGAGGGTGGCGGTGAATCGAGGAAGTACAGTACATACTAACGAAACTAAAATGAGCTCTAACACGGAAAGTAAGCGTTTCCGCACACATGTCCACATAACATATTTTCTTTGTTTGTGTGTGAGGAATGTTTCCTGAAAGTTTGGCCGTACCTTTTTGTAACACCCTGTATATTTCAAGTTTGTTTTGGCATGCCCGAGTGTTCTGGAACTACCGCAGTAACTACAAATGAATATCGAAATACATTATTCACGTTGACCAGAGACTCCTGAGGGTCACGGCTTTATTAGCAGCTGGTAATACTCATTTACAGTAAATCTAGCCGAGGGAAAGTGCGACAGCATCTCGACAGCACGACTCTCCGAGCAGACGGGTTACAGAACCCTTCCTTCCCATTGTCCGCAGCCGCAGCGAGCAGCACATAAATCCATTGTGTGGGCGCTCGGTAATCCATTAGCGGAGAGGTATTTACTAGCGATGCGCGCTCCCGTCTCCGATTGACCTGCGGAGATATATTCCGGCCATTCGGCGGAGCTACTTAGGCTTATCGCTTGCACTCGTCTGCAACTTGGCAGTCCAGTAAAGTATTCAAGTCGACTTGCAAGAAAAGAGGAGGGGCCACCACATTAACTACAAAGACATCGTGTATCCAGGATGCGGGACAGGACGCTTTTGTCCTAACCACCATAAATTCTTTCTATGCACCATACTATGTTTCATGTGAAAAATTTCAGTTTTCGGACGTCAACCAATTACTGTGTTTCCTGCAGAAGTTTTCACTATTTATCAGTGACAATCTTCACTGAAACTTGTATGTAGAACAAAGAAACGATCCAAACAAAACTTCAGAAAAGTTTTTACAGTTATATATTATTGACTTGGTTATATCTGAGTGGTAATGCCTCAGTTTCTGGTATTTTGTTCCACAGCACTTCTTTGCTACGATGTGACGAATATGGCCAATATAACGAATAAGTTCAGAAACTCCTGTGCATAAAACAACAACAACAACAACGACGACGACGACGACGACGACAACGACGACAACAACAACAACGACGACGACGACGACGACGACGACGACGATGACAACGACGACGACAACGACAACGACGACGACGACAATGATATCAACAACAACAACAACCACAGCAACAACAACGACGACGACAACAAAAACAACTTAGTCTACAATTCGAAGGTTTGTTGGATCCTCCAGAAGGAGGCATATTAAAACATTGTGACCGCGGTAGGACGGTCAGTTTCTTTCCTCGATGACCTACAGTTTAACTTGGAATTCAAACCACGAAATGTCCTGGCGTCACTCGTATCTCGTCAAATACAAGTCTCAAAAATTCCTTTCTCCGCCGGGATATGAACTCGGGACCGGACTACGAACTTTTAAAAGGAGGCCCCTTAGCCACAGAGCGACCCGTGCGCTCAAACGCAAGCATAACATACGCTAAAGCATGAAAAATGTTTAATTAAAATTAGAAAACTCCAAGACATAGTTTACTGTGGCAGTACGGGAGGGGGGGTCAAAATGGGATGCTTGCCCCAGTGGCAACTTCAGGGGGGCAGCAAAATCATTTTTGAATGGGCGGTAAATGGCCAAATTCGTGTGGCACGGCGACCTTTTTTAACTCTACAGCCCCAAACGCCAACCATTAGGGGGCGGCAAAATCGACGAACAGCTCCATTCTGTCCCGGGCGGCAAATTCGTGTTTGAAGAGGCGGCCATATCAAGTGTATGCCTCGGCTCGAAAAGGTAGTAGATCCGCCACTGTACTATGGGAATTTTAAGATTTACGGTATTAATCGTAATTTATTTATAGCATTTTGTATTAAGCAGTTAAACTGAAACTAGGAAAATTATTTAAATGCGATTATTCTAATAATGTTCACGACGATTGTATTACTACTGACTGAAGATTCCTAACAAGCAGAAACTAAAATAACGAAATTTTCCTTTAATGCACATAATCGATACCGCTATTTGAATACAAAAATATTCGGGGAGCAAACGGTAAAAGATATCAGCGTTTATTTTAGTTATAATTTCGTACCAAAGCGTCCTCAACTTAGAGAAAGATATTTTTCACAAAAAACAAAAAAATGTGAAATAATATGATAGTTAGATTAGAACACGTTACTGATTTCACCTAGTAATAAAGTTGGGCGTTTCGATAGTGAACAGTGATTTCTGTATCCAAGTACTTGAAATGAGAAATCACTCTTTTCTGAACGCTACATTTAATTTCAAAATTCACATATTTATTTTCTGGTGAAATGTCAAAGACTCGAAGTATAAAAAAGATATGGCAGTCACACTGAGAGGTATCGGGCCCGTATGGAAATATTTTAGGACCTTTAATTGAAATTTTTTCCAGCTGGTATTGAGTCTTATATGTCCCGTGTCCTGTATGAGCACTGTTCTTATTCAGAGCCTTCCTCTACGCTTTTTTTTTTTTACGGTCTGCTTAAGCCCCAGTACCGTTTTACCTTCTTTCAATATCGGACAGCGCTAACTCTTGCATCCCGTTCAAGCCAGTAGATGGGTAGAAGTCCTTAGTAGATAAAGGAACATAGCTTCACTTTTCCAACGCTTAACAGACGGCGTCTAACCGTAGACGCAGACATGTCCACACCCACTGCAGTGTTCCATCATCGAGCCAACGGTGTGGACGAAGCTGTTCTATCGGTTACGGCCATGCCGACAAGATGGCGATCATCGCGCGCTGTGGTCGCACTTTGCGGTTCAGTACCCACTCATCGCTGTGTTCGACCTCTTTCTACCCACTAGCTCCACCCAGCCATCGCTGTAGAAGCATAGTGCCCAGTGAACATTTTTTTTTGGAAGAAAGAGCCCACATGCTTCCACTCCATGCTCATCCTTTTGGACGTAAGGTCGAAGTGGTATCACCAAGCTTTATCACAACCCAGGAAATGAAATCCGTACCTTACACCACGTACCATAAGAGATTGGTCAATCAAATTCCAATTTCGGATTCTCGAACAGGTCTTTAGCCATTCACCCACTATACACGAACTTTTCCAAGAGTGATGCACGGTTTCCTTGCTTATCGACATTTTATCGCCAATTTCACGTGTGGTGATCCTGCGCAGTTGAAATCGTGGCAGGGTTGTCGGCAACGTGCCTTGGAATGTCCTTCATGTTTTCGCGTCCTGCCTCCGACAATACCGGTATATGACGCAACTTCGAGACACTGCTTTCCATAGATCTCCTACTTCTATCATACACACTTTCTGCGGGAAGAAACTGGATAATAAATCTTTGCGCTGAACAGGATCCGACCTCACAGAACAGAAATGATGAAACTGTTGCAAAGCCTTCCACTACACAAACGCAACTGAAAAAAACGCAATTTCATCCCTCGGCAAACACATTAACCCATTTCAATTAGATACAATGTCGCTATAGCAAAATACTGTTTTTTTTAATTATTATTAGGGCACATTTTCTATCTTAAATATACGACCACCCCTATTACTTTTCGTCAGAAGTTTTTTAAACTCGGTTGATGCTCCTCCAGTGCATCCTAGGCTGCGTTAATTTATGTATGCACACATTCCTTTAGCAGCATACAATATTCATTACCTGAATCAAATTAAGTAATATTTGTTTTTATCTACTATACTCCCAAACTACCTATTGCCGTACGTTTCAAAATGAGACCAACCTTCCCATAATCTGCTTTAGTAAGATTGTGCCACAAACCCTCTTCATCTACCATCACTGGGGGAGTCAATTAATTACGTGAGATGAAATAAAAACGGGGGGAGGGAGGGAGGGGGGGGTCTGCTGAAATCTCACGTGAGGTTTTGAAATTCTTGAGGGACAGTAGTTAGAAGGGGGGGGATTTTTCATCAAAATCTCAAGCCGTTTTAGGGGGGCTGTTCCGATCAGATCTCACCAAATCTCACCTGAGGGGAGAGGGGGTCCTGTACTCCGGAAAAACACCTCACGTAATTAATGGATGCCCCGATTTCCAGACTATATTCTCATCGCACTGGATGTGTCCGGTTATTTCTCATTTTTCCTCAGTAGCATTATGTCACACATGCTTCAATTTTTCTTCTTTACGGGTTTCCTGAAGTTGAAGCATTCCTTCCATGAAGGTTTATGTAGCGCACATTCAGTATCAGAAATTTCTTTGCGATTATTAGGTAAACATTGAGTACCATAAGGTTTCTAAATTTGGAAAAGAGTGCGCTACTGATATCGTTCTTCACCTTCTTCAATACGTTTCCACCATTCACAAATATCCATTATTATAATGCCAGTTCTCCTGCAGTTTATCAACAATTTATTATTTTTCAGCTTGTTTTTTTTTTCGAAATTCTTCTCGTTAGATTTTGTAAATACAGTTGAGTAGTGTTTCTGTTTTAATACTTAGTTACTACAAATATCCGTGTTTCCTATACGGTGATTTTGAAACGAAAAGTACCGAATAACTTCATCAATACCATTAGACGTGAGTTGCTAGGGACTTCTCTTTATATCAAGTTATATTAGTGGAAAATTAGAACATCATGAAGGATTTGTGTTTAAAATACCTGTTTATCATGCCCTGATAGGAGGCAGGTTAAACAGTGATCCTGGCCCGAAGGTAAACAGTAGTAGATTCGTAGAACAGAATTTAAAACAAAAATTGCATTGCACCCAAAATAGTCTTAAGTATTGGTCTGCATTGAATCGAAACGTGTACCAGATCATAGTAGCGAGTATTAAAGGACTGCGGTTCATCCTATCGTAAATCTAAAGGCTGATTTATATTTTATGATTAGCAAATTAACGGATTCCTTGTCACGAAATTAATACAAGGTGTTCCAGAAGAAGGAGGAGAAGATATGAAAAATGGTTCTTGTTCATAATCATCGGTTTCCAAGGAGTAATGGCTTATATTTCTCAAATTTTCTGAAGGTTGATTTTTTCGTAGGGGAACTTCCTTTAAATTACATACTGTAGTGAATGGAAAAATTCATCCAGTGAGGCCTAGTTCGTAATATTCAAACGTTCCTGTATGCCTGAATAGTAGTGACAAAAGAATACGGCCTCAGGATGGTACGTGAACCCAGTATTTTTATCGAATAATCTAGATGAAAAGCCGGAAGGTGTACTTGTAACTATACGATATCGTTAGTCAGACGTTACGAGTATTGTTGTAAAAAAAACGGTTTTTTTTCTGACTTGAAAAAAATAACTGTGAAAAAAAAACACGTTTTTTTTCTGGGACATGTTTTTTTTCATAACAACTAAATTTCATATGTTTAAGGCATTTATCGTTTAATATTACTGTTTTAGAGTTTATACTAAGTACTTCTCTTAATGTTTAAATCTACTATATTTTTCTGGTTCAGTAGGAAAAAAATTACAAAAATATTGGCAACATTGACTGAAGTATTCTTTTACGAACGGGAATTTCCCGAATAGGCTAGGTTGCACGAGAAGGAATCCCCGTTCTTTGGATTGATACTCACTATTTGAACTAGTGCTGCCAGCCCTACAAATTTATCTGTAGACCTACGGATCTTTTCAAAAAATTAGGAATTTTAAATTTATCAACGGTTTTTTGCCTCTTTTTATTACTTATTGTGGTCTCCTTATATTCGTATACTTGTTAAACTCGCAGCATATAGTGATACTGAGTCATTAAATTGTCAGTTATTATGAACCATTTCCATGCAGCCGTTGGCATAAACCAACGATTGAAAAGAAATAAAGCTCCTATTTTGTATGATAATAGATTTAAATTCAAACTTAAAAGACCGTAATATGGAACTATCGGTGCAGTCTTTATGCACAGTGTGTACTTTGCTCACAATTTAAAATTGCAATCTCAAAATCTTTTGTGTACAATTCAACCAGTAAAAGAAAATGTAACTACTTCTGAAGTTATGGATCTAGAGGAGACAGAAGAAGAAACAGAAAATTCCGACTCCAACCGAACTAGTGTTGGTAGTGCTGATACTAGTGAATGTGGTACTGACATAGAGGATGAATAAAATTATGTTACCTATATAGATACATTTATGAATCATTATGTAAGACATTATATGATTTAGTAAGATTCAAAACACACATGTAAAATGTAACTTCCGTAAATAAAACTATAATTTATCAAATATATTGTTTTCAGAAAAAAAAACAAATTTAGAAAAAAAACAGGGTGCTAGGTTTTTTAAGTTTTTTTTCCACAAATCTGAAAAAAAATATATTTTTTTCAGTTTGCAACACTAGTTACGAGATGCATCTTTTCATTCACTAAAAGATGCAATTAAAAAATATATACTTCTGCAATGAAGTAAAAACCATGAGAATTTTTTTAAGTTAGAACAGATGTTTTTCTTCCACGGCAGTGAAATTATATCAATAGTAATTTTTTATATGGTAAAATACCAGGGCGACATTTAGCTTCAGCTGTATCTAAGTTGTAAGTGCCGTTCACCCGCAGGCTTTTCGTGCGTTGCTTGTTGTCATCCTCAACGGCGCTACGTTATCCAACTATGCACCGATGGTTGCGTGGTGGCAAGGCACCAGGTAATTAGACACACAGAGAAATGACAATCTAACTGCTATCTGTTTATCTTACCAAACCAGAGTATTTTAATACGAACTGTAACATGGACGTAGTTGAAGGTGGTGGATTGACGGTATTAATCATCCTGAATCACTACATAAGAAACGACAACAAATCTTCTAGGGTTTGCAGCCGGATTTTATTATAAAATCCGGCTGCAAACCCTAGAAGATTTGTTGTCATTTATTCGCCGGGAAAGCCTGCATTCGCACTACATAAGAACTTTCACCCAAAAGTGTTTGGGTAGCATATTGTGATACATTTCTTACATTTTCACATAATGTTATCATCAACAAAAAGTCTCGTAACGCCACCACGTTTGTATTATTTGTAACGAAATAAACTTGACTGCAAAATAGATCCACAGGAATACAATTAAAAAATCTTCAAAATTCGAGTTTCTTGGTTTGAGTATCGGTCCCCCCAGGATTTTTTTTTTTTTTTTTTTTTTTTGAGAAGGTTACCTAAAATACACCTATGGAAAACATAAGTACATGAGACTTGTGGTTCGAGTTCAACGTTACACTGTAGTTACAGCCACAACAGAGGTGGAATGTGTACCATCTTGAAGCTTTTTATTTGTTTAAATAAGGTAGACCAAGAGAACACATACTAACCGACTTCTGAATTCTTCAACTAACGAGAACCAGAACTGATGTAAGCTGCGGAACTCTATAGTAAGCTGCCCGTCACACATTTTACAACTTTTTAGAGGAAACAGAGACGCAGTGCTGCCAAATCTACGGATTTATCAGTAGATCTCTGGATTTTCATAAAAAGTTAGGATTTTAGGATTTTGTTAAAATATTTACCGATTTTTGCTACTTTTTACTATTTTTTTATTTTTCCTTGTTAAACTGTGAGCGCATAGTGTTAATGCATTTTAGAATTGTCAATAATTGTAAGTCGTTTCCTTGCAACCACTAGTGTGAAGTGTGAACCAACGATTGAAATAAAGCTCATATATTGTTTGATTGTAGGTTTTATAGATCTTAAAAGACTGTAGTACAGAACTATCGGCGCACTCTTTATGAACGGTGACACGCTCGATGGTTCGGCTTACAAAGCAGTGCCTTCCGAGAATCATTTTAGAGAAGATATGCTAAATCTAACGTATGGACTCAAAAAAAGAGTAGGAAAAGCAGCTGCAGTGATGAAAGTGACGATTTATATATAAAAAAAATCAGAGATATTTCATACTTTCAATGTAGAATATTATTTTGTATTTTGAATTTTAAAGACTTGGAAATAAAAAAAATTCTTAATTTGACTCTCTCTCAATAATTATTATTTCAGTCTTTCAGTTAGCGAGTCTCCGGAGTTTTGTACCCAATCTAAAGGAATTTTAGCGGCCATCTGCGGATATTCAAAGCCACAAGGTTGTCTGTCCTTCTATCACAGGCCTCTAGTGCTTAAACGGAACAGCTTAGATATTTCAAATTCTCACATACAGAGTGTTCCGTTGACACCAGACAGAATTTTGCATTTAAAATTTTGTAATATTATATTTCGAAGGATTTTTCATAAAATATATATATATATATTTTAAATCACAGAGTGTGAGGTATAGTTTTTTTTTTTATAGTACAAAACTAAGATACTTTTTACAGATGAAAATAGAGATGTCAGCGATCGTGAAAGTAGTCGATTTTAGACTTTCTTCGAAACTGTGTCTACTTCAAAAACTGTATTACCTACGAACTTGAAACGTATGCAATATCGGCTAGATCCTATATTTAAACGACAAATACTAAAAACACTTGCACGTAATGTAGCATGTTGTAAGCAACATAAGCAAACTTGTTTTATTTTTTAGATTATGTAAGAGTCCAGACACTCATTTAGCATACATATCCTGCATTAAAATCACGTCAAGATCCTATTTTTTAAATTTTTTTTTTAAACTCTTAATAACTATCCCGATAATTTAGAATCAGTTCTGTACTGTTTTAATTGGTACTACAATGTTGTTTAACAAATTAATAATATCACATTGTTAAATTTCAGTTAAAGTTGTCAAAAAGGCTCCTGGATTGTTATTTTATTCTGCTTCATATGCAGCGAATTCAGTTAGTAGTTTTGTTTCAAGCATTTAGTAACTAGTCTGCGAGCTTATCAGCGCATACCGAGTGTGGTGGGTGAGCGGTTAACGTTCTTGCCTCGCATTCGGGAGGACGGTGGTTCGAATCCCCGTCCGGGCATCCAGATTTGGGTTTTCCATGGTTTCCCCAAATCACTCCAGGCGAATGCCGGGATGTTCCCTTCAAAAGGTCATGGCTGAATTTCTACCCGTTCCTTGTCCCCAGTCCCATCCCGCCTCTAATGACCTCGACGAGGCAAAACGCCGCAAGTAATATATACAGTATATATATATATATATATATATATATCTGCTCATTGAATAACATGTAGTATCATTGGAATGTCTCTACTTGTACTAGAACTCTGCACTCATTTGTGTTTTGTATAAATTCTCCGGCACCATATATTTCTGATATAACACAACGCAACGACAATACTAAAACACGAAGCATAATTTCGTTAACCACCGATATCAATATTTACAAACCACAACTTGCAAGCCACATTTAATTTCTAGCATGCAAGAAGCACTTAAATCATTGTCAGTACAGGCTGAAACTGGTAATTTTCGGAAGTGGCGAATAATTGATGGTGCCTCGTGCCAGGACATAATTAAGTAAATATTAAATGAGTTTTGTTACGTTCCACTACAGTTACTTTACCATTATTAACAAGAGTTTATTTAAATATCTACATATATACTTTGGCGGAATTTAAAACTGTAGTACCCAGACGGAGTTGTGATAAATGCATAAAATTTGGCCCCAAATATCACCATATAAAGAATATTAAATGATTAAAAATTGAAAGTTTTACATACAATAGAATGAGAATTTCGAGGCTATTTATTATGAAAAGTTGCTATGTTTTTTAGTATATAAGTGGTAACAAATGTGGGGTAACATGATATACTTCCTTAATTAACGAGTTCTTGTTGACCAAGTATGGCAGTGCGAAGAGTGATGACTTCCTAAATCCAAATGTCTAACTGTGAGAGAGGTCTGAGAATCGACGTGTTTGAAATGGGTGCACCATATCGTGAAATGTGCCGAAGGCTTGGCCGTAGTGCGATGTCAGTATACAGACTTATTACACAAAGGATGAAAGAAGGCTCTAGTACTCCAAGAGTAGGCACAGGTCCATACAGAAAGACAACAACACTTGAATACCGTCAAATTGTGTGAGTGGCTGTTGCTGGCAGATGGGTGATTACAGGCCAGATCCAAGCAGTGGTTACAGTCACCCCGAACGATTGCAAACCAATTGCTTGAAACTGGGTTACACTCTCTGACCCCTATGCATGTGTTCCATTAATCTGATTTCATTGCCAGCATCATTTAACGTGGCATAATGCAATACGTAAATGGACACGTGAATTGCATACATTTGTGTTTAGAGACGCGTCTCGATTCTTTCTGTGGCAAGGTGATAATCGACACCATGTACGCAGGCGTAGTAGGAAGACAGCTTAACCCGCTGTGATTTCTGAACATC
The DNA here is from genome assembly GCA_031002005.1 of Vandiemenella viatica. Classification (NCBI taxonomy): domain Eukaryota; kingdom Metazoa; phylum Arthropoda; class Insecta; order Orthoptera; family Morabidae; genus Vandiemenella; species Vandiemenella viatica. The sequence continues at coordinate 40,774,120 of JARYHS010008074.1, read as the reverse complement.
ACACAGGTCCAGACACTGATGTCATAGTTTGGGGGGGAATCAGTTTCAACAGCAAGACTGAGTAGGTTGTCGTTTAAGACAGGGGCGGATCCAGGATTTTGGTTTTGGGGGGGGGGCGGCTTGGCTTGAGTGAATTTTTTTTTTTGGGGGGGGGGTCGGCCATGGGGTATTCTTTATAGCCTCCTCGGGCTATATCCGTAGAGCTAAAAAAAAAAAAAAGTCTCCAAAATTACAATTTCGGGGTGGACCCAGATACTTTGGGGGGGGGGCTTGAGCCCCCTAGCCCCCCTGGATCCGCCCCTGGTTGAAGACACAATAACAACCAACCACTATGTGAACGGGATGCTGCACCCTATCTAGTCCACCATCCAAATAGCATCTTCCAACAGGATAACGCCAGTCCTCCTACAGTGGCCATCACAACATAAGCCTTGCAAGTGATTACGATCACAATTTGAACCGCACGGTCCCAAAATTTGTCCCTATTAGAAAATGTCTGAGTTACCAGATGTAGAAACATTAGATCACGCGGTCATCCCATAAACTGTGAAACATGCAACATGCAGGCGTAGAGAGACATACGTACACTTATTAATCCAATGTCGGCAAGGATCCACGAATGTGTAGGTGTTTAAGGTGGGCGAAAAAAAAACTTAGCTTGATCCATTTCAGTTTGTTATCATTTCTTCTGAGTATAACGCTGGTTTTATCTACAAAGTTTCCTAAAATTCCACCATTCCTGTCTGAGTGATACATTTTTTATTTCTACCAGTGTGTTCTCATATTAACAATTGGATGTTGTGATCCATTTCCTCAATTGCGAGTTAATCAATTTTTTTAAGGTTAATGACAAGCCAATGCAATTGAATTTTGTTTTATTCTTTGTGTCGTACGTGTTTCACTCTATTTCCAGAGCATCATCAGCGATATCTGTTTGGCATTTTATTGTTATTATTACTATTATGGCATTTGGCTACATAGGCCATACAGCCAGCTCAATGTAATTATTATGACTCTTCCAGTGTATCAGTTTCTCCAGTGTATTGTTGCTACTAAGTGTGGGCACACAGACACTAAAGATGGATGCAACATTCACATACACAACACGTAAACACCCATGCCCTCGGCTGGACTCGAACCGGCGACCTTCAGCACTCTAGCCCCTACGCTACCGAGGCCGGCTGTTTGGTATTTGTACATTTAGTTAGTCACGTTCCATTTAAAACCGATATAAACTTCAGTCGAAATTAATTTTACTTATATGTGACTTTTTTATTTTATGCTCTCATGTTCAGGGTTTGCGTCTTCGCGTAGGTTTTAGCAGGAATCATTGTAGAATCTTCCTAAGATACACTACACTGCACCGACCAGACTACACAGTATCGCTATTAAATTTAGAGGAGTAGGTGGTAATATGGCCCCTGCATATTATATGGCCCCCCCTCCGTATTTTAAAATCTAGTGGAGTACTCTGGAACTAGTTAACTAGTATCCTAACTGGCTGGTAGAAACGCTAGAAGCCATTCGGCGTAGTCGCTGAGTAGTTGTGAGGTGAACTGTTTTTTTATGATTTTCAAAACTTTGAAAGGTATGTAAATTTCTTGATTTTAACCTACCATGACTGATAAATACTTAGTTCTAGGTACCATTTAGAGGCTATTGCCAACAGTTTAACACAGACTAGAAAGTTCTGGGGATTTTAGTTTTTATCCTATAATTATTTTTTTCTAATATGTTCATGTCTGCAATATGGCCCCCTTAGGTGATGGTAATATGGACTCCAGGGTCTATATTACAAGCAGCTTCAATATTTGTAGTTAATTTATTTTTCTGATGCCTTGAGCCATCTTGACACCAAAACTGATCAGTAGAAGGCAATTATGGGACAAGGATAAGATGAAAGAAGCAATATCTTCTGTGATTGAAAAAGAAATGGGTGTCAAAAAGACTTCGAAACATTTTGAGGTGCCGAAGACAACCTTGCGAAGATATCTAAAAGAGGCTAGTACATTTCAGGGAGCTGAGATCACCACAAAGAAACTAGGAAGAATACCAGCTCTGCCTGAAGCACTAGAAAATGAAATAGTAGGGTATATGGAAGCAAAATATTACGGTTTCACTCGCTTGGATGTTTGCTGAATGGCATAAAACTGGCAGTTAGAAATGGGATTAAAACCAACTCTAGAAATGAAGTTACTGACAGGGCTTGGCTAGACCATTTCGTTAGACGAGCTGTCAATCCGAAAACCAAATGGATTAATGGATTATCATACAGGGGCGGATCCAGGGGGGGGGCTAGGGGGTTCAAGCCCCCCCCCAAACGTATCTAGGTCCACCCCTGACATTGTAGTTTTAAATGTGGTGGACCGTTTTGCCCACCACGGGTTTGTCAGGAATTGGCTGAGTGTGCTATGCCGCCTTGCCGGTCGATAGAACTTACTTGTCAGGATGTGTTTCTAGATGACACAGCGCTGGCGTTCTTCAGTCTCGCATACTAGCGGACACTACAAATCTGCTTGAGGAGTAAATGATAACGAGGTGACTATTACTGAAACATCCTATTGGTACACCTCTTGGTTTATTGACATCTAAGTCCAAACAATACATCATGAACGGCTCCCCAGCAATGGAACTCCATAGCATGCTTCTAGGCCAAACGGGCGGATACTTTAACTATCATGAGGCGGTAGCAATAAACGATCAGGCGGTGTGGCGCGCGGCGGTAGATACTTCAACCGACATAGTGACGGCCGATCAATGTCCTAATGGTGTCTGACCAACATAGTGAATGACCGGACAGACTGACCCGACCAGACAGACTGACCTCAGCGTTTATCTCCTCTTCTTATCTTCTGCCGGATACCACCATGACTTCTTGCAAGCTAACTAATTGATTCAATCAGGATTATCTGACACCACGTGAAGGTCACGACCCTTTTACTATTGGAATACTATATTCTCAAATAATCAAGCTGGAATGAGGATAAACGGTTTAATGGAACCAAGCTGCCGATAGTACATTTGACGATGATACCAAGAAGTAGAGTCCACACTTATTCTACTGGATTGCTAGTCTGATCGTAGAAGGTATTAAGTGAAAGTCAGTCTATTAATACTCGATGGAACTTAAGATCGTTACGACGTCCGAGGCAGGGCGGCTAAGCTTCAAGCTAGCGGTTCGCTACCCGATGTTGCTCCTAAGCTCGCTGGTAATCAATAGAATGATTTATTGGTTGTACAGGGCCCACTTCGGCTCTGCTTTGCGTCACAAGAAGGTATTGCTGACATGCTATTCAGCATTCCTGAACGGGGAAACGACTTTGCTTGCGTCTGCGCTGCGTGCCTGCAACTCTTGACTCCAACTTCGCCAATGTCTCCAACATTTATAAAATCATTCTTAATTAATAATAAAGCCCAAAACGACCCTTACAACAGGGCTTGGCTAGACCATTTCGTTAGACGAGCTGTCAATCCGAAAACCAAATGGAGTAATGGATTATCATACAGGGGCGAATCCAGGGGGGGGGGCTAGGGGGTTCAAGCCCCCCCCCAAACGTATCTAGGTCCACCCCTGACATTGTAGTTTTGAGACTTTTTTTTTTTTTTTTTTTTTTTTTTTTTTTTTTTTGTAAGCTCTACGGATTTGAGGCCCGAAGAGGCTATAAAAGTCCGCTCAAGCCCCCCCCCCAAAAAAAAAAACAAAATTCTGGATCCGCCCCTGTTATCATATGCTCGTGCAAAAGGTTTTACTCCCGTATTTGCAGTATAGTTGAGACCAAGATACCACAGCTATTGCCAGTAAAGGTAAACATCAAATATATTCTCTGACTTCGGTAGACCGTGGATCTTTGATAACAGTCATCTGTTCGATGAGTGCAGGAGGATCTTCTGTCCCTCCGATGTCCATTTTCCTGAGAACAAACATGTCGATTCTCCCTATAAAAGGAGCCCCTCCTGGGTCTATTGGAAGAGCTCATCCATCTGGATGGGTTCAAACAAATTTGTTCAAAGACTGGTTGGCTCATTTTGTTGATAAAACTCGCCTATACTACTTATCCTTGACGGCCAGTTTTCTCACAAAAGAAACATCGAAGTCATACACTTATTGAGGAAGAATTACATCACGATTTTGTGCTTACCATCCCACACAATGCATAAATTGCAACCGTTAGACCGAACTTTCATGGGAGCCCTGAAGACCCACTGCAGCGAAAACATCAGACAATGGATGCTCCATGAAAAAAGACCTGTTGGACCTTACGATATAGCGTCCCTTAGTAAAAAGGTGTGTCTATTATGTACCATAGGATTAAACGCTGTGAATGGATTCTGGGTCATGGGTGTGGGAAATCAAAGTTGATCAACCCTAAACACCAACCCCCAGATGACAGCAGTGACGATGATGATGCTGGGATGCAGCTCTCCACTTGCTCCAGTGAATCTATTTTTGACATCCCAATTGGAAAGCCTCAACCAAATCAAGAAGGCGCATGATGTCTTTTTTTATGTTAACTTCTCCAATAACATCCGCGGAGAATTATGAGTCCAGTGCCTAATGTGTTCTCTTATGACTTATAACAAATGTGCAGAGGCAGAGAAGGAGGCGTATGTCTCAGATTTCTGTGGTTCATTTTTTTCCATATTGTGATCTATAAATTAATTTTTATTTATCTCCTTATATTTACTATATCTACTTATATTTACTTATTATAATAAACATGTTTTTTTTTGGTCACAAAGCAGTTGTAATAATTTATTCTCCAATATTTCCTTTCATTAATAAGGGGGTCCATATTACAAACACTATGGGGGCCATATTAACTGCACATCCCGTTTTCTGAAGAATGTGTCGATTTTTGAAAATCGAATTTTTAAAAATATAAAATGTAGTTTTAGACGCCTCTACCTATTATAATATGTTCAGTAACTAACACCAGATTGTAACTGTGCTAATCACCCCTATTTTTGATTAATAATATTCATTTTATAACACAAAAACAAAATGGGGGTCCATATTACCACCTTCTCCTTTACTATCATTATCAATTTCAAAATATGTGAATGTAAACACCCCGCCATATTTTTCACAAGTCCATAGAGTGTGTGTTTGTTCATACATAAACAAACACACATTCTATGGCCTTTTGAAAAACATGGCATGATGTTTACCCTCACATATTTGGAACTTGATAATTATAGTAAATTTAATAGTGATACTGTGTAGTCTGCTCGGTGCAGTGTATGGTTGTGTATCTTGGGAAGATTCCACAATGATTCCTGCTAAATACTACACGAAGAAGTAAACCCTAACTATGAGAATATAAAATAAAAAAGTCACCTGTAAGTAAAATTAATTTCAACTGAACTTTACATTGTTTTAAATAGAATGTGACTAACTAAATGTACAAATACGAAACAGGTGTCGCTGATTATGCTCCGGAAATAGGGTGAGACGCTACGACACAAAGAATAAAACAAAATTCATTTGCATTGCCGTGTCATTAACCTTTTATGCCGCGTTTACACTCTCGCGCGAGCTTAGACGAGGCGAGGCGAGACACCGCGAACGCGAGAGTGTAAACGGTGCACTCGCGTAGTCTCGCCTCGCCTCGTCTGAGCTCGCGAGTGCCGCTCGCCTCAGTGGCGGTTTCTTGACGCGAGTCAAAGGCGCGAGCACATTGTTTACAGCAGAGGTAATCAACCTTTATACCTACCGCCCACTTTTGTATCAATGTATACCTTATGAAACAGACGTACAGCGAGTTAAAGCCCATAATAATAATTTGCCAAATACTTTGTCTGACTTTCGATACGTTTGGCACAATAAGTCTTTATAAAACTACTCACTGTAGTTAAGTCTGTCTTTTTATTTATACTTTGCGTATATAAAAGGACTAAGTTAGGTGAAATTAGATTTTATTATTTGATTTATTAATGAGATTCCTAAGGCAGATGCTGATAAAATAAAAACTGGATATCTTGGTCAATTTTGTAAGGAACAAACAAAGGTCTCCTCTTTCGGTTTCTTTCTTTGGCTATAATATGATTAACAGCACAAATGCCTGATTACATGAGATATGAAGGAAAAGGTTTCATTAAACTGAATATCAGTTGTCATACATTTTGATATGACAGGTTTTTTTTTATTATTTTGCCACGGGTTTTCATATTCATGACTATCGAATTTATGTTTACTTTCTGCGTCATATACGATTTCTAAACCTTCTTCCTGTCAAGTTCTAACAGCTTCTTCAATATTTGCGGTAGAAGGATTTTTCATCCAGTCATACACATCGAATTTCAAAATATCTACAAATCGTTTTTCCATGTCTAAAGTTAGTTGAGGTGGGTACCTCTGGAGTTATTATCGTTTATAGATAATAATTCAGGAAACTATTGAAATTTTCTTCTTAATAGATTGTAACGCAGTAATTCAAAGTTTTCAATAAATAATGACACACAGAATATTTTGCTAAAATATAAGAGTTTTATTAGCTCCTTGGAGGTGTAAATCAACATCATTAAATCTATAAATGAATGCAATTTTTCTCGGCGTTGTTTATTTATAAACGTTTCTCGGGAAACAAGCAGAGTAATATTGTGCATCAATAATAGTATTACTCGGTTTGTTCCCGAGAAACGTTTATAAATAAATCATTAAATATATTTAAAAAAACCTTAAAAAGTCAATTAATTATTTATAAAAATAACGAAAGCGTTCAACTATTTGACCAAACCCCTACAGCCCACCACGAAAGCTGGCACGCCCACTAGTCATCCATGAATGAATTCTTGCGAGAGTGTAAACGGCAGTTCGTGTCAGCGCTCGTGCACGAGGCGCGAGGCGAGACACGAGGCGAGACGCGAGGCGAGAGTGTAAACGCGGCATTAAAAAATTGATATACAGGGTGTTACACAAAGTTACGGCCAAACTTTCAGGAAACTTTCCTCACACACAAACAAAGAAAATATGTTATGTGGACATGTGTCCGGAAACGCTTACTTTCCATGTTAGAGCTCATATTGTGGACGGCTGTGATACAATACGCCATTCTCCAGGGCTGCATCAGCGCATCAGGGATTCCATGCGGCGGAGGGTGGATGCATGTATCCTCGCTAACGGAGGACATTTTGAACATTTCCTGTAACAAAGTGTTTGAAGTCACGCTGGTACGTTCTGTTGCTGTGTGTTTCCATTCCATGTTTAATGTGATTTGAAGAGAAGTAATAAAATGAGCTCTAACATGGAAAGTAAGCGTTTCCGGACACATGTCCACATAACATATTTTCTTTGTTTGTGTGTGAGGAATGTTTCCTGAAAGTTTGGCCGTACCTTTTTGTAACACTTTGTATAGGCCCTATATATAAATATATAGGCCTATATATAATTCATATTATAATTTATATGAATTTATTTAAAGTGCACTAAATCCACAGTGCTTTGCCTTTTACAGTACGAGCTAAGTCGTAGCTATAATTAATTTGAATGTAACTGAACGACAATATTAGCCGCGTGGCGTTGGATGGGAGACTGCTACGTACCAAAAAATGTTTCAGGCATTCATTTTCGTGCCAAGCGACTTCCGTCTGACCTTCCACATGCGAGATATGTGTTTAAGCCATTACGGAACGGAACCCGGCATGCGACTTGCCCAGTTTCCTGTTTCACACCAGAAGGGTCTTTTTGGTTTCCTGACTGCCATATTTAGCTTCAGATCACATAATCGCGTGGTGGCCGTATTTGTAGAACACACACTACTAAATGTCCTGAAGTGTAACACGCGATGCAAATGACCACTGCAGAAGTGCTGTAGACCTTATTAAGTGGGTCGATATTGGCTCCGATCTGGCCTGGTGCCACACCGGTTACTAGCGAGTGGGCGAGGCCGGCTATTGTACTTTACGTAACTCCACAAGGCTATTGCCGTAACTTCGCGCTCAGATCGCCGCAGACCATTAATTAAGATAGCAGCCAAATTGCGTAACCCAGTCGGCACGTTCCGAACTTATAGATACTAATCATCGATTCTGGCAGGCCAGGCACGCTTTACCGTTTCGATATTTCACAGATCCTGGTGGGTGAGTAGTTACTCTCGAGACTGGCACCAAGAAGGACCCCCCACCTCGACGTCGACGAGGCGTAAAGTCATTAAAAAGTCGGAAGGACCAGGGTAAAATGCCGGTCCGGCCGTTCAGAAACCGATTTTCCATGGTTTCCCGAAATGACTTCAGGCGACTGCGGGGATTCTCCTTCAGAAGGCCTTGTCGAATTCCTTCCTGTACCTTAACCATATCTTTGCCGGCCTCGGTAGCGTAGGGGCTATAGCGCTAGCTCTACGTACCGATGGTCGCAGGTTCTAGTCCGGCTGAGGGCATCGGAGTTCAGGTTAAGTTTGTGTTATATTTGTCCTGTGCTGTCCTACAATTGAAGGTTCACAGAAAATTTGGAAGATCCATTAACACTGACGATATATAGAAAGTACTGTACATTGAGTGTTGGCTGAATGGCTAAAGGCCGATTGCCATTTTAAAAAAAAAAAAAAAAAACCCTCATCCTTTTTCGCATCTTATGACCTTAACATAGACGAGGGGAGGGAGGAGGGATGAACTTACCCGCAGACCACAATCCGTAATTTGAAATGATGAAGGGGCTCGATTGGGAGTCTCTGGACGATAGGAGGCGGGTGAAGAGAGTACTGAGTGATGCGAGGATTGTATGGATATTGATCGAAGAATCAGGAGTAGTATATGGAAAAGAGGAAATGACCATGACCACAAACTGCCACTTCATTTAAGGCGTATGGGAGTGGAATTTTATTTATTTATTTACAAATTGTGGAGTCAGGAATTTAAATAAGTTACTAACTGAAATATTGAAAGTATATTAAAAATACTGAAAAAAATTAAAGTTATTATTGGGGAAGGGCAAAAAAGTATGTGGGTAACGACATTGCATTGAAAAAATTTAATACTGCGTAATGCGGTAGGTATGCAGAGAAATTGCCTGCCGGGCATATGTTCCGTTGCAATTAAATTAAAAACAGTAACTGTTTCTGTTATGAGTTCCCCGTCTTGTAAGTAAACAAGCTAATTTTATGGCATACGAGGGGGTACCAAAAAAGCCCGGAATTATTATTTAAAAGCTATACATTTTCAATTTTTTTTTACAAAACAACCTTATCCCTTCAAACTAAACTCCATTACAACTAATACATTTGTCCCACCAGTGATTCCGCTGTTCGAAACATTTTCTGTTGTCATCTTTAGAAATGGCTGACAGCTCCGCCCTAGTTTTTTTCTTGACCTCTTCAATGTTGCCAAATCGGTGTCATTTCATGCCCCTTTTCATGCGTGGAAATAAGAAAAAGTCGCGCGGAGCCAGGTCAGGCGAGTAAGGTGCGTGGGGCAGCGGAACCATTTTTAGCCAAAATCTGCCTAACAGAGGCAGCTGTGTGTGCAGGTGCATTGTCGTTGTGGAAGAACCAGTCTCCTGTCTGCCACAAATCGGTTATTTTTTGATGAACACTATTGCATAATCTTCTTAAAACTTCCAAATAAAAGGTTTGATTTACGATCCAATGTGGGGGAACAAACTCTGAATGAACTACGTCCTTGGCTTCAAAAAAGCAAATTAGCATTGTTTTGATGTTTGATTTGACGATATGTTTTTGGATGGGGTGACAATGACGTCTTCCATTGGCTTTGTTTCTGGGTTGTAACCACCACCATGACCCATCACCGGCAATGACTGACATAAAATCTGGATCAATTTCAACCTGTTGTTTCAAAGCACAACATGCAGAGGCGGCATTTCCTATTTGAAATTCGCGCCTTTCGTATCAGATAACTCACTTGAATGCTCGATTTTGTTACTTTCATCGTGTTTTCGATTTACGCTCTGGGAATTCCCGTGTTTCATTTCGTTAGTCAACTCTTGTCAGTGTACCTACGTTTATTTTGCTAGCAGCTGCTAGTTCGAGCCCCGCTTGACCGATATTAGTCCCCACCGACAGTCTGCCGAGTGACGCCTCACCCCCTCTCGTGTTCACACTTGTCCATGTAACGGACATGTTCCTATTGTCTTCAGTATTCCTTAACGTAAAAAACTACGAAAAACTACTTTTAAATTATTTCTGAGTTGGCTTTATGTGCAAAACAAGATATATGAAATGAGTTCGTGTGATCGTGATGCCGGTGGAAAATTCGAATCTGGTAGTTCAAAAGGAAACGAGCTATAAAAGAAAGCTGGTGCTTTAATTAAAGATTTTAGTATTAGGAAAAGCAGCAAACATTATTTTTAAATCCCTGTGCATATCTTTCTAGGCATTCATATACCTTAGTTTATCAGCATTAATAATTTGTATTCTTTATGTTTTGTTAACTTTTATAAATCTTCTAATACAATATTTTAAAATTCAAAGTTTATTTATTTATAACTTTTGTATTTTATCTACATATATACTCTGCAATTCATAAAATTGTGGGTGGCAGAGGGTATTTATCGTCAATCATAATGAATAGCTACTTTCGGTTCACATACCTAAGGGCCTCGCAAAGATCTGTCGCCAGGAGCCTCGCAATGGTTACGGCCGCCACTGACAACATGTTTCAACTCGGCGTTCTTTTTGATTGTCAGTCTGAGCTAAGGATTGCAATCCCGCAGTGTTTTCAATCCCGCGGGATCCGTGCGGGATTGGTACAAACAGTTTTTTAACGCATATATTTAAAACATAGTTACTTAAAACGTTAATAAATTAAATAATAATTAAATTAATAAATAATTTTTATTTTTAAATGATAAAAATTAACAGTTAACAATGTTTTGTATGGCAAAAAACTTTTTAGCGTGTCTTAAATGTATTTCGAGGTTTTACATTTTTGTTTTTAATCTAACCCAATTTTTAAATAAATAATAAAAATGGAAAATATTGAGTCTTAGATCATATTATGTGCCTTACAATACATCACATAAGTTTAAAAATATGATTTGCTTAGTGGCCAAGTTACCAGAGTTTTTTTTAAATCTAAATAAACGTTCCATAACACCGAGAAAAGCATTCCATTTCACAAAGTGAAGTGAATATACTCTGTAAAGGGTAGACTTGGCTCAGAACAAGATCTCATAACTTTTTGTCACTGCACAAGCTCGAGACTTGGCCTTTTTTGCGTGATTCATTATTATATCTCCTGATTCCTTGATTGATATTACAGTTGATTCAATGTAATTAAAAGAAACTACTCACCAACACGTAAACTGTCAAGTATTTCAGATTTACTTATGTGGCGTAACGACGTTTTTAGAGTGGAAATTATTACTTTTTAGTAAGAAAGGAGACTTTCTCGGCGAATGATTGCAGTGAAGTCCTCATAGGTTGTATCTCCAGATTTCATTGCAAACACACGAAATTACACACGTGAGGAAGACGGCGGAGGCAGCCGTCAAAGTATGGTGTTCCTACAACAAAATTCTTCGATACACCCGTGAAAATTTCATTAAAACTTTTTTTACCTTTAGTCGAAATAATAACATGGAGAAGAGGGATTAATCGAAAGCCTGAGTGGCACATGTAAACAGGTGGCTTTCGTCAAAGAAACGCATTGAGGCAGCGGTCAAAACAACAATAAGTCAAAGGATATACAATTTCCTTTTGATAGCTGTTAAATAAATAGGTACGCGATCGTTAAAATTACGATAACATTAGTTTCATATCAACGAATAATCAGATTTTCAGCTGGAAATTATGAAATTGTCACAATTACTTTATCTGAAAATACATAAAATGGGAATAATGAAACCGTGAATAAAAAGCTGTAATCGTGCAGTGTGTGACACTTAAAAAATAATTATATAGTTAGAAAATCGTACTAAATACGCACCATAACTCAAATTACAGAAATGTGTACTCGAAACAAACGTAAGTTTTGATGAATACGTAAAAGTGAAATTATTTACTTACGAATGACGAAAGTTGACAAAAACAAACGCTTGTTCACATGCCAACTGGATGGATACAGGCAAACAGTGCAAAATATCCGACAGAGACCGAGTGGGGCAGCGAGTCACGCAGACTGACACGCGTTTCCGCTGGATTTTGCGGATTGCGGATCCGCTTAATTTTGTGCGGGATCCGCCAGATTGTTTAATGATGCGGGATCCCGCGGGATTGTGGGATCCCGCTTTGCTGGATTGCAATCCCTAGTCTGAGCCCGAGGAACAAACTTGACAGCAACCCCTTTCATTCCCAAATCTTCGGTTATAATTCACTGAACGGAGCTCCAAGATAACCCTTTAATCTTTGACAGTTGATCAATCGTCTGTCAACGATCTGAGAGCGCAAGCTGTAGATTTTTTTCAACATTTTCGTCGATTCGGGTAGTTGATGGACGTCCAGAAGGAGGTTTGTCATCAATCGACATATCGCTATTTTTAAACCGAGCGAACCACTCGTACACTTGAGTTTTTCCCATAGCGCCATCTTTGTAAGCTGTTTTCAACATCAAAACAGTTTCAGCAGCATTTTTACTGAGTAGTATACGAAATTTCACAGCTGCACGTTGTTCACTTAAACTCGCCATGATCAAAAAACGAAGCAATAACAAACAGCGATAGCAAAAACAATAACTGCAGATTAACAGAACAAGCCAGGTCGACAACACAGAGGCAGTGAAAACATTAAAAGCCCTGCCTAGTATAATTTCTCTCTTCCAGCCTTGAAGAAAAATTAAAACAATCATTGGCCCATTGCTTCAAGTACTCTCTGTCAAGTAGGATATTATTTCCTGTGTAGTACATAATTTTTTAAAGGCTTTTGACGTATGTCATTCCCCAGGAGCACATCTGATGATAGTTGGGTTTATTTTTGCTGCTAATCGCTACAAAAGTAACTTCTTCTAATTACCGTGTTTACGATGGAAACTGATAAGAAAAACTTTTATACACTCAAATTGTGTCACTTTTTTCACTAGACTAGATTTTTACATCACAAACAAATTAAACTTGGTAATAGAAGGCTGTAGAAGTGTATAAGTCCTTTCCACATATGTCATCACAGTCCTTCTGTAATAATGATGTGTATGTGGAGTTATCACAATAGGTATATAATGATGTGAGTCCTGGACGGATACTGGATGGAGAATTAGAAAACCAAAAAATAACCGATTGTAATGAGTGAGTGGAAGCTTCCTTGCCTCAAGTCATTTCCCGCCGTCGAAGAGGCTTAAAGCCATAAAAAAAGACAAGGCCGTGACTGTAAATTAACACCTGATTTCGGACGTAGGGGTGTAAGAAAGTTCTTTTTTGCAGGTAAGGAAGTCAAGGATTGTAATCAGTTACCGAAGGAAGAGCTGAACAATATACCAAGAACAATGAAAGAATTTAATGTAAAAATTTACCTAAAGCATAATTAATGAGTAGGAACATGCTACCGGAACATAAGCTCCATCGTAATTAATAGTATCGATAAACTGTGATTTCTGTACTAATGTTAGCTTGTTGAAGACGTCTTTCCCAGGCAGATTTTTGATGAACATCAAGGATTCCATACTGAATTCATAAATTCTTTCCTAATACTAATTAATCTGCTAAATGAGAAACTAATGTAACTTAAACCGACCGAGAAGATATTGAATAAATAAAGCCCGTGTCACTAGAACGGAACACGTTGGCGGCACAGATAGTCACATGTTTTGCCTAGCAGTAACATCTCTGGCACCACAAGCAAGCGAAGCGTGTCAGGCGCTGTTCGTGTTAATTAAATCAAACCTAATGGCGGCTATTCAAAGCAGGTAGCAGCGCTACCGACCACCTAGCTGACAATTAACATAAGGGCATTTCTACAGCATGAATAAAATTTACAAGTCAACGAATCGTGATAACGTGTAATGATGTAAACACCAACGATTGCCTGTGGGTAAACAAGGACGTTTACTTATCTCAGGTCGTTCATTACATTATTAGCAATGGTAGTTCTCCTAACTTTGAGGGAAAAATGTTCAAAGGAAAATGCTATTGGACAACGATAATAAAGCGTTTATCTGGAAACAAATCCCAAGGAATAATCAGTTATGCTATTTAGTGCTTCGCGTCTATTATTTCACTCAAATTTGAAAGCACTCATCGTGTCGTATCTTGAGGGTAAGAGAAAGGATGCTGGAAATAAGGAACGTATGTTTGAGGCAAACTATTATATTTACTGCTATTGATATTTATGTTAAATTTTCTGATACCAGTGTTAGCGTGTTGGGATGTGTAATAATTCTAATGTAAACCATATACCCCCCCCGAAATAACTACAGGTAATTGCAACAACAATAAACGCTAATATGTTAACGTTAGCTTAGAACGATAGGGAAGCTACTGCAACGTTTAGTGATTTTAAAAACACTGTTGAAGTATTAAAACAAACTGCCAGAAGAAAAGACAGTTCAGGAAAAGTTAGGGTAACAAAAGGGATCTCAAAACTGGCAAAGAAGAAACAAAGCAAATGAAAGTCTTCATACAACTAACATGCTTGATTAAAAATGATATGCATCTTGGACAGGAAAAAAATTTCAGAATTGCTCGAGGAAGTTTTCAAAGTAAAAGTATGCAGTATTTAACTGTCCTGCGAATTAATTAAGGGAAAAAGCAATGAACAAATGTTCATTTTGTAGCGTGGTGGTTCAAAGATATGAATTCATAGTAAAAAGAAACAAAAATCAGGGGAGTTTCTTGAAATTTTGCTGTGGGAAGAACGGAAAGGTATAATTGATTAAAGAGAGAGAAAAAAAATGAAGGTCTATGATGAATGTTCCAGTGAGAATAAATATTTTGAAGATTTGAAACAGAAGACGAAATAGATGATACCTCACCGAAGAAAAATAATATATGGGAACGAAAATGAGGACATGGAAGATTCCAAATGATGAATTCAGTGATAAATAGTTGCTATTTCATGAAGCTATTGGAGGAAGAGATATACGAGGAGTTTTTAGTGCTTTACTCCTCTTCGACCTCGAGGTCGTTAGAGGGAAGGCATATAGAATCAGGAGAGATTTTAAATTATTTTTATTTGTTACTCTTGTTCCATAGGTCCCTGCTGAGGTGGGACCTCTGGGATGTGAAACATGATTAATGCACATACATACATACAAGATGAATAATAATCATTGTGGAAAAATTATAATATGTATCAAACAAAAACAATTCTTATGTACAAATTCTTGAATAAGTAAGAGCATGAAAGGTATGCCATATGGAAGCTTCGCCTGAAGGTATAACATTTGTAATAATGGAACCTTTTGTTTCAGAAACAACAAATCTTAATCAAAACATATTTTCAGGAAAACTGTAAATATTATTGTAATATCTTTTATTCGATTTCATGTTAAGTCCAGTAAATAAAGCATCGTTAATTCGTGCAGTCTTCTGCACGTATTTTAATAACCGGTGTTTCCATTATAAAGAATAAATCGTTTTAATGATTACAAGATAATTTTAAATATATTTATGGGGACGTCCAAGTGTATACTGAGGAATGTAATTTGAACTCAAACTACGATATTAGTGACAAATGTTTCGCTAGCTGAACATCACACGTACAATGTATTTTATGCAATGAATTGACTGGATGCAATAAAACTACGCTGCAGTAAAAACTTTTTTTTTTTTCTAAAATGGCTTTCGGCCTTTTCAGCCATACAGCCAGCTATCACTGTGTTATTTTTTTGTTTCTCCTAGTGTATGTGTATTGTCATTATCGTTTACTTCTCAGTATGGACAACACGGGACGGACACAACAATTAATTAAAACCACCCATGCCCTCGGCCGGACTCGAACCGGCGACCCTTGCAACGTTAGGACAGCCTGCTAGCCCCTACGCTACAAGGGCCGGCCCAGAGTCAGTTAGTACGAGGAAAAAAGAATCAACTACAGTGATTCGTTTTAATTTAGTTCACTACTATATCATTATCTCTAGGTAACAGTTCAAATCTTTGGATAAACTGAATGCTTGTCGGAAATCGTAATGTTCTTTTTACCATCGGGTAATTTCACTTTAAGCAATATTAAACAGCTCTGAAGATATGCTGCATTAATCAGTAATACAGTCATCTCGCTCACAAAAATGAGTTCTTTGAAATTATGAAAAGGTATTTATGGATGAAACTCTTTCTTAAAATAAGACCCATTTTGTGCTGGATTCCCATAACTTCACCTGTTTGAAACGTTATTTTCTTGTCTCTTTTTTACTCAAGTTACGAGTGATCCTGTACAGTGGAGGATCCAGGATTTTGGTTTTGGTGTGGGGGGGGCTAGGATTTGTAGGAAGAAATAAAATCTAAAAATTTCCATGAAATAGAGGTTAAATTAAAAAAGTTTGCTACAAGGTAACAAAAGACTTATTTGTCTTTATAAACAAAATCGACATCATATGTCACGAAGGAGACAAATGATTAAGTCCTCTTACGTGTTTCTACTGTAATAAAACGTAGGATAAATATGTATTATTTTAACTTCATCAAGTCTGCCGCATGGATTCGGCCAGCTATGAGAACCGTACTCTACTTGTTATCCCACATCCAGGAAAGGGTTCAAATCACAGAAAAGTGATCAAAATTCTACTATCATTTCCTGAAATAACTTGAGGTGAATTCCAGTTTTTTTTATTTTTTTTAATTTATCTGCTTTACCTCTCTCTAACAGTGAATTCCGGCAAGATTGTTTAACATATATAATGGGGGGAGGGGTTAAATCCACCACCTCATTAATCATTCCTAAAGTTTCCAGTGGTTGCGAGCAGAGAAACCGCAGAAAATAGTGACAAAAGTGAATGATAATCGTGTTCGTCTTCAATTGTTTCGTCATAAAACAGGGCGATACAAAATTAACTTCAGATTTAATATTGTCTACTGTAGTGTAGTATTAATTTAATTTGTGTTGAAACTGCATTTTTCTAGGTTGGTCATATTGTCGCCGAGAAGAAAAGATAAAGAAACACGGAAGTAACTTGCCAGAAGCAAATGAGTGTTCATTCGCTTCGTTTTAGCGAATTCTTTGCAAGTTATTAACGAATTTTCGGTGTGAAGGGCTGTTGAAAAAGTATGAGTACTGTATTGAATAAATGGAGAGAACATTTTTAATATAATCCAGTCACATAATGCTATTTCCAATTAAATACACTTATTTGAAACAATAAGTAGTAGCACTTACGGCAGAACTAACTGGGGATTACTGTCAGTGTGTCTTTTTTTTCCTTTCCCTTCCGGCATTGTGGTTCGTCCATATTGGTGTCATTAGAACCGGACGAAGATGAGGAGAGAAAGAGCGAGAAAAACCTTTCGGAGGAATAATTCCTGCTTTCGTCCCGAAAGGTTTCGAGAAACCATGTAAAACCAAAATCTGGATTGTCCATAAGGGGATTCGAAACCGTGTCTCAAATAGCAGGTTCGAGAATAACTGCTTATCAGCTAGGCTTGGTCTGTCCGTCTAGCTGTAGTAAATAGTCCCCCTAGGGATTCAGTAAACTGGTTATGGCGGAGACAGTTGATGTGGTGCCTCCTTCCGCTGGCATGTACTTGTCTCTTAACTGTAACAATAGAGCCTCTAAAAGATGGAGCAAGTTGTCCGAACATGTGATCCGGGGAGAACAGCAATGCCAGAGTGCATTGAGCACGATCGTGCGCCAAGACGGTGGTGTTTCTGCGATGCCTCTACGCCGAGGTGGTTGCGCATTCACTGGGGACTATAGTCTTCGACGCAGTTCGTGGCAGCGGCGTCTCCAAGTGATTCCTTGAGGGTTGTTCTTTAAACGGCTTAATACCGCGGAGAGGGTGGTTCTATGGTGGCTAACATTGATGTGGTCGAGATGGTCCGCTTATGAGCGTCAACTCGTTTAAGACAAGCCTCACCAGTCCGATGGACGAGACACTGGAACCACCGTGTCACGAATATCCAAGGATGTCCACAATACGATTAGTCGTAAATTTACCTGAAATTTCACGTCTGTTGATCAATTGGATATGGGTATGTGGAAAATGATTCAGGTAGACAGCTACAATTATGTGATATTATGATCGCTCATTCTTGAGTTGACTTTGATTTGTTTCTTAACATTTTGAGCTTAGGTGAGACCACCTTCACGCTATCGGAGCACGTATAACGGTATTATTGTCTTACTGATGGTTCGCTAAAAGTTGACATGTTATTTTGGAGAAAGCACCAAATCAACTCGGCGAAAACATTTGGGGTGCAATATCGGCAAGTGGTGTAATTGTATCCTACTTTATTGATGGTAATCTCAATGGAAGCAAATGCTTGGCTCTACTTCAAGAATCAAAATGCATATTGGTTTTCTTTATTTCTAGCATGAAACCGAACATGGTGGGTGAACGGTTAACGTTCTAGCCTTGCATTGGGGAAGATGTGGGGCATCCAGATTTGGATTTTCCGTAGTTTCCCCAGATTACCCCAGGAGAATGCCGAGATGCTTCCTACAAAAGGCCATGCCCTAATTCCTTCCCATTCCTTATCCTCAGTCCTTTACCGCCGCTAATGACTTTGACGTTGACAAGCCGTAAAGGCATAAGCAAAAAAAAAAAAAAAATCCAACATGATGGAGCTCCTGTCCACTATTTTCGTACATACTTGGTACTTTTTAAACAGAACAGTGATTGGAAGACGAAATCCCCCAGTGATATCCTGATCCAACGCCAGTGGCTTTCTTCTTTTTGGACGCGGTTAAAGGTGAAGTGTATAGAAGGAAACCACGAACAGTTGAGAAATGTGGATAACGATATTCAGCTTGTAACTGGACAAAGTATAATAACTATTGTGGTTTTATTCTTAAATGATATTTATGTAGTTAAAGCGAGAAACTGTGTATACAGAGACTAATAACCTGGATGCAGGTGGGCAATGAGCCGACATTCCATACACAAGGCCGGCTAAGGCATGAAGACGGTGGGCAAGATTAAAAGAGATAGGGTGTTTTGAAAGGGTGTTGATCAGCGAGGCTCTAAAGTCAAAACATTTGTAACAACCTTGATCGTCACAGCGTGAACATCAGGCCTGAAGACGGCAGCAGAGTTCGTCACCGAAAGCTCGTCTTTCGCCTACACAATCCGGCAGCGAGCCCGCGAAGATTATATTGCAGCGATACGCCGGGAAGTCTTCGTTCACACAACAACCTTGCATGTGTGTGGGATAGAAAAATAACGAGACGACTATACCAGAGAGTTGCCAAAATGCGGGAACGGATAATATATGAAAAACGATTTGTATATTTAAGAGTGGGGAAGGCACTCAGCAAATACGATTAGGACTATTTTCTGAGCGTTCTAATATGTATTTTTTCCCCCTCTGTTATGCATGGTGTAACTGAGAGCGTTGAGTTCTCCAACAACCTGATGCTTCAAGATTCTCGCCGCTACAAGAAAACTTAAAACCGAGTTTTCTTGGAAGGAAGGAGAGAGGAAGACGAACTATCTTGAGGCGGACTTCAGACTATCTGGCTCAAGACGATCCATCTAGTTGGGCATAGGCTGGGAATAAGACCTAATTAATTTGCAACGGCGTCGCGCATCCGTTCCGACTAGGCATTATCGCCGGAAGTGAAGATCAGCGTAACAGCCGACTTCGCAAGTGGTCGGTGAAGACACCGGTTGCACGACCACGTCATCAACACAAGGTCTTCAGAGGCTGCAACCTTAAGGTAAACATTAATTTTCACGATTGGACGATCAATGCTAATAATTTCACCTCCGAAAAATGGCCATTTTATGAATTTTACAACGCATAGAGAACTTTGTCTTGTGTATACCAGTGAGCTGCCGAGTCATTTCCTTTGTTAAATTTTATTTTCACCATTTCATTTAATTTGTCTTGAAACAGAAGATTTTTTGGAATTTGTTATAACGTCATTTGTTAATAAACATTTTCAATTGTGGCTTTTTCATTGAGTATGAAAATAAGCTTCTGCCCTGTCCTGATGAGATAATTTTCAATTCTTGCTATCCAGAACAAATGAAGCTTAAATAAATTCATAAATTTATACCAAAACAAGAATACGCAAACACAGTGACCGCAGTAGAGGAATTACCTCAAAGACAAATCACTCTCAGCTACAACCAATGTGTTAGAACATGGGGACCCCACCACTAACGACCTAAAGAGAACAGTACAAGCTGTGTCCACACAGCAGGTTCATTGGTGAGTCCGGGTCTGCTCTATACAATAAATGTAACTCCTCTCAAAATGTTTTTAATGCTATCAAGCAAATTCATTGTTCTGAATCACTTCTAAGGCAGAACATCTAACGTTCTGAACAAATTTCTAATGTTATCAAGTCAAAATCTAATTGCTAAAAATTATAATGGTTTTATAGCAACTTCTATCAGAATCCCATTCCATATTAATAAATATCAAATTGTCTAATATTATAACAAAATTTGCACAATTTATATAGTATTGATTAGAATTCTAAACGAAGTATTATTTTACGGAAGCAACTATTGTAACTTTGGGCTGAAAGGTTGCGGATATTTTCAAGTAGTTTTCCTGTTATTTGTGGGAAAATGCTGGGATCTTAAACACCAAATTTCATGAAAGCAATTAACGTTTGTATTTATGAAACTTCAGTATTTCTTTCAAGGAACATTACAAAGAATTAATCGTATTTCATACACTGTTAAATTATTTATTAGCTTCGTTTCATCTGGGTATTTATTTAATATATTTCATTTCTAAGAGATTAAGTGATATTTTGTCTGTTGGAATAGATATTTAGTTTATGAATGACGCTCATATATCCGTTAAATTGTATTATATCGAAGACAATTAGTCATCGCAGATGAAGCCAGAAGAACGGTAAGTACATACAGTAAGTACAGTTAATGATTATGAATCTTATTTTTTTTTTTTTTTTTGCTGTCGTCAGTCTTTAGACTGGTTTGATGCAATCCTCCATCCCTTCCTATCCTGTGCTAACCTCTTCATTTCTACATACCCCTTACAATCCACGTCCTCAATTATCTGCTTCATATATTCTAATCTCTGTCTACCTCTGCAGTTCTTACCTTCAACTGTTCCCTCCACTAACAAATTAACCAATCCAGCATGTCTCAAAATATGACCTACCAGCCTGTCTCTTCTTCCTGTAAGCTTCTTCCATAAACTTCTTTTCTCACCCATCATTTCAAAAACTCGTTCATTTCTTACTTTGTCTGTCCACCTAATTTTCAGCATTCTTCTGTAGCACCACATTTCAAATGCTTCAAGTTTCTTTCTTTCCGGTATTCCTAAAGTCCATGTTTCGCTACCGTAAAGTGCTGTGCTCCACACATAGAGTTTTAAGAAGTTCTCTCTAATTCCTAGATCAATATTTGAAACTAAAAGGTTTCTCTTTTTCAGGAAGGCTATTTTTGCTAGTGCTATTCTGCTTTTAACATCATTCCTGCTTCGGCCATCGGTTGTAATTTTGCTTCCCAAGTAACAGAACTCACTAACTTCTCCTATTGCATCAGATCCTATTTTTATATTTAATCTGCTAGTATTGGTGTCATTTCTGCTACATTTCATCACTTTTGTTTTACTTTGATTTATATTCAGTCCAAAATCTTCCTTCAGTATTTTGTTTATGCCATTCAATAACTTCTCAATATCCTCAGCCCTCTCTGCTAATAAGACAATGTCGTCAGCAAATCGTACATTACTGATTTTTTCTCCCTGAAAACTTATGCCACATGGAAATTTTTCTTTGACTTTCTTCATTGCTTCTTCTACATACAAGTTGAATATTAACGGGGATAGACTACAACCTTGTCTCACACCCTTTTTAACTGATGCATGTCTCTCGTGATTCTCTACTTTTATCACAGCCACTTGATTCTTATATAGTTTATAGAGGATTCTTCTATCTCGATACTTTAGACCTGACTTCTTTAGAATTTTGAACATCTTGTCCCACCTAACATTATCAAAAGCTTTTTCTAAATCAACAAATGCCATAAAAGTATCTTTGTTTTTCTTGATCCGCCCTTCAAGTATTAATCTTAAAGACAGAATTGCTTCCCTTGTACCGCGATTTTTCCTAAACCCAAACTGATCTTCACCTACTATCTCTTCTACTACCCCTTCCATCCTTCTGTATATTATTCTGGTCAGTAATTTTGAAGCATGTGATGTTAGACTAATGGTGCGATAATTCTCACATTTGTCGGCTTGTGCTTTCTTTGGAAGTGTGAAGATGATATTTTTATTAAAATCAGTTGGAATTTCTCCTGTTTCATAACTTTTTGATATCAGCTTGAATAATCTTTCGATTCCTTCCTCTCCTAGAGATTTAAGAAGTTCTGCAGGGATCTCATCAATTCCAACTGCCTTATTTGCTTTCAAGTCATTCAGAGCTTTATTAAATTCTGTCCTCAAAACAGGATCTCCTAAGTCATCCATGTCGACATCGCCTTCCTTTTCCAATACACTATTGCTCAAGTCGTCCCCAACATACAGTTTCTCAATGTATTCCTTCCATCTGTTAGCTCTATCTTCTGACCTTAAAAGAGGTTTCCCATCGGCAGCTTTAATGTTCATACCTCTCTTCTTCATTTCTCCAAAATTCTGTTTGATCTTTCTATATGCAATATCTACTTTTCCTGCAACCATTTCCTTTTCTACTTCTTCACACTTTTCTTGTAGCCATTTTGCTTTTGCTATTTTGCATTTCCTATTTATTTGATTTCTAAATTGCCTGTACTGCTCTTTTCCTGCTTCATCCTGAGCATTTTTGTACCTTCTCCTCTGATCGATCAGCTGCAAAATATCTTCTGTGATCCAAGGTTTTCGGGCAGATTGTTCCCTAAAGCCTAAGGTTTCTTTGCCAGCTTTCATTATTTCGGTCTTTAATGCATTCCATTCGTCCTCGGTTGAGCTCCTTTCACAGTTAATTCTTAGACCTAAGTCTACCATTTCTGAAAATTTTTCTCGTGTGCTAGATTGTTTCAGTTTATTCACTTCCAGTCTGTTCTGCTTATGCTGCTTCCTTATTCGCTTGAATTTCAGCCTGCACTTCATTACTATCAAATTATGGTCGGAGTCTATGTCTGCTCCTGGGTATGCTTTACAGTCTAGAACTTGATTCCTGAATCTCTGTTTGACCATGATATAATCTAGCTGATATCTGCCTGTATCCCCAGGACGTTTCCAGGTATATATTCTTCTTGCATGGTTCCTTAACAGTGTGTTCGCCACTACTAGCTTACATCTTTCACAAAATTCTAGCAACCTGCTTCCTCGCTCATTTCTTTCTCCTAGACCAAAACTTCCTACAGTGTTCCCCTCTTTTCCTTCTCCTACTATTGCATTCCAATCACCCGTGATTATTAGATTTTCCTCCCCTTTCACATATTGGATTAAT
Organism: Vandiemenella viatica; assembly: GCA_031002005.1. NCBI lineage: Eukaryota > Metazoa > Arthropoda > Insecta > Orthoptera > Morabidae > Vandiemenella > Vandiemenella viatica. The sequence goes on along the minus strand of JARYHS010008074.1, from coordinate 40,750,732 downwards.
TCTTCAATTTCAGCGTATATTTTTTTCTATTTCTTCGTCATCTTCCTGCGACGTTGGCATATACACTTGTACTAATGTGGTTGGGACGGGCTTAGTTTCTAACCTCATCAAAATAATCCTGTCACTAAATTGTTTATAATAACTAACCCGTTTCCCTACTTTCTTGTTCATTACAAATCCTACACCAGTGACTCCATTGACAGCTTGTGTGCTAATTATCCTGTGTTCCCCAGACCAGAAATCCTGTGCGTCCTTCCATTTAATCTCACTAATCCCAACAACATCTAACTTAAGTTGTTCCATCTCCCTTTTTAAGTTTTCTAACCTACCTGCCCTATTCAGACTTCTAACATTCCACGCTCCGACTCGTAGAATGTTTCTATCCATTCTGATGACTCCTCCCTGAGCAGTCCCCACCCGGAGATCCGATTGGGGGACTATTTTACCTCCGGAATATTTTACCCAGGAAGAAGCCATCATGATATATGTAATTTGAGAGGATTACATGTCCTCGGGATACCCTTTGGGTCTTTAATGCAGTGGTTTCCCGTTGCCTTCTGCATCCCCATGCCGTTGATCATTTCTGTTTCATCCGCCTTTAGAGGCCGTTTCCAACCCCAAGGTATGCCTTTTCTTTATTCCATCAATCTCTCATCTCGTTTGAGCAAGCTCTAATTCAATTTTTTCGGCTCCTGATATACATTGTGACCTATATCTCCGACTTTCCTACCAGTTTATTTTGACCTTTGTCACAATTTACAGTGTTTCTCTGCTACTGTAACCTCTGTAGGCTGATTGTTATGTATCTCAATATGTCAATCCCACAACTTTCTTATCTCGATGTTCTTTCATAAATTTGTTTCCGTACATATGGAGCCACTTAATTTTCAATATACTTCTGCAGTAACACGTTTCAACTGCTATTATTTTTAGTTTTCTAGTCTTCACAAAAAAAAAAGCTTAGTTTGATGAAATGCCGGGTGCATAATTTTCTACCAACTCCGTGGAGTTGATTGTAATTTTGGAGGGGTGCCTGTCATTCTTTCTGTGGCACCTTCTGCAGCTTTTACTTTTTTTTTTTCACATTAGTAATTATATTTTTTAGATTTACATTTCTTTCATGCATATGTTAACAAAAATTCTAATTTATTTGGTGTTACATTTTGCGACCTGTCCGCTTCATACCTATATATATTATTCTTTTTATTTGTTTTATTATTTTTATTATTATTATTTTTTGTTATTTGTTCTGTATATCTAATCATATATGCAATATTTACTGCAGAGATTTCAACGCAGGAGTACGCCACCCTAAAACACCTAACAATTTTTTACTTTACTGTTTATAAATACAGAGATTGAGACAGTCACAAATTATTTATACTTACAGTCTGTATACTTGCATACTATCTCCTGTGGAGATTCCATAATTTTTCAACACAGAAATGCATCTAACAATTTTTACGATACAGTTTCTACCCCCAGAGATTAACACAAATTATTTTATTTATGCACTACATACTTACGGAGTGACGGACAATCTACTGCGGAGATTCCACGGTATTTTAAGACAGAAATATAGTACTCTAAGAAGATCTAACAGCTTTTACGATCACACAATACAATTAATACAGACTGAGATTAACACAATCACAAATTATTTATACTTACAGACTATGTACTCACAAACTATTGACTGCATAGATTCCGCGATTTTTGGACTCAGTAATGCACTACATTAATGAAATAGCACAATTTTTATGATCATACAATATAATTTATGCACACACGGATTAAAATAATATATATCTATATATATATACATACGAAGTCATTATAGACTATACTGTGAAAGAAGTTCACTGCCACTAGGGAGGTCTCACAGTTTTTAGGATCACACAACATAATTTATACACACAGAGGTTATCACAATCACACAGTTATTTATACTTACAGCCTATATACACGCACACGTTTCTCGAGCACTAACCAGGGTCGAAGATCGATTTGGGTCTTCTGTGTCACAACCCATCGGTTTAGTAGTCGCCTAGCTGGATTAAAAGGTGGTTTTTGCGCGTCGCTACCTTGTTGAAGAATTTCTCCGCCATTACTGACATTCCCGCAGGTAATGTGCGATCCTGCGCCAACTGGTGTATATCCGTGATTGGGAATCGTAGGGGGAGATGTAGAGCACATTCAAAGCTCGATTCTGCAGCGCCTGCAGCTTCTGCATGTGGGTCTTTGTGGCGTACGTCCACACTGGGTAGGAGTACTCTATAACTGGACGCACAAGCGCTTGGTATATTCGGATGCCGCAGCATGGAGGAAGGGGTGAGTTGTGGTTCAGAATTCGGTGCAAGGCACCCTACCTCTGGTATACCCTGCTCTTCACCTCATCGATGTGTTTCCTCCACGTCAGCCTCTGGTCTACGGTGACGCCGAGGTAGCGTACCGAGTTCATCTGAGGTATCTACTCTCCAAACAGCTTTAGCTTTAGTTTTAGCGGTAAGTCTCTTCGGTTCAAGACCACTTCCTGTAACTTGGTGGTGTTAATCTTCAATCTCCACCATATCTCACATTCTTCCAGTTTGTCCCGCGCTTGCTGCAGACGGCGCAAGATGACTAACAGGCTCCAGGAGGAAGTGAAGTATGCAGTGTCATCCGCATAGAATGCTGATTGATGGAGTCGGGTGTGAGAATGTCCGATGTAAAAACGATGTACAACACCGGTCCCAGTACTGAGCCCTGTGTAACACCTGCGCGTAACTTGCTTAATTTAGACCAGCAGCATTCCATCTTTACGATGAACTTCCTGTTATAGTTGCGAAATAGCTGGAAGAAGGGTTTAGGTATGCCAATTGATTGCAGTTTGTGTAGAATTCACTCGTGCCACACCGTGTCAAACGCCTTAGCGTCATCAAGAAGCACCATGCTGCAGTAACGACGTCCGTCGGTTGACCGAGCGTGGTGGGTGAGCGATTAGTGCTCTAGCCTCGCATTCGGGAGGACGTGGGTTCGAATCCCTGTCCGGGCATCCGGCTTTGGATTTTCAATGGATTCCCCAAAATCAGTCTAAGCGAATGCCGGGATGCTTCCAATAAAAAGGCCATGGGCGAATTCCTTCCCATTCCTTGCCCCCATCCTTTCCCGCCTCGAATGACCTCGACGTCGACGAGGCGTAAAGCGATGAGAAAAATAGGAGTTGGTAGAAGGCGTCTGTCGCTTCTTCTACGACCCGCATCAGCAGGTGCATAGTCGAGCGCTCTGGGCGGAAGCCGAACTACTCAGCGGAGACCATACGCAGTCTGACAGTGTAGACCACCAGACGCCGAAGCAACAGTCGCTCGAACACGTTTGAGATCACTGGTAGCAGAGACACGGGCCTATAGCCGTCCGTCCAGTCGAAATATGTTGTTAAATATGTACACTAGCCTTTGGACTGCTGCAGGTGGCAGATGCCGCGGAATTATATTGCAGATACCATCGTTTCCCGGTGCCTTGTTGAGCTGCAACTTTCCCAGTACGTCGAGTATCTTCCTGGTATCCACTTCACCTATCTGCTCTTTGTCCTCTTCGTTTCAGGTCATGTATTGGCGCAGTTGGAGGCGGACGTGTTCGATGATTTCGTCATCGTTTGGCTCATCCACAGGACGGAAGTTCTTCTCGAATGTGTCTGGGCGTTTACTTTTTCTTCTACAGTAAAGACCAGCACTTGCGCACCGAGCAGAACGGGAGTACGCCTCCTCGCCCTTATGAACCTCCTGGTCTAGTTTGATAAACTGCTGTGGCTCATGCTTGCACCTTTAAAAAATTATTTCTGAGGTTTACGTGTTGCCGCATGACTGTTTTTGCCGGTACTGGTCTGTCTTTGATATTTTCCTTAATTTTCGTATCAGTTGTAATTCTGGTACTCAAATATTAAAGTTCTTTTACGACTATTTGAGTTTTTACATAAGTTTTACTGCTCTTCTGCTTTTCATTATCTGTATTTATTACAAATTCTGCTTGTCATTATTTTGTACACGCCATAATATAGTTACGGAATAATACCACATTATTTGTTTTTCTTTAGTATTTTTCATTTGCGCGTAAATTTTTCTTTAAAGTTCTTATTTTTCCCTCTTAAATGCAAATTAAATATTGGTGGAGAAAGAATAAACCGTCATACATAGTTTTTAAATTAATTACCTATACAAAATATGAACACATTAAACTGAAAACAAATAAGGGCAAACATACAGTAAACTGTTTAAGTAAAACAGATACAGTTTAAATCTAGTACGGATATCCATTTCAGGCACATTGGTACCGCAAAGAAATTGGCTTTAGCATTACCAGGTTATATTCTGAGACTGAAATTCCGCATTGTGTGGCGAACAATGTGGCTTGAAGGTCTGCAGTCAGAGTGGTATTATGTCTTTTCCATTTATGATCTGCCATTAATGTTGAACGTAGGCAGTAAGTTTTTGGCTCAAGCATAGAGGTAGTTTTCGGAATTTTAAACGATTTCTTGCTAAATGGGGAATATCATAGTGAACAGATAGATAAAGGTTCTTCATAGTCAAAAGTCATAACTTGTTCCTTCACCAGAGGCCTCTGCTTATAGAGCGCTTGTGGAGAAGTGTGTTGCTGGGTGTTGGGAGTCAATATAATGGTGTACACTCGATGAAGCTAGTGATTGTTCTCACTGTAGAATTTGGTTGGACTTCTATTGTCTTTATCCATTGCTGGTCAGCCTACCTGGAAAGGAAATTTGCAGCTGTGTAGTAAATTTTTTATCATAGCGTACTGATTATTACGAAAGAACTAAAAATGCTTTTCTCATTTTACTTTAAAATTACTTTTATAATATTTTAAAATTATCTAAACATTTTCACAATATAAATGTTACCTGGTTTTTCTTAATACATCTTTCTAACATTAATATATTTGTAAGTATTGCTTCTTTTATTTCCGATTTCCTTAACCAAAGTTTTAAAGTAAATGATTCTAAGTAATAATTCAGTAGCTGTTTTATATATCATCTTATATTTTCTTGGGACTGTGAAGATGACATTTTTAGTAAATCTGTCAGCACTTTGGCATCATGTTTGATTGATCAACCATCTTCTCCAGATAAATATAAATTCATGATTACATATTTCATGAACAGATTTAAAACCATATTTTCGAAATAAGGTTTTAAGCAATGTGAATGAAGTTTCCTGTAACTTATGTAACAAATTGTAGGTTATTACAGTCTGCATATCGTGTAAGCATATTTTATTTTACAATGTTTGTATAACTTGTTGTTTTTAAGGTAGAAGGGAGAAACTGTGCCAGCATTCGCCTTGAACTCCATCAAAAAACTAAATCGCTATTACCTTTTCGCTAGTGAAGGAATTTATTTTAGGCTAACGACACTATTGATGCTTGATTGAGAATACTGTAACAGGGTTATTAATTGAGATTCTGTTAGATGAGGAAACAGCATCTTCAATATTGTTTGGTAACTACAGCTAAGTGCGTTCTATATGCAGTGGAAACAATAAACGTATCGAAAATTTACGATAAAACAGACTGAAAGATTGAGGATTCATAATTACATTTATACCCTTTTGACCATCTGACTTCAGTGAAATGTCCCACAATGATACAGTTTTAGGTGAATTAATTGTAAATAATTACTTTAAGGATTTAACACAAGTAAAAAATAAGTCTTATATTTACAAAATGCTTAGAAAGTATTATGAGAGATAAGTCTTTCCCGGCGTATCTTTGATATAAATTCTTCGCGGGTTGTAATCCGGCAGCAAACCCGCGAAGAATTTATATATTAGAAAGTATTGTTTAGGGATTTTGTTTACAAACAGTTTCAACCAGCTTCAACAACTGTTTCTTTAGTTTTCACTATATGGTGGAGTGTGATGTCCTTTAAAGAATTAGAAGCTTTTGCTAAAGGCCTTAGTACAAAAATAATTTTCTTAACTAAACTTGGTTACCTTTTCTGAGGATGTTTGTAATTCTAAAGGCGTATAAATGAAGTATAGCCGACGGAAGAACAGATTTATGAAATTTTAGGCAACGTGAATCAGTGCTATTAACGATGATTTTTTTAAAAAAAGAATTTGGTGTAATAAATTCATTGCATAGATACAAATTTTTGGCAATGTGGAATCCAGCAGTATACCCTGACTGTAAATTCTTGTGTTTGGTTAACTGATAAAGCCCTCTAGCTCATCTACGAGGGGTACCCAGAAATAACCGGAATAGCATGGCCGTGGGTGGAGCTCGTGTAGTACGCGTTTCTGCCGCTAGGCGTTTATTGCGCAACTCATTGTCAGTTCAGTGACACCTGTGTTGTCCATCTGGCTTGATGTGTTAATCTGCAGTGATTGTTCTTGCTAGCGCTGTTTTGTTATTGTTTCGTGCAGCTGTGAAATTTTGTTTTCTATTCAGTAAAAGTGTTGCAGAAACTATTCTAATGTTGAAAACAGCAAAAAAAAAAAAAAGGCGCTATTGGAAAAACTCAAGGCTACGAGTGGTTCATTAGGTTTAAAAATTGCGACATGTCGGTTGATGACGAACCTGCCCGAATTGTCGAAAATCTTAAAAAAATTCGAGAGCTTGTGCTCTCAGATCGTCGACAGACAATTGATCAACTGTTAGAGATTAATGGGGTAACCTGGAGCTCGGTCCAGCGAATTTTAACCGAAGGTTTTGGAATGAAAAGGGTTGCTGCAAAGTTTGTTCCTTGGGCTCTGATTGACAACCAAAAAGAACGTCGAGTTGAAACATGTCGTCCTTTTAAACAACAGCTTGAAATTGATCCAGATTTTCTGTCAAAGGTCTTTACTGGTGATGAGTCGTGGTACTATGGTTGCAACTTAGAAAAAAAAGCAGAAGTCAAGCCAATGGAAGACGTCATTGTCACCCCGTCCAAAGAAATGTCGTCAAGTCAAATCAAATATGAAATGATCATTTGCTTTTTTGATGCCAAGGACATAGTTCATTCAGAGTTAGTTCCCCCCACATCAGACCGTTAATCAAACTTTTTATTTGCAAGTTTTTAAGAAGATTGCGCAATAGTGTTCGTCAAAAAAGACCCGATTTGTGGCAGACAAGAGACGGGTTCTTCGACCACGACAATGCACCTGCACACACAGCTGTATCTGTTAGGCACTTTTTGGTTAAAAATAGCAGGCATGGATCCTCTACCCCACGTACCTTACTCGCCTGAACTGGCTCAATGCGATTTTTTCTTATTGCCACGAATGAAAAAGGGCATGAAAGGACACCTATTTGATAACATTGAAGATGTCAAGAAAAAAACGTTTCGATCAGTGGAAGCACCGGTGGGACAAATGTATTAGTTATGATGGAGAGTATTTTGAAGCGACTAGGTCGTTTTGTAAATAATTTGAAAATGTATAGCTTTTTAAATATAATTCAGGTTTTTTTTGGGTACCTCCTCGTATACATATAAAAGGCATTGTTCTTAAGTGTGTCCTCTGTAGACTAAAAAGCTACTGGACCGATTTACATGCTGTTTTTTTTTTAAATAATGGTCCGTAATTTCAGGAGAAGATTTAAAGTTATTGAAATCCTCAATCTGACCCAAAGAAAGAAACTATCATTCAATCACAAGAATAATTGGTTCAATGCATCCCCGCAAGGTGGTACAGCAAAGCGTTTAAAATAAAAGTACTATAGCGAAAAAAATTCACAGAAGAAACACATCATTCAATTTAATATCCTGTTTTGCGTTGCTGTGCTTATATTGTGAAATGAAAGGAAAGGAAGAAAAAAATAATTAAAAAAATAATTTATACAAAATATAATCATTTTTTATTGTGAAGGGGGAGAGTGGGTGCAGTTTTTTTTTTTTTAAACAAATGTTAACATTTTAAATTTATTTTAAAGCATGTGGATACCCAGTGCCTTTGAGATTGGATAACAATTGTTTATTTGTATGACGCTACAAAAACATTAAAACAATTTTCAAATTCAAATTTTTTGGCGGGTAACTGTCCAATCAGAATCACCCAACGCCGTTTGACGAGAAATTTGATGGGCTCTCAGAATATCCATAACTTTTTTGGCCGATTGCACCAATAGTTTTAGAGATGTTTGCAAAAAACTAAATGGTTTCAAATGAATATTTTGTTTATGTAGGGTGATGGGAGACAGTGGGGGGGGGGGGGGGGGTTGTACACTTAAGGTACACAGTATTTTTCTCTTTGTTTTAAAGTATACTGGTGCAATATTCCACAGAAATCAGATAAAAACTCTAACATTGTATAAAGAATATTTGCAAAAATTAAATTGAGGAAAGGGGGTGAGAGGTTACGTTTTTGTAAACAGAATGAAGACAATATTTTTCTATTTGTTTTAAAGTATATGTGTACAGTGTTCTGTCAAAATCTGATAAAAAATTTGTGTTTCTATAAGCACTATTGGATATTAAGAGGGGTAGTGATAAAGGGGGAGAGGGATTGGGTTTTTGCAAACCAAAGGTTGGCAGTATTCTTCTCTTTGTTTTAAAGTATATATGCGCGAAGTTCCATCGATATGGGATAAAATATGTGGTTTGTAGAAAAATTAAGGTGTATAAAGGGAGAGAAAGGGTGGGTTTTGGACTTTTGTTTTTTAAAAAGCTTCCTCGTACCACTCACCACATCCTCCACAAATTTCAAGAGCGCCGACCGACTACTTTTTGAGTTTTGTGAGCAGAAGCAAACGGATGCTGAATTTTTATATAGAAAGAAAAGGCAATATTCGTATGTGTGTCCTCTACTGACTGAAAAACTAGTGGACCGTGGACCGATGTATGGGAGGTTTTTTGCAAAGTGGTCTGCATTGTCAGGAGAAGTTTTAAGGCTATCGAATTTATCGTTCTGACCGGTACAAAGAAACCATGTCTCACTTACAAGAAGAATTGTGGATACTTCAGGTATCAGAGCAAATCGTTATCACTTTAGTCGTGCTGCTAATCTTCTATACCTATAAAATGCCAGACTTGGTCACGGTGTTCTGTCACGCGGTGTCGTCACTCTATGACGACAAGCTATGAAGTCATGCTTTTCGCCTTGGCTGCTCAACTTACAACGACCAGATATGTTTTTCAAGGCTATGCGCGTGTTTTAATAATAGTTCTGTTTAGCTAAACGTCCGCGTATAAATTCATTGTCAGACTACTGAAAATATCTCGTTTGAATCGACATAATAAGTAATTCCCCCACTGAACGCGATCTATTAAGCCTAGACTACAATTAAAACTAATATTACGTGACATGACGTAAGTTGATATTTAATTTTAATTTCCTTTGCTTTCGCTGATAACATATTTCAGCCTCATGTTACTGCATCAGCCTTTCAAAAATTGTTATGTCGATCTAAATTACGGATAGTAAAAAAGGAAAATATAAGAACCTGTGAAGATTTTTGATCAAATTAATAACGCGATGCATTACTGTCACTAGCACGAGATACAAAACATGTTTTTACATGCTTGTGATTGAAGTATTGTTTTTCTAGCGTCAAATTTTAGCGCAGTTTATGGTTAGGTTGAAATGCAACCTACGCCAAGACGACAACCGAAACTTTTTGCTACAGCGCAAGACACAAGGACATACATTGAGCTTTATTTTTTAACAATTCTATTTCGTTAAGCAAATACAAAGAAATAAATTGCCAGAACACTGAAAAAAAGTATGTATTCAATTTAAATCGGCATATTAATTATTGCTTGCTTTTTTTTACTGAAATTATTAATTGGTTTGAATGAAAGTAGTTCCAAATTGATCGCGATCTATGTGGCCTGCATCACAATTGAAACTAATATTACGTGGTATAACGTAAGTTGTTAATATTTGTTTTTAGTATCCTTTGTTTTCACTGCGGTCATTATTTCAGCCGTTAAAATGTCGATCTGTATCACGGATAGAAAAAAATAAACATGTAAGAACCCGTGAAAATTTTGGCTCAAGTTTATATCGCGATGCATTATGGTATTAAGATACAATACAGGTAATGTATTAATTCATATATGATTGAAGCTTTTATTTTCTAGCTGCAAGATTAGCGGAGTTTTGTGGTTAGGCTGAAACGCAGCCTGGACCAAGTTGAGGACTGATACTTTTTGCTACAGCACAAGGGAGGAGGAATTACATTGAGCTTTATTTTACGATAATTCTATTTATTGAAGCAACTGCAAAGAATTTAATTACCATAACACTCCATTCAATCTGTTATTTTTTAAGGGCTTGGAGGCTAGTCTATATATATAAAAGGCAATGTTAGTATGTGTTTCCGCTATAGAACAAAAAACTACTGGACCAATTTTCGTGAGGTTTTTTGTAAAATGGTCAGCGTTGTTCGAAAAAGGTTTAAAAATATTGAAATTCTCGATGTGACCAGTAGAAATAAACCATAACTCAATCACAAGAAGAACTAAATGCGTGCTTCAAAGCATGAGATTTGTGGAAATATGTTAATAAATTTTCACTGATGACAAACGTGTGTTAATTTACAACAGAGTTTTCTGCAGAACATTTTGCTAAAAATTATTGGATATTGGAAATGGGTAAATTACCTCATGAACAATTATAAGTTGCATGCTCCTATGTATGAAAACCAATAGAATTATCTGTATGTACGCTAAATGGAATCGCCGATTACATTGTATATCTAAGGAGATTGCAATGAAGTTAAAGTTGAATAATACAATTTTCATTTTATGTAATCCAAAACATAATAATAATAATATATATATAAATATCCAATTTTAACAAAAATTGGTATCAAAATTTTAATTTTGTTCATTTAATCATATGTATACTCAAATCTGGCAATGGCCAAGCATTGCCGCGTCAGCTAGTATAAGATATAAAAGAACTAAACATCTCGTAATTTCAGTTAAAATGACTTCAGAATGGCAGATATAAGCTTAACGTCATGCGGGATACATAGATGATGTACATACATTATGAAATATGTTAATATCATATTATTTGTACGATATGTTCTTACAGTGCACTGTAACAGCTCTACATATAGGTAACTTATTATAACAATCGTGTAATTGATAAAGAAGTAATTTTTACATGTATATCTGATAATTATAAATTATATAATAAAAGTTACAGGAATATCTTTTAAAGGTTTACTTATATAACTGCAAATGAGTTAAATGTTAACTTTCATATCTAAAGTGTAAAGAGAATTAGAAACTTGAATTCAGACAAAATAGTTTAATATTTTAGATGTAAGAATTCTTTCTTTCGTCATAAAGCTTATCTTTTTAAATATAAATTTATATTCAATAATTGTAAGTCTAAAAATTTAGACTTCAGAATATTTTATTACATAACTTTTAAGCTAAGGACTTTGATAACGGCACTAAAAGATATAGACTGAAGTGTAGAAAACTTCTTTATAGAGCAAGAGATAGGTATAGCTGTGTATTATCAGAATCAATGAAAACTGTATAATAAACTACAGTAATAAATTTGAAACCACTTTGTCTTTAGTAAAACAGGTTTGAATTATTGTAATAAACAGATACCTTCACTTTCTCCTCTCTCCAGATGCATTAATGGACTAATTCTTAACTTTTGCCCATATAGGATATATTCCAGCCAGAAATTGAAAGAGAAAGTAACTAGTAAAAAAAAAACAAAAAAAACTTATAAGTAAACAGCAAGATGCAAGTAATATTGATAACTTAACAACTTAAAAAGATTTAGTTTTCATATATTTTACGGAAATAATTGCGTATTACTTTAATGTTGAACTCAATTTTACACTTGGTTTTTGAGACATCGACTTCCGAAAAGAAAAAGATTCTTGTATGATCAATGAAACAACGGATCTCGAGAGATATTTATGAAAAATCAAGAATATTGAAAAAACGGTTAACACATTGATGGGGTTATTATTAGCGTACGTGAATGTTTTTGATGAAAAAAAACTTAATACAGAATCTTGGCCCTTCCATTTGAATAATTAATTAGCTGAGAAACCAAATTCACTTCAGCAGTTTCGTCCTTTCACATTATAATCATCCAATCTGGAAGTCACTTTTAATTTTCACTAGAAACAACAAATACAGCTGCAAAACTCCACGCGATAAATGTAATTATTCGAAAACATCGATACACTACTTGGTACTTCAGTAGGTACTATATGTTTTCGGATGATTTATTCAACAGTAGAAAACTACTCTTCAATCTGGCTTTAAAGTTCTCCTTTTTGTTTGTTGTTGATTATTTTGTTATTCTCCCCATCCAAATTGGCGCAATTGTCAGTGAACACAAAAATGTGGAAAATAAATAAGCAGCTACCTGTATATCATTCCTCTCACTACACTTGTAGCAAAAGATTACGATTCTGGTAGCAATTAACCACGAAAAAAAGAAATCCGGAAAAAAATCACATTAGTCATAACTGGAGGATGCTTCGCTCGTAGACTATAGGGGATTTCAATAAAATTTCGGAACATTACCGGATTTCCCGGTCATCTGATTTCAGGCACAAGGGTTTAGGAAGATTTTCTTTTTTAGGTGTCAGGGATTGGAATACCAAGGGGAATGATGAATAACCTACCGAAAACGTTAAAAGAATTTAAAGTTAAAATTTGTAGAGGGCAAATGCAGGTGAGTTAAGAATAGCGGGAAGTGGGGTGTGTAGGGAAATTGCCACCGGAGCGTGTGCTCCATTGCAATTAAATTAAATTAAACCCTACCCTTGCGCTCGATTTCATGCCATTATTCGTCCTTCGCCTTAATTATGTCCCCATAACTTCGGATTCCTGCTGTTACTAGGAGAATTTCCATCAGAGCGTTAGCTCCATCGCAATTAAAAATTAATAGTAATAGTAATTCTAAAATCGAAAAGATTTTATCTCCGTGGAAGAATAATGACAAAATTAACTGGAATACGAACCAGGTGTATCATTGTTTTTAATGCACCACAGTATAAAATTTTAGTTTAACAATTTTTTCTTCTTCTGTATTTTCTCTCAAAAATATTTCTGACTGATTTGTAGTTGTCATGGAGGAAGGAATATATGGAGATGAGATAACGCGAAATCCGTGAAACCTCGTGAAAAAACTGTGCCTGCACGGTGGACATCGTAGGAGTACCAAAACATTGGGCTGTTTGCACTGTGTCAGCTGCTGAGAATATTTCATTTTCTAATATTCTAAAGTTTTCTATAATGCCTAGTTGTGATGCATATGGTTGCACAAACAGACAAGATAGGAAAAAACCTGGAATAGCGTTTCATAAGTAAGTCACATTGTAACTATCGTTCTTGAGGTATCTGACAGGGAACCGCAACATTAGTGCCATTCGCTATAAATTTATTCATTGCTCTCAATAGGATCATATTATTCTCAAATTTTTGTTGGTGTAGTGTAGAAAATTAGCATATGTTACTATTTTGCACCTGAAAAGCTAGCCTTATTGTAGACAAATGTTGGAAATTTAATTTAAACGGGTCATGTTTACATCGCCACACAGTGAATATGGTATTCTGCATGCATTACTCACGTTTAAGTTTACACTGAAATTGCACGATGAAATTAATCGTGATAATTTGTGCTGTGCGAACTACTAAACGTGATGAAATAAACTGTGTTGACGGAAATGTAGTTCGCGATGCATTTCTTGTGTTTAGATGTGTCTACATAGTTTGGTTTTGTAGCGGAAATATTAATGGAAATGTTGGCAGGTTGAAATGCTGTGTATACCAGAAGAGAACAAACAATTTATTTATTATTAGTTGTTAGCTTCTGATTTTTGAATGTACTGATTTTTCTACCAAAATTATATAGGCCACTACCAGTACAATATCTTCTAAGTAAGATCAGAAACTATGAGGTTTTATGAAGTATTAATTTTTTTAAAGCTCTAAACATTGACTTATGCTTTTTTTTTTAAATTCAGATCTTACTTATTTCTGTTTGTAAATATGTCTACAAGTATATTTGTAGATTTTGAAATCTTCCTTGTCAATTACTGAAATAGAATGTGAAAATATAACCTATTTGAACATCAACTAAAATTTAAGGACTGTAGAAATAAACAGTTTGTTATTCAAGTTAAAAAGAATTACCTGCTCATTAAGTTACTTCCGAATTCATCATCAAATATGGATATGGCGATAGTTTTTTTCTGGTCCAGGCCGCATTTCAACCTAACCACGTCATTTTAAGGTACAATATCTCGAGAACTAAGCGAGATATCAAAAAATTTTATTCTTTACTTTCCGTTTCCCTCATCGAGTTACATAATAATTCGTCATCAAATTGCGGCGCCACGGTTATCGTTGAATCCCCTCATAACTTAACAACCTCACTTTTGAGACAGTATATCTCGCGAACTAAGCGAGACATCGAAAAATTTTATTCTTTATTTTCGATTTGTATCGTCGTGTTACATAAGAATCTATCACCAAATTTGACTTCGGGGACATGTTTCTTCTTAATTTCAACAAGAAACTCCACTCTTTTGAGACAGTATATCTCGAGAACTAAGCACGATATCAAAAAATTTTATTCTTTATTTTTGATGTGTCTCGTCGAGATACATAATAATACATCATCAAATTGCAGTGCCACGGTTGTCTTATGATTCCCTTGAGGTTTTTGTGCATATTTCCGTTTCTCTGGTCAAGCAATATGGCGGCCTCCCCTCCCCACTTCTCTCCACCCGGTTTCATTCCAGTATGTGGCGAAGGTCCCTTGCGTCGTCTGCATATATTCCTTCCTCCATGGTAGTTGTTAACTTATTGAGAATGAACAATAAAATTTAACAAGTAGTCGACTGTATCTTCGATCTAACTTAGGTTTATGGTAGCTTAATTTATTAAATGCTTTGACCTACCTTGATTATGCATTTATATTGTCTCTGATTATGCTAAGATCTTTGGAACTTGTAGCATAATAATCGGTGTATATGTTGCATTATTGTTTACTTTAAGCATTTCATGTAGAAGCAGGTGGCGGGAATGACAATCCTCCGGAAATTTTATTGGGACAGCTTGCACAGTAACGTTCTAAATTCTTTTAAAAGAAATGTGGCCTCCGATGTCAGACCACAATCAAAGAAAAAGAAAGACTCCAAAAAATTTTCAGACACAGTTTGTTTGCCGAAAACCAAATTTCCTTTAAGAATTGAACCCACTATGCGGAGAGAGGCAGAAGAACGTATTTTTAAGGTACTTGCTAAATGTTTCCTTCGTGAAATATTCGCTTAAAATAAAAGAAGATTCTGAGGTTCAAGTTTAGGTCACGATACAGTGACTGTGATATTGCAGGTGCTTTAGTCGAGTTACAGTTCATACTGAAGGTGTATGATGGTATTAATTGAGTTAATTTATTATATGCTAATTATGAATCCTGGTGTAGAAAAAGATGCGACTACTCCACTTGTAGTTCCAATGCATTTAATATGCTAAAGTATTATTTGATTTTGTAGCGGTAATATTATCGGAGATATCAGTTAGTTTGAACTGCAACCAGCATTAGGGACCAGGGATTTAGTTGCTATTATTAGAAGGTGAAAAAGTAACATTCCAATGTTTACTAATTTCTGTGATTAAAAGAAATAAATAAATATAATCATTCGGGCTGCATCCTGCCTTCCAGTAACTACCAACCAATTTCCTTCTTCATTTATTTGCTATGAAAACAAATCTGGATCTGTGGGATTTCACTGCAGACTACTGTTCTGTTAATAACAGCATTGAGGAAAGTCATATCACACTAATATTCTATCCAAACGATGTACTAGCCTTTTTCAAGAACAATTAGGAGGAATTGCTGACAGTTCAGTTATAAAGCTTTAGTGGAATTGAAGTATTCTGAATTTCAAAATATTGTCAATAAGCGGAGAATAACATTATAAATTAATATGAACTTGAATATGGTTAAAGAAAATCAGTGCTGAAGGCAGTAGTGTTGCAGCACAGCAAAATATGATAATAATAAACACATGTGGTCTTAGTGACTGATTGACAGAGATTCTTATAAGCTATGGAATTCACTTGTGTAGTCTCATATCTTAATCCGGTAATCCTACAAGGTAAAGTGAACCTACTGTTTAATATATAATCCAGACCACAAAGTATCATAGCATACTTCATACTAGCAAATCACAGTTTTGCCACTGATGAAGTTCAGTTTTGAGGGCCATAAACATTTCACTCGAGAACATAATTGGAAGTAGGGACTTCTAATCCCAAGTCAAAGCAAAATGGGAATAACACATCAAATAATGAAAAAATTATATCTGTTTAATGATAAGAGTATTAGCCACAGCTATGCTTCTTATTCGGTTTGGCCACTAAGGACCATGCAGTTCTTAACTCCGGTGAGCTTTCTTCTTATCCCAGTATTCCTTCATCCTTGCACTGAACTTGTCGTTTCTTCCCTGGGTACATTTCACCCCCAAAATTGGAGCACAGTATTTTGCCTGTTAGTGACTGGAGAGAATTGGATGCTTTACTCAACATTCTGAACTTATCCCTGTTGTACATATCATTGGGGTCCATTTCCTGCTGTTCGAGATCTTTTCCGATTCGCCTCATCCCAGTCACTTTCCCTCTAGAGATGGTGTTGTAGATTTTGCAGGTGAGTCTGATTTCCCATATGAACTATATGATCATAAGATTGATCTCCTCTTTTTTCTATTGTAATGTCCTCCAGTTGTAGGTGTATGCCTTTACTGTTCATGAGTCTGTATTTTCTCTCTTCTTTCACGGACCCAAGATTTTTCCCAGGATCTCAGTTCCTTTAGTTACAATTTTCTGAAATGCCATTTTCTAGTTTCCTGATGCATACAGCCCTGATGTACAATATTGTAATGCCTGTGTTTGAGGTTAAGAGAGAGGGATTTAATCCACACATGTTCTTACAAATGTGATATGTCATATGCAGTCTGGCACACCTGCTCTTCATGGCTAAATCGTCATTGATTTTTGGAGTTATGCATTTTCCAAGATATTTGAAGGCATAAGTCCTTTGTATCGTTGCATTCCCCATTGGGATTAAGTTGGGTGCATTTCTGATGTTGGTGATTAACTCAGTTTTGTTGATGGAAATCTTCAACCCTACTTTAGCTGCTATGTGGTTGAGTGATGATAGTTGGTGAATAGCTTCCTCCACACTGAATACTAAGAGGGTGAGGTTATCTGCAAAGCCCAGGCAGTTCTGTAATCGATTACCGATGCACAATCGTCTGTTGGTATGACTTCCATTCATCAATATGACATTTTCCAATAGGCAGTTAAATAGGATTTGTGACAAGCCATCCTTTTGTCTAGCACTTGTTCTGATTTTGAAGGACTTTGATAATAGCAGAGGTTCAATCACTAGGTACTGTTTCGTCTCATGTTTTTACTGACGTCGCAGCCTTCAGCTTTGGCAGGTGAGGGGTTATTTTTCCTATGATTTTTTATTTATATTGGCGAAAAGTCATTTCCTGTTTTGTTAGTATCATTTTTAGCAGATGAATATCACTGTCCTTAGATTTGTTGAGTAGAAGTTATAAGAATATTTAATTTTCCAAAGTTATTTTTATTATCATTATTCATTAACTGCAAGTGAGTATATGCTCTGGTGGCAGTTTAGCCAGCTTAATGGTGTCAGCAGCTAACACACTCTTAAATGTGGTTGATATGTTTTCAGGAAAATCATTTTTCATTTTCTTTCTACCCTCTCTCACTTTCTGCCCCCTTAACTTTTGCAAATATTCTTTATACATGCCCATAGTTTTATTTTATTTCAACGGAACTCTGCACGCATATGCTTTAAAACAAATAGAAGAATACTGTCTACATTTGGTTTATAGAAACCCACCTGCTCTCTTCCATCACCCCAATGAGGAAAATTTACACGTGCAGCGATTCAGTTTTTTACAAATATCTTCAAAAAATTAGGAAAATTGGCCAAAGTTGATGGTGATGAAGAATATTTACGACAATCCGATCAAATGGGATAAAACATCAGAATTTTCATATCCACCCCCTGAAAAATGCCGGGTTCTCTACTAGTAGCCTAATAAAATGCGAGTACATGATCGATTCTATGCAAACAAATTTTACTAATTAGTTTGTATTCTGATATTTTAATTCAGTTAGAATTAAATATTTAAAATTCTGCCTGCAGACCACCTGTCCCACAGGTTGTGAAACACTGAATTAAACCATTTAACCCACAGCTCCCTGTATCCCATACTACTGAAATGTTTTTCATCAGTAAGGCTTGAGTTACATGTGCAAATGCTTTTGGAAAGTAGCAAAAAAAATTTTGCAGGGGACTTTTTTTATTTTTCAGCTCCATAAATTATCATGTAAGAGGGAATATTTATCAATGTCTTGTACAAGTCTCAGAACAGCTCTTGGAATTAGAAGAGGGAATGAATTTCATTATGGTGGAGATGGGAAGCTCTGTGCTATCTGGTAAATGATGGTTTTGAAGGACTGATTGTATTCACTGCTGTCTGTGACATGTTCAAGTTCCCGGCAGCAGAGAGAACCACAAGTTTTTATAGTTCTCTCATGACTTGAATTACAGTTCAACTTCAATGTGCAATGACTTTTAAGAAAAACTATTATATCTGGGTGACCAAAAGGAATTGTCAAAAAAAGATGTAATTGTTAAATTTTAAGAGAAGACAGTTGTATGAAGATGGAGTTGAGTGATTGTTGAAGTTTTGATAATGGAGTGGATGAAAGACTGACTTCTTGCAGTTTGAGTTTCTTCTAGAATCGAGAAGGAGTTGGTGTTACAGGGGAAAGGTGGAAATGCAATATTAGTTTGAAAAAGTGTGTGTTGTCTGGGAACGGTGTGTGGGTAGGGAAGGTGCAGACCAACATTCTGGTAACTCTTACTTAGAATAAAAATTTTGCATGGTTGCTTTTGAGTTTGGTTTGTTAATACTATGCTTCTTGGTTAGGACAAGTATAGTTATGTTTGTAAGGAGTTGGCAATACAGCTGATTTTCAATCTGTATGTATTTTGATGAACAAAGTGGTGAAAGTGGCATTGAATTATAGAAATAAAATGCAAGTAGAGCATGATGGTACTCTCTACTATTTCACTCCTCTTCTACTTTTATGTACCGTAAGAGGGGGTTACTTTGTGACAAATTTTAGCGTTTTTCCTACACCAGCTCAACTGTTTTATAAGTTTCCCAAAAACTGAGTATTACAAAACACTGATGTATCTTTTTCCTATATAATGAAATATTTCGCAAATCTAAATCTTTAATATCAACTGAGATATTTAGGTTAAAAATTGTCACAAAGTTACCCCCATCAGGCGGGGTAACTTTGTGCCAGATGCATTTTTGCCTAGAAATGCAAGAGAAAAAAACATTTTCACAAAGTTAACCAATGATACATTTATTAAATTTTTAATAAAACAATATTACAACATTTTGGCAGCTTAATCTAGGTCTTTGATAGCAAACAGAAATTTAGGTTAAAAATTGTCACAAAGTTACCCCATCGGGTGGGGTTATTCCTTCCCAGATATGTTTTTGCCTAAAAATAAAAGAGAAAATATATTCTCATACTGTTTTATGCCTTTCTTGACACTGAAAGTACAATATATAGCTTGAATAGTTAAATGGAAAACTTGTGAGGTTACTTTGTAACAGTATAGTTGTATCACAAAGTAGCCCCTTAAAGTGTCGATATTTTGGTTTCATTGTTATATCTCAAGTAAATATCAGATCACGAACATTATATTACTCCACAGCGTAGCTAACATAATAACAACAAAGAAAACTTACCTGTGTTAGCTGGTTCTCAGATGTGTAACGCTTCAGCAGACAAAGTTTTCGGATGTTGGCCCAAGACCTTTCAACAATACGATTACTTGAGAGAACAATTGAGATGGGGGAGCTTTGGGCAGCGGCTGATAAGAGGCACTGTAAGTCCTACAAAGCGATGAAGCTGTTGTTTGCTTTCCTGGCATTGCTGACATGGCGGGAGATTTGAAATACGAAAACTAGACCGTGTGTCACAAAGTTAAACCTCAGTCACAAAGTGACCCCCTCTTACGGTATGCCTCCTTCTGTCAGATACTGTATTCCATTGTTTATATTTGGCCACTTTATTTTTTCTATATAGGTACGTCATTTACTCTCTCACCTGAGTGAAAAGATCACCTGTTGTTTATTTGTTGCATTCATTTTATTCAATGTTACTGCAACCTTGCAGCCTCCAGCTTTAACATGTGATAGGTTTACTTTCTCTATCCTTGTTTGTATTCAAAATAAAATTACTTAGGACAGAGGAAACATGCTAATTTCGTTATATTTGTTCTTTATTACACTTCTGATATCTACTTCAGTGTTGAAATAAGTCTTTGATATTTCACAATATGGTAAGCAAATGATTATAAGATACTTGGTCGATTGTTCTGCTGCATCAACTATTTTTCCATCTATACCTTTTAGATCCCCATCAGAAATCATCTTCATGGGTACTGTCTACTATAAATTCTCTGGAAGACTCTGTAGGTGGCCAGTACTCCTGACGATGACCGCAGGTGAGGATCACACACACACACAGAGTTGCTTAAGTTTCTTGCAATGTAATGTGACTGACCACCTTGAAACCCTGTGGTACTGCAGTACAATATCCTGGTTGACATGTCTTATCACTCATGACTGTTTGACAATCAGCTCAAGGATTGAGTTTAATTTGTTGATTTCATTCTTAGAATCTTCATGTTGAATATTGTGGTATTGTTAGACTAGTTTGTTGATAATATCTTTAAGAAATTGTATTTTGTACTTGTTTTATAATATTTGTTGCTATGATGTATAAAAACATTTCGTATATAATTAGAATGCTGCTTGATAATATTTAAATTATTCTCATGTAGTAACCTGCTCATTTTGTTTTATTTACAGGAATGCCAGTTTTCAACATTGTATGAGTGGCAAAGGGAGAATGCCAAAGGACCTGAATTCATATTGCATGATGGTCCACCATATGCAAATGGAAAACCACATATGGGACATGCCATAAATAAGGTTAGTATTTAAAGTAAATTATTTTTTTGTTGATAAGAATTACGATTTGAAAATTAACATCCTGCTAGAGTAACACTTTTGCAATAAATTATTTTGCTATTTTACAACCTAATTTTTGTAGAATTGTAAGCTTTTTTTGTAACACTTCTTACACAGTTACATCAGAATTTAATATGCTTCAAGGTCTATGGTAAGGATTACGCTATTAGTTTTCCATTTGCGTTAACTGTTTTTGTACTGTATCTATTTTTATACTCATAAATTTTACCTTCCAGTGACACCAAAAATTATAATTTTGTCAAAGTACTTCTTTGAGTATTGTTTAAGTATAGCAATTAACACTTTTTCCCAAGATTGGAGGTGATTACATATTGTACATGGACATTTCGCTATTTACAAGCCAGTAGAGTAGAACCATAAATAAAGTTTCAAATTTTTTTGTACACATTGTAGGATACAAATGTATGATCATTCTGTTCTGACTACATAATGATACTTTGGCCATTGTTTCTTCTTTAGTTATAGCAGTCTCTTATGTGTTTACATTGATTGTTGTTTTTAACCTCTTATTTTTGGCTTTCTGATTATAAAAATTTATATTACTCATAGTAAGTGGAGTGGATTTTAAATATGGTAATTGAAATATCATTTTTTTCTGTTAATTTATACAACTAGACTGTAGTATTTAAAATTTCTGTCATTGTGTTGATTCAGCTCCATGAAACCAACATATTTTTTTTGATTCACCAGGCGATTGTTTACAGATCTTGAAGGACATCATCCTGCGTCATAAGCTCCTGAAGGGTAGTAAAGTGCATTTTGTTCCTGGATGGGACTGCCATGGTTTGCCTATTGAATTAAAAGCTTTATCCCAAGCAGATGGAGCCCCGTCTGACATGTCAGCTGTTGATATTCGGTGTAAAGGTATTTTTGTTTATTGGCTGTTGACACATAGTGACAAGACTTTTTTTTTTTGGCTACATAGTGTTTTTAAATAAATGTTTTTATGTGCTATGAAAATAAGGATTTTCTGTTTAATAATTAGTGCACAGTAACACTTGTCATATTATTTTTTGGCAAACATTCTGAATAATATTACTAGTTGTTACTAATATAAAGTTTTTGTAGGCACCATTATACTCTTCCAACCAAATGCCAACATCTTCTTCTTTTTGAGCACCCTGTTTATATGGTTGAGGCTCTGGTGAATGAAAGATTCTCATTATAAGAAGTCACCCACTGCTTGTCAATAATCTCCTGAAAAGGGTGTGATCTAGAGCAATCTTGAAATCTGAAATGCTCCTAACTGATGATGAATCAAAATGGAGAGCTGCAGAAAACAACAGGAAGCCACTGCATTGTCGTTGTGTCATGTTGCTTCTTTTTAATATTACCTGAGTATAGCAATTAACACTGTTGTACACACTTTTTGTGAACCTATGTCTGTAGTTATTTACAACAAAGAAGGTATCATGAGACCATGTCACCCTCTCAAATTATACAGGGAGTAATGATTATTTGTAGGTAAACTATTTCAAAAGTAACTTGGCCCCAAGTTGAATTGCCAGATATGGATTGTTAAGGGAGGAATCATCAGAATTGACTGATAAAAATATTCTATGAATCAAAGTGTGGAATTTTAGAAGTCAGAATAGGAGAGTTAGGGAAGAGAACTGAACAATGACTTCTGTTAAATGATACTGGGGTAAGTGAGGCTAAGTAGAAAGATGTTCAGGATTTCTGGTCAAGGAAATACAGAGTTATTATTACAATGACTATCAACAGTGTAGCAAGGAAAATGACCGAGTTATTTTCAACAGTTTATTGAGAGAATTATTTTGATGGCATTAGAATTTCTTTTGGTGTTCTTTTTTTCTTCACTGCTTCCCTCCAACATTAGTGAATGATGAGTATATTTCATCTTCACTTTCCATAATAATAATAATGCCTCACATTACAATATTTCTTCCAACTCCATTATTGCCAAGATAATTCACCCTAAGAATTATTTATGTGACTGTCAGGGCTTTGTTTGTATCTTTACTATAGTTGTCACTTGTATCACTCTGTCATGTGACTGAAGGCTCATCTAATTTGTCTTGTCATATTGTTTTTTTTGCTGTCATAGCTCTTCTACCATCAGTGTTGGTTCTTGTGGATCTGCTGTATTATTCTTGTTTGATTCATATTACCTTCTAGCATTTTTCTATGTTTCATTATTATTGTCATAATTTATCCTAATATATGATTTGTTCTTAGTGAGAGCAATGCAGGAAGCGGCATATTAGTGTGAGGTTTTTCAACAGCTCATTTGGAACTATTGTGTCCAATGGCGTAGCTAGGTCAACAAGGGCGCTGGTGCAAAAAATTTATTTTGGGCCCTCAAGTCAGAAGGGCAACCGTTTTTTTTGCTTTGTGTTGCCGTTACAGGCCCCCTGAGCTGAGGCTGGGGGCCCCTGAGTTGGGCTTGTGGCCCCCTGAACAGTGAGGGGGCTCCCTGTGTCTTAGGGGCCCCCTTAGATGGCGGTAGAGTTAAAAAAAGGTCACCAGTTTGTCGTGAAGGCCCGTGGGCCCTCTGAACTGCGCTTGGGGGTCACCAGAGGTGCACTTGGGGGCCCCCTGAGTGTAGGGGCCCCGGTGCACTGCACCGCCTAGCCCCATAGTAGCTACGCCCCTGATTGTGTCATGTCTTTTTTTTTTTTTTACTTCATATATTTTCAACCTAAGGGAGAACTGTGTGTCTTGCCATTTATTTGTAAAATGTGTGGTTTTGTGCTATTGTGATTTGTGTTATTCTTTTTGTGTAAAATCCAATTTTATGTGTTTTTTTTTTTTTTTTTTAAATTTTTTTTTAAACTTTAATTTTGACAGCTGTCATTGTAAGGTATGTCCTGTTGTAGGATAAAGTTAATGCAGTGGCTGACATGTGGAAATAGTGGGTGCACAGTAATGTTGCAAGTGTACTGCAAATCGTTTGCACCAAAAGAAATTGTAGGGTGGGCTTGTGCACAATACAGGTTGATATTTGTGAAGTATTGATTTCTAGTGGCTAAGCAGGATGAAACATGTTTCTGGTTATACAGTAAAAGCTCCTTATTTGCGGAAGATACGTTCCGTAAATATGCCGCGAATATGGAAACCGCAAATGTGGAATGGTAATTTGTATGGGATTATAGGGGATACGATCCAAGGTTCAAAAAAAAAAAAAAAAAAAAAAAATAAATAAAAAAAAAATTAAAATCAATTTATCTAGAGATTTTAAGCAATATCTTTTAATTATCATGCCAGGTTTAGGCAATGTTTTAAAGAATTTAGCAATCTTTTTTGTTTTGCCACTTTTAAAAGGTTCTTCAATTCGGACTGATATTCAGCTGTGGCATTAAAAATTTGTCTTTTAAAAACAAGACTTCTTTCCATAGACGAATTTTCATGAAGAAATCACAAAGCTTATTTGTCATCCGTAAACCTTCACTCAGGTTTTTTAAATTAAATGTCACCTTTTCAGTGCTCGTTGAAGCCTCTTCTTCATTGGGGTGGGATTTAACATTTCCTCCAAGTTGATTTTAGTAGAATCTTCGTCTTGCAATTCTAGCAACTCTTGAATGTCATCCGATTATATCTGCTTAAAACCATCTAGTCTTATTCCATTCGTTACTTGAGCAATGTTTGCAGTTAAAGTTTGAAGTTGTATGGATTCTCTATCATTTCCGTCAGTGAAATCAGGCCACAATTTTTTCAAGCATGATTTCAAAGTGTATGGCTTCAGTTCTTGCAACGGTGTCTGCAGATGCAGCTTCTCCAACAATTTTGATGGTATGCAATGATTTTTGCACCTTGAATTTATTGATCCAACCTTCTGATGTTTGAAATCCTCCACTTGTACGTTCATCACCAGATTCTTTAAAATATGGTTTGTCTTCTCGCGGATCATAGGACCATGTAAGCGCTCTCTTTGTTTATGGTCTTCAATCCATAATGATTATGCAGCTTCCACTTTGTCAATTGCTGGATCTTGAACAATTTTTGCCAAGGTTGAAGGTATAGAATTCCGTATTTCGTCTTCAGATTTCTTGATGAATCGTACAGTTGATTCGCTAACATTGAAAGAATGTGGTGTGAATGCAAACGACTAACCAAGGCGTAAACGGTCAAGCATTTCCATTTTTACACTAAGCGGCAACACAACTTTTTTCCGAGTAGAAACTAATTTTTCTTTGTGTTTTCTAGACTTTATAAATTGTGAACGAAGCAGATGAGACACGTGTTATTATTGCAACGACTGATTAGTTGAAGTAATAGTAGACTCAGAGCCGATCGTGGTGGAGCGGCTTTTATCAACGATGCCTACACATTAGTAAAGGATACCGAATCCGCTGAATGTACCGAATGGATCCGCGAATAATAATAATTTCAAGTGGCGAATACAGAAAATTGTTACAATTACTTTATCCGCGAATACAGAAAGTTGTCACAATTATTTTATCCGCGAATAACGAAACTGCGAATAAGGAGCTTTGACTGTATGTGTATTATGATTCTACCCTTCCCTATCACTAAATTAGATAAATATTTCATTTTTTCCAGCTCGGAAATTTGCCAAGGAGGCTATTAGTAATCAGAAGTCTGTTTTCAGATCTTGGGGCCTATTGGCAAACTGGGATAATTGTTACTACACATTTGACAATACATATGTAAAAAATCAGATTAGACAGTTTTACAATTTGTATCAAAAGGTAAAATAAATGTTAAATATTTTTTAAAAAATATACTGGATCTATTACAGTTAGTAACCTTTTATTATTGAAATTTTGAGCATATTTCTAATTTTGCTGCTTTTACTTTTAGGGGCTGATTTACAGAGCATACAAACCAGTGTTCTGGTCTCCATCTTCAAGGTTGGTAATATGGAATTTTTAGCTTAGAGTTTCTAAATTTAAATCAGGGCAAAAATTGACCAATAACTGAATAAATCTTTGGGTAGGAAGGTTGCAGTGGAAGAAAAAAAATAAAATGGTATCAAATGGTATTTCAAGTGACCTCTTAATCATATGAGGGATTTTACCACTATCTTTCATAGAGCCTACTACCTACAACTAGATTATTAGAGGCACACATCTGTGTATGAAAGGAATAATGTGTCTCATGGGATTGGGTACAAAAGCTTGTGAGACTGTATATCAGATTATTGTGGGTGTCTGGTATCTATTCATGGTGTGCAAATTAAAAAAAAACTTTTATTCAAGGAGATATATGAGTGAGATTGTATATAGTTTATTTTTTCATTCATTTTGGTAAAAATGAAGTATTAGTTTTACTGAATTTTATTAATTATTTTTGTATCATAATATTTGACTTTTTTTTTTAGTACAGTTAGTATTATGTATAATCTTTTTTCACCATTAGATTAGTGTCCTGCTAAAAGTTGAGATACTTAAAGATTGTCTGTCGTAAGGCAGAGAAGCAAGCTTTTATATATGTGTGTGATTTGTTTATGATTTTCGCTTATGTGTTGTTCTGTTTTTTAAATTTCTCTTTGTCGAGATGGAAATGGGGGGTATTTCACAATTTTCTATGATTATTACAGAAAATTTTACAATAACTGTTATAAGGTTAGCCAAGAATGTTAGAGATTATCAGATTTGATCTCACATGAATCTTACCCCACCACATCCAGCATCTTAAAATGTTCAACCAAATTGCTGGGTTAATGAATTTGATATTTAAGGGGTCATTTACACAATATAAATCAGATTTGATTTTTATGTTGTGAGGAATAGTGAAAATTCTTTTATTTGATGACTGCAAATGAACCTACTAGTAACTGTGACAAGGGAGAGAAACTAAATTCATACTCAGAGTTCAGAAATGAGAATAGAATGGTAACTATTGGAGGGGATTTAAATTTACCAGATGTCAGCTGGGTAGGAAATAGGTTAATAACTCAAGGGAACAGAAATTTGCAAATACCTTAGTAAGGGAAGGAGGCCTTACACAAATGGCAGAACAGAACTCAAGGGGACAAAACACGTTGGACATCTTCTTCTAAAGTCTGATGATAACCTTATTGGGTGTCAAGTAACTGAAGGAATAAATGATCATGAAGCAGTTTTAATGGATATTGGAGGATTCATTAAACCAGTGGTCAAAACTGAAGGAGGAAATAGGTATGACTATAAAAAGACACAGATTTTAAAATTTGAAGAGATATTTTATGGAAAGTTTCAGCAAATGGAAGGATAACACAAGTACAGTGGAGTCAAAGTGGGAAGAGTTAAAGGAGAATAGTAAAAATGTCAGAAGAAATATTTATTCCAAAACAGTAAAGATGGTACAGAACTTACATACTATAATAGGGAGATAAGGCAGTTACGAAGTTTGGTGAGAAGGAATTGTAACAGAGTTAAGAGATAGCATGGTAAAAGGGAATACTTGAAACAACTAAACAAGGAATTGCAATATAATCTTTGCAGGTTCACTGCTGGATTGTGCACTGAAAGATGAACTATGCCACCATCTTCAGGCCTGGTGCTCATGCTATGATGAGCAGAGCTGCACTGCCAGTTTCTGGTGCCAAAGCATCTTTTAGAGGCTAATGCTCCTCCCCTCCCCACCATCCCACTCTGTAGTTGCCGCCAGCCGTGTCTCCGTATTGTACCCAAAACACTGGGTGGCCAATCTTGACTCTCTGTCCTTTAGTCTGAAACAAGATTGTCTTAGCAAGGATCAAGCCGTCTTCCAGGCATCACTGAGCCACAGACCTGAGTCTATGTTAAGGAATTAATAATAGCAAAGAAGGTGGCTAAAGATGGGTTTATGAAGAATATTATTATTGGTACTGGGGGATGTATCTAGAAATTTCTATAGCTATGTTAAAATCTGAGGGGAAGGGAGGGTGTTATGAAATTATGGAAAGGATGGAAAACATTTTAAAAAGGCAAAGATTTTAAGTAACTGAGACCAGTAGGGACTATAATTCAAGAGTGGGAGTTTGTAAATTGAAGAATGAGTTTTTCCACACAATTAGAAATGGGCAGAAATTCCTATCCTGAGGATATCATGAAGGGACTAATAAAGCTAAAAATGCATACCGGGACTGTTGTAAGTAATATTAATATGGATATTTTAAAGATAACAGGAGGTGAAAGTGTACCTTATCTTGAAATGTTACTTAAATTGAATCTGGATACTTGCTGCGTACCAGAGGATTAGAAAATTGTGATAGTGGTACAGGCCAATAAGATTAATTAATAGAGTGATTGATATTCAACCACATCAGAAATGTCTGCGAGGAAAGAAATTGGCTTTCAAATCAATGTGGCTTTAGCCTAGGATATTCATGTTGTAATGGACATACATCAAGTAAATGAAATAAATGGACAATTGTTCATGTATTTTCAATTATTTGTATGTTTCTGTAAATATTTACAGTAATATTATTTTTCCGACTTTAATAGGCAGCAAGGAAAAGTGAGCCATAGATGATATATGACAAAGAGATGATATAGGGAGAACAAAAGTTGAGGAGAAGGGAGAAAACTTGGAGGAGCAATGATGAGCAGATTGAATACCATAACAGAGCTTTGAATTAATGAAATATTAATGGATTTTGAGAATAGATGTAACAAGAAATTGTTGTTAGGTAGTGCAAAGAAAAGATTGAATAAATGTAGTGTGTTCAGGGGCGTAGCTACTATGGGGCTAGGCGGTGCAGTGCACCGGGGCCCCTATGCTCAGGGGGCCCCAAAGCGCATCTTTGGGGGCCCACAAGCGCAGTTTAGAGGGCCCACGAGCCCTCTCGGCAAACTGGTGACCTTTTTTTTTTTAGCTCTACCGTTGTCTAAAGGGGCCCCTGAGACACAGGAAGACCCCCCACTAAGGGCCCTCGCTGCTCAACCACTGCTCACGGAGCCCCTAAGGACAACTCAAGGGCCCCCATCCTCAGCTCACGGGGCCTATACCAGCACACGAAGCAAAAAAAAGGTCGCGCGTCTGGCCTGAGGGCCCAAAATAAATTTTTTGCACCGGGGCCCTTGTTGACCTAGCTACGCCACTGAGTGTGTTATGAGAAAAGAGATGGACATTAGTTTATATAAAGTATTGTCAACTATTAGAATAAGTAGTAATGTATGGCCAATGACTATAAATGTATGAGTAGTGTCGACTAGTTTAAAAATAAGTAACGGTCAAACAGAGTATTTTGTGAAAATAGAATCCCATTGTTATATACACTAGAGCATCGATAATCATCATCATCTTCTTCCGTCTTCAGTTTCCCGGGTGCGGTGTAAGAGCGTTCTCCACTTTTGCCTGTCCAAGTACGTTTTGCTCTTCTTGGATTTTGGACCATGCTACACCTTTATCCTGTGGTCCAATTTCACAAGATCAGTTCATCTCCTTCTGGGCCGGCCTCTTGGTCTTTTATCCTCCAATTCTTTTTCCAGCCATATCCCTGGTGATCTTGTAAGGTCCATCCGCTTGACGTGTCCTAGCCATCACAATCTTGCATTGGAAATTTTTTCCCGGAGGGTTTCACTGACTGGGATCTGTTTGCGGATCACTTCATTCCTGATCTTGTCTCTTCTGGTTTTCTGGAACATTGATCTCAGGAACTTCATCTCGGCCACCTGGAGTCTGTTTTCATCTCTGTTGGTAGTGGTACATACTTCCAGGCTGTACGTTGTAATTGGTAAGAAGTATGAACTATACAGTGCCATTTTGGATGTAATTGGTACATGACTGTCCCACAAAAGGTGTTTAACTTGATGGTAAAACTGAGCTCCTTTTTGTACCCTATTGGTAATTTCATTTTGGGATCTACTGTCAGACGTCACTTTACTGCCAAGGTACTGAAAATTATCCACCTGATTCAATTGTTCGCCATCCAGATAGATAACGGGCTTCATATTCTGTCTGCTGACAGCCATAACCACTGTTTTTGTGTGGCTTATTTTAAGGCCAAATTCCTTAAAATGCTTATTCCAGAGGCTCAGTTTCTGTTGCACTTCCTCTTCTGTATATCCCCAAATCAGAACATCATCTGCAAATGCAAATGATTTAAAGTCATCAGGGTTGAGTTGCTGTTTTACTCTCTTCATAATTTCTTCCATTACAATGATGAACGAACAACAGTGATGATAATGCGTACCTGGCTGAACATCTTTGGTAGTCACAAACCAGTCCGAATAGGAGTCTCCAATTTAAATGCAGCTTTGGCAGCTTTCATAAAGTGTCAATAATCTTAACTAATTTGGTCTGAGAGTGGTTTGTATTGTCGATTTGTTCAGATTTTCGATTTTTATAGTTTAAGTTTGTATACTTTTTATTTTGCCTTTAAAATTACATTAAGTACTCTATATTTTTGCATACCCCAATCGAAAGAAGTCTCTTATTTTCTTTTGCTTCATCTTAGAGACACTTATCCTTCCTTTTTGAAGATGATCATGAATCCATTACATGTGTATAATGTTGCAAGGAGATACTAAAGTCAACAGAACTCGCCAACACAGCAAATCAATAACAAAGGCTTTGGACGAACATGATGGGCTTCAGATGTTTAAAAGAAACTCAAAACTACCGGCACGCTGGAGGAATTGTTGTCATGTCACAATTACAACAAACTTTCAGCATCAGAGTGTGGTTGATCACGAGGATATTGCGGTGATAATACAATAACAAATGCAAGATGCAAAACTCATTGCACCTAGTTCTTTGCTTGTGAAATTTATAAACAAAACAACAAGTGTAATGTAAATCTGTTAATAGAAACAAAGTTGATGCTTCTGTAAAACAATGCACAGTTCATAACCACAAGAAAAAAAATTTATTAAAATGACGTGCAGATAATTGATGTTTGGGTTATCGACACTCTACTGTATGTTTTTATAAAGGCTAAGAAAATGGATAGCTAGAATGTGAATCTGAATTTGTGGGTTATATGCAATTTATTTCATGTGAAATTGACAGGGGAGGCCAAATTGCTAGTGCAGCAGTAGATCATCTTCCAAAGGGTATTGACAGCGAGCCAAAAAATGGTACTAAATCGGGTAAAACTCTTGGAGTGAATGAAAAAGTGATTTGTGGTTAGAAGAACTCTTAAAAGGTAGGGGAAAAGTTAGGAAGTGCATTATCAAAAGAAGTGGAAGTGAAAATGGGAGTGGCACGGGGTAGCATATTATAACCGTTGTTATTCATTATTCTAATGAATGGTTGTGTTATAGGTTTACTATCAGGAACTAGGTTGTTTGCAGATCATATAATGTGATATAATAGGATCAAAATGGTAGAAGACAGTGAACAGCAGCAGGGTGATCTGGAAACGATATCTATCTAGGTACATGGTCTATATGGGATGAAGATAAACGCAAAAAAGAGTCTGCTTATTAGGTACACTAATAAAAAAACTGGTTGATTAGGATTATAAGGTGGGGAAAAAATTGCTGGTTGAAAACTTGAAATGTAAATACATTGTCATAACTTTTGATAACAAACATGACTGGGCAGGACATATTAAACAGGTAGCAGGAAAAGATTTCAAAATCCTTCATTTGTTGTAGGGAGTTATGAGGGAATGTACAAGAGAATTGAGGAAACTGGGTAACAAAACTTTGGTCAGAACATTGTTTGAATATGGTGGTTTAGTACGGGAGAACACAGTCAGTAACTGATATGATAAAGAAGCTCAAATGGTTTTCATTGGAAGACAAGAGGATGGTAAAGAAGGTTTTGGGAGTGTACAAAGCATATATTGATGGTGAGGCTTGGAAAGATATTGGTGGGAGAAGTGCATGGAAGGAAAAGATTACAGTTATTACAAGCTAACACTTGATTGCAGGCACAAAGGTGTGGGAAGATTTTCTTTTGTGGGTACTTGGTTAGGGTTTGAAATGGATTGCCAAGAGAGAAGACGAATAATTTATCAAAAACGCTGAAATAATTTAAACTTGAAATTTGCGGAGGGCAGAAGTAGATGGGTACAAGAAAGGGAAAAATGGGTGTGCAGAAAAATTGTCACCAGAGAATAATTAAATTGAATTTATTTGTCTGAAATTTCTAATAACTTTTAGATGTAAATTGTGCAAAAATAATTACTTGAACAGCTGTTATGTAGTTAATAATAACTAATGGCAATTTACTGTTAACACTTTATAGAAATACAGACCTGAAAAAAGTAGTAATCATGTTTATCAATATAACCTCAAGTTCTGATTAGAACTGGGCAACTATTAGATTTTTGAATAACAGTAGTATTTACTGAATTCTATTCTATATTCCCACCATCTATCACTAATTTTATTTCTGTCATTTCTTCTGTATTCTATATGTAATGACATACCATTTTACAACAAATGTGATGTATTAAGCACTACACTATACAGTATTATTGCTGAAAGGCTATTTGATTGATCGCTACTCGTTTTGCAAATAACAGTGGTCACATCCATTTTTTCCCCCCTGGTGTTCAGTTACTGCTTCTTGTATATACATCATAGATTAAACAGTAAGAGATGATGTTGAGTTGTTGCTGCCTACTTCTGCATATAGCTACTGCAATAGTTTAAATTATTGTCTATTGGATTGCTGAAAATTATTTAGTCTTAATAGGTATTTGCTAGTGTTATCTGAAATAATATAATTAACTTGATGAAAATTGCTAAGCTGCAGACAGTCTTGGTGTTCAGTCTCTGTTGTTTGTCCCGTGTATATAATTTCTCTGGTACTTTAATTTAGTCACTATAGCATTGTAAAAAATTATGAAGTAGCTAGTTGCCAATGTTCAGATGTTACATTGACAAGAATTTCTACTAACGTTTGAATTGTCAGATTGTGTGTGCTTATGGGACATATCTATTTAGAATGAGATCACTGTTACCTGCTCAAGGAAGTAGGTTTTATTATAATTATTATTATTTTGTAGATGTAGTCCCACTTCAAATATTAAAAAGGTAGTATATTGTAATAATAAGCATTAGTGTTCTGTAATTTTCACTACTTTTGTTTTTTTTTGCAAATTCTTTAAGTATGTATACGGTGGCTGCTGCACATAGGTGAAGGTGATTAGTCTCATTCAGATTGCAGCTGAGTTGATGACTATTTGCCGTTCTCAATTGCAAATATGTTTGAAGTCACCTACATTAGCAACTATATTTCCAAATTGTTAGTTGATTTTCTTACCTGCTTCTGAGTCAGAGGAGGGGATGATTTTCACCTTTCATTCATTTGCTTGCTAGATCTGACAGTGAAGTCCACAAGCAAGTGCACTGTCACAAATTAGGAGACCAGGATGCAAAACTTCTTCACAGTCCAATTAATATGATATATGTACACTACAGTGAGATGGCAGCCCACCCACAGCTAGTCTAGAAGTTTTATTTATAGTTATAACTTAATCAACATTTGACATCTGCACCTTTGCAGGTCTTCCAACACATTCTCTTCCAGTTCTGACTGTCTCAGCAAGGTTCTTCCTCCACTACTTGTCTGCAATGTTTCATTTAATACCTGACTAAATTATATCCATCTTCCTAGTGAGCTTCTGTGTATTTCGTCCATTAATGTATCATTGACGGATTAGGCCTGAGCTGGTTTACACTATAGTAGTTCGATGTACTTTCAAGAGCAGTATTTTTTCCGCACTGTTTCACTGTTTGTACTCTGGATACAAGAAACTGGAAGTGTTTGGAGCATCTAATTGGTCATTTGTGCACATATTGAAAATAACTGGAGTGAGTATATGGCAACATTTGTGTAAAGTTTGGCTATTCTGATTTTTTGGTATCTCCAATGTAATGAAACACTCTGTGGTCAGAACAATATATATTTGCCAAATTAATTTTCTGCTATTGTTTTTGGTGTTAAGGTAGAAACTTGAATAATTTTGAGGATTGTATAGAAATGTGTGACATTGTAATCACGTGGTGGTTGCGTCGAAGATTTTCTTATTTCTAGACACGAACAACCCTTGTTTTAGGCCTTTAATATGGCTTAATGACATGAATATCAAAGTTTTCTCTCTCTATAAGATCAGTAATACATAAAGTAGTTTCTACAATTAAAATAATTTATAATGTTCAGTCATGTTATTTTCCTTTGTTGCAGGAAGTCTATTTGATTGATATCTTATTACATTTTCAGAACTGCACTTGCAGAGGCAGAATTGGAGTACAATCCAGCACACAGAAGTACAGCTGTTACTGTCCGTTTTCAGATTAAAGAATTACCAAAAATTCTCAGAGAAATTATACCATCTGATATAAATACATTATACACACTGGTTTGGACTACAACTCCTTGGACTCTCCCAATGAACAGTGCTATATGCTATAACCCTGAAATAACGTATTGTGTGGTCTACTTAAATAATGTGGAGAATGAAGCTTACTTATTGGCTTCAGACTGTGTTGAAGATCTGCAGAATAAAATGGGTGCTCAAGTTGAAATGGTGGTCACATTTAGTGGTATGATTGTTTTGAGTTTATTCTGTACAGCATAGTAATAGAGCATCAATTATCCAAATTAACTGGGACTGTGGAGAGCTTGGATTTTCAGTTTTCTTGGGTACAAAATATTCTATGGTATAGTTATGAAAGTTTGATACAATACTGTATTAAAAATTATTTTCCCTTAGTATTACGGGAGGGATGCCATGTAGCTCAGATGGTAGAACATTTAACTGTGGCCTGGATGAATGGTGCTCAATCCCTGATGTAGCCAAGGATTTTTCCCTCGAGCTGAATGTCCAGAATGGCCCCCAACACTCTCTTAGTCTCCTGTCAAATGAGTACTGTGGAGGAAACTCTGTGTGGAGGTTAAGAGCAGCCAGAGCATAGTGCTGATGCTGTCACATCTATCTCTAAGTCAAACTGGAAATGCTAAACTCTATCTCCATGAATCATGTGGGCAAGTTCCCCATGACTTTTATCTGTACCTAATATTACATTAGGTCCTTTTCAATTTTACATACCCCTAGCAGAAGAAGTCAACAGAACACTAACAGTTTACCACAGCAAAATGGAACTGACAGGTGTGTGCCATTTCTGTGTGTAGATAGATTGCTACTGGCTGCTGAAGTAGTCTCCTTTGATTGTTTTGTTGTAAAAACATTCACATTGTAAACTCCCAAATCAGCAATGAAAGAACTGGACAAACATGGCAAATTTCAGATTTCCAAGAAATCCAAAAGTACTGGCACGCTGAAAGATTTATAATTACACTTATAATTTTTATTTCATTGTGGTAACATCAAACATTCAACATCAAAGCCATTGTCCAGTTGGTCAGGAGGATACTGTGGTTGTAAAACAATAACAAATGCCAAGTATAAGGATGAAAGTCATTTTAACTAATTCTTTGTCAGCAGAATTACCAAACATAACAAATACTATACTCCTTATAGAAATGGAGTTTACATTTCTGCAAAATAGTGAAAATTTTGCAAAAAAAAAAAAAAGACTTTTGGATAATTGATGTTTAGGGTAGCTGATGTTTGAGTAGTTAATCAACATTTTACTGTATTTTCTGTTGTGATAGTCGTCCGTTTTATAAGGCATTAATGTACATTTAAAATTTGTTTAGAAAATTAACATATTGTGTAAAAGTTTAAGACAAATTTTGTGGACACAGACTATGTTGCCATCACCCACCAAGGAATGTATACACAGTCAAGAAACCATTTAAATTTTTGAGCTAGGCCCTTGTCAGCAAAGGACATTTGTACATATTAGACAAGTAGAGGTTGAGCTGACAGCTAGAGAATAATTGGTGATTAAAAATGTTTTTATCCTTATCATCAAAATTTCTGTTAAAGTACAAAATTTTCTGTTAAATGTTCCAAAACCACCTCTTTACTACCATATCACTTATTTTAGTTTTTGGATAATGATGAGAATGAAAATAAGATAGGATAGGGAAAGTAAACCATTAATAAGCACAGATTAAGGAGGGAGGGCCAGATGATCACAAAAAAGAGAAAACGAACATACTTCACAATATATCGGTAAAATAAACCTTACTCATGTAGGAGATGAGACATATGGCAAGAGGAAAGATGTGTACATGTCTTTCTCCTTGCTGTATGCCTCACCTCTGACTTGACTCAGGTTTTCTTTTTAAACAAAATATTGTAAAGTGTTGTCTGGCCTTTATCTGTGGTAAGTGATGGGTTATTTTCCGTATCCTTCTTATTTTAATTTTTGGATGATAGTGACGATGAAAATGCCATTAGACAATGAAATTAAGGAAGAATAGGTAAAATAATCCATCACTTACCACATATGAAAACTTGAGGGCCAGGGGAAAAAACCATATGAACTTACTTTACAGTATTTCGGTGAATAACCTTACTCATCATAGAGGTGAGACATGCGGCAGAGGGAAAGATGTATACACATGCAAACTTATTATATGTGATAACTATTAAACACAACTGTCATTTTTCTTCATCTAAATTTTTTATTTTCAAATTCTGTCATTAAATTTTTAACTCTGTTAATCAGTCTTTATAATTTCCAATATATCTGATTTACATTTATGTTAATTCTGAAAATAATATTAGTTTTAGTAACCAAATTCTTCTAAAGTCTACAAGAACTGAAAGAACTGTCTCATTTTTATAGGTGCTATGCTTAAAGGCACATCTTATGAACATCCACTAAAGAAAGACAACATTCTTCCATTGATACCTGCAGACTATGTCTCCACCAGCAAAGGCACTGGACTAGTTCACACATCCCCTGCTCATGGCCAGGACGATTTTCTAATAGCATTAAAACATGGCATCAGTGTGGTTAGTTGAGCTATTTCAATGTTGTGTTTAAAATGTCACTCTAGTGTTTTTAGAT
>JARYHS010008074.1:40581325-40712863 GCA_031002005.1 Vandiemenella viatica | reverse complement strand
TATTGTTCCACGCTAAGTATGTTCAAGAAACGACAGAACTAAAAGAATTGCTTTTACAGGCAAGCATACTTACAAGACCACTGCCAAATTATTAAATCCGAAATCTTGTTACGTGTTATATATTTGACTGAACTCTTAGATAAGTCTGTACTGTTTCCAAAAATTATAATACACAGCAAACGTTGAATATTAACGTAAATTTCGAGTCATTTTAAATTGTTGTAGACGGGTATAAATTCTGCATTTTGTTGTTATCCAGTACTTTCTATAAACCAGCACTTTGTTTGAGATTGGTAACTTTCGTGTTAGTATGAACACTTAATAACGGTAAAATGTCTTTAAAACGTAAATGAAACGTATTCGATGTTCCTATAACTCGTTTATTGCCGAAATGTAATCACTATTTCGGTTTATGAAACAAAAAGCGGAAATGTATGTCGTTTTATGGGAGGTGGATGTGGCTCAATTTTGATAGTCGTGAGACTGTACCACCTCCTGGGTATAGTACTGTCTTCGTAGATGTGTATAATGGGTTGAATAAGTCCCAGGAGGAAACGTAGCGATGTGCAATTCGGTCGTTCGGATTAATATGAGCATGGTAGTACGATAATCTAGATGAAAAGCCGGAAGGTGTACGTGTAACTATACGATATCGTTAGTCAGACGTTACGAGATGCATCTTTTCATCCACTAAAAGATGCAATTAAAAATATATACTTCTGCAATGAAGTAAAAACCATGAGATTTTTTTAAGTTAGAACAGATGTTTTTCTTCTACGGCAGTGAAATTATACCAATATTAATTTTTTATGTGGTAAAATACCAGGGTGACATTTAGTTTCAGCTGTATTTAAGTTGTAAGTGCCGTTCACCCTCAGGCTTTTCGTGCGTTGCGTGTTGTCATCCTCACGGCGCTACGTTATCCAACTATGCACCGATGCACACAGGGTATTTGACACAAAAACCCGATCAAAAATAAAAAACAAATTCCAAGATCCCGTATCTACCTGACTCGAGGCAAATGTCTATAGAAACCAGAGCCCGCTATGTTTTTAGCTAATCTCCATTCCTCAACCCCGTGACACAGTCGTCTTCTGAACAATGTGCAAGATGCACCTACTGTTACCGATCAAATACAAGAAAATTATAAGTTGTACTATTTTAATTTGGTGAGTGATTTTAAGTGAGTAGTGGGTATTTTAATCATGTATATTGTACATCCAGGTACGTAGAACTGAAATATTAGTAACATACATCCAAAAGTATCGCACAGCTTTATTTCTGTACATTTTTCCAAGCTGGCTCAATTTGTACGCATTTTTTTTATTACGAAAAGTCTTAAAGAGTGATTTCGTTATATTTCCTGACCATTCCCGAGCCTGATTTCTTGTATGGTTTTAGTTTAATGTACTATTTTGCAGTTTCAGTGAAATTTGGGTGCCAAAAAGTGCCAAACGTCTATTTATAAGAAAAAATCTAGATTCTTCAAAATAAAGCAAATTTCATTTTTTTGTGTCATGTTAATTCATGTAAGATTTTCTTTGTTATGGGCTCTTCTGGTATCAAGCTCATGACCCGAAAAGTTATTTATGATATGATTAAACATGAGAAAGGAAATAATTTCGTGCAAAAGTTGGAATTAATACGGAAAAATATTTGACGTCAACCGGTATTCACGGCCGAACAAACGCAACAATTCGGACAAACGTTTTCAAATTAAAATAAAATGTCAGGCTGCTAAGAGAACTGAAAGTGTGTTTTTAAAGAAATATCATGATTCGTTTCAAGGATGTTTCGAAATCCCTATAAAATCCAATCCGTCCAATGTGGGTCGGCCAAGAAAATCTATTGATGATTTGACTGATTGATTTTCGCAAAGATCACAGAGATTGAAAAAATATTGTTTGACAGATTTTATACTGTTACGTCAATGGTATCTAGTGGGCACAAGGTAGACACAAAAAAAATTGCTGCTTGCTGCCACGAAACGGCTAAAGTGTACATTGAAATGTACTCGTGGCATCCAATGTCACCTATACAAGTACTACGATTAGAATAGAGCATGCACTTTTTATCTATAGGCACTCTGTCTGAAGCAGCAGCAGAAGTCAGAAAATATAAATATTATTGACAATTTAGGGAGAGATACTCTAGAAAATTTAGCTGGGATCAGTGCAACATGTCACTAATAGGCTTTTATTTACTTCGGATCCGTATTTGAGCTTCATCAGGCCCAAAGCCCCCCAAAAATGTAAATTATTGAAACCAGAAACCATTAAAATGTTACTTTAATGGGACCCGAGTACTCAAGAAGAGAACGAGATAGACGATACGCAGGCACAGACACCAGATGAAGTTTCCTACGGAGGAGGATGGGACGGTTCGTCAGAAAGATATTATTTTAGTTTATGAATATCGTTTAGGTATTTTGTAAATAATCGCTTATTATGTAATAAAGTTTGTGTAAAAAGTAGTTGTTCTTTATTATTACTCCTACTTCACAGTTATAAGTTCTAATACACAAAAGAAACTAAATAAAAACACACATTACATAGAAGTAATTTTGATCGACTTTTTCTGTCAAATACTCCTGTGTGCGATGGTTGCGTGGTGGCAAGGCACCAGGTAATTAGACACACAGAGAAATGACAATCTAACTGCTATCTGTTTATCTTACCAAACCAGAGTATTTTAATACGAACTGTAACATGGACGTAGTTGAAGGTGGTGGATTGACGGTATTAATCATCCTGAATCACTACATAAGAACTTTCAACCAAAAGTGTTTGGGTAGCATATTGTGATACATTTCTTACATTTTCACATAATGCTATCATCAACAGAAAGTCTCGTAACGCCACCACGTTTGTATTATGTGCAACGAAATAAACTTGACTGCAAAATAGATCCACAGGAATACAATTAAAAAATCTCGAAAATTCGAGTTTCTTGGTTTGAGTATCGGTCCTCCAAGGATTTTTTTTTGGGAAGGTTATCTAAACTACACCTATGGAAAACATAAGTACATGTGGCTTGTGGTTCGAGTTCAACGTTACACTGTGGTTACAGCCACAACAGAGGTGGAATGTGTGCCATCTTGAAGCTTTTTATTTGTTTAAATAAGGTAGACCAAGAGAACACATACTAACCGACTTCTGAATTCTTCAACTAACGAGAACCAGAACTGATGTAAGCTGCGGAACTATATAGTATGCTGCCCGTCACACATTTTACAACTTTTTAGAGGAAACAGAGACGCAGTGCTGCCAAATCTACGGATTTATCAGTAGATCTATGGATTTTCATAAAAAGTTAGGATTTTCGGATTTTGTTAAAATATCTACCGATTTTTGCTACTTTTTACTATTTCTTTATTTTTCCTTGTTAAACTGTGAGCGTATCGTGTTAATGCATTTTAGAGTTGTCAATAATTGTAAGACGTTTCCTTGCAACCACTCGTGAGAAGTGTGAACCAACGATTGAAATAAAGCTCATATTTTGTTTGATTATAGGTTTTATAAATCTTAAAAGACCGTAATACAGAACTATCGGCGCACTCTTTAAGAACGGTGACACGCTCGATGATTCGGCTTACAAAGCAGTGCCTTCCGAGAAACATTTTAGAGAAGATATGCTAAATTTAACGTATGGACTCAAAAAAAAAGAGTAGGAAAAGCAGCAGCAGAGATGAAAGTGACGATTTATAAAAAAAAAATCAGAGATATTTCATACTTTCAATGTAGAATATTATTTTGTATTTTGAATTTTAAAGACTTGGAAATAAAAAGTATTCTTAATTTGACTCTCTCTCAAAAATTATTATTTCAGTCTTTCAGTTAGCGAGTCTCCGGAGTTTTGTACCCAATCTAAAGGAATTTTAGCGGCCATCTGCGGATATTCAAAGCCACAAGGTTGTCTGTCCTTCTATCACAGGCCTCTCTCTAGTGCTTAAACGGAACAGCTTAGATATTTCAAATTCTCACATACAGAGTGTTCCGTTGACACCAGACAAAATTTTGCATTTAAAATTTTGTAATATTATATTTCGGAGGATTTTTCATAATATATATATTTTAAATCACAGAGTGTGAGGTATAGTTTTTTTTTTTTTTTTTTTTTTTTTTTTTTTTTTTTTTTTTTTTTTTTTTTTTTTTAGTACAAAACTAAGATACTTTTTACAGATGAAAATAGAGATGTCAGCGATCGTGAAAGTTGTCGATTTTAGACTTTCTTCGAAACTGTGTCTAATTAAAAACACTGTATTACCTACGAACTTGAAACGTATCCAATATCGGCTAGATCCTATATTTAAACGACAAATACTAAAAACACTTGCACGTAATGTAGCATGTTGTAAGCAACATAAGCAAACTTGTTTTATTTTTTAGATTATGTAAGAGTCCAGACACTCCTTTAGCATACATATCGTGCATTAAAATCACGTCAAGAGCCTATTTAAAAAAAAATTTTTTAAACTCTTAATAACTATCCCGATCATTTAGAATCAGTTCTATACTATTTTAATTGGTA
The DNA here is from genome assembly GCA_031002005.1 of Vandiemenella viatica. Taxonomy (NCBI): domain Eukaryota; kingdom Metazoa; phylum Arthropoda; class Insecta; order Orthoptera; family Morabidae; genus Vandiemenella; species Vandiemenella viatica. The sequence goes on along the minus strand of JARYHS010008074.1, from coordinate 40,708,333 downwards.
CTACAATGTTGTTTAACAAATTAATAATATCCCATTGTTAAATTTCAGTTAAGTTCTCAAAAAGTATCCTGGATTGTTATTTCATTCTGCTTCATATGCAGCGAATTCAGTTGGTAGTTTTATTTCAAGCATTTAATAACTAGTCTGCGAGCGTATCAGCGCATACCGAATGTGGTGGGTGAGCGGTTAACGTTCTTCCCTCGTATTTGGGAGGACGGCGTTTCGAATCCCCGTCCGGGCTTCCAGATTTGGGTTTTCCATGGTTTCCCCAAATCACTCCAGGCGAATGCCGGGATGCTTCCTTCAAAAGGCCATGGCTGAATTTCTGCCCTTTCCTTGTCCCCAGTCCCATCCTGCCTCTAATGGTCTCGACGAGGCAAAACGCCGCAAGTATCTGCTCATTGAATAACATGTAGTATCATTGGGATGTCTCTACTTGTGCTAGAACTCTACACTCATTTGTGTTTTGTATAAAATCTCCGGCACCATATATTTCTGATATAACACAACGCAACGAAAATACTACGTAAAACACGAAGCATAATTTCGTTAACCACCGACATCAATATTTACAAACCACAACTTGCCAGCCACATTTAATTTCTAGCATGCAAGAAGCACTTAAATCATTGTCAGTACAGGCTGAAACTGGAAATCTCCGGAAGTGGTGAATCATTGATGGTGCCTCGTGCCAGGACATAATTAAGTAAATATTAAATGAGTTTTGTTACGTTCCACTACAGTTACTTTATCATTATTAACATGAGTTTATTTAAATATCTACATATATACTTTGGCGGAATTTAAAAATGTAGCACCCAGACGGAGTTGTGAAAAATGCATAAAATTTGGCCCCAAATATCCCCATATAAAGAATATTAAATGATTAAAAATTGAAAGTTTTACATACAATAGAATGAGAATTTCGAGGCTATTTATTATGCAAAGTTGCTATGTTTTTTAGCATATAAGTGGTAACAAATGTGGGGTAACGTGATATACTTTCTTAATTAACAAGTTCTTGTTGACCAAGTATGGCAGTGCGAAGAGTGATGACCTCCTAAGTCCAAATGTCTAACTGTGAGAGAGGTCGGAGATTCGACGTGTTTGAAATGGGTGCACCATATCGTGAAATGTCGCGAAGGCTTGGCCGTAGTGGAATGTCAGTATACAGACTTGTTACACAAAGGATGAAAGAAGGCTCTAGTACTCCTAGAGCAGGCACAGATCCATACAGAAAGACAACAGCACTTGAATACCGTCAAATTGTGTGGGTGGCTGTTGCTAGTAGACTGGTGACTGCAGGCCAGATCCAAGCAGTGGTTATAGAGAGAGTCACTCCCCGGATGATTGTAAACCAATTGCTTGAGGCTGGGTTACACTCTCTGACCCCTATGCATGTGTTCCATTAATCTGATTTCAATGCCAGCATCATTTAACGTGGCATAATGCAATACGTAAATGGACACGTGAATAACGTACATTTGTGTTTAGAGACAAATCTCGATTCTTTCTGTGGCAAGGTGATAATCGACACCATGTACGCAGTGGAGAGACAGCTTAACCCGCTGTGATTTAAGAACATCACACATGTCCAGACACTGATGTCATAGTTTGGGGGAGTCAGTTCAGTGGCGTAGCTAGGTCAACAAGGGCCCCGGTGCAAAAAATTTATTTTGGGCCCTCAGGCCAGACCGGTGACCTTTTTTTTTTGCTTTGTGTGCTGGTAGGGGCCCCCTGAAACTGAGGATGGGGGCCCTTGAATTGTTCTTTAGGGGCCCTTGAGCAGTGGTTGGGCCACCCCCCCTGAGCAGTGAGGGCCCTTACTGAGGGGCTCCTGTGTTGTCAGGGGCCCATTAGACGACGGTAGAGCTTTTTTTTTTCTTTTTTTTTTTTTAAAAAAAAAAAAAAAAAAGTCGCCAGTTTGCCGTGAAGGCTCCTGGGCCCTCTAAACTGCGCTTGAGGGCCCCTAGAGGTGCGCTTAGGGGCCCCTTGAGGTATGCTTGGGGGCCCCCTGAGTGTGAGGGCCCCGGTGCACTGCACCGCCTAGCCCCATAGTAGCTACGCCCCTGAGTCAGTTTCAACAGCAAGACTGAGTTGGTTGTCGTTGAAGACAGGAGCGGATCCAGGATTTTGGTTTGGGGGGGGGGGGGGCTTGGCTTGAGTGAATTTTGTTTTTTTGGGGGGGGACTTGAGTCGGCCATGGGGTAGTCTTTGTATCCTCCTCGGGCTATATCCGTAGAGCTAAAAAAAAAAAAAAAAAAAAAAAAGTATCCAAAATTACAATGTCGGGGTGGACCCAGATACTTTTGGGGGGGGGGCTTGAGCCCCCTAGCCCCCCCCTGCATCCGCCCCTGGTTGAAGACACAATAACAACTAACCACTATGTGAACGGGATGCTGCACCCTATCTAGTCCACCATCCAAATAGCATCTTCCAACAGGATAATGCCCATCCTCCTACAGTGGCCATCACAACATAAGCCTTGCAAGTGATTACGATCACAATTTGAACCGCACGGTCCCAAAATTTGTCCCTATTAGAAAATGTCTGAGTTACCAGAAGTAGAAACATTAGATCACGTGGTCATCCCATAAACTATGAAACATGCAACATGCAGGTGTAGAGAGACATACGTACACTTATTAATCCAATGTCGGCAAGGATCCACGAATGTGTAGGTGTTTAAGGTGGACTCACTTTTTACTGAAAAACTGTATGAAATGAAATAAACTTAGCTTGATCCATTTCAGTTTGTTATCATTTCTTCTGAGTATGACGCTGGTTTTATCTACAAAGTTTCCTAAAATTCCACCATTCCTGTCTGAGTGATGCATTTTTTATTTCTACCAGCGTGTTCTTATATTAACAATTGGATGTTGTGATCCATTTCCTCAATTGCGAGTTGATGAATTTTTTTAAGGTTAATGACACCCCAGTGCAATTGAATTTTGTTTTATTCTTTGTGTCGTACGTGTTACACTCTATTTCCAGAGCATCTTCAGTGATATCTGTTTGGCATTTTATTATTATTATTACTATTATGGCATTCGGCTACATAGGCCATACAGCTAGTTCAATGTAATTACCATGACTCTTCCAGTGTATTGTTACTACTAAGTGTGGACACACAGACACTAAGGATGGATGCAACATTCACATACACAACACGTAAACACCCATGCCCTCGGCCGGACTCGAACCAGCAACCTTCAGCACGCGGAGCCAGTACTCTAGCCCCTACGATACCGAGACCGGCTGTTTGGTATTTGTACATTTAGTTAGTCACGTTCCATTTAAAATCGATATAAACTTCAGTCGAAATTAATTTTACTTACAGGGTGTCCAGGAAAGGACTCCCTGATTTCAAAATTAAATATCTCGAAAACAAAGATCGATAGAGGAATGCAGTAAACGGTATGTTTATTGTGACAGCTGTAAGAAGTGTATACAGCAGTGTGAAATAATAGTTACAAAAGCTGCTAACAGATGTACGCTGTACAGCTCATATCAGCATACATAAGTGAAATAATCGTATGAAAACAATCTTTGCAAACAATCACATCACAATGTTTTCAAAATGTTCACCATTGGCACTACAGAGGTGGCGCAAACGAAGAATGAAATTCGCCATCACATTTCGTAGTGTTTCGACCGAAATGGATTCACATGCCGCAGAGATCGCCGATTCCAGCTCGTTCAGCGTGGCGGGATGCTTCGGGTAGACCATGTCTTTCACTGTGCCCCACAAAAAAAGTCACAGGGAGTCACATCCGGCGAATATGGAGGTCAATCCATTCCTGCACCAGTATATTCGGGATATCCCAAAGCAATGACTCGATTCCAGAAGTATTCCTCAAACTGCTGTATACACTTCTTACAGCTGTCACGATAAACATACCGTTTACTGCATTCCTCTATCGATCTTTGTTTTCGAGATATTTAATTTTGAAATCAGGGAGTCCTTTTCTGGACTCCCTGTATATGTGACTTTTTTTATTTTATGCTCTCATGTTCAGGGTTTGCGTCTTCGCGTAGGTTTTAGCAGGAATCATTGTAGGATCGGGTCTACTGGAGATCGCGATTCCGCTACAACAACATATAGTAATATCGTTGGAATACTGATGTAGTCAGTCACAAGACATATTATTAACAAGCAGTAATTCCGTTGTAATACAGCCTGGACCATTATTTTCGAGCACAAATTAGGTTGTAATACAGCCTGGACCTTTATTTTCGAGCACAAATTAGGTTGTAATACAGCCTGGACCAGTATGAAACCGTTAAATGTATTTAGGGAAGAATTTATAGTGGAGTCTTGCGTTTGACCACTGCAGTATTATGATGACAACTCCTGATGGAATCGCGATCTCCAGTAATCCCGTAGAAGCTTCCTAAGATACATTACACTGCACCGACCAGACTGCACAGTATCACTATTAAATTTACTATCATTATCGATTTCAAAATATGTGAATGCAAACACCCTGCCATATTTTTTACAAGTCCATAGAGTGTGTGTTTGTTCATACATAAACAAACACACATTCTATGGCCTTTTGAAAAACATGGCATGATGTTTACCCTCACATATTTGGAACTTGATAATTATAGTAAATTTAATAGTGATACTGTGTAGTCTGGTCGGTGCAGTGTATGGTTGTGTATCTTGGGAAGATTCCACAATGATTCCTGCTAAATACTACACGAAGAAGCAAACCTTGACTGTGAGAATATAAAATAAAAAAGTCACCTGTAAGTAAAATTAATTTCAACTGAACTTTACATTGTTTTAAATAGAATGTGACTAACTAAATGTACAAATACGAAACAGGTGTCGCTGATTATGCTCCGGAAATAGGGTGAGACGCTACGACACAAAGAATAAAACAAAATTCAGTTGCATTGCCGTTTCATTAACCTTTTATGCCGCGTTTACACTCTCGCGCGAGCTTAGACGAGGCGAGGCGAGACACCGCGAACGCGAGAGTGTAAACGGTGCACTCGCGTAGTCTCGCCTCGCCTCGTCTAAGCTCGCGAGTGCCGCTCGCCTCAGTGGCGGTTTCTTGACGCGAGTCAAAGGCGCGAGCACATTGTTTCCAGCAGAGGTAGTCAACTTTTATACCTACCGCCCACTTTTGTATCAATGTATACCTTATGAAACAGACGTACAGCGAGTTAATGCCCATAATAATAATTTGCCAAATACTTTGTCTGACTTTCGCTACGTTTGGCACAATAAGTCTTTATAAAACTACTCACTGTAGTTAAGTCTGTCTTTTTATTTATACTTTGCGTATATAAAAGGACTAAGTTAAGTGAAATTAGAATTTATTATTTGATTTATTAATGAGATTCCTAAGGCAGATGCTGATAGAATAAAAACTGGATATCTTGGTCAATTTTGCAAGGAACAAACAAAGGTCTCCTCTTTCGGTTTCTTTCTTTGGCTATAATATGATTAACAGCACAAATGCCTTATTACATGAGATATGAAGGAAAAGGTTTCATTAAACTGAATATCAGTTGTCATACATTTTGATATGACAGGTTTTTTTTATTATTTTGCCACGGGTTTTCATATTCATGACTATCGAATTTATGTTTACTTTCTGCGTCATATACGATTTCTAAACATTCTTCCTGTCAAGTTCTAACAGCTTCTTCAATATTTGCGGTAGAAGGATTTTTCATCCAGTCATACACATCGAATTTCAAAATATCTACAAATCGTTTTTCCATGTCTAAAGTTAGTTGAGGTGGGTACTGAATCTGTCAATATCCTCTGGAGTTATTATCGTTTACAAATAATAATTCAGGAAACTATTAAAAATTTCTTCTTAATAGATTGTAACGCAGTAATTCAAAGTTTTCAATAAATAATGACACACAGAACATTTTGGTAACATATAAGAGTTTTATTAGCTCCTTGGAGGTGTAAATCAACATCATTAAATCTATAAATGAATGCAATTTTTTCTCGGCGTTGTTTATTTATAAACGTTTCTCGGGAAACAAGCAGAGTAATATTGTGCATCAATAATAATAATAATATTACTCGGTTTGTTCCCGAGAAACGTTTATAAATAAATCATTAAATCTATTTAAAAAACCTTAAAAAGTCAATTAATTTTTTATAAAAATAACGAAAAATAACGAATAACTATTGGACCAAACCCCTACAGCCCACCACGAAAGCTGGCACGCCCAATAGTCATCCATGAATGAATTCTTGCGAGAGTGTAAACGGGAGTTCGTGTCAGCGCTCGTGCCAGCGCTCGTGCACGAGGCGCGAGGCGAGGGTGTAAATGCGGCATTAAAAAATTGATATACAGGGTGTTACAAAAAGGTACGGCCAAACTTTCAGGAAACATTCCTAACACACAAACAAAGAAAATATGTTATGTGGACATGTGTCCGGAAACGCTTACTTTCCATGTTAGAGCTCATATTGTGGACGGCTGTGATACAATACGCCATTCTCCAGGGCTGCATCAGCGCATCAGGGATTCCATGCGACGGAGGGTGGATGCTTGTATCCTCGCTAACGGAGGACATTTTGAACATTTCTGTAACAAAGTGTTTGAAGTCACGCTGGTACGTTCTGTTGCTGTGTGTTTCCATTCCATGTTTAATGTGGTTTGAAGAGTAGTAATAAAATGAGCTCTAACATGGAAAAAAGCGTTTCCGGACACATGTCCACATAACTTATTTTCTTTGTTTGTGTGTGAGGAATGTTTCCTGAAAGTTTGGCCGTACCTTTTTGTAACACCCTGTATAGGTCCTATATATATATATATATATATATATATATATAATTCATATTATAATTTATATGAATTTATTTAAAGTGCACTAAATCCATAGTGCTTTGCCTTTTACAGTACGAGCTAAGTCGTAGCTATAATTAATTTGAATGTAACTGAACGACAATATTAGCCGCGCGGCAACGTGGCGCGACGTTGGATGGGAGACTGCTACGTACCAAAAAATGTTTCAGGCATTCATTTTAGTGCCAAGCGACTTCCGTCTGACCTTCCACATGCGAGATATCTGTTTAAGTCATTACGGAACGGAACCCGGCATGCGAGAGGCTCGGTTCGCACTTGCCCAGTTTCCTGTTTCACACCAGAAGAGTCTTTTTGGTTTCCTGACTACCATATTTAGCTCCCGATCACATAATCGCGTGCTGGCCGTATTTGTAGAACACACACTACTAAATGTCCGAAGTGTAACACGCGATGCAAATGACCACTGCAGAAGTGCTGTAGACCTTATTAAGTGGGTCGATATTGGCTCCGATCTGGCCTGGTGCCACACCGGTTACTAGCGAGTGGGCGAGGCCGGCTATTGTACTTTACGTAACTCCACAAGGCTGTTGGCGTAACTTCGCGCTCAGATCGCCGCAGACCATTAATTAAGATAGCAGCCAAATTGCGTAACCCAGTCGGCACGTTCCGAACTTATAGATACTAATCATCGATTCTGGCAGGCCAGGCACGCTTTACCGTTTCGATATTTCACAGATCCTGTTGGTTGAGTAGTTACTCTCGAGACTGGCACCAAGAAGGACCCCCCACCTCGACGTCGACGAGGCGTAAAGCCGTTAAAAAGTCGGAAGGACCAGGGTAAAATGCCGGTCCGGCCGTTCAGAAACCGATTGTCCATGGTTTCCCGAAATCACTTCAGGCGACTGCAGGGATTCTCCTTCAGAAGGCCTTGTCGAATTCCTTCCTGTACCTTAACCATATCATTGCCGGCCTCGGTAGCGTAGGGGCTATAGCGCTAGCTCTACGTACCGATGGTCGCAGGTTCTAGTCCGGCTGAGGGCATCGGTGTTCAGGTTAAGTTTGTGTTATATTTGTCCTGTGCTGTCCTACAATTGAAGGTTCACAGAAAATTTGGAAGATCCATTAACACTGACGATATATAGAAAGTACTGTACATTGAGTGTTGGCTGAATGGCTAAAGGCCGATTGCCATTTAAAAAAAAAAAAAAAAAAAAAAAACCCTCATCCTTTTTCGTATCTTATGACCTTAACATAGACGAGGGGAGGGAGGAGGGATGAACTTACCCGCAGACCACAATCCGTAATTTGAAATGATGAAGGGGCTCGATTGGGAGTCTCTGGACGATAGGAGGCGGGTGAAGAGAGTACTGAGTGATGCGAGGATTGTATGGATATTGATCGAAGAATCAGGAGTAGTATATGGAAAAGAGGAAATGACCATGACCACAAACTGCCACTTCATTTAAGGCGTATGGGAGTGGAATTTTATTTATTTATTTACAAATTGTGGAGTCAGGAATTTAAATAAGTTACTAACTGAAATATTGAAAGTATATTAAAAATACTGAAAAAAATTAAAGTTATTATTGGGGAAGGGCAAAAAAGTATGTGGGTAACGACATTGCATTGAAAAAATTTAATACTGCGTAATGCGGTAGGTATGCAGAGAAATTGCCTGCCGGGCATATGTTCCGTTGCAATTAAATTAAAAACAGTAACTGTTTCTGTTATGAGTTCCCCGTCTTGTAAGTAAACAAGCTAATTTTATGGCATACGAGGGGGTACCAAAAAAGCCCGGAATTATTATTTAAAAGCTATACATTTTCAATTTTTTTTTACAAAACAACCTTATCCCTTCAAACTAAACTCCATTACAACTAATACATTTGTCCCACCAGTGATTCCGCTGTTCGAAACATTTTCTGTTGTCATCTTTAGAAATGGCTGACAGCTCCGCCCTAGTTTTTTTCTTGACCTCTTCAATGTTGCCAAATCGGTGTCATTTCATGCCCCTTTTCATGCGTGGAAATAAGAAAAAGTCGCGCGGAGCCAGGTCAGGCGAGTAAGGTGCGTGGGGCAGCGGAACCATTTTTAGCCAAAATCTGCCTAACAGAGGCAGCTGTGTGTGCAGGTGCATTGTCGTTGTGGAAGAACCAGTCTCCTGTCTGCCACAAATCGGTTATTTTTTGATGAACACTATTGCATAATCTTCTTAAAACTTCCAAATAAAAGGTTTGATTTACGATCCAATGTGGGGGAACAAACTCTGAATGAACTACGTCCTTGGCTTCAAAAAAGCAAATTAGCATTGTTTTGATGTTTGATTTGACGATATGTTTTTGGATGGGGTGACAATGACGTCTTCCATTGGCTTTGTTTCTGGGTTGTAACCACCACCATGACCCATCACCGGCAATGACTGACATAAAATCTGGATCAATTTCAACCTGTTGTTTCAAAGCACAACATGCAGAGGCGGCATTAGGGGGTGGCGAACAGGGCAATCGCCCAGGGCCTCGCTCTTATAGGGGCCTCGCGCAGCAACCCGATTATAAAAAAGTTTATATTTAAAACTTTTTATTTTATCATTAGTTATTAGTTACAACAATAAAAAAGTTCGTTCATTCGTAGCATATGTTAAGAGTAGTAAGTACCTAAATAAAATATCTCATTTAGATTTATTCAATATCACATTCATAAAAAGTAAGATTAACGATATAAAAATTAATCAGTTTATCAGTATTAATTTTTTGTAATTTTAGTGCAAAACATGATTGAAAAATTTATTCCTATTTGAAATTCGCGCCTTTCGTATCAGATAACTCACTTGAATGCTCGATTTTGTTACTTTCATCGTGTTTTCGATTTACACTCTGGGAATTCCCGTGTTTCATTTCGTTAGTCAACTCTTGTCAGTGTACCTACGTTTATTTTGCTAGCAGCTGCTAGTTCGAGCCCCGCTTGACCGATATTAGTCCCCACCGACAGTCTGCCGAGTGACGCCTCACCCCCTCTCGTGTTCACACTTGTCCATGTAACGGACATGTTCCTATTGTCTTCAGTATTCCTTAACGTAAAAAACTACGAAAAACTACTTTTAAATTATTTCTGAGTTGGCTTTATGTGCAAAACAAGATATATGAAATGAGTTCGTGTGATCGTGATGCCGGTGGAAAATTCGAATCTGGTAGTTCAAAAGGAAACGAGCTATAAAAAGAAAGCTGGTGCTTTAATTAAAGATTTTAGTATTAGGAAAAGCAGCAAACATTATTTTTAAATCCCTGTGCATATCTTTCTAGGCATTCATATACCTTAGTTTATCATCATTAATAATTTGTATTCTTTATGTTTTGTTAACTTTTATAAATCTTCTAATACAATATTTTAAAATTCAAAGTTTATTTATTTATAACTTTTGTATTTTATCTACATATATACTCTGCAATTCATAAAATTGTGGGTGGCAGAGGGTATTTATCGTCAATCATAATGAATAGCTACTTTCGGTTCACATACCTAAGGGCCTCGCAAAGATCTGTCGCCAGGAGCCTCGCAATGGTTACGGCCGCCACTGACAACATGTTTCAACTCGGCGTTCTTTTTGATTGTCAGTCTGAGCTAAGGATTGCAATCCCGCAGTGTTTTCAATCCCGCGGGATCCGTGCGGGATTGGTACAAACAGTTTTTTAACGCATATATTTAAAACATAGTTACTTAAAACGTTAATAAATTAAATCTTATATATAAAAATCAATGTTTGTTTGTTTGTATGTTCGTCTTCTATGCGTTCCTGTACCATTTATCAGATTGCAATGAAACTTTGGAGAGTTTTCGAGTGTGCGCCTGCGAAGGTTCCTGCGAAAAAAAAATTCCAAAAAGTCGCCCCCTATTCCCCATAACACCCCATAGTTTAGGCAAAACCACATTTTTTTATCCGATTTAGATAGGAATTTGTACACTTATACTTTAAAACAAACATAAAAATACTGCCTACATACGGTTTCCGAATATTAATCCCCTCGCCCCATATCCACCCCCATACTTTAGGCAATACCACATTTTTTATCTGATTTAGATAAGAATTTGTACACTTTTACTTTAAAACAAACAGAAAAATACTGCCTACGTATGGTTCCCGAATATTCATCCCCTCTCCCCCTTTCCAACCCCATTACGTTTTCACCCCATAATTTAGGCAAACCACATTTTATATCGGATTTAGATAAGAATTTGTACACTTATACTTTAAAACAAACAGAAAAATACAGCCTACGTATGGTTTCCGAATATTCATCCCCTCTCCCCTTTCCAACCCCATTATGTTTTCACCCCATAATTTAGGCAAACCACATTTCTTATCCGATTTAGATAAGAATTTGTACACTTATACTTTAAAACAAACAGAAAAATACAGCCTACGTATGGTTTCCGAATATTCATCCCCTCTCCCCTTTCCAACCCCATTACATTTTTACCCCATAATTTAGGCAAACCACATTTTTTATCCGATTTGGATAAGAATTTGTACACTTATACTTTAAAAATAACAGAAAAATACTGCCTACGTATGGTTTCCGAATATTCATCCCCTCTCCCCCTTCCACCCCCATTACGTTTTTACCTCATAATTTGGGGAAACAACATTTTTTATCCGTTTTAGATAAGAATTTGTACACTTATACTTTAAAACTAACAGAAAAATACTGCCTACGTATGGTTTCCCAATATTCATCCCCTCTCCCCCTTACCCACCCCATTACGTTTTCACCCCATAATTTAGGCAAACCACATTTTATATCCGATTTAGATAAAAATTTGTATACTTATACTTTAAAACAAACAGAAAAATACTGCCTACGTATGGTTTCCTAATATTAATCCCCTCTCCCCCTTTCCAACCCCATTACGTTTTTACCCTATAATTTAGGCAAAAATGGTTCCTGTCAAAAAACAAATATTTAAAAACAATTCTTTTTGTTAATCTTCTTATACATAAAAATCAGTGTTTGTGGGTTTGTGGGTTTGTTCGTCTTCTATGCATTCCTATACCATTTATCTGATAGCAATGAAAATTTGGAGAGTTTTCGAGTGTGCGTCTGTGAAGGTTCCTGTGAAAAAAAATTTCCAAAAAGTCGCACCCTATTCCCCATAACACCCCATAATTTAGGCAAAACTACATTTTTTATCCGATTTAGATAGGAATTTGTACACTTATACTTTAAAACAAACATAAAAATACTGCCTACATACGGTTTTCGAATATTAATCCCCTCGCCCCCTTTCCACCCGCATAATTTTTTCACCCCATAATTTAGGCAATACCACATTTTTTATCCGATTTAGATAGGAATTTGTACACTTATACTTTAAAACAAACAGAAAAATACTGCCAACATATGGTTTCCAAATATTCATCCCCTCTCCCCCCTTTCAACCCCCATTACGTTTTTTACCCCATAATTTAGGCAAACCACATTTTTTATCTGATATAGATAAGAATTGTACACTTATACTTTAAAACAAACAGAATAATACTGCCAAAATATGGTTACCGAATATTCATCCCCTCTCCCCCTTTCCACCCCCATTACGTTTTTACCCCATAATTTAGGCAAACCACTTTGTTTATCCGATTTAGATAAGAATTTGTACACTTATACTTTAAAACAAACAGAAAAATACTGCCTACGTATGGTTTCCGAATATTCAACCCCTCTCCCCCTTTCCAACCCCATTACATTTTCACCCCATAATTTAGGCAAACCACATTTTTTATCCGATTTAGATCAGAATTTGTACACTTATACTTTAAAACAAACAAAAAAATACTGCCTGTGTATGGTTTCCGAATATTCATCCCCTCTCCCCGTTTCCACCCCCATTACGTTTTTACCCCATAATTTAGGCAAACCACATTTTTTATCTGATATAGATAAGAATTGTACACTTATACTTTAAAACAAACAGAATAATACTGCCAAAATATGGTTTCCGAATATTCATCCCCTCTCCCCCTTTCCACCCCCATTACGTTTTTTCCCCATAATTTAGGCAAACCACATTTTTTATCCGATTTAGATAAGAATTTTTACACTTATACTTTAAAACAAACAGAAAAATACTGCCTGCGTATGGTTTCCGAATATTCATCCCCTCTCCCCCTTTCCAACCCCATTACGTTTTTACCCCATAATTTAGGCAAACCACATTTTTTATCCGATTTAGATAAGAATTTGTACACTTATACTTTAAAACAAACAGAAAAATACTGCCTACGTATGGTTTCCAAATATTCATCCCTTCTCAACCTTTCCAACCCTATTACGTTTTTACCCCGTAATTTAGGCTAACCACATTTTTTATCCGATTTAGATAAGAATTTGTACACTTATACTTTAAAACAAACAAAATACTACCAACATATGGTTTTCGAATATTCATCCCCTCTCCCCCTTTCCACCCCCATTACGTTCTCCTCCCCATAATTTAGACAAAACCACATATTTCATCAGATTTCAATGGGAATTTGCACACTTATAATTTGAGACAAACAGAAAAATACTGCCTGCATATGTTTTTCAAAGTGCATCTCCTCTCACCCTTTCCAACTGAAAATGAATGAAACAGCAGTTTAAAATTTATATGTAAATATTTTTTTTCATTTAATCTATGTGCCACCGAGCGGCGTGGTGTAACGGTTAGCGTTCTCGCCTCGCATTTGGGAGGACGGCGGTTCGAATCCCCTTCCGGGCATCCAGATTTGGGTTTTCCATGGTTTCCCCAAATCACTCCAGGGAAATGCCGGGATGCTTTCTTCAAAAGGCCATGGCTGAATTCCTTCCCATTCCTTGCCCCCATCCTTGCCTCCCATCCTTTCCCGTCTCTAAAGACCTTGGTGTTAAAAGGAGACGTAAAGCAGTTACAAAAAAAAAAAAAAAATCTATGTGCCTACTCAAGTCCAGCAATAGTGAAGCATTGCCGGGTCAGCTAGTAATAATTAAATTAATAAATAATTTTTATTTTTAAATGATAAAAATTAACAGTTAACAATGTTTTGTATGGCAAAAAACTTTTTAGCGTGTCTTAAATGTATTTCGAGGTTTTACATTTTTGTTTTTAATCTAACCCAATTTTTAAATAAATAATAAAAATGGAAAATATTGAGTCTTAGATCATATTATGTGCCTTACAATACATCACATAAGTTTAAAAATATGATTTGCTTAGTGGCCAAGTTACCAGAGTTTTTTTTAAATCTAAATAAACGTTCCATAACACCGAGAAAAGCATTCCATTTCACAAAGTGAAGTGAATATACTCTGTAAAGTGTAGACTTGGCTCAGAACAAGATCTCATAACTTTTTGTCACTGCACAAGCACGAGACTTGGCCTTTTTTGCGTTATTCATTATTGTATCTCCTGATTCCTTGATTGATATTACAGTTGATTCAATGTAATTAAAAGAAACTACTCACCAACACGTAAACTGTCAAGTATTTCAGATTTACTTATGTGGCGTAACGACGTTTTTAGAGTGGAAATTATTACTTTTTAGTAAGAAAGGAGACTTTCTCGGCGAATGATTGCAGTGAAGTCCTCATAGGTTGTATCTCCAGATTTCATTGCAAACACACGAAATTACACACGTGAGGAAGACGGCGGAGGCAGCCGTCAAAGTATGGTGTTCCTACAACAAAATTCTTCGATACACCCGTGAAAATTTCATTAAAACTTTTTTTACCTTTAGTCGAAATAATAACATGGAGAAGAGGGATTAATCGAAAGCCTGAGTGGCACATGTAAACAGGTGGCTTTCGTCAAAGAAACGCATTGAGGCAGCGGTCAAAACAACAATAAGTCAAAGGATATACAATTTCCTTTTGATAGCTGTTAAATAAATAGGTACGCGATCGTTAAAATTACGATAACATTAGTTTCATATCAACGAATAATCAGATTTTCAGCTGGAAATTATGAAATTGTCACAATTACTTTATCTGAAAATACATAAAATGGGAATAATGAAACCGTGAATAAAAAGCTGTAATCGTGCAGTTCAGATAACGTGTGTGACACTTAAAAAATAATTATATAGTTAGAAAATCGTACTAAATACGCACCATAACTCAAATTACAGAAATGTGTACTCGAAACAAACGTAAGTTTTGATGAATACGTAAAAGTGAAATTATTTACTTACGAATGACGAAAGTTGACAAAAACAAACGCTTGTTCACATGCCAACTGGATGGATACAGGCAAACAGTGCAAAATATCCGACAGAGACCGAGTGGGGCAGCGAGTCACGCAGACTGACACGCGTTTCCGCTGGATTTTGCGGATTGCGGATCCGCTTAATTTTGTGCGGGATCCGCCAGATTGTTTAATGATGCGGGATCCCGCGGGATTGTGGGATCCCGCTTTGCTGGATTGCAATCCCTAGTCTGAGCCCGAGGAACAAACTTGACAGCAACCCCTTTCATTCCCAAATCTTCGGTTATAATTCACTGAACGGAGCTCCAAGATAACCCTTTAATCTTTGACAGTTGATCAATCGTCTGTCAACGATCTGAGAGCGCAAGCTGTAGATTTTTTTCAACATTTTCGTCGATTCGGGTAGTTGATGAACGTCCAGAAGGAGGTTTGTCATCAATCGACATATCGCCATTTTTAGACCGAGCGAACCATTCGTACACTTGAGTTTTTTCCATAGCGTCATCTTTGTAAGCTGTTTTCAACATCAAAACAGTTTCAGCAGCATTTTTACTGAGTAGTAAACAAAATTTCACAGCTGCACGTTGTTCACTTAAACTCGCCATGATCAAAAAACGAAACAATAACAAAACAGCGATAGCAAAAACAATAACTGCAGATTAACAGAACAAGCCAGGTCGACAACACAGAGGCAGTGAAAACATTAAAAGCCTGCCTAGTATAATTTCTCTCTTCCAGCCTTGAAGAAAAATTAAAACAATCATTGGCCCATTGCTTCAAGTAACTCCTGTCAAGTAGGATATTATTTCCTGTGTAGTACATAATTTTTTAAAGGCTTTTGACGTATGTCATTCCCCAGGTGCACATCTGATGATAGTTGGGTTTATTTTTGCTGCTAATCGGTACAAAAGTAACTTCTTCTAATTACCGTGTTTACGATGGAAACTGATAAGAAAAACTTTTATACACTCAAATCGTGTCACTTTTTTCACTAGACTAGATTTTTACATCACAAACAAATTAAACTTGGTAATAGAAGGCTGTGGAAGTGTATAAGTCCTTTCCACATATGTCATCACAGTCCTTCTGTAATAATGATGTGTATATGGAGTTATCACAATAGGTATATATTGATGTGAGTCCTGGACGGATACTGGATGGAGAATTAGAAAACCAAAAAATAACCGATTGTAATGAGTGAGTGGAAGCTTCCTTGCCTCAAGTCATTTCCCGCCGTCGAAGAGGCTTAAAACCATAAAAAAAGACAAGGCCATGACTGTAAATTAACACCTGATTTCGGACGTAGGGGTGTAAGAAAGTTCTTTTTTGCAGGTAAGGAAGTCAAGGATTGTAATCAGTTACCGAAGGAAGAGCTGAACAATATACCAAGAACAATGAAAGAATTTAATGTAAAAATTTACCTAAAGCATAATTAATGAGTAGGAACATGCTACCGGAACATGAGCTCCATCGCAATTAATCGTATCGATAAACTGTGATTTCTGTACTAATGTTAGCTTGTTGAAGACGTATTTCCCAGGCAGATTTTTGATGAACATCAAGGATTCCATACTGATTTCATAAATTCTTTCCTAATACTAATTAATCTGCTAAATGAGAAACCAATGTAACTTAAACCGACCGAGAAGATATTGAATAAATAAAGCCTGTGTCACTAGAACGGAACACGTTGGCGGCACAGATAGTCACATGTTTTGCCTAGCAGTAACATCTCTGGCAGCACAAGCAAGCGAAGCGTGTCAGGCGCTGTTCGTGTTAATTAAATCAAACCTAATGGCGGCTATTCAAAGCAGGTAGCAGCGCTACCGACCACCTAGCTGACAATTAACATAAGGGCATTTCTACAGCATGAATAAAATTTACAAGTCAACGAATCGTGATAACGTGTAATGATGTAAACACCAACGATTGCCTGTGGGTAAACAAGGACGTTTACTTATCTCAGGTCGTTCATTACATTATTAGCAATGGTAGTTCTCCTAACTTTGAGGGAAAAATGTTCAAAGGAAAATGCTATTGGACAACGATAATAAAGCGTTTATCTGGAAACAAATCCCAAGGAATAATCAGTTATGCTATTTAGTGCTTCGCGTCTATTATTTCACTCAAATTTGAAAGCACTCATCGTGTCGTATCTTGAGGGTAAGAGAAAGGATGCTGGAAATAAGGAACGTATGTTTGAGGCAAACGATTATATTTACTGCTATTGATATTTATGTTAAATTTTCTGATACCAGTGTTAGCGTGTTCGGATGTGTAATAATTCTAATGTAAACCATATACCCCCCCCCCCCCCCCGAAATAACTACAGGTAATTGCAACAACAATAAACGCTAATATGTTAACGTTAGCTTAGAGCGATAGGGAAGCTACTGCAACGTTTAGTGATTTTAAAAACACTGTTGAAGTATTAAAACAAACTGCCAGAAGAAAAGACCGTTCAGGAAAAGTTAGGGTAACAAAAGGGATCTCAAAACTGGCAAAGAAGAAACAAAGCAAATGAAAGTCTTCATACAACTAACATGCTTGATTAAAAATGATATGCATCTTGGACAGGAAAAAAATTTCAGAATTGCTCGAGGAAGTTTTCAAAGTAAAAGTATGCAGTATTTAACTGTCCTGCGAATTGATTAAGGGAAAAAGCAATGAACAAATGTTCAGTTTTAGCGTGGTGGTTCAGAGATATGAATTCATAGTAAAAAGAAACAAAAATCAGGGGAGTTTCTTGAAATTTTGTTGTGGGAAGAACGGAAAGGTATAATTGATTAAAGAGAGAGAAAAAAAATGAAGGTCCATGATGAATGTTCCAGTGAGAATAAATATTTTGAAGATTTGAAACAGAAGACGAAATAGATGATACTTCATCGAAGAAAAATAATATGTGGGAACGAAAATGAGGACATGGAAGATTCCAAATGATGAATTCAGTGATAAATAGTTGCTATTTCATGAAGCTATTGGAGGAAGAGATATACGAGGAGTTTTTAGGGCTTTACTCCTCTTCGACCTCGAGGTCGTTAGAGGGAAGGCGTATAGAATCAGGAGAGATTATAAATTATTTTTATTTGTTACTCTTGTTCCATAGGTCCCTGCTGAGGTGGGACCTCTGGGATCTGAAACATGATTAATGCACATACATACATACAAGATGAATAATAATCATTGTGGAAAAATTATAATATGTATCAAACAAAAACAATTCTTATGTACAAATTCTTGAATAAGTAAGAGCATGAAAGGTATGCCATATGGAAGCTTCGCCTGAAGGTATAACATTTGTAATAATGGAACCTTTTGTTTCAGAAACAACAAATCTTAATCAGAACATATTTTCAGGAAAACTATAAATATTATTGTAATATCTTTTATTCGATTTCATATTAAGTCCGGTAAATCAAGCATCGTTAATTCGTGCAGTCTTCTGCACGTATTTTAATAATAGGTATTTCCATTACAAAGAATAAATCGTTTTAATAATTACAAGATAATTTTAAATGTATTTATGGGGACGTCCAAGTGCATGCTGAGGAATGTAATTTGAACTCAAACTACGATATTAGTGACAAATGTTTCGCTAGCTGAACATCACACATACAATGTATTATATGCAATGAAGTGACTGCATGCAATAAGACTACGCTGCAGTAAAAACTTTTTTTTTCTAAAATAGCTTTCGGCCTTTTCAGCCATACAGCCAGCTATCACTGTGTTATTTTTTTGTTTCTCCTATTGTATGTGTATTGTCATTATCGTTTACTTCTCAGTATGGACAACACGGGACGGACACAACAATTAATTAAAACCACCCATGCCCTTGGCCGGACTCGAACCGGCGACCCTTGCAACTTTAGGACAGCCTGCTAGACCCTAAGCTACAAGGGCCGGCCTAAAGTCAGTTAGTACGAAGAAAAAAAGAATCAACTACAGTGATTCGTTTTAATTTGTTCACTTCTTTATCATTATCTCTAGGTAACAGTTCAAATCTTTGGATAAACTGAATGCTTGTCGGAAATCGTAATGTTCTTTTTACCGTCGGGTAATTTTACTTTAAGCAATAGTAAACAGCTCTGAAGATATGCTGCATTAATCAGTAATACAGTCATCTCACTCACAGAAATGAGTTCTTTGAAATTATGAAAAGGAATTTATGGATGAAACTCTTTCTTAAAATAAGACCCATTTTGTGCTGGATTCCCATAACTTCACCTGTTTGAAACGTTATTTTCTTGTCTCTTTTTTACTCAAGTTACGAGTGATCCTGTACAGTGGAGGATCCAGGATTTTGGTTTTGGGGTGGGGTGGGGCTAGGATTTGGTTTGGGGGGGGGGGAGGGCTTAACTCCGGCTTTGACTGCCGCCCTTATGAAAACACTAGGGGAAAAAAGGAAAAAAAGGGTACTAAAATCCCTTGTTGTCGGGAGTTCTCTTGGTGGTTTTGTTGGGCTTTAGCCCCCTAGACCCCCTCCCCCCATGGACCCGCCACTGATCCTGTAGGAAGAAATAAAATCTAAAAATTTCTATGAAACAGAGGTTAAATTAAAAAAGTTTGCTACAAGGTAAGAAAAGACTTATTTGTCTTTATAAACAAAATCGTCATCATATGTCACGAAGGAGACAAATGATTAAGTCCTCTTACGTGTTTCTACTGTAATAAAACGTAGGATAAATATGTATTATTTTAACTTTATCAAGTCTGCCGCATGGATTCGGCCAGCTATGAGAACCGTGGTCTACTTGTTATCCCACATCCAGGAAAGGGTTCAAATCACAGAAAAGTGATCAAAATTCTACTATCATTTCCTGAAATAACTTGAGGTGAATTCCAGTTTTTTTTATCTGCTTAACGTCTCTCTAACAGTGAATTCCGGCAAGATTGTTTAACATATATAATGGGGGGGGGGGGGAGTTTAAATCCACCAGCTCATTTTTTTTTTTTTTTTGCTGTCGTCAGTCTTTAGACTGGTTTGATGCAATCCTCCATCCCTTCCTAACCTGTGCTAACCTCTTCATTTCTACATACCCCTTAAAACCCACGTCCTCAATTATCTGCTTCATATATTCTAATCTCTGTCTTCCTCTACAGTTCTTACCTTCCACTGTTCCCTACACTAACAAATTAACCAATCCAGCCTGTCTCTTCTTCCTGTAAGCTTCTTCCATAAACTTCTTTTCTCACCCATCATTTCCAAAACTCGTTCATTTCTTACTTTGTCTGTCCACCTAATTTTCAGCATTCTTCTGTAGCACCACATTTCAAATGCTTCAAGTTTCTTTCTTTCCGGTATTCCTAAAGTCCATGTTTCGCTACCGTAAAGTGCTGTGCTCCACACATAGAGTTTAAAAAAGTTCTTTCTAATTCGTAGATCAATATTTGACACTAAAAGGTTTCTCTTTTTCATGAAGGCTCTTTTTGCTAATGCTATTCTACTTTTAACATCATTCCTGCTTCGGCCATCGGTTGTAATTTTGCTTCCTAAGTAACAGAATTATGTGAGATTATGATCGCTCACTATTGAGTTGACTTTGATTTGTTTCTTAACATTGTGAGTTTGGGTGCGGCCACCTTCAAACTATCGGAGCACGTATAACGGTATTATTGTCTTACTGATGGTACGCCAAAAGTTGACATGTTGTTTTGGAGAAAGCGCCAAATCAACTCGGCGAAAACATTCGGGGTACAATATCGGCAAGTGGTGTAATTGTATCCTACTTTATTGATGGTAATCTCAATGGAAGCAAATGCTTGGCTCTACTTCAATAATATACAGCAGGAATCAAAATGCATATTGGATAACTTTGGTTTTCTTTATTTCTAGCATGAAACCGAACATGGTGGGTGAACGGTTAACGTTCTAGCCTTGCATTGGGGAAGATGCGGGTTCGAATCCCCGTCCGAGCATCCAGATTTGGATTTTTCGTAGTTTCCCCAGATTACCCCAGGAGAATGCCGAGATGCTTCCTACAAAAGGCCATGCCCGAATTCCTTCCCGTTCCTTATCCCCAGTCCTTTACCGCCGCTAATGACTTTGACGTTGACGAGCCGTAAAGCCATAAGCAAAAAAAAAAAAAAAAAAATCCAACATGATGGAGCTCCTGTACACTATTTTCGTACATACTTGGTACTTTTTAAACAGAACAGTGATTGGAAGACGAAATCCCCCAGTGATATCCTGATCCATCGCCAGTGGCTTTCTTCTTTTGGACGCGGTTAAAGGTGAAGTGTATAGAAGGAAACCACGAACAGTTGAGAAATGTGGATAACGATATTCAGCTTGTAACTGGACAAAGTATAATAATTATTGTGGTTTTATCTTGAATGATATTTATGTAGTTAAAGCGAGAAACTGTGTATACAGAGACTAATAATCTGGGATGCAGGTGGGCAATGAGCCGACATTCCATACACAAGGCCGGCTAAGGCATGAGGACGGCGGACAAGATTAAAAGAGATAGGGTGTTTTGAAAGGGTGTTGATCAGCGAGGCTCTAAAGTCAAAACATTTGTAACAACCTTAATCGTCACAGCGTGAACATCAGGCCTGAAGACGGCAGCAGAGTTCGTCACCGAAAGCTCGTCTTTCGCCTACACAATCCGGCAGCGAGCCGGCGAAGATTATATTGCAGCGATACACCGGGAAGTCTTCGTTCACACAACAACCCACATTAGAGATGGTCCAAAGAAGAGCCGCCCGTTTCGTGACAGGTATATATAGTTGGAGGGAAAGCGTAAGTGCCATGTTGAAGGAGTTAGGTTGGGAAGACTTGGAGCACCGAAGGCGTTGCTCTCGACGGAAGCTAATTGAAAAATTCTCGACTGACGTATTTCGGAATGACAGCAAACAAATATTGCTACCAGCAACATTCATATCTCGGAATGACCGCGAAAATAAGATAAGAGAAATCAGGGCCAGAACCGATTCATTTCTCTACTCATTTTTTCCACGAGCGATTATGGAATGGAATAGAATAGATTTACCGGGCGAGTAAACACAAAATCTGACAGGAGTAGCTTCCGATAAAGCACTCCAGCCATCCTGATCTGGGTTTTCCATGGTTTCCCTAGATCGCTCCAGGCGAATGCTGGGATGGTTCCTCACAATAGCCCATGGGTGCCTCCTGACATATCCCGTATATCCCTTCCAAACCATTACCTTTCCTGATAGGTGCAATGCACCCTCCGCCAAAGACTTTTAGTGAATCGCGGAGTAATTGTAATAGTAATAGTAGTAATCAATGCCAATAATTTCACCTCAGAAAAACGACCATTTTATGAATTTTACAACGCATCGAGAACTTTGTCTTGTGTATACCAGTGAACTGCCGAGTCATTTCCTTTTGTTCAATTTTATTTTCACCATTTCATTTAATTTGTCTTGAAACAGAAGTTTTTTTTTGCTTTGTTATAAATTCATTTGTTAGTAAACATTTTCAATCGTAGATTTTTGATTGAATGTGAAAATAAGCTCCTGCCCTGTCCTGAATAGATATTATTTAATTATTGCTATCCAGAACAAATGAAGCTTAAATAAATTCATTAATTTATACCAAAAAAAGAATATGCAAACACAGTGATCGCAGTAGAGGAATTACTTCAAAGGCAAGTTACTCTCAGCTGCAACCAATGTGTTAGAACACGGGGACCCCACCACTAAAGTACTAGAGACCCAAAGAGAACAGTACAAGCTGTGTCCACAGAGCGGCTTCATTGGCGAGTCCGGGCCTGCTCTATACAATGAATGTAACTACTCTCAAAAATGTTTTTAATGCTATCAAGCAAATTCGTTGTTCTGAATCGCTTCTAAGGCAAAAGATCTAACATTCTGAACAGAATCATGTACGTGCACATTACTAATGTTATCAAGTCAAAATTTAATTGCTAAAAATTATAATGATTTTATAGTAACTTCTATCAGAATCCCATTCCATATTAATAAATATCAAGTTATCTAAGATTATATACAAAATTTGCACAATTTATATCGTATTGATTAAAATTGTGTTGATGAAAATCATGAATTCTAAACGAAGTACTATTTTGCGAAAGCAACGAAAGCAACCATTGTAATTTGGGCTGAAAGGTTGCAGATTTTTTCAAGTAGTTTTCCTGTTTTTTGTGGGAAAATGCTGGGATCTTAAACGTTATATATAATTGGCTGCCAGCTCCGTGGAGTTGATTGTAATTGTGGAGGGGTGCCTGTCACTCTTTCTGTGGCACCTGCCCCTGCTTTTACATTTTTGTTTAAAATGAGTAATTACATTTTTTTTGGATTTAAATTTCTTTCATGCATATGTTAACAAAAATTCTAATTTATACAAATTCTAATTTATTTGGAGTTATCTTTAGTGACAGTCCAATTCTTTTGCATCCTGTCTGCTTCATACCTCTACATATTATTCTTTCTATTTGTTTTATTATTATTATTTTTTGTTATTTGTTCTATATATCAAACCATATATGCAATGTTTACTGCGGAGATTCCTCATAATTTCAACGCAGGAATACACTACCCTAAGAACACCTAACAATTTTTTACTTTACTGTTTATAAATACAGAGATTAATACAATCACAAATTATTTATACTTACAATCTGTTTACTTGCATACTATCTACTGCGGAGATACCACAATTTTTCAACACAGAAATACATTACGCTAGGACGATCTAACAATTTTTACGATACAGTTTATACACACAGAGATTAACAAAAACGCAAATTATTTTACTTACGCACTTTCAGACTGACAGACAATCTACTACGGAGATTCCACGGTATTTTAACACAGAAATGCAGTACTCTAGGGAGATCTACCAACATTTACGATCACACAATACAATTAATACAGACTGAGATTAACACAATCACAAATTATTTATGCTTACAAACTATATACTCACAGGCTATTTATTGACTGCATAGATTCCACGATTTTTCGATTCACTAATGCACTACGATTATGCAAACACACAATATAATTTATACGCACAGAGATTAAAACAATCACATTTTTTATATGTATATATTTATAGATTAATTACTTACAGATCAACAGACTGCATACTTTAAAACTACACAGTAATCGAACAGTTATTTACAAGCAGTCATTATAGACTATACTAAGAGAGAAGTGCACTGCAACTGGGGAGGTCTCACAGTTTTTAGGGTCACGCAACATAATTTATACATATAGAGGTTAGCACAATCACTTAGTTATTTATACTTACAGACTATTTGCAAGCATACGTTTTTCGAACACTAACCACGGTCGAAGATCGATTTGATTATTTTGAGTCACAGCCCATCGGTTTCGTATTCCCCCAGCTGGTTTACGAGGTGGCTTTTGCATGTCACTGCCTTGTTGAAGAATTTATCCACCATTGTCGCAGGTAATGTGGGATCCTACGAAACTGGTGAAGATCCGTGATTGGAAATCTTAGCGGGAGATGTAGAGCTCTCTTCAAAGCTCGATTCTGTAGCACTTGCAGCTTCTGCATGTGGATCTTTGTGTCGTACACCCACACTGGGCAGGCGTACACTGTAACTGGATGGACGAGCGCCAAGTATACTCGGATACCGCAGCGTGGACGAAGGGATGAGTTGTGGTTCAGAATTTGGTGCAAGGCATCCTACCTCTGGTTTACCTTGTTCTTCAACTCATCGACGTGTTTACAACATGTCAGCCTCTGGTCTAGGGTGACGTCGAGGTAGCGTAACGAGTTCATCTGAGGAATCTGCTCCCCAAACAGCTGTAGATTTATTTTGGTGGTAAGCCTCTTCTGCTGAAGACCACTGCCTGTGACTTAGTGGTGTTAATATTCACTCTCCACCGTGTCTCATACTCTCCCAGCTTACCCCACGCTGACTATGGACGGCGCAAGATGACTAACAGGCTCCAGGATGAAGTGAAAGTGCAGTGTCATCCGCATAGAAGGCTGCCTTGATGGAGTCCTGTCTGAGGATGTCTCAGTACCGAGCTCTTGAAACAACTGCGCGTATCTTGCTTAATGTAGACCAGCAGCATTCTACTGGTAACTGGGAAATAGCTGGACGAAGGGATTAGATATGGACATTGATTGCAATTTGTGTAGCATTCCATCGTGCCACACCTTGTCAAACGTCTTAGCGTCATCAAGAAGCACCATGCCGCAGTAAGGGCGTCCGTCTGTTGACCGATCGTGGTGGGTGAGTGGTTAACGCTCTTGCCTCGCATTCGGGAGGACGTGGGTTCACATCACCGTCCGGGCATCCAAATCACTCCAGGCGAATGCCGAGATGCCTCCTACAAGAAAGCCATGGTCGAATTCCTTCCCGTTGCTTGCTCCATTCTTTCCCGCCTCTAATGACCTTGACGTTGAAGAGGAGTAAAGCATTAAGAAAAAAAAGGAGTCGCTTTAAGGCGTCGGTCGCTTCTTCTACGACTCGCATCAGCAGGGGAAAATCGTCGAGTTGTTAACACAACTGATTTCGGCAATGATCCCCAACTGACCACATGAAACCAGTTAGCTATCGAACGAATAAGAATATCAAAAGGGTTTCCACACAGGCGGTAATCACTACGGTCAAAGCCGGTTTTCCCCCAAAGTGTACAGTTCGCGAAAATAAAATCCATCACCATCAGTGAAACCACAGATAAAGCTACAAATCGTAGCGGGTCTGTATAACGCCGTTGAGGCAGTGGTTAAAAAAAAAATGACCGACAGTCGCACGAAAACACAGTCGCTGGCAGCAGAGTTAGCCTGTAGCCTATAGCCGTCCGGATACTTTTTTAGTCGAAGTATGTTGTTAAATAAGTGCATTAGCCATTAGACTGCTGCAGGCGGCAGATGCCGCAGAATTATATTGCAGATACCATCGTTTCCCGGTGCCTTGTTCTGCTGCAACTTTCCCAGTATGTCGAGTATCTCCCTGGCATCCACTTCACCTATCTGCTCTTCTTCCTCTTCGTTTCGGGTTATGTACTGGCGCAGTTGGTGGCGGACGTGCTCGATGTTTTCGTCATTGTATAGCTCAGCTACAGGACGGAAGTTTTCCTCGAAAGTGTCTGCGAGGGGGTTTGGTGTGTCTTGGACCGTAAAGACTAGCCCTTGCACACCGAGTAGAACGGGAGTACGCCTCCCCGCCCTTATGAACCTCCTGGTCAAGACTGATAAACTGCCGTGGCTCATACTTGTACCTTTAGAAAATTATTTCTGAGGTTTACATATTGTCGCATGACTCTTTCCGCCGGTACTGGTCTATCTTTGATATTTTCCTTAATTTTCCTATCAGTTGTAATTCTATTACTCGAATATTATAGTTCTTTTACGATATTTGAATTATTACATAAGTTATATTGTTCTGCTTTTCATTACTCGTGCATTATCTGTATTTTTTTTATAAATTCTACTTGTCATTACTTTGTACACACCGTATTATAAATACCAAATAATAACACATTAATTGTTTCTCTTTAGTAATTTTGATTTGTGTGTAAATTTTTCTTTAAACTTTTAATTTTTTCCCCTTAAATGGAAGTTAAATATTGCTGGAGAAAGAATAAACCGTCATAGATAGTTTTTTAATTGTTTACCTATACAAAGTACGAATACATGAAACTGAATACAAATAAGGGCAAACATAAGAAAAACACAGTTACAGTTTTAAAACTGTTACGGATATCCATTTCAGGCACATCGGTGTTGCATAGAAGATGTCTTTAGCATTACCAGGTTATATTCTGAGACTGAAATTCCGCATTGTGTGGCGAACAATGTGGCTTGATAGTGTGCAGTCATAGATTGATATTATTAGTCTTTTCAGTTTTATGATCTGGCATTAATGTTGAAAGTAGGTAGAAAGTTTTTAACTAAAGCACAGAGGTAATTTTCAGCATATTAAACGATTTCTTGTCGAATAGGGAATATCATAGTGAACAGATAGATAAAGTTTCTTCATAGTCAAAAGTCATAACTTACTCCTTCACCAGAGGCTTCTGCTTATAGAGGGTGTAACAAGATGACTAGATGGGTCATCTCGTACAATTTAAATTAATTATTGTTTGATATGAGAAACATCGGAAATAAATAGATATTCTTTTCTTGAGTTGGAGACAGAAATCTCCGTCGAGATAAGGGTCGTGGGCGACAGTATGACTCAGCCGGAAGTGTCCCGTGGTTCGAGACAATGAGGGGATTATCTCTGGCACTGATACCTGTGAGAAAGTCTGGACGCTGGGAATTTTGCGGGTGGAATCCTTCAATGGGCGTTCGCTTGGTGTCGTGAGAAAATTGATTTCTGCATAGCCTCCCGAACAATCCCGACAAAACCCGAAGACTCTTAGCAAATAAGAGGCAATGTATTAGCCGGTGAGAGGGGATACTTTTGCGGAGCCAATACGATGTGTTTATTTCCTCACGTGGTTGGAAATATTTTTTAAAAAATGTGTTTTTCATCATACTCGCCGAGGGGAAGGAGAGACGAGCTCTGAGAGGCGAGAAGAGGTCACTTGGACTGGAGCAATCGCTCTGGCTACTGCTAGCTAGAGCAGTATTGATGGTTCCACTCTGTAGGCTTCTGTGACTGAGTGCCAAGTCCGGTCGAGGTGGTCATTTGTGCTGTTTGACGTGACCAGTGCCTTACCATACCTGGACAGGTGCGCTGTTTGAGAGACAATAACGCTCTTGTTACGACGATTCGTGCAGCCAGACAGACACGGTAATTATACCTCCAGAAACAGTGTGTACTCTGACAAATCATTGAGACAGCCCTTTAACGGTCTTATGAGTGAGAGTTCTTATGCCGCCGGACATTAATTCCTGAGCTAGTTGTGTCCAAAAGCCGTGTGCTTTTTGTTTTATTTTTCTAGTTTGCATTGAAAGACTAACTTCTATGTTTGGAAACTTTCGATGATTATTATTTGTGGGATCAAATTAACTCCCTGGCGCCCCATGTAATCCAGTTAAATCTGAGGTTTTCTTGTTATAATTGTCATACAAGAATCGCTCTCGTTAGGTACAAGAGAGTTTTTGCTTCAGTTGCATATGGAATTTGTAACTCTTTGTAATGTACATGTATTGCAATTTCTTAACTTCAATTAACGATAATTATTTGTTTGCTATGTTGCACTTGTAAGACGAGGTATTGTGTTGAATTTTATTTGCATAGACAGATGTTTAAGATTAATGGTAAATATACCTACGTCTGTATGCAGTAATAAACCAATATTTTAGGATCTTTTTAAATATCAATAACAGAAGTAATGGTTTCACCTCTGAAATTAATGTATGTGCTTTGCATAAAGTAGTGGAAGGTGGAGATTATAAATCGTGCAAGGTAAGCAAATAATCCGCCCCCCAACCAATCCGCTACAAGGGCTTGTGGAGAAGTGTGTTGCTCAGTGTTGGGAGTCAACATAATGGTGTACACGCGATGCAGCTAGTGGTTGTTCTCATTATAGAATTTGGTTGGACTTCTACTGTCTTTATCCGTTGCTGGTCAGCCTACCTGGAAAGGAAATTTGCAGCTGTGAAGCACACTTTTTTATCATAGGGCCCTGATTATTACGAAAGAACTAAAAATGCTTTTCTCATTTTACTTTAAATTTTTTTTTATAATATTTTAAAATTATCGAAACATTTTCACAATATAAATGTTACCTTGTTTTTCTTAATACATTTTTCTAACATTAATGTATTTGTCAGTATTACTTCTTTTATTTCAGATTTCCTTAACCAGAGACTGGTCCTAAGTAAATGATTCTCTATTAATATTTCAGTACCTGTTTTATATATCATCTTATATTTTCTTGGGACTGTGAAGATGACATTTTTAGTAAATCTGTCAGCACTTTGACATCCTGTTTGATTGATCAACCATCTTCCCAGATAAATATTAATTCATGATTATGTACCTCATGAACAGATTTAAAACCATATTTTCGAAATAAGATTTTAAGCAATGTGAATCCAGTTTCCTGCAACTTATGTAACAAATTGTAGGTTATTACAGACTGTATATCGTGTAACCATATTTTATTTTACGATGTTTGTATAACTTGTTGTTTTCAAGGTAGAAGGGGGAAACCGTGCCAGCATTCGCCTTGAACTCCATCAAAAAACTAA
The DNA here is from genome assembly GCA_031002005.1 of Vandiemenella viatica. NCBI lineage: Eukaryota > Metazoa > Arthropoda > Insecta > Orthoptera > Morabidae > Vandiemenella > Vandiemenella viatica. The sequence continues at coordinate 40,679,209 of JARYHS010008074.1, read as the reverse complement.
ATCGCTATTACCTTTTCTCTAGTGCCAAAATTTATTTTAGGCTAACGACACTATTGGCACACTCGATACGCCGGGAAAGTCTCCACTCACACGACACTATTGATGCTTGATTGAGAGTACTGTAACAGGGTTATTAATTGAGATTCTGTTAGATGAGGAAACAGCATCTTCAATATTGTTTGGTAACTACAGCTAAGTGCGTTCTATATAGCTATTCATACTCGTTAGCTGCCTGTTGTACTTGGAATTTTGTTCTGATATGCAGTGGAAACAATAAACGTTTCGAAAATTTACGATAAAACAGACTGAAGGATTGAGGATTCATAATTACATTTATACCCTTCTGACCATCTGACTTCAGTGAAGTATCCCACAATAATGCAGTTTTAGGTGAATCAATTGTAAATAATTACTGTAAGGATTTAACACAAGTAAAATGCTTAGAAAGTATTATGAGGGATAAGTCTTTCCCGGCGTATCTTTGATATAAATTCTTCGCGGGTTTGCTGCCGGATGTAATCCGGCAGCAAACCCGCGAAGAATTAATATCTTAGAAAGTATTGTTTAGGGATTTTGTTTCCAAACAACAACTGTTTCTTTAGTTTTCACTATATGGTAGAGTGTGATGTCCTTTAAAGAATTAGAAGCTTTTGCTAAAGGCCTTACTACGAAAATAATTTTCTTAACTAAACTTGGTTACCTTTTCTGAGGATGTTTGTAATTCTAAAGGCGTATAAATGAAGTATAGCCTACAGAAGAACAGATTTATGAAATTTTAGGCAACGTGAATCAGTGCTATTAACGATGATTTTTTTTAAAAAGAATTTGGTGTAATAAATTCATTGATAGATACAAATTTTTGGCAATGTGGAATCCAGCAGTATACCCTGACTGTAAATTCTTGTGTTTGGTTAACTAATAAAGCCCTCTAGCTCATCTATGAGGGGATACCCAAAAATAACCTGAATAGCATGGCCATGGGCGGAGCTTGTGTAGTAAGCGTTTCTGCCGCTAGGCGTTTATAACGCAACTCATTGTCAGTTCAGTGACACCTTTGTTGTCAATCTGGCATGATGTGTTAATCTGCAGTGATTGTTTTTGCTAGCGCTGTTTTGTTATTGTTTCGTGCAACTGTGAAATTTTGTTTTCTATTCAGTAAAAGTGTTACAGAAACTGATCTAATGTTGAAAACAGCTAAAAAAAAAGGCGCAATTGGAAAAACTCAAGGGTACGAGTGGTTCATTAGGTTTAAAAATTGCGACATGTCGGTTGATGACGAACCTTCCCGAATTGTCGAAAATCTTAAAAAAATTCGATAGTTTGTGCTCTCAGATCGTCGACAGACAATTGATCAACTGTTAGAGATTACTGAGTTAACCTGGAGCTCGGTCCAGCGAATTTTAACCGAAGGTTTTGGAATGAAAAGGGTTGCTGCAAAGTTTGTTCCTTGGGCTCTGAGTGACAATCAAAAAGAACCTCGAGTTGAAACATGTCGTCCTTTTAAACAACAGCTTGAAATTGATCCAGATTTTCTGTCAAAGGTCTTTACTGGTGATGAGTCGTGGTACTATGGTTACGACTTAGAAACAAAGCAGAAGTCAAGCCAATGGAAGACGTCATTGTCACCCCGTCCCAAGAAATGTCGTCAAGTCAAATCAAATATCAAATGATCACTTGCTTTTTTGATGCCAAGGACATAGTTCATTCAGAGTTAGTTCCCCCCACATCAGACCGTTAATCAAACTTTTTATTTGCAAGTTTTAAGAAGATTGCGCAATAGTGTTCGTCAAAAAAGACCCGATTTGTGGCAGACAAGAGATGTGTTCTTCGACCACGACAATGCACCTGCACACACAGCTGTGTGTGTTAGGCACTTTTTGTTTAAAAATGGCAGGCATGGATCCTCTACCCCACGTACCTTACTCGCCTGAACTGGCTCAATGCGATTTTTTCTTATTGCCACGCATGAAAAGGGACATGAAAGGACACCTATTTGATAACATTGAAGATGTCAAAAAAAAAAAAAAAAAAAAAAAAAAAAAAAAAAAAAAAAAAAAAAACGTTTCGATCAGTGGAAACACCGGTGGGACAAATGTATTAGTTATAAGGGAGAGTATTTTGAAGGGACTAGGTTGTTTTGTAAATAATTTGAAAATGTATAGCTTTTAAAATATAATTCAGGTTTTTTCTGGGTACCTCCTCGCATACATATAAAAGGCATTGTTCTTAAGTGTGTCGTCTGTAGACTAAAAAGCTACTGTACCGATTTACAGGCTTTTTTATTTTTGCATAATGGTCCGCAATTTCAGGAGAAGATTTAAAGCTATTGAAATCCTCAATCTGACCCAAAGAAAGAAACTATCATTCAGTCACAAGAATAATTGGTTCAATGCATCCCCGCAAGGTGGTACAGCAAAGCGTTTAAAATAAAAGTACTATAGCAAACAAAAATTCACAGAAGAAACACATCATTCAATTTAATACCCTGTTTTGCGTTGCTGTGCTTACATTGTGGAATGAAAGGAAAGGAAGAAAAAATAATTAAAAAAATAATTTATACAAAATATAATCATTTTTTATTGTGAAGGGGGAGAGTGGGTGCAGTTTTTTTAAAACAAATGTTAACATTTTAAATTTATTTTAAAGCATGTGGGCACCCAGTGCCTTCGAGATCGGATAACAATTGTTTATTTGTATGACGTTACAAAAACATTAAAACAATTTTCAAATTCAAATTTTTTGGTGGGTAACTGTCCAATCAGAATCACCCAACGCCGTTTTACGGGAAATTTGATGGGCTCTCAGAATATCCATAACTTTTTTGGCCGATCGCCCTATAGTTTTTGAGATGTTTGCAAAAAACTAAATGGTTTCAAATACATATTTTGTTCATGTAGGGTGATGGGAGGCAGTGGGGGGGGGGGGGAGGGGTTTGTACACCTAAGGTACACAGTATTTTTCTCTTTGTTTTAAAGTATACTGGTGCAATATTCAACAGAAATCAGATAAGAACTGTAACATTGTATAAAGAATATTTGCAAAAATTAAATTGGGGAAAGGGGGTGAGAGGTTACGTTTTTGTAAACAGAATGAAGACAATATTTTTCTATTTGTTTTAAAGTCTATGTGTACAGTGTTCTATCGAAATCTGATAGAAACTTTGGGTTTCTATAAGCACGGTTGGACATTAAGAGGGGTAGTGATAAAGGGGGTGAGGGATTGGGTTTTTGCAAACCAAATGTTGACAGTATTCTTCTCTTTGTTTTAAAGTATATGTGCGCGAAGTTCCATCGATATGGGATAAAATATGTGGTTTGTAGAAAAATTAAGGGGTAGAAAGGGAGAGAAAGGGTGGGTTTTGGACTTTTGTTTTTAAAAAAAACTTCCTCATGCCACCCACCACATTCTCCACAAATTTCAAGAGTACCGACTGACTACTTTTTGAGTTTTGTGAGCAGAAACAAGCGGATGCTGAATTTTTATATAGAAAGAAAAGGCAATATTCGTATGTGTGTCCTCTACTGACTGAAAGACTACTGGACCGTGGACCGATGTATGGGAGGTTTTTTGCAAAGTGGTCTATATTGACAGGAGAAGTTTTAAGGCTATCGAATTTCTCGATCTGACCGGTACAAAGAAACCATGTCTCACTTACAAGATGAATTGTGGATACTTCAGGTGTCAGAGCAAATCGTTATCACTTTAATCGTGCTGCTAATCTTCTATACCTATAAAATGCCAGACTTGGTCACGGTGTTCTGTCACGAGGTGTCGCACAGTGGTTCGGGATTGGAAAATAGTGGACATTCGAACTAAAGTCATAATATCGATCCCAAAAAATTGATTTAGATAGTATTTGTTGTGCTGATCAAAACTTGTTATCTTCAATTTTTGATAAAAATGAGTCCTTCACCCTTAAAATAAATAAATAAATAAAAATTATAAGAAAATGTATGGGTGAAAATCTATTTTATTTTATTGTCACTGCCATATATCAAAGTGTCAAAGTCAAACCTTATGCAATTGTAAGTACCTATCCTTCTTAATATGACAACATAAAACTTTCTTGCATATCCTTGCCGCTTTGACTACAGGGTGTAAAACAATTTCTGCGATTATAATATAGGGAACATTCGAACTAAAGTCATAATATCGATCCAAAAAAAATTGATTTAGATAGCATTTGTTGTGCTGATCAAAACTTGTTATCTTCAATTTTTGATAAAAATGAGTCCTTCACCCTTGAAATAAAAAAATAAATAAAAATTGTAAGAAAATGCATGGGTGAAAATCTATTTTATTGTATTGTCATGGCCATATATCAAAGTGTCAAAGTCAAACCTTATGCAATTGTAAGTACCTATCCTTCTTAATATTACAACATAAAACTTTCTGGCATATCCTTGCCGTTTTGACTACAGGGCGTAAATGAAGTTATATATGTTCAATTTCTTGGAGAGTTTTTCGATATAAATAAGTTGAAAGTGAAGTTAATTCTTAATAATATACGATTCTAGCACAAATATTAACTTTTTTCTTATATCCTAACTAAAATATTTATATTACAATATATTATTAAATTCAATATATATATCTTCATTTACACCCTGTAGTCAAAGCGGCAAGGAAATGCAAGAAAGTTTTATGTTGTAATATTAAGAAGGATAGGTACTTACAATTGCATAAGGTTTGACTTTGACACTTTGATATATGGCCATGAAAATAAAATAAAATAGATTTTCACCCATACATTTACTTACAATTTTTATTTATTTTAAGGGTGAAGGACTAATTTTCATCAAAAATTGATGATAACAAGTTTTGATCAGCACAACAAATGCTATCTAAATCAATTTTTTTTGGCTCGATATTATGACTTTAGTTCGAATTTCCACTATTTTCCAATCCCGAACCACTGTGTGTCGTCACTCTATGACGACAAGCTATGAAGTCATGCTTTTCACCTTCGCTGCTCAGCTTACAACGACCAGATATGTTTTTCAAGGCTATGCGCGTGATTTAATAATAGTTCTGTTTAGCTAAACGTCCACGTATAAATTCATTGTCAGACTACTGAAAATATCTCGTTTGAATCGACATAATAAGTAGTTCCCCCACTGAACGTGATCTATTAAGCCTAGACTACAATTACAACTAATATTACGTGACATGACGTAAGTTGTTATTTAATTTTAATTTCCTTTGCTGTCGCTGATAACATATTTCAGCCTCATGTAACTGCATCAGCCTTTCAAAAATTGTTATGTCGATCTAAATTACGGATAGTAAAAAAGGAAGATATAAGAACCTGTGAAGATTTTTGATCAAATTAATATCGCGATGCATTACTGTCACTAGCACGCGATACAATACATGTTTTTACATGCTTGTGATTGAAGTATTGTTTTTCTAGCGTCAAATTTTAGCGCAGTTTATGGTCCAAGACGACAACCGAAACTTTTTGCTACAGCGCAAGACACAAGGACATACATTGAGCTTTATTTTTTAACAATTCTATTTCGTTAAGCAAATACAAAGAAATAAATTGCCAGAACACTGAAAGAAGGATGTATTCAATTTAAATCGGCATATTAATTATTACTTGCTTTTTTTATTGAAATTATTAATTGGTGCGAATGAAAGTAGTTCCAGATTGATCGCGATCTATGTGGCCTACATCACAATTGAAACTAATATTACATGGTATAACGTAAGTTTTTAATATTTGTTTTTAGTATCCTTTGTTTTCACTGCGGTAATTAATTCAGCCGCATGTCAGATGTGTCAGCCGTTAAAATGTCGATCTGTATCACGGATAGAAAAAAAGAAACATGTAAGAACCCGTGAAAATTTTGGCTCCAGTTTATATCGCGATGCATTATGGTATTAAGATACAATACAGGTAATGTATTAATTCATATATGATTGAAGCTTTTATTTTCTAGCTGCAAGATTAGCGGAGTTTGTGGTTAGGCTGAAATGCAGCCTGGACCAAGTTGAGAACTGATACTTTTTGCTACAGCACAAGGGAGGAGGAATTACATTGAGCTTTATTTTACGATAATTCTATTTATTGAAGCAACTGCAAAGAATTTAATTACCATAACACTCCATTCAATCTGTTATTTTTGAAGGGCATGGAGGCTAGTCTATATATATAAAAGGCAATGTTAGTATGTGTTTCCGCTATAGAACAAAAAACTAGACCAATTTTCGTGAGGTTTTTTGTAAAATGGTCAGCGTTGTTAGAAGAAGGTTTAAAAATATTGAAATTCTCGATGTGACCAGTAGAAATAAACCATAACTCAATCACAAGAAGAACTAAATGCGTGCTTCAAAGTATGAGATTTGTGGAAATATGTTAATAAATTTTCACTGATGACATACGTGTGTTAATTTACAACAGAGTTTTCTGTAGAACATTTTGCTATAAAATTATTGGATATTGGAAATGGGTAAATTACCTCATGAACAATTATAAGTTGCATGCTCCTATGTATGAAAACCAATAGAATTATCTGTATGTACGATAAATGGAATCGCCGATTACATTGTATATCTAAGGAGATTGCAATGAAGTTAAAGTTGAATAATACAATTTGCATTTTATGTAATCCAAAACATAATAATAATAATATATATATAAATATCCAATTTTAACAAAAATTGGTATCAAACTTTTAATTTTCATTTAATCATATGTATACTCAAATCTGGCAATGGCCAAGCATTGCCGCGTCAGCTAGTATAAGATATAAATGAACTAAACATCTCGTAATTTCAGTTAAAATGACTTCAGAATGGCAGATATAAGCTTAACGTCATGCGGGATACATAGATGATGTACATACATTATGAAATATGTTAATTTCATATTATTTGTACGATATGTTCTTACAGTGCACTGTAACAGCACTACATATAGGTAACTTATTATAACAATCGTGTAATTGATAAAGACGTGATTTTTTCATGTATATCTGATAATTATAAATTATATAATAAAAGTTACAGGAATATCTTTTAAAGGTTTACTTATATAACTGCAAATGAGTTAAGTGTTAACTTTCATATCTAAAGTGTAAAGAGAATTAGAAACTTGAATTCAGACAAAATATTTTAATATTTTAGATGTAAGAATTCTTTCTTTTGTAATAAAGCTTATCTTTTTAAATGTAAATTTATATTCAATAATTGTAAGTCTAAAAATTTAGACTTCAGAATATTTTATTACACAACTTATAAGCTAAGGACTTTGATAACGGCACTAAAAGATATAGACTCAAGTGTAGAAAACTTCTTAATAGAGCGAGAGATAGGTATAGCTGTGTATTATCAGAATCAATGAAAACTGTATAATAAACTACAGTAATAAATTTGAAACCACTTTGTCTTTAGTAAAACAGGTTTGAATTACTGTAATAAACAGATACCTTCACTTTCTCCTCTCTCCAGATGCATTAATTGACTAATTCTTAACTTTTGCCCATATAGGATATATTCCAGCCAGAAATTGAAAGAGAAAGTAACGAGTAAAAAAAAAAAATGCAAGTAATATTGATAACTTAACAACTTAAAAAGATTTATTTTTCATATATTTTACGGAAATAATTGCGTATTACTTTAATTTTGAACTCAATTTTACACTTGGTTTTTGAGACATCGACTTCCGAAAAGAAAAGGATTCTTGTATGATCAATGAAACAACGGATCTCGAGAGATATTTATGAAAAATCAAGAATATTGAAAAAACGGTTAACACACTGATGGGGTTATTATTAGCGTACATGAATGTTTTTGATGAAAAAAAACTTAATACAGAATCTTGGCTCTTCCATTTGAATAATTAATTAGCTGAGAAACCAAATTCACTTCAGCAGTTTCGTCCTTTCACATTATAATCATCCAATCTGGAAGTCACTTTTAATTTTCACTAGAAACAACAAATACAGCTACAAAACTCCACGCGATAAATGTAATTATTCGAAAACATCGATACACTACTTGGTACTTACAGTAGGTACTATATGTTTGTCGATAATTTATTCAACAATAGAAAACTACTCTTCAATCTGGCTTTAAAGTTCTCCTTTTTGTTTGTTGTTGATTATTTTGTTATTCTCCCCATCCATATTAGCGCAATTGTCAGTGAACACAAAAATGTGGAAAATAAATAAGCAGCTACCTGTATATCATTCCTCTCACTACACATGTAGCAAAAGATTACGATTCTGGTAGCAATTAACCACGAAAACAAGAAATCCGGAAAAATATCACATTAGTCATAACTGGAGGATGCTTCACTCGTAGACTATAGGGAATTTCAATAAAATTCCGGAAAATTACCGGATTTCCCGGTCATCTGATTTCAGGCACAAGGGTGTAGGAAGATTTTCTTTTTTAGGTAAGGGTGATAGGGATTGGAATACCAAGGGGAATGATGAATAACCTACCGAAAACGTTAAAAGAATTTAAAGTTAAAATTGGTAGAGGGCAAATGTAGGTGAGTTAAGAATAGCGGGAAGTTGGGTGTGTAGGGAAATTGCCACCGGAGCGTGTGCTCCATTGCAATTAAATTAAATTAAACCCTACCCTTGCGCTCGATTTCATGCCATCATTCGTCCTTCGCCTTAATTATGTCCCCGTAACTTCGGATTCCTGCTGTTACTAGGAGAATTTCCATCAGAGCGTAAGCTCCATCGCAATTAAAAATTAATAGTAATAGTAATTCTAAAATCGAAACGATTTTATCTCCGTTGAAGAATAATGACTAAATTAACTGGAATACGAACCAACAAGAGTAGGGGTATCATTGTTTTTAATGCACCACAGTATAAAATTTTAGTTTAACAATTTTTTCTTCTTCTGTATTTTCTCTCAAAAATATTTCTGACTGATTTGTAGTTGTTAACTTATTGAGAATGAACAATAAAATTTAACAACTAGTCGACTGTATCTTCGATCTAACGTAGCTTTATGGTAGCTTAATTTATGAAATGCTTTGACCTACCTTTGATTATGCTAAGAACTTTGGAACTTGTAGCATAATAATCGGTGTATATGTTGCATTATTGTTTACTTTAAGCATTTCAGGTAGAAGCAGGTGGCGGGAATGACAATCCTCCGGAAATTTTATTGGGACAGCTTGCACAGTAACGTTCTAAATTCTTTTAAAAGAAATGTGGCCTCCGATCTAAGACCACAATCAAAGAAAAAGAAAGACTCCAAAAAATTTTCAGACACAGTTTGTTTGCCGAAAACCAAATTTCCTTTAAGAATTGAGCCCACTATGCGGAGAGAGGCAGAAGAACGTATTTTTAAGGTACTTGCTAAATGTTTCCTTCGTGAAATATTCGCTTAAAATAAAAGAAGATTCTGAGGTTCAAGTTTAGGTCACGATACAGTGACTGTGATATTGCAGGTGCTTTAGTCGAGTTACAGTTCATACTGAAGGTGTATGATGGTATTAATTGAGTTAATTTATTATATGCTAATTATGAATCCTGGTGTAGAAAAAGATGCGACTACTCCACTTGTAGTTCCAATGCATTTAATATGCTAAAGTATTATTTGATTTTGTAGCGGTAATATTATCGGAGATATCAGTTAGTTTGAACTGCAACCAGCATTAGGGACGAGGGATTTAGTTGCTATTATTAGAAGATGAAAAAGTAACATTCCAATGGTTACTAATTTCTGTGATTAAAATAAATAAATAAATATAATCATTCGGGCTGCATACTGCCCTCCAGTAACTACCAACCAATTTCCTTCTTCATTTATTTCCTATGAAAACAAATCTGGATCTGTGGGATTTCACTGCAGACTACTGTTCTGTTAATAACAGCATTGAGGAAAGTCATATCACACTAATATTCTATCCAAACAATGTACTAGCCTTTTTCAAGAACAATTAGGAGGAACTGCTGACAGTTCAGTTATAAAGCTTTAGTGGAATTGAAGTATTCTGACTTACAAAATATTTTCAATAAGCGGAGAATAACACTATAAATTAATATGACCTTGAATATGGTTAAAGAAAATCAGTGCTGAAGGCAGTAGTGTTGCAGCACAGCAAAATATGATAGTAATAAACACATGTGGTCTTAGTGACTGACAGAGATTCTTATAAGCTATGTAATTCACTTGTGTAGCCTCATATCTTAATCCGGTAATCCTTCAAGGTAAAGTGAACCTACTGTTTAATATATAATCCAGACCACAAAGTATCATAGCATACTTCATACTAGCAAATCAAAGTTTTGCCACTGATGAAGTTCAGTTTTGAGGGCCATAAACATATCACTGGAGAACATAATTGGAAATAGGGACTTCTAATCCCAAGTCAAAGCAAAATGGAAATAACACATCAAATAATGAAAAAATTATAACTGTTTAGTGATAAAAGTATTAGCCACAGCTATGCCTCTTCTTCGGTTAGGCCACTAAGGACCATGCAGTTCTTAACTCCGGTGAGCTTTCTTCTTATCCCAGTATTCCTTCATCCTTGCACTGAACTTGTCGTTCCTTCCCTGGGTCCATTTCACCCCCAAAATTGGAGCACAGTATTTTGCATGTTAGTGACTGGAGAGAATTGGATGCTTTACTCAACATTCTGAACATACTGAACTGTTGTACATATCATTGAGATCCATTTCCAGCTGTTCAAGATCTTTTCCGATTCGCCTCATCCCAGTCACTTTCCCTCTAGAGATGGTGTTGTAGATTTTGCAGATGAGTCTGTGATTTCCCATCTGAACTATATGATCATAAGATTTATCTCCTCTTTTTTCTATTGTAATGTACTCCAGTTGTTGGTGTATGTCTTTACTGTTCATGAGTCTATATTTTCTCTCTTCTTTCACAGACCCAAGATTTTTCCCAGGATCTCAGTTCCTTTAGTTACAGTTTTCTGAAATGCCACTTTCTAGTTCCTGAGGCATACAGCCCTGATATACAGTATTGTAATGCCTGTGTTTGAGGTTAAGAGAGAGGGATTTAATCCACACATGTTCTTACAAATGTGGTATGTCATATGCAATCTGGCACACCTGCTCTTCATGGCTAAATCCTCATTGATTTTTGGAGTTATGCATTTTCCAAGATATTTGAAGGCATAAGACCTTTGTATCATTGCATTCCGCATTGGGATTAAGTTGGGTGCATTTCTGATGTTGGTGATTAACTCAGTTTTGTTGATGGAAATCTTCAAACCTACTTTAGCTGCTATGTGGTTGAGTGATGATACAGGGTGCGGCAGCATAACTTCCTTTTTTCAAAACATAATAAAACCAGTTGTATGAATCAGGAATTTTTATTTGTTTTTTATAATGTAGCCACATACATAAAGTTTTGTTTTACTTAGTTTTGAAGGTCCAATCAGGTAGATGACGTCCCCCAGTCTGCGCACACTGAATAAACCGATTTCTGGTGTTTGTCATGACTCCTGCCAGCATAGCAGGCATTATGTTGGCAATTTCTTCCCGGATGTTGGTCTTCAAATCGTGTAAGGTCCTTGGGTGGTTCACATCAACACGGTATTCAAAAAAACCCATAGAAAAAAATCACAAGGGGTCAAATCGGAAGAGCGGGCCGGCCACTCCAAATCGCCCCTAATTGTGATGAGGCGCTGTGGGGAGTGTTCCCTCAAAACAGCCATAGATGCTCTTGAAATGTGTGCCGTTGCACCGTCTTATTGGAACCAAGTATCCTCTAAGTCCAACTCATCTAGCCGTGGGAAAAAAAATTCCTTAACATGTTTACATACCAGTCCGAATTCACTGCCACTGTTACTTCATTTTCCTCAAAGAACCAGGGACCAATAAAGCCACCTGAGGAAATTGCACACCACACTGTGACTTTAGGTGAATGCAAAGGCCTTTGATGCAGTTGTCGAGGATTGGTGTCAGCCCAGTAGCGCATGTTTAGTTTGTTGACGTATCCACACGAATGAAATTGGGTTTCATCGGTAAAAACAAAACAATAGCGTCCTCAGGAACCTCTTCCAGAAGAACCTCACACGCGGGCCTTCGAGAATTGAAGTCAAGTTCAGAAAGTTCCTGTACAATCTACATCTTGTATGGATGAAAATGAAGATCAACATGAAGAATTCTCCTCACAGAATGATCGGAAATTCCAAGGGCAGACGCATGTTTGCACGCAGAACGCCGTGGTGATCGCAACATTGAAGCTCTCACTGCCTCAATGTTCTCAGGTGATCTGATGGACCGAGAGCCTCCAGATCGTCTTGTCGCACTTGCAGTTTGTCTGAACGAAGTGACCCATGTAACAATTTATTTCCGGTCCGGGACAGGGGCCAACGGGGCTAAATTAAAGCGATTCTGAAAAGCGCGCTGGGTTACGATCACAGAACATCCGCTCGAAAGTAGGCCTCAACGGCAAACGCACACTTCTCACTGTTCCAACGCATGATGGCGACTAAACTGTGTCGGGACAAAACTTTATAGTCACGCCTCTTGAACGAGACAACTAGCGCTGCGCTACGATATCAACCGACTGAATGGCATGCATTTTAAAAAAGGAAGTTATGCTGCCGCACCCTGTAGTTGGTGAATAGCTTCCTCCACACTGAATACTAGGAGGATGAGGTTATCTGCAAAGCCCAGGCATTTCTGTAATCGATTACCAATGCACAATCGTCTGTTGCTGTGACTTCCATTCATCAATGACTTTTTCCAATAGGCGGTTAAATAGGATTTGTGACAAGCCATCCTTTTGTCTAACACTTGTTCTGATTTTGAAGGACTTTGATAATTGCAGAGGTTCAATCACTAGGTACTGTTTTGTCTCATGTTTGTACTCACATCACAGCCTTCAGCTTTGGCAGGTGACGGGTTATTTTTCCTACGATTTTTTATTAATATTGGCGAAAAGTCATTTCCTGTTTTGTTAGTATCATTTTTAGCAGATTAATATCACTGTCCTTAGATTTGTTGAGTATAAGAATATTCAATTTTCCAAAGTTATTTTTACTATCATTATTCATTAACTGCAAGTGAGCATTTGCTCTGGTTGCAGTTTAGCCAGTTTAATGGTGCAGCAGATAACACACACTTAAATGTGGTTGCTATGTTTTCAGGAAAATCATTCATTTTATTTCTACCCTCTCCCACTTTCTGCCCCCTTAACTTTTGCAAATATTCTTTATACATGCCCACAGTTTTATTTGATTTCAACGGAACTCTGCACACATATACTTTAAAACAAATAGAAGAATACTGTCTACATTTGGTTTACAGAAACCCACCTGCTCTCTTCCGTCACCCCAATAAGGAAAATTTACACGTGCAGCGATTCAGTTTTTTACAAATATCTTGAAAAAATTAGGGAAATCGGCCAAAGTTGATGGTGATGAAGAACATTTACGACAATCCGATCAAATGGGATAAAACATCAGAATTTTCATATCCACCCCTTGAGAAATGCCGGGTTCTCTACTAGTAGCCTAATAAAATGCGAGTAGATTATCCATTCTATGCAAACAAATTATACTAATTAATTTGTATTCTGATATTTTAATTCAGTTAGAATTAAATATTTAAAATTCTGTCTGCAGATCACCTGTCCCACAGGTTGAGAAACACTGAATTAAACCATTTAACCCACAGCTCCCTGTATCCCATAGTACTGAAATGTTTTTCATCAATATGGCTTGATTTACATGTGCAAATGCTTTTGGAAAGTAGCAAAAAATTCTTACAGGGGATTTTAATTTTTATTTTTCAATTATCATGTAAGAGGGAATATATATCAATGTTTTGTACTAGTCAGAGAAGAGCTCTTGGAGTTAGAAGAGGGAATGAATTTCATTATGATGGAGATGGGATGCTCTGTGCTATCTGGTAAATGATGGTTTTGTAGGACTGATTGTATTCACTGCTGTCTGTGACATGTTCAAGTTCCTGGCAGCAGAGAGAACTACAAGTTTTTATAGTATGACTTGAATTACAGTTCAACTTAGGTTGCTTCAATGTGCAATGACTTTTAAGAAAAACTATTATATCTGGGTGACCAAAAGGAATTGTCAAAAAAAGATGTAATTGTTAAATTTTAAGAGAAGACAGTTGGATGAAGATGGAGTTTAGTGATTGTTGAAGTTTTGATAATGGAGTGGATGAAAGATTGACCTCTTGCAGTTTGAGTTTATTCTAGAATCGAGAAGGAGTTCGTGGTGTTACAGGGGAAAGGTGGAAATTATAGCAAAACACAGACAATGCAATATTAGTTTGAAAAAGTGTGTTGTCTGGGAACGGTGTGTGGGTAGGCAAGGTGCAGACCAACGTTCTGGTAGCTCTTACATAGAATAAATATTTTGCATGGTTGCTTTTGAGTTTGTTTTGTCAATACTATGCTTCTTGGTTAGGACAAGTATAGTTATGTTTGTAAGGAGTTGGCAATATGGCTGATTTGCATTCTTTATGTATTTTGATGAACAAAGTGGTGTAAGTGGCATTGAATTATAGAAATAAAATGCAATTAGAGCATGATGGTACTCTCTACTATTTCACTCCTCTTCTACTTTTATTTATGCCTCCTTCTGTCAGATACTGTATTCCATTGTTTTTTTTCTTTTTTTTTCGAATCACCCATCTTTGGGGTACGTCAGATCAATCACTTCTTGGATGCTTGCGTTTTCTTCTTCTCCCAGTATTTCTTCATTCTACCAGATCTCTTCTTTCTTTCCTCTTCTGATATTTGAATTGGTTTTTTGGTGTTTATCGCAACTTGGAACCTCTTACTTTTGTCTTTGGTCACAGTCTTGGCTGTACCATTCTTTAACATCACTTCGGTAATCTGGAGTTCTCTCAGATCCTTTTCCACTTCCTTAAACCTGTTGGGCTTAGTCTTTTTTTTATAAAAGAAGTCAAAGATTTTTTTTTGTTAGTCTGTTAGGATTCATTCGGAATATGTGTCCATAGAAATCAATCCTTTTTTTTCTCATGGTTTCCGAGAGTCTCTCGGACTTTGTGTAGAGGGCTTCATTCCTGTAGAAAACTTGTTTGTTATTCTGGAATTTGGGACCCATGATCTTCCTCTTTGATTTCCAATTTCTCCATTTGTCCTTTCCTCCCCATGACTAGTGTCTCTGCTGCATAGAGTGCTTCCGGCTTAATTACTGTGTTGTAATGTCTTATCTTTGTGTTCCAAGAGAGGCTTTTCTTATTGTAAGTGTTTTTGGTCTTCTGGAAGGCTAATTCCATTTTGGTCCTTCTCGCTTCCATTGTTTTACCTTCAAGGTTGTTCCATTCAATCCATTCCCCTAGGTACTTGAAACTCCTAACCACCTCTATTTTATGAGCTCCTACTCGGACTCTCGTAGGAGTGTCTGGTATATTTGTCATAATCTTTGTTTCCTAACTTCCC
Source organism: Vandiemenella viatica (assembly GCA_031002005.1). Taxonomy (NCBI): domain Eukaryota; kingdom Metazoa; phylum Arthropoda; class Insecta; order Orthoptera; family Morabidae; genus Vandiemenella; species Vandiemenella viatica. The sequence continues at coordinate 40,663,825 of JARYHS010008074.1, read as the reverse complement.
TGCCTGCTCTTGTAATTCGGCGATTTGTTCTTTGGCTTCCTCCCATGTTTCTGCGAGCATTGCCATATCGTCAGCGAATGCCAAACACTTAATCGTAACTCCTTTATTTTTTGTTCCAAGTCTAATTCCTCCTCTGGTTCTTGCATTCCATTCTCTCACAACTTTTTCGAGTGCACAATTGAACAACAGGGGGGAGAGGCCATCCCCTTGCCGGACCCTTGTTCTGATCTCAAAAGGTTCTGACAGTTCACCCATGAATCTAACTTTTGAGGTCGTATTTGTGAGGGTTTCTTTGATGATATTCAGGGTTTTCCTGTCCAAGCCAAATTCCTCCAAAATATTGAATAGCGACCCTCTGTCTATGGAATCGTAAGCTTTTTGGAAGTCCACAAAAGTCACTATATATGGTTTCGCCCTCTGCTTCTGGTATGCTAAAATGTTTCTGAGGTTTAGGATCTGTTCAGGGAAAGACCTTCCTTTCCTGAACCCTGCTTGATACTCCCCGATTTGGCAGTCCAACTGGTATTCTGCTCGTTCAAGTAATGCTCTGGACAATATCTTATAGGTCACATCCACCTGAGAAATCCCTCTGTAGTTGTTCGGATCAGATTTAGAGCCTCTTTTGTGTAGAGGGTGTATCAGGGCCATTTTCCATTGTTTATATTTGGCCACTTTATTTTTTCTATGTAGGTACGTCATTTACTCTCTCACCTGAGTGAAAAGATCACCTGAAGTATTGTTTATTTGTTGCATTCATTTTATTCAATGTTACTACAACCTTGCATCCTCCAGCTTTAACATGTGATAGGTTTACTTTCTCTATCCTCCTTTGTATTCAAAATAAAATTACTTAGGACAGAGGAAACATGTTAATTTCGTTGGATTTGTTCTTTATTACACTTCTGATATCTAATTCAGTGCTGAAATAAGTCTTTGATATTTCACAATAGGGTAAGCAAATGACTATAAGATACCTGGTCGATTGCTCTGCTGCATCAACTATTTTTCCATCTATACCTTTTAGATCCCCATCAGAGATCATCTTCATGGGTACTGTCTACTATAAATTCTCTGGAAGACTCTGTAGGTGGCCAGTACTCCTGACAATGATCCCAGGTGAGGATCACACACACACAGAGTTGCTTAAGTTTCTTGCAATGTAATGTGAATGACCAGCTTTAAACCCTGTGGTACTGCGGTACAATATCCTGGTTGACATGTCTTATCACTCATGACTGTTTGACAATCAGCTCAAGGATTGAGTTTAATTTGTTGATTTCATTCTTAGAATTTTCGTGTTGAATATTGTGGTATTGTTAGACTACTTTGTTGAGAATATCTTTAAGAAATTGTATTTTGTACTTGTTTTATAATGATGCATAAAAACATTTTGTAGATGATTAGAATGCTGCCTGATATTATTTAAATTATTTTTATGTAGTAACCTGCTCTTTTTGTTTTATTTACAGGAATGCCAGTTTTCAACATTGTATGATTGGCAAAGGGAGAATGCCAAAGGACCTGAATTCATATTGCATGATGGTCCACCATATGCAAATGGAAAACCACATATGGGACATGCTATAAATAAGGTCAGTATTTAAAGTAAATTATTTTTTTGTTGATAAGAATTACAATTTGAAAATTAACATCCCGCTGGAGTAACACTTTTGCAATAAATTATTTTGCTATTTTATAAGCTAATTTTTGTAGAATTGTAAGCTTTTTTTGTAACACTTCTTACACAGTTACATCAGAATTTAATATGGTTCAAGGGCTATGTTAAGGACTACACTATTAGTTCCCCATTGCTTTAACTGTTTTTGTACTGTATCTATTTTTATAATCATAAATTTTACCTTCCAGTGACACCAAAAATTATAATTTTGTCAAAGTACTTCTTTAAGTATCGTTTAAGTATAGTAATTAACACTGTTTCCCAAGATTGGAGGTGATTACATATTGTACATGGACATTTCGTTATTTACAAGCCAGTAGAGCAGAACCATAAATAAAGTTTCAAATATCTTTCTACACATTATAGGATACACATATATGATCATTCTGTTCTGACTACATAATGATATTTGGCCATTGTTTCTTCCTTAGTTATAGCAGTCTCTTATGTGTTTACATTGATTGTTGTTTTTAACCTCTTATTTTTGGCTTTCTGATTATAAAAATTAATGCTACTCATAGTAAGTGGTGTGGATTTTAGATATGGTAATTAAAAGTTCAATTTTTTTCTGCTAATTTATACAACTAGACTGTAGGATTTAAAATTTCTGTCATTGTGTTGAATCAGCTCCATGAAACCAATATATTTTTTTTGATTCACCAGGTGATTGTTTACAGATTTTGAAGGACATCATCCTACGTCATAAGCTCCTGAAGGGTAGTAAAGTACATTTTGTTCCTGGATGGGACTGCCATGGTTTGCCTATTGAATTGAAAGCTTTATCCCAAGCAGATGGAGCCCCATCTAATATGTCAGCTGTTGATATTCGGTGTAAAGGTATTTTTGTTTATTGGCTGTTGACACATAGTGACAAGACTTTTTTTTTTTGGCTACATAGTGTTTTTGATTAAATGTTTTTTATGTGCTGTTTAATAATTAGTGCACAGTAACACTTGTCATATTAATTTTTGGCAAACATTCTGAATAAAATTACTTTTTACAATATTATTGGATAAAGGAAACAAAGAAACTGCCGCGAGGCAATGAAAATAAGATAGGATAGGGAAAATAAACAGTTACCCGTCACTTACCACAGATGAAGGCAGGAGGGCGAAACACGTAAAAACACAAAAACAAAAGAATTACACAATATTTCGACTTTTCAGTCTTACTCATGTAGGAGGCGAGACATATGGCAGGGGGAAAGATGTGGTCACATCCATTTCAAATTTTAAGAGTGCTCTAGATCACACCCTTTTCCTTCACTCCCTTTTCTGGAGATTATTGACAAGCAGTGGATGACTACTTATAACGAGAATCTTTCATTCACCAGAGCCTCGACTAAATAAACAGGGTGCTCAACAAGATGAAAATGTTGGCATTTGGTTGGAAGAGTATAATGGTGCCTCCAAAAACTTTATATTAGTAACAATTAATAATATTGTAAAAAATAAGATAGGATAGGGAAAATAAACAGTTACCCGTCACTTACCACAGATGAAGGCAGGAGGGCGAGACACGTAAAAACACAAAAACAAAAGAATTACACAATATTTCGACTTTTTAGTCTTCCTCATGTAGGAGGCGAGACATATGGCAGGGGGAAAGATGTGGTCACATCCGAGCCTGCCACATGAATGAAGCACAGGCGGAAAACGCGTGGTAGTGGAAGAATTGCCGGGGGGGGGGGGGGGGGGGGGTAGGGAATAGGCTTGACCAGCGATAAAAGTGAAACAAATGAATATAATGTCTGTGTAGCTTAGTTCAAAAAGTTATAATTGAAAATAAAGGGGGATAGAATAATTTAAAAAATATATATATATACAAAAAAATAATAAAATAAATAAATAAAGAGGAAAATATATATATATATATATATTGAAAAAAAAAAATTAAAAATAACTGTAAAATGAAATGAGAAATAGCAAGTGACAGGTTTAACGTAGGTTTAGGCCAGGGGTGTGTCTGGTGTCAAGGATATGTTGATAGGCTAGTTCCCATCTGCGGAGTTCTGAAGGGGTGGTGGTATTTGGAAAAACTCTAATAGCTCTGACTGTGAAACAGGTGTTGAGGTTGTTTGAATTATGGAAGTTCGCATGAATTGCCACGGGATGGTCTGGGTTGGAAGTATAAACTGTTTGCCTGTGGCCATTCATTCTGTAGGAAAGTTGTTGAGTGGTGAGACCAATGTAAGAGGCAGTGCAGTGGATGCAGGTGAGTTGGTAAATAAGGTGAGTGGTAGCACATGTGGCATGTCCAATTATAGGGAAAGATTCGCCTGTGACAGGATTAGAGTAAGTAGTGGTGGCAGGGTGCATGCTGCAAGTTTTACAGCGGGGTCTGTTACACGGGAAAGATCCCTGTGGAGGTCTAGAGGAGTCGGCAGGTAAATACTTGTGGACCAAGATGTTGTACAGATTGGGCGGTCTGCTGAAGCAAGTGCGGGGAGCAGTGGGTAGGATTTTGGGAAGGAGGAGACGCATTTCAGGGAAGGAACGTAAGAAATCATGCCCACGGCGGAGTATCTGGTTGACAGATTCCAGGCCAGGAAAGAACTGGGTGACAAGTGTTGGACCACGGTCAGCTTTAGGAGGTGCAGAACGAGGGTTGTGGGTGATGGCACGGGAAATTTGTTTTTCCACCAGATCATGGGGGTATTGGCGGGAAACAAGGGCTTGGGATAGTTTTTTTTTTTTTTTTTTTTTTTTTTTTTTTTTTCCAGTTACTCCAAAAAAACTATCCCAAGCCCTTGTTTCCCGCCAATACCCCCATGATCTGGTGGAAAAACAAATTTCCCGTGCCATCACCCACAACCCTCGTTCTGCACCTCCTAAAGCTGACCGTGGTCCAACACTTGTCACCCAGTTCTTTCCTGGCCTGGAATCTGTCAACCAGATACTCCGCCGTGGGCATGATTTCTTACGTTCCTTCCCTGAAATGCGTCTCCTCCTTCCCAAAATCCTACCCACTGCTCCCCGCACTTGCTTCAGCAGACCGCCCAATCTGTACAACATCTTGGTCCACAAGTATTTACCTGCCGACTCCTCTAGACCTCTACAGGGATCTTTCCCGTGTAACAGACCCCGCTGTAAAACTTGCAGCATGCACCCTGCCACCACTACTTACTCTAATCCTGTCACAGGCGAATCTTTCCCTATAATTGGACATGCCACATGTGCTACCACTCACCTTATTTACCAACTCACCTGCATCCACTGCACTGCCTCTTACATTGGTCTCACCACTCAACAACTTTCCTACAGAATGAATGGCCACAGGCAAACAGTTTATACTTCCAACCCAGACCATCCCGTGGCAATTCATGCGAACTTCCATAATTCAAACAACCTCAACACCTGTTTCACAGTCAGAGCTATTAGAGTTTTTCCAAATACCACCACCCCTTCAGAACTCCGCAGATGGGAACTAGCCTATCAACATATCCTTGACACCAGACACACCCCTGGCCTAAACCTACGTTAAACCTGTCACTTGCTATTTCTCATTTCATTTTACAGTTATTTTTAATTTTTTTTTTCAATATATATATATATATATATATTTTCCTCTTTATTTATTTATTTTATTATTTTTTTGTATATATATATATTTTTTAAATTATTCTATCCCCCTTTATTTTCAATTATAACTTTTTGAACTAAGCTACACAGACATTATATTCATTTGTTTCACTTTTATCGCTGGTCAAGCCTATTCCCCCCCCCCCCCCCCCCCCGGCAATTCTTCCACTACCACGCGTTTTCCGCCTGTGCTTCATTCATGTGGCAGGCTCGGATGTGACCACATCTTTCCCCCTGCCATATGTCTCGCCTCCTACATGAGGAAGACTAAAAAGTCGAAATATTGTGTAATTCTTTTGTTTTTGTGTTTTTACGTGTCTCGCCCTCCTGCCTTCATCTGTGGTAAGTGACGGGTAACTGTTTATTTTCCCTATCTTATCTTATTTACATTTTTTTTTTGGTTATATATGTATTATGATTCTAACCCTCCCTATCACTAAATTGGATAACTATTTCCTTTTTTCCAGCTCGGGAATTTGCCAAGGAGGCTATTAATAATCAGAAGTCTGTTTTCAGATCTTGGGGCCTATTGGCAAATTGGGATGAATGTTACTACACATTTGACAATACATATGTAAAAAATCAGATTAGACAGTTTTACAATTTATATCAAAAGGTAAAATAAATGTCAAATATTAAAAAAAAGTATTAGATCTGTTACAGTAACCTTTTATTATTGAAATTTTGAGCATATTTCTAATTTTGCTGCTTTTACCTTTTTGTTTAGGGGCTGATTTACAGAGCATACAAACCAGTGTTCTGGTCTCCATCTTCAAGGTTGGTAATGTGGAATTTTTAACTTAGAGTTTCTAAAATTAAATCAGGGCAAAAATAAACCAATAACTGAATAAATCTTTGGGTAGGAGGGTTGCAGTGGAAGAAAAAGTAAAGACAATAATATCGAATGGTATTTCAAGAGACCCCTTAATCATATGCAGGATTTTACCACTATCTTTCATCGAGCCTACTACCTACAACTAGATTGTTAGTGACATACTTCTGTGTAGTAAAGGAATAATGTCTCTCATGAGATTGTTGGGTACAAAGGTTGTGAGACTGTATGTCAGATTATTCTCTGTGTCAAGTATCTATTCCAGATGTGCAAATTGTAAACTTTTATTCAGGGAGATATGTGAGTGATATTGTTCATAGTTTTTTTTATTCATTTTGATAAAAATGAAGTATTGTTAGTTGTATTGACTTTTATTCATTATTTTTGTATTGTAATATTTGACTTTATTTTTTCCCAGTACAGTTACCGTTATGTATGATCTTTTTTCACCATTAGATTAGTGTCCTGCTAAAAGATGAGTTCTTAGAAATTATCTATTATAAGGCAGAGAAGCAAGTTTTTCTATCTGTTTGTGATTTGTTTATGCTTTTTTTTTTAAATGTATTTCTCTTTATGGAGGTGGAAATGGGGGATATTTCACAATTTCTATGATTATTACAGAAAATTATACAATAATTGTTATAAGGATAGTCAAGAATGTTAGAGATTATCAGATTTAATCTCGCATGAATCTTACCTCACCACATCCAGTATCTTAAAATGTTCAGCCAAATTGCTGGGTTAATGAATTTGATATTTAAGGGGTCATTTACATAATATAAATCAGATTTGATTTTTATGTTGTGAGGAATAGTGAAAATTCTTTTATTTGATGAATGCAAATGAACCTCCTAGTAACTACCCCTTTTTCATATGTGACAAGGGAGAGAAGCTAAATTCATACTCAGAGTTCAGAAATGAGAATAGAATGGTAACTATTGGAGGATTTAAATTTACCAGGTGCCAGCTGGGTAGGAAATAGGTTTATAACTCAAGGGAACAGAAATTTGCAAATACCCTAGTAAGGGAAGGAGGCCTTACACAAATGGCAGAACAGAACTCAAGGGGACTAAACACGTTGGACATCTTCTTATAAAGTCTGATGATAACCTTATTGGGTGTCAAGTAACTGAAGGAATAAGTGATCATGAAGCAGTTCTGATGGATATTGGAGGATTCATTAAACCAGTGGTCAAAACTGAAGGAGGAAATAGGTATGACTATAAAAAGACACAGATTTTAAAATTTGAAGAGATATTTTATGGAAAGTTTCAGCAAATGGAAGGATAACACAAGTACAGTGGAGTCAAAGTGGGAAGAGTTAAAGGAGAATAGTAAAAATGTCTGAAGAAATATTTATTCCAAAACAGTAAAGATGGTACAGAACTTACATACTATAATAGGGAGATAAGGCAGTTAAGAAGGTTGGTGAATTGTAACAGAGTTAAGAGATAGCATGGTAAAAGGTTATACTTGAAACAACTAAACAAGGAATTGCAATATAATCTTTGCAGGTTCACTGCTGGATTGTGCAGGCGAAAGATGAACTCTGCCACCATCTTCAGGCCTGGTGCTCATGCTATGATGAGCAGAGCTGCAGTGCCAGTTTCTGGTGCCAAAGCATCTTTTAGAGGCTAATGCTCCTCCCCTCCCCACCATCCCACTCCGTAGTTGCTACCAGCCATGTCTCCGTATTGTACCCAAAACACTGGGTGGCCAATCTTGACTCTCTGTCCTTTAGTCTGAAACAGGGTTGTCTTAGCAAGGATCAAGCCGTTTTCCAGGCATCACTGAGCCACAGAGCTGAGTCTATGTTAAGGAATTAATAATAGCAAAGAAGGTGGCTAAAGATGGGTTTATGAAGAATATTATTATTGGTACTGGGGGATGTATCTAGAAATTTCTATAGCTATGTTAAAATCTGAGGGGAAGGGAGGGTGTTATGAAATTATGGAAAGGATGGAAAACATTTTAAAAAGGCAAAGATTTTAAGTAACTGAGACCAGTAGGGACTATAATTCAAGAGTGGAAGTTTGTAAATTGAAGAATGAGTTTTTCCACACAATTAGAAATGGGCAGAAATTCCTATCCTGAGGATATCATGAAGGGACTAATAAAGCTAAAAATGCATAAAGGGACTGTTGTAAGTAATATTACTATGGATATTTTAAAGATAACAGGAGGTGACAGTGTACCTTATCTTGAAATGTTACTTAAATTGAATCTGGATACTTGCTGCTTACCAGAGGATTAGAAAATTGTGATAGTGGTACAGGCCAATAAGATTAATTAATAGAGTGGTATAGGCAGCACCGGCTTTAGGGGGGGGGGGGGGGGGGGACCGCCCGGGGCACCGGAGTCTGGAGGGCGCCGCGCGTGCCAGCTTAACTTAACCATTTAATGTAATTACATACTTCTGTCGATCTAAAGAAAAACGAAATGCAGCGTATTAACGTTCATGGACTTATCTCGTGGGTGTAGGTATTTTCCATGACGGCTCGCCCCCTCGCGTCCACACTTGTCCGTAGCTCGTCCGTGTGACGGACGGGTTCCTAGGCGTTCTTCAGTCTCCTTTAACTTTTAAATTTTGTTGTTTCACAGTATTAATGTAAAGAAAAATTACCTTAAGAATGATATGGGAATCGCAGCTAGGGTTACCTCCCGTACTTTATTATAGAGTAGTGTATTTTATTTTGCGTAGGCATACTTTATAATCTACGAAAGTAATAAGGTATGATATATACTTTCTTTTGCCTGATTCCTGTAATCTCACTGTTTGTAGCTACGTGGCCAAAAGTACTTAATGCGAGCAATATATATCACATTATTTTTTTGGGCCATCGCAAGTACATTTAAATAATTTACCGAAAAATCAAAATGGGTGTCATTTCTCTTCAACTTATTACACAAGAAAGCTTCCAAACAAAGAAACTATCAGACGTTGGTGGTTAGTTTATTCAATATCAAACGATAGTGTCTTTTGTTTTTGTTGTCGACTGTTTGATTTAAAGTCAACTGCAAATTTGACCACTACTGAAGGTTTCAAAAAATGGAAACATTTAAGTGAAACTTTGAAAGTGCATGAAAATATTCCTTCACATAAAAAAGTATTTATTCACTGGACTGAAGCTGAAATCAGGTTCAAAGCTGGTTCAACTATTGACAAGGGAGAACAGCGGGTAATTTCTAAAGAAAGAATACGATGGAACAATGTGCTTCAAAGATTGAAGCACATAATAATGGATATGATAATGACGCAAACATGAAGGGAAAAAATAAAGGCGTACGTAAAGAATTATGGACATAAATCCGCTAGCTTTTTTTGTACCATGTGGATGCCATAGTTACAATTTAGTTTTATGCGATGCGGCAAAATCATCGGTAAAATCCGTTACCCTGTTCGAAATTTTACAAAAAATGTTTAATTTTTGCAGGATCGGTAAATAGATGGAAAATTTTGACCGATCATAAAATTTAAGTGACACGCGCTGGGAAGCTGGATTTGAAAGCGTCAAAGCGGTTCTCTATCAATTATGTGATATGCATGATGCTTTGGTTTCCTTGGCTGATGTTACCAAACAAAGTGATGCCTCGACGTCATACAAAGTAACCACACTGGCAGGACGAATAAAAGATTTCAGCTTTATTGTTTCACATAATATGGTATGATGTTCTTTTTAAAATTAATGTTGTGAGCAGAGCCAGTACGTCATCTAAAATCAACTTTGTCGACGTTACTGAAATGCTTGATAAATGTTGCTCTTATTTGAAAACATATAGACGAACAGGTCTCGAACAGGCTATTGTAACAGCAACTGAATTAGCATCGGAGCTTGACACGAAACCAGTTTTCAAACCACAAACTCGACTAAGACGTATTAAACGTAGACCGGGTGAAGAGGCTGTTGATGAACCAATAACTGATCCAAAAAAAAGGTTTCAAGCAGAGTTTTTTAATGCTCTTTTGGACACCGTGCATATATCTATGAAGGAAAGATTTCAACAGATGCAAGATTTCTCTGCAACATGGAATTTCTTGTTTAACATATATATGTATATATATATATATGTGTAAAAAAATCAAAATAAAGAAAAACTAATGCGGCATTGTGCTGTACTGCAAGAAAAGTTAACGATCAACTTTAAATCTGACATTGATGGAGATTTATAGAGCGATGAAATTTTAGGTGTCCAGCACTATCTCGAAGACCATCAGGCAACATCTATTGAAACATTAAACTTTATCAGAAAGTACAATCTTCAAGAGTTATACCCTAACACCTGGATTTCGCTGCGTATTCTGTTAACAATACCAGTAACTGTTGCAAGTGGCGAACACAGTTTTTCTAAACTAAAACTGATAAAAACGTACTTGCTGTCTACAATGTGTCAAACAAGATTAACTAGTTTAGCCTCGCTGTCCACTGAAAATTAAGTTGCAGAAAACGTAGATTTTGCCAGTCTTATAACAGAGTTTGCTGACAAAAAAGCTAGAAAAGTAAGGTTTTAGTTTTATTGTTTTAATTTTCGTTTTTCATTTAATGTTTCATGACTAAATGAAATTGTTTAGAGAATAAATCCATAAAATGTTATTATTAATAATAATAAATACATGTTTGTAGTATTATATTATATAAGTAAAAAATATGGTACAAAATTCAAAATATTAAAAAAAAATTATAATCAAAAATAAAAGGGCGCCAGACGCATAACTCGCCCGGGGCTCCTAGATGGTTAAGGCCGGCCCTGGGTACAGGCCAATAAGATTAATTAATAGAGTGATTGATATTCAACCACATCAGAAATGTCTGCGAGGAAAGAAATTGGCTTTCAAATCAATGTGGCTTTAGCCTAGGATATTCATGTTGTAATGGACATACATCAAGTAAATGAAATAAATGGACAATTTGTTCATGTATTTTCAATTATTTGTATGTTTTGTAAATATTTATAGTAATATTATTTTTCTGACTTTAATAGGCAGCAAGGAAAAGTGAGCCATAGATGATATATGACAAAGAGATGATATAGGGAGAACAAAAGTTGAGGAGAAGGGAGAAAACTTGGAAAACTTGGAGGAGCAATGATGAGCAGATTGAATACCATAACAGAGCTTTGAATTAATGAAATATTAATGGATTTTGAGAATGGATGTAACAAGAAATTGTTGTTAGGTAGTGCAAAGAAAAGATTGAATAAATGTAGTGTGTTCAGGGGCGTAGCTACTATGGGGCTAGGCGGTGCAGCGCACTGGGGCCCCTACGCTCAGGGGGCCCCAAAGCGCATCTTTGGGGGCCCTCTTGGCAAACTGGCGACCTTTTTCCTTCTTTTTTTTTTTTTTTTTTTTTTTTAGCTCTACCATTGTCTAAAGGGGCCCCTGAGACACAGGAAGACCCCCCCACTAAGGGCCCTCGCTGCTCAACCACTGCTCACAGGGCCCCTAAGGACAACTCAAGGGCCCCCATCCTCAGCTCACGGGGCCTATACCAGCACACGAAGCAGAAAAAAGGTCGCCCGTCTGGCCTGAGGGCCCAAAATAAATATTTTGCACCGGGGCCCTTGTTGACCTAGCTACGCCACTGAGTGTGTTATGAGAAAAGAGATGGACATTAGTTTATATAAAGTATTGTGAACTATTAGAATAAGTAGTAATGTATGGTCAATGACTATAAATGTATGAGTAGTGTCGACTAGTTTAAAAATAAGTAACGGTCAAACAGAGTATTTTGTGAAAATAGAATCCCATTGTTATATACACTAGAGCATCGATAATCATCATCATCTTCTTCCGTCTTCAGTTTCCCGGGTGCGGTGTAAGAGCGTTCTCCACTTTTGCCTGTCCAAGTATGTTTCCTCTTCTTGGATTTTGGACCATGGTGCACCTTTATCCTGTAGGTCCAATTTCACTAGATCAGTCCATCTCCTTCTGGGCCGGCCTCTTGGTCTTTTATCCTCCAATTCTTTTTCCAGCCATATCCCCGGTGATCTAGTAAGGTCCATCCGCTTGACGTGTCCTAGCCATCACAATCTTACATTGGAAATTTTTTCCCGGAGGGTTTCACTGACTGGGATCTGTTTGCGGATCACTTCATTCCTGATCTTGTCTCTTCTGGTTTTCTGGAACATTTATCTCAGGAACTTCATCTCGGCCACCTGGAGTCTGTTTTCATCTCTGTTGGTAGTGGTACATACTTCCAGGCTGTACGTTGTAATTGGTAAGAAGTATGAACTATACAGTGCCATTTTGGATGTAATTGGTATATGACTGTCCCACAAAAGGTGTTTAACTTGATGGTAAAACTGAGCTCCTTTTTGTACCCTATTGGTAATTTCATTTTGGGATCTACTGTCAGACGTCACTTTACTGCCAAGGTACTGAAAATTATCCACCTGATTCAATTGTTCGCCATCCAGATAGATAACGGGCTTCATATTCTGTCTGCTGACAGCCATAACCACTGTTTTTGTGTGGCTTATTTTAAGGCCAAATTCCTTAAAATGCTTATTCCAGAGGTTCAGTTTCTGTTGTACTCCCTCTTCTGTATATCCCCAAATCAGAACATCATCTGCAAATGCAAATGATTTAAAGTCATCAGGGTTGAGTTGCTGTTTTACTCTCTTCATAATTTCTTCCATTACAATGATGAACGAACAACAGTGGTGATAATGCGTACCTGGCTGAACATCTTTGGTAGTCACAAACCAGTCCGAATAGGAGTCTCCAATTTAAATGCAGCTTTGGCAGCTTTCATAAAGTGTCAATAATCTTAACTAATTTGGTCTGAGAGTGGTTTGTATTGTCGATTTGTTCAGATTTTCGATTTTTATCGTTTAAGTTTGTATACTTTTTATTTTGCCTTTAAAATTACATTAAGTACTCTATATTTTTGCATACCCCAATCGAAAAAAGTATCTTATTTTCTTTTGCTTCATCTTAGAGACACTTATCCTTCCTTTTTGAAGATGATCATGAATCCATTACATGTGTATAATGTTGCAAGGAGATACTAAAGTCAACAGAACTCGCCAACACAGCAAATCAATAACAAAGGCTTTGGACGAACATGATGGGCTTGAGATGTTTAAAAGAAACTCAAAACTACCGGCACGCTGGAGGAATTGTTGTCATGTCACAATTACAACAAACTTTCAGCATCAAAGTCAGAGTGTGGTTGATCACGAGGATATTGCGGTGATAATACAATAACAAATGCAAGATGTAAAACTCATTGCACCTAGTTCTTTGCTTGTGAAATTTATAAACAAAACAACAAGTGTAATGTAAATCTGTTAATAGAAACAAAGTTGATGCTTCTGTAAAACAATGCACAGTTCATAACCACAAGAAATTTTTTTTATTAAAATGTCGTTCAGATAATTGATGTTTGGGTTATCGACACTCTACTGTATGTTTTTATAAAGGCTAAGAAAATGGATAGTTAGAATGTGAATCTGAATTTGTGGGTTATATGCAATTTATTTCATGTGAAATTGACAGGGGAGGCCACATTGATAGTGCAGCAGTAGATCATCTTCCAAAGGGTATTGACAGCGAGCCAAAAAATGGTACTAAATCAGGTAAAACTCTTGGAGTGAATGAAAAAGTGATTTGTGGTTAGAAGAACTCTTAAAAGGCAGGGGAAAAGTTAGGAAGTGCATTATCAAGAGAAGTGGAAGTGAAAATGGGAGTGGCACGGGGTAGCATATTATAACCGTTGTTATTCATTATTCTAATGAATGGTTGTGTTATAGGTTTACTATCAGAAACTAGGTTGTTTGCAGATCATATAATGTGATATAATAGGATCAAAATGGTAGAAGACTGTGAACAGCAGCAGGGTGATCTGGAAACGATATCTAGCTAGGTACATGGTCTAAATGGGATGAAGATAAACGCAAAAAAGAGTCTGCTTATTAGGTACACTAATAAAAAAAAACTGGTTGATTATGATTATAAGGTGGGGAAAAAATTGCTGGTTGAAGACTTGAAATGTAAATACATTGTCATAACATTTGTTAACAAACATGACTGGGCAGGACATATTGAACAGGTAGTAGAAAAAGATTTCAAAATCCTTCATTTGTTGCAGGGAGTTATGAAGGAATGTACAAGAGAATTGAGGAAACTGGGTAACAAAACTCTGGTCAGAACATTGTTTGAATATGGTAGTTTAGTGTGGGACAACACAGTCAGTAACTGATATGATAAAGAAGCTCAAATGGTTTTCATTGGAAGACAAGAGGATGGTAAAGAAGGTTTTGGGAGTGTACAAAGCATATATTGATGGTGAGGCTTGGAAAGATATTGGTGGGAGAAGTGCATGGAAGGAAAAGATTACAGTTATTACAAGCTAACACTTGATTGCAGGCACAAAGGTGTGGGAAGATTTTCTTTTGTGGGTACTTGGTTAGGGTTTGGAATGGATTGCCAAGAGAGATGATGAATAATTTATAAAAAAAACGCTGAAATAATTTAAACTTGAAATTTGTGGAGGGCAAAAGTATATGGTTACAAGAAAGGGAAAAGTGGGTGTGCAGAAAAATTGCCACCAGAGAATAATTAAATTAAATTTATTTGTCTGAATTTTCTAATAACTTTTAGATGTAAATTGTGCAAAAATAATTACTTGAACAGCTGTTATGTAGTTAATAATAACTAATGGCAGTTTACTGTTAACACTTTATAGAAATTCAGAACTGAAATAAGTAGTAATCATGTTTATCAATATAACCTCAAGTTCTGATTAGAACTGGGCAACTATTAGTTTTTTGAATAACAGTAGTATTTACTGAATTCAATTCTATATTGCCACCATCTATCACTAATTTTATTTCTGTCATTTCTTCTGTATTCTATATGTAATGACATACCATTTTACATGTGATGTATTAAGCACTACGCTATACAGTATTATTGCAAAAGGCTATTTGATTGATCGCTACTCGTTTTGCAAATAACAGTGGTCACATCCATTTTTTCCCCCTGGTGTTCAGTTACTGCTTCTTGTATATACATCATAGATTAAACAGTAAGAGATGATGTTGAGTTGTTGCTGCCTACTTCTGCATATAGCTACTGCAATAGTTTAAATTATTGTCTATTGGATTGCTGAAAATTATTTAGTCTTAATAGGTATTTGCTAGTGTTATCTGAAATAATATAATTAACTTGATGAAAATTGCTAAGCTGCAGACAGTCTTGGTGTTCAGTCTCTGTTGTTTGTCCCGTGTATATAATTTCTATGGTACTTTAATTTAGTCACTATAGCATCATAAAAAATTATGAAGTAGCTAGTTGCCAATGTTCAGACGTTACATTGAAAAGAATTTCTACTAACGTTTGTATTCTCAGATTGTGTATGCTTATGGGACATATCTATTTAGAATGACATCACTGTTACCTGCTCCAGGAAGTAGGTTTTATTATAATTATTATTATTTTGTAGATGTAGTCCCACTTAAAATATTAAAAAGGTAGTATATTGTAATAATAAGCATTCATGTTCTGTAATTTCCAATACTTTTGTTGATTTTTGTTTGCAAAATGATTCTTTAAGTGTGCATACGGTGCACTGTTTCACTGTTTCTACTCTGGATACAAGAAACTGGAAGTGTTTGGAGCATCTAATTGGTCATTTGTGCACATATTGAAAATAACTGGAGTGAGTATATGGCAACATTTGTGTAAAGTTTGGCTATTCTGATTTTTTGGTATCTCCAATGTAATGAAACACTCTGTGGTCAGAACAATATATATTTGCCAAATTAATTTTCTGCTATTGTTTTTGGTGTTAAGGTAGAAACTTGAATAATTTTGAGGATTGTATAGAAATGTGTGACATTGTAATCACGTGGTGGTTGCGTCGAAGGTTTCTTATTTCTAGACATGAACAACCCTTGTTTTAGGCCTTTAATATGGCTTAATGACATGAATATCAAAGTTTTCTCTCTCTATAAGATCAGTAATATATAAAGTAGTTTCTACAATTAAAATAATTTATAATGTTCAGTCATGTTATTTTCCTTTGTTGCAGGAAGTCTATTTGATTGATATCTTATTAAATTTTCAGAACTGCACTTGCAGAGGCAGAATTGGAGTACAATCCAGCACACAGAAGTACAGCTGTGCTACTGTCCGTTTTCAGATTAAAGAATTACCAAAAATTCTCAGAGAAATTATACCATCTGATATAAACACATTATACACACTGGTTTGGACTACAACTCCTTGGACTCTCCCAATGAACAGTGCTATATGCTATAACCCTGAAATAACGTATTGTGTGGTCTACTTAAATAATGTGGAGAATGAAGCTTACTTATTGGCTTCAGACTGTGTTGAAGATCTGCAGAATAAAATGGGTGCTCAAGTTGAAATGGTGGTCTCATTTAGTGGTATGATTGTTTTGAGTTTATTCTGTACAACGTGGTAATAGAGCATCAATTATCCAAACTAATTGGGGCTGAGGAGAGCTTGGATTTTCAGTTTGCTTGGATACAAAATGTTCTACGGTATAGTTATGAAAGTTTGATACAATATTGTATTGAAAATTATTTTCCCTTAGTATTACGAGAGGGATGCCATGTAGCTCGGATGGTAGAACATTTAACTGTGGCCTGGATGAATGGTACTCAATCCCTGATGTAGCCAAAGATTTTTCCCTCGAGCTGAATCTCCAGAACGGCCCCCAACGCTTTCTTAGTCTCCTGTCAAATGAGGACTGTGGAGGTTAAGAGCAGCCAGAGCATAGTGCTGATTCTGTCACATCTATCTGTAAGTCAAATTTGAAATGCTAAACTCTTATCTTCATGAATCATGTGGGGAAGCAGTAGTGAGCTAAAGTTTCCCATGACTTTTATCTGTACCTAATATTGCATTAGGTCTTTTCAATTTTGCATACCCCTAGCAGAAGAAGTCAACAGAACACTAACAGTTTACCACAGCAAAATGGAACTGACAGGTGTGTGCCATTTCTGTGTGTAGATAGATTGCTACTGGCTGCTGAAGTAGTCTCCTTTGATTGTTTTGTTGTAAAAACATTCATATTGTAAACTCCCAAATCAGCAATGAAGGCACAGGACAAACATGGCAAATTTCAGATTGCCAAGAAATCCAAAAGTACTGGCACGCTGAAAGATTTATAATTACACTTATAATTTTTATTTCATTGTGGTAACATCAAACATTCAACATCAAAGCCATTGTCCAGTTGGTCAAGAGGATACTGTGGCTGTAAAACAATAACAAATGCCAAGTATAAGGATGAAAGTCATTTTAACTAATTCTTTGTCAGCAGAATTACCAAACATAACAAATGCAAGAGTACTATACTCTGTATAGAAATGGAGTTTACATTTCTGTAAAATAGTGAATATTTTGCAAAAAAATAAAAAAAAGACTTTTGGATAATTGATGTTTTGGGTAGCTGATGTTTGAGTAGTTAATCAACATTTTACTGTATTTTCTGTTGTGATAGTCGTCTGTTTTATAAGGCATTAATGTACATTTAAACTTTGTTTAGAAAATTAACATATTGTGTACAAGTTTAAGACAAATTTTGTTGACACAGACTATGTTGCCATCACCCACCAAGGAATGTATACACAGTCAAGAAACCATTTAAATTTTTGAGCTAGGCCCTTGTCAGCAAAGCACATTTGTACATGTTAGACAAGTAGAGGTTGAGCTGACAGCTAGAGAATAATTGGTGATTAAAAATGTTTTTATCCTTATCATCAAAATTTCTGTTAAATTACAAAATTTTCTGTTAAATGTTCTAAAACCACCACTTTACTACCATATCACTTATTTTAGTTTTTGGGTAATGATGAGAATGAAAATAAGATAGGATAGGGAAAGTAAACCATTAATAAGCACAGATTAAGGAGGGAGGGCCAGATGATCACAAAAAAGAAAAAAAATGAACATACTTTACAATATATCGGTGAAATAAAACTTACTCATGTAGGAGATGAGACATATGGCAAGAGGAAAGATGTGTACATGTCTTTCTCCTTGCTGTATGCCTCACCTCTGACTTGACTCAGGTTTTCTTTTTAAACAAAATATTGTAAAGTGTTGTCTGGCCTTTATCTGTGGTAAGTGATGGGTTATTTTCCCTATCCTTCTTATTTTAATTTTTGGATGATAGTGACAATGAAAATGCCATTAGACAATGAAATTAAGGAAGAATAGGTAAAATTATCCATCACTTACCACATATGAAAACTTGAGGGCCAGGGGAAAAAAACAATATGAACTTACTTTACAGTATTTCGGTGAATAACCTTACTCATAATAGAGGTGAGACATGTGGCAGAGGGAAAGATGTATACATATGCAAACTTATATGTGATAACTATTAAACACAACTGTCATTTTTCTTCATCTAAATTTTTTATTTTCAAATTCTGTCATTAAATTTTTAACTCTGTTAATCAATCTTTATAATTTCCAATATATCTGATTTACATTTATGTTAATTCTGAAAATAATATTAGTTTTTGTAACCAAATTCTTCTAAAGTCTACAAGAACTGAAAGAACTGTCTCATTTTTATAGGTGCTATGCTTAAAGGCACATCTTATGAACATCCACTAAAGAAAGACAACATTCTTCCATTGATACCTGCAGACTATGTCTCCACCAGCAAAGGCACTGGACTAGTTCACACATCCCCTGCTCATGGCCAGGACGATTTTCTAATAGCATTAAAACATGGCATCAGTGTGGTTAGTTGAGCTATTTCAATGTTGTGTTTAAAATGTCACTCTATTTGTTTTTAGATAACAACAATTGCACTGTTATAGAAAGTTTGAAACATGACTTTAAAACTTGTTTTGGTTTTTCAGCCTAAATTTTATTGTAATTTGAGTTTAATTTAATTGCAATGGAGCGGACGCTCCGGTGGAAATTGTCCTACACACTCATCTCCAGTACCCACCTACTTTGTAAAGGTACTTGATTGCTTAAATTGGTGAATGATTTAACGAAACACATTGTTTGGAATGGAGATTAATCATTAGTGCCATAATCTATTTACAATTTTTCTCAATACTTAAGTATTTTATTTCTTTCTAATTCATTTACAGAATTTCTTATTTTTAAATATATTTTTAAGTTAAATTAAATTAAGCAATATAATGAAGTGAGGAAAGAAACACGTAGAAACAAAATAAAAATATAAAAACAGATTTTGTAAAATAATTTTCACAGGATTTAAATGCATTGTTGAAAAAATGAAAATAATTAAACTTTAGAAGAAAATAAAACATCCTGAATAGAAGTCTTGGCATCGGGCAGGGATTATTGGCATAAAGAGAGAAGTATGGACAGAAAATGTTTGATTAGATGTGAAAAATAATTCGAAAAGCAGTGGAATTTTATGTGGAAATTAACAAGAAGAAATCATTTCTGATGTTTAAGAGATAAGTAAACATAAACTGGGGAAAAAAATATTTGATGTTTAAGAGAAAAAGTAGCTGTGAAAAATTTAAATAAAACAGTAAGAGTTGATAAAATTTGTCCAAAACAACTAAAATATATAGAAGTAAAAGGAATAAAAAGTCAGTTCAAACTGGTAATTGGAAGTAACCATAAAAATGAGCAGGGAAATGCTTGAAGACTGTGTAAATAAGGAAGTATGAGACAGAATGGATACTGACAGATTTTGCTTCTTACATGAAAAAAAAAAAAAATTAAAATGTACTCCACAGTACCTTAATAAGACATATCAAGCTTGAAAATTGCCAAGTGATCAATGACTAGAAAATAGAAATAAATGAAAAGGAGAAGTAAACCCATCTCTTACTCAAGTTGGAGGTAGGAGGTCTGTGATAACATACAAAGCCTAATACAAACACAATATTCTGGGAGTCCTGTTATTCGTTTGAAAGAAAAATATTATTCTATATTTCAACGTTATCTCACCTTATGCTGTGGTAAGTGATAGATTTCATCTCTATTGTTAACCTGATTATTTTAGCAAACCTTCTTTCTTTCCTAAGTAATCAGAATAGGAGGTGTGAAAGTCTCAGAAATATACCTCTCCAAGTTTACAAAATTTCTTGTCATTCAATGCACCGAGTAGGGAGAAACAGTTAATGGAAGCCAGAAGAACTAATTTATTTGAGTTGTTAACATATTCTAAATGGCAGCATCCCTGCCTGACCAATAGAGCTGTAAAAGTAACGAGAAATCGTGTACCTGTATGTATTCATTACTAAACCAAACAGTACTCATTACTATCGAATCATTACTCATTACTTTCGGTACAATCGAGTGCTAGCATGAAGCATTGCATCGAGTCGTGTCGTCATGTCACGGGTTATGGGATGACTTTGTTTGTACTTTGTAAAGTTTAAGTAAATTGTTCATTTAGTAAAGTAAGTTAGGTAAAATTTGCAGTGTAAAATAAAATAGAAGTTAGAATATTGCATTTGAGAATAAACACATTTCATAAATGTTTAAACTTAATAATATCTCACTAAGGTATGACCAACAAAAAAACAATAACTATCTCAAATTATCTATCCAAATTTTCTATTTACAAATATAAGATAGGATAGGAAAAAATAACCTGTCACTTACCACAGATGAAGGCAGGATTCATGTGGCGGGTCTAGGTGTGATCGCATCTTTTACCCTCTCAAACGTCTCGCCTCACATATGACTAAGGTGGTTTCTTACCAAAATATTGTGCAATTTGTTTGTTTTTGTGTTTTTTACGTGTTCATCTCTCCCTCCTGCCTTCATCTGTGGTAAGTGACAGGTTATCTTTCCCTGTCCTATCTTATTTTTCATGCCCAACGGCAGTTTCTTTGTTTCCATTATCCATATTTTCTATTTACAAATTATGCTCCGTAAATTTTAATGTTAACAAAACTAAAAAATAATGCTTTATTTTGTAAAAATTACTCATACTTACCTCGTTAAAAATATCTACACTTCACAAAAAATAATATTAACTATATTAAAATAATGTATGTCAATATGTGTTAGTGGAGACTTTCCTGGCATACTGATTCAATGTAAGCTGTTCAGACAGATATCATTATAAAAACACAACATTTCGACAGCTGGCTTTGCTGTCTTCATCAGGTGCAGAAGGTGTTGTAAGGCAGTGACTTCTAGCTTACAACAACTGAAGCTTTCCACACTTGAAGAAGACAGCAGAGCGAGCTGTTGAAACGTTGTGTTTTATGATGCTATCTGACTTAATACCCATGAAACTTACATTGTATGCACAATATGTTTGTACTTACACATTTTCCTTTGTAACAAAATGAATTGAAATCAAAATTCCCTGAAATATGTAATGCACGATGTTTGAATGTTCATTCTCTCATTCAGATTCATTTAGTCATTGGGCGAACTGTTCCAGTTCCCACATGATGCATCATATTTGTTCGTTCATCGAATCAAATTGACATCCATATGACAAATACCAGTAACGAAATGAATTTGTGAGTAAGGGAGTGTTCATAAACCATGTAGCTCCATTTTGGCCTCCTGTGAACCCCCCCCCTCCCCCCACGTAGCCCAGCGTAGCCTTCCAGCCAACCCCCCCCCCTCCGGACCAAACCACGTAGTTTGTGCACGCTCCCTAACGTTCTGGTACTTCGAGTCAGACTGTGTATTCGTTACTTAGTAACAAATACATATGGTTTGCTACCGCTCTAGCAACCAAGTGTGTTGACTGCGTACATTATATCAGCACCACGCTCGACCAGGGAGGTACAATGGGTCTCGGTTCAAACAAAGTCCGGGCCACACGTGCTAGCTATCCTGACTGTGGTTTTTAGATGGTTTTCTGCAATACCTGGGTAAATGCTGGGATCTTAATTCACAAGCACACTCAGGGGCTGATCCGGGGGGGGGGGGGGGAGCTAGGGGGCTGAAGCCCCCAACCCCAACTTTATAATTTTGTAGACTTTTTTTTTTTTTTTTTTTTTTTTAAAAAAAAAACCCTCTACGGATTTGAGGCCCGAGGAGACTATAGACTACCCCTTGCCCGACTAAAGCCCTCCCCCAAATCCCTCTCCAACCAAAATCCACTCAAACCATGCCCCCCCCCCCCCAAACCAAAGTCCACTCAAGCCCCTCCCAAACCAAAATCCTGGATCCCTGAGCACACTTATTGCATGAAACACACATTTCACAGACAAATCGCAACATGTCCACTCCCCCATCAAAACCACAACAGGCCAAGCAAGCTGGTAGTAGATGGAACCTTGCTTTAAAAACAAGCGTAGCCTTGGAAAGATGATGTGCTGGACAAGCCACGAAAGTGGAAACGTTAAAATGATGACTATGATGATTACAGTAAGCTGGAAATTTGTTTTGATGTTTACTTTGTTTTTATACAGTTAGCTAATATAACAATAATTCACTATTCTTTAACTTCTGTTTTGAATTAAGTTGGCTCTGTTATAACTAATAAGGCTTTAGTTTTAACACTGACCTATGATGACATTGTTTGCAGCGTATAGTTGTGCTAATGATCTAAATGTCAACTTACCCTAATATTTTGAAACTTGTGCAGTGTTTTTTTTTTTTAATTACTTGCGTATTTTTACAATATTTCTGTAATTTGGATCTATGACTTTAGGAAAACTGTATATATTTCACATAAATTTAAGTCTTTTGAACTACTGGAAATTTAATTGTTCTAATGATGAGTGAGCATTGTTTGAAATACTTCTTGTTACTACTTTCAATGAAATGTTCTGTTATTTTATTTTATAGGAGTGCTTGGTTAATGATGAGGGATGTTTTATGCCAGAATTAGGACCAGAACTTAGTGGCTTGTCAGTACTGTCAAATGGTAATGAGAAGGTCATACAGCTGTTTGATCGTGATATACTGTATCAGGAGCAGTACATTCATAGCTATCCCTATGACTGGAGAACAAAGCAGCCCGTTATAATTAGGGCTAGCAGACAGTGGTTTATTGACACGGACACACTAAAATCTAAAGCCATAGTAAGTCTTCTTTTTAAGAAATACAATTTCTTTTTTTTTATAATATTTACAAGTACAACAAGATTCTAATCAAAATTAAATCCAATTGCAGGACAAATTAAAAGCTGTTACTATATTACCCGAAAGAGTTGGAGGTACAGGTTTATTAGCATCCCAGGTTGATAAGAGACCGTATTGGTGCATTTCGCGGCAGAGAGTCTGGGGTGTACCCATCCCCGTTCTTTACGTTCAGTCAACAGGAGAACCTTTGGTTTCACAGTAAGTTTCACTCCACCACATCTCTGGAATAATGCAGTGATTGGTTTGATCCTAATTTGTTTAAGTTTCATACAGGTCTTTAATTGAACACTACTGTTCATTACTGGATGAACATGGGCCAGATTTTTGGTGGACACTTTCCACTGACAAACTTGTAGGAAACTGTCTACAAGAGTTTGGTGTGCAACTAGAAGACATTCAGAGGGGCTGTGTAAGTATTCTGATTGAAAAAAATCCTTATTTTTGATTTTTACCATGATGTGATCTAGTATGATCATGATGTTATCAGGACATATTGGATATATGGTTTGACAGTGGAATCTCTTGGTCTTCTGCCTTGAGTGGCAGAGTTGCAGATTTATACCTGGAAGGAATAGATCAAATTACAGGATGGTTTCAATCTTCGTTGATGACATCAGTGGCATTACGAGATGAATCTCCATATCGGTTTGTTTCCAATTTTGTATCATTGATTGAATGCAGTATTAATTCTAGAATAATAATTAGTGAGCCTTTTTTGCATTAATTTGTTTAAATTATGTTCACAGTTCAGTGTTTGTTCATGGCTTTGCTGTAGATGATAATGGACGAAAGATGTCAAAATCTTTAGGCAACGTAGTAGATCCTGTGGACATTACCAGTGGTGGAAAAAATAAGTTACCATATGGTACTGATGCACTCAGGTGAGACTAATTGTAGGTTTGGTATAAATCATTGTTATGTGTGATATTTATCTCTGCTCTGGTGGACCAACACTTGCAACCCATTGTCAGCCAGCTTCCCCAACACTTTTCTCTTCCAACTATGAACTGTGCCAATGCTTCTTCCCCCTGATTCCTTCTTAATAATAATTGACATGACCTCCCTATACACCATCATTCCCCACTGACATAGACTCAGTGCCATGGAACAATTTTCAGACCAGCGCCCCCTTCCCCCTCTCAATAGCCTTCGAACATGGCCCACCCTATTCTGAACAACAACTTTTTCTCGTTCAAGGGCAAAATTTAACATGGAATATGTGGCAATGCTATGGGCAGCCATATGGCCCACTCTTGTGCAGACCTCTTCCAAGGCCTTCTGGAACAGTTGTTTCTGGATAAAGCCCACCAGAAACCCCTCTCATGTCTCAAATTTATTGATGACATCTTCATGATCTGGACCCAATCACGTTCTGGCCTTGCATTTGGCAGGACGGGGGTTCAATCCCTGTCCAGGCATCCAGATTTGTGTTTTCCATGGCTTACCCAAATCTCTCCAGGCAAATGTTGGGATGCTTCCTTCAAAGAAGCTATGGCCGAATTCCTTCCCATTCCTTATCCTCAGTCCCATCCCACCTCTAATGACCTTAGCCATTGACAAGGAGAAAATAAAATAAAATAAATGGACCCAATCAATCAACTGAGTCCTTCAACAAGTTTAGATTTCCTTTGAGCCTGTCCTGAAATGAGAACCATCCTCCCAAAAATCCTCTCTCACCATCCTTGAACCTGCTTCAGTAGACCTCTGAATCTCAGGCACCTATAAGTCCATCCCGCCTCTACTTGCATTACCAAACCAGGGAAAGCTTCCCCATTACAGGACTTGCCACATGGGTACTCTTCCTTTTAATATCACCTGCAACCATTGCCTAGCCTCATAAATAGGTTATAGCACCAATTTACTGGCCATCAGAATGAACGGACACAGACAAATGTTATTTACCTAGAACTCTGGCCACCAATATCTTATCATGCCACCATCCGTGTTGCCAACAATTCAATGCTTGTTTCACTGTACTTTCAGACAAAAGTGGCATCTCTGAACTCAGGAGGTGGGAACTGATTTATCAGTATAAATTTGGCGCTGGATAGCTGCCAGGTCTGAATTTAACCCTTTGACTGCTGACGGCGGATCATGTACCTGCCGCGCTGTGGCCGGCTACCTGTGCTAAGTGATTATTCCTGGGGAAGGAGCGGTCCGCGCTGCTCCACCCACCCAGTGCTGAATATTTCTTGCGAACCACTGTGACTTCTCACGGCTGATACAGAGTAAATGCTCTCACTACATAGTTTCTCTCCAAATAAATTACTACAGAATAAAACTGAATCATTAAACCTATTTTTCATCACTAATAATTATATCTTGCTTATATTTTTCTCTCGATTTTTGCAGCTTATGTCGAAAGCGTGGTGATTCTTAAATTTACCTCAATAGTTTACTGTTCTTTCTTGGCAGTTTCTGTAGGTCCCTTACTGTATTAGAGTGTTATTGTTGATTTGAAGAAAATGCTAGAAATATTGTATTCCACACTTACGTACCGCGACTGTAAAATTAGAGATATTCGAACTCATACAGAGATTTAAAGCCATCCGATTTTTCCTCGCGCTATTCACGAATATAGAAAGAGACCTTAAAATGATAATTGTTCAAGCAGCCTCCCCCACACACCGAAATTTGGTTTCCGGAATATCTTTGTAGATGTAGACACCTAAAATATCTCGATGTTGACTGAATGTTTGCTGCGCTTTGTAATTACCCGATTATACGTAATTTTGTTTCTTTGATGAAATTTGTTCCACATAAGTACTCAACAGATTTTTCATTTCTAAGCTATGAAGTGTCTGTCCATTAATTATGTGAGGTGAAATAGAGGGGGGGGGGGGCAGGTTGCGGCGAAATCGCACGAAACCTCACCAGAGTAACGAAAAGCGGTATCTGGACATAAGTTCACTAAAAATTGGAGTATTTAGAAGGACATCTCTGGTCCAATATTCGCTAATTTTCAATTTTTTTCATGCTAGGCATCAGAAGACAAATAGCTCTGAAACAATACATTTCATCATATCCAGTATCTTTCCACTTTGATATTCGAGAAAGCTCTGATTCTGGAGTATTCTTCATACTGGTTATACAAAACCGATTCTTTTCATCAGCTATATATTTCGTCAGTTCTTCTGTAAGAAATAACATGAAAACTGACAGAATACTTGGCACATTCCCTATTTGACATGCATGTCCCAATAGTGTAACATCAAATGCGTGACTAACTGGACGAAAATGATTTTCTAGTCAGATTTATCGCCAAGACGTAATTTCTTCGTAGCCGCTTCACTATCACTTTCTGATTCTTCAGAACAACTAACTTGTTGAAACATGAGACTGCATTGTCACCCCTCCTGACGAGTATGTTTTAGGATTACAGCTTTCCGATTTTGTGGAAAAGCTATCACTTCCATAAAAATCAAGTAGTTCATCCTCAGTGTCGCTCCTCATAAGAATCTCCATGATTTATTCCTCAATGCACCCACGACGTCTTTCAATTTTCTTTATAAAATACAGGACATAAAGAACACTGATGTAATTTCCGTTGAACAGTGAACTGAAGAGCGAAGCCTAGGCTCGCAACAGACAAACATTCGGATGATAAGCTAGCGACCAAAACTGCGAAAGGCTATTGAGAAATGTGGAGAGTAGTCCGCTTTACGACTCAGGTAGCGGCGTGGCTATATTCGTCATCAGCACACAGGTAGCGGCAGGCGGGTGCGGCTTATCTCGTCATCAGCACTCAGGGAAAATCCGGCGGCTGCGGCTATACCCGTCATCAGCACTCGGGGCCAGCAGGCAGCATGACGTGTATACACGTCAACAGCAGTCAAAGGGTTAAGATAGTACCAGTATTCTTCCTTCTTTTCCACACATTTCCCATATCCTTTATCTTCTCACCCAGAACTACCACTCAACATAACTAATCTTTTAGTATTGTGTAGTATCTTTTTTTTTTTTTCTTTTTTTTTTTTTTAAATTGTTTATTTTTGTGCAAGTTAATGAAAAAATGTGATTAATATTTGTAATTGTATTACTTCTTTTGCAGGTGGTGGGTAGCTTCACACAGCACACAACACAGCAACATACCTGTCAGTAGTAACTTGCTCCAAGGCTCTGCAGATGCTGTCCAGAAAATTAGAATTGTTCTTCGTTTTATTCTTGGGTCTTTACACGATTTTCCTGAACATAAATTTTCTAGTTCTGTAGATGCAGATCTTAAATTTTTGGATCGATATTTATTGCATCTTCTATTTGGATTGGAGAAAGAGGTACATTTTCCATCTCTATACAGATACTGATTTAAATGCATTATATTTGTAGCTGTTACTAATTGGTTGCTGGAGGCACAGCGGGATATCTCCTTTTTGGGGCACCATGTCAGTATATGCTTTTTAAAATTTTGTATTTAAAAGTTTGGTGTGCATATTATCTGTGTTTGTGGTCTATAAAGTCAAAGGCAGTTTCAAGTAGAACTCAAAAAATCTGTGATTAAATAAACTAACGGTTGTCTATCACGTAATCTGAGACGGACATATTCGCACATTGTTTCTGCTTTAAACTGTTTTTGATGTTGTTTTGCATTGATTATTGTATCCTTTACATAGTAATTTGTATTGGTACCCAAAATCCTCGTTACAGATAGTTGCAATGTATGAGTCATACCAGTTCAATCATGTATGCAGAGCAGTTACAAATTTTGTAACCAACGATTTATCAGCCCTTTACTGCCACTTAATAAAAGACAGGTGAGTAAATGTGATGCGACATTTCTCAAAAAGCCAATGATGAGTTGTATTATGCAAGTTTTTCCTTTCTTTTTTAGACTGTATTGTGAACCACAATGTGCAACCAGCAGGAGAGCATGCCAGACTGTATTGAGGCACCTACTGGAAGGTGTTACTCATCTAGTTGCTCCTATTTTACCATTCCTAGCAGAGGAAGTCTATCTTCACTATCCAACTTGGAAAGGTAAACTTGAATTTTGGGAACAAAATTAATGAGTATTCCTTGCCATCTGCTGCCATTTATATGCTTGTTTGAAATTATATTTTATCTAGCTCTTATCAAGTACATCTCTTTTTCTCTTTCAAGAATTGTGGTTAACTTTTTAAATTTTTTTATTTACAGTATCTTTCGGAAGATCTGAAATTAGTAAATAGAGTATGAGCTCAGTTATTATTATTTTAGCTATTCCTGAGAAATAGCTGTAACATCATGCTGTCTAATCCATAAAACCTAAGGGTAAATAATCCAAGAAAATACAGTTTGGCATGGATAATTTTCGATTAGATACACAATGTATTGTGAAATGCTTAAGAATGTTGTGAAATTAAGTGGTGCCAACATTTTTCAAAGCTCAGCACTGTTGCTTTGACATTGCTCTTATTAGGCTCTGACTCTTGTAAATATCTAAGAATGGCACTATTTACTGTCTTATGAAATAATTGATTTTGTGTTATCATTAGGTTTTTTGCAAATTGTCTGCAGTTTGCCTTGTTATTGAATTAACTGTTCATAACATTCCACAGTTCTCGCAAATAAACATTTAATGATTAAATTGTACCCAAGTATTGCATTTTGTAACAGCATTCATTTGCATAAATTACCATCATCAAATCTTCAATTATTTCTGTAGCACTTTTACACAGCCATCATTAATTGATGTATCTCTGCAACAGACACATAAAACTGATATAAACAGTAACTAGGCTGATATATGAAAATTCTTGTTTGCAGTATAGGAAATACTGGTATGTTCTGAATTTTTACTTCTTCTCCTCTTAAGTCTTGATCCAGTCTTGTATACTGTCTGATCACAAAATGACACATAAACTGATTCTTAAAGAAACTATTTTATCAAATTATGGAATAGTATTTCTGCAAGTTTAATAGTATCAGCTGTTCCTGTAAGAGTTTAATCACTGACAGTGTCATTTTGTTGTGTATCCCCCTCCAGAATGTATCATTGTGTCAAAATGATGTTACATTAAATAAGGTTGGGCAAGATCAACAGGTGTTCCTGACATCAATCACAGATTGTAGAAGCTTAAAAAGTGAATTGGTTTAATCATATGATGGATTAATATTTTACACTGAAAAACGCAGATTCAACTGACGTTTAATTTTATTCAAGTTTATTCACATGAGGAAGGTGACTCGTTTTCTTCTCTTTGAGTGAATATTGATCAAACTGTTGGCTGAATACATTATGTTTTGTGAGCATCACTCCTGCCAGATAATTGGTTTATTATCAGAACTACGAAGACAGCAGGACAGTTGTTGCAAATTAATGAGTAATTCACTAAAATAAATAGTACATGTGTATACGTATGATCATATGTGATTAGTAATTTTTCCTTTCTCTTTCTGTATTTGTATGTGCTAATTAGTTTCTTTCATTTCCCATTCAACCACATAAATAAATAAGAACAGATAAATGAACCATTGCTTATCAAAGTTGATGGTTGGATACCACAGAAATATATTGACACACAAATACATCTAATTTTAAGGTATAAACACTTTATCGACTGACTAAATGCAATTTAGTGCAGATCAAATTACCTCTGGGGTCTCTTCTTGCAATAAAAAGTTTATGCCCAATAACTTTCATGTACTAATGTTTGTCTGTCTATACATTTCTGCATCCTGACATTTACTCTGATAATATAGATACCTTTCACTTCTAATTTTTGTTAATTGATGATTTAGCAATCTGGGATGGTTGGATTGAATCTTATCTTTTTATCATTTTTTCCTGTTCTATTATAGTCTATATCCATGATGTGCTGATTAGCAAAATAAGTTGTTTTCAAATGTAATTAAAATATTTTAAAATTTATATATATATTTACCATAGAAACATAAAGAGTCAAGTAATGGCATTATTTTCCAGATGCTGGTATTTTCCGATCTGGAGTGTGGAGGCCTAGGGAAGAGTGGAATGATCAGGAAGCATTCAATGTAATTTCTTTAGGTCTTAAACTTCGTAAGATACTACATAATTGTGCTGAAGAAGCAAATACCTGGAAACTTCATGTAAACATTTTTGCTAAGGGAACAGTTTTTCAGACTTTGAAGGTAAATATTACAGTTTGATTGAGGACTTTCAGACAACTGCTGTAATTGCAGTTTCTGGCATTAAGCTTTTAGTGTCTTTGCTTGCAGCAGAAGCCATATCACATTCTGATTATAAAATTATGTGTCATTTCTGTGATAGTGATGTAATGGTCATTTATTAATTTGTAAGATAGTTTAGTTTTTTCAAAAGTAAATTATTCTTTAAGTACTAAAAATGTTAAATGCCTATGGTATTATTAATCAGGAGGATTCTAACTGACTGAGTTTTAACTTGCTGTACAATTTGGCTATTATGGATACCCTAATTTACGAGGTCTGTCTCAAAAGTATCTGACCTTCCTTCATATTTCCCTGATGGTGCTATTAGGCTGGTGGCTTCCTTTAAAGTAGTCCCCATTTGATTGAAGAATATGCCCCCAATGGCCTTTCTAATTTTGGAAGCAGTCCTGGAACACATTTTTTGATATCGCCTTTAGAGCGTTCACCATATTAGTTGCGAGTGATTCTTTGTTGTTGGATCAGTGTCCTTTGAGTGGAACTTTTAACCTTTTGGACCAAAAGGAATGTACAGAGACTGACAGAGAAGTATGACTCTGGGTTTTGTCAAATATTGCTGTACGAGGTTCAATACATGTGCTGGTGTGTTATTGTGATGAAGAAGCCAGACACCACTTGACCAAGGCTGATGCTGTTTTCTTCTGATTGCATCACCCAATCTTTTCAGAACTTCAAGCATTCTTTGTTGATCATCTGACCTTTAGGAGCATATTCATGGTGCACAACACCCTCATAATAATAATGATAAAAAACAATCGGCAATGACTTGACATTGCTCTGACTTTGGCGCACTTTTTCCAGATGTGGCTCCGATGACAGCTTCCACTGTGAAGACTGTTATTTCATTTCCAAGATCACATTCTAATTCTTGTGATAAATGAAGATCGTCAATTGACTGTGCAAGTCACACATGATCGATATTATCCGGTGTTTTTGTCGCCAAAGGCTTCCCAGAACGTGGGTTACTACCAACCACTTTGAATCACTTATACCATGCCTTTATTTGTGTTTTGCTCATACACTCATCATCAAATGCTGTGTTCATAATTTTGATGGTCGCTGCACAACTCTTTTTGAGTTTGAAGCAAAATTTAATGCAAAATCATTGATCTTTCTGTCATTTTTTTCAGTATCAAAATGTGATGAACGTACAAAACACTTTGTAAACAAACACATGCCCCATGTGAACTAAGGCATCCCGGTGACAATTGTGTCATCTAGGGAGTTCATGAAGCTTTACTGTTGACACTCATACCCAGCATATGGTGCTAAAATTGTCAGGAGCAAAGATGTGAAGGAAGGCCAGATACTTTTGGGACAGACCTTGTAACCTGAAAATCCTTTTGGATAAAGGAGACCTACAGTTTTATGTAGGGTCCTTACAACAGAGCATTCTTTACATGAACAGAGAATTCTAGCCTACATCATTCTTTAAAACAGAGTCTCTTGATCCCCAGCCAGTCTCTGTAATGACTGTTTTTTTACTTTTAAATTATTATCAAAACTGTTGTGAAATGATCATTGCTGAATATGGTTGTAGCAGAAAATTTGAAAAATTTGATTTTGTAATTTTTATTGCTAGTTAGGGTATTTTCCATTCTTGTGTAAGTACTGCAATTCTTTTTTATTTTAAAAAGGCATGCTGTGGTAATCAGTTCCCAGAAGAACAACAATCTGTCTATTTTAGGTTTGGCAGGTCAAGATAGCTTGCAGAGTTTCCTATTTACATAAAATTCAGGACTTTGTAATTGGCTGTATGTTAATCTTACTTATAAGACATTTTGTCCTGGTGACTCTCTATTCAGAATTAATATTTTTTAGGTTTAATAAACAAAATAGTTTCTGCTGCCATTTTTCTATGGGGGCTTTTTGAAATAGTTTTGGGATTTATATTTGTTGTCCAAACCGTACTAACAGAAACAATCACAAAAAAATATGTACAGACAAACATGGTGATGACCTGGTACTATCAAACTTGATGTTAAAGTGTATGAAAAATACACACTAAATGTCATTCAGCCAGAAAACATCATATTTTATTGCTGCTGGAGTAGCATCAGGCCAGGTCTGCACTGCTGGATTTCTCTCAGGTCAGGACAGATGAGCAGGTAGGCCACTGTTTGTTCTTGGCCACAAAGACAATGTACATCTGTTTTATACACTCATGTGTGTATGGTGATCTTGCAATTCTCCCACCTGTGTGAGGAGGCAGTGAAAGGTTTCCCAGAGGAGCTAATTTTGGTCATTTTCTGATGGAATTAGTTCAGTAGGTTGAATACACTTTGCTATATCATCTGATATAAACATTGCATCCCACATTTTCTGTTCCTTCTAAAAGGACCCAATGTTGAGGAAGCTGCTTCTTGGTTTCAGATGAAAGTGAATGTGATTTTGTTCAAACTTCAGATGGCAACGCTCATGCAGCTGTCTTGAGTGCTTTGTCATACTGATCTTTGGAGGTGCAACACTGCTGAGTACGCTTAAGTGGTTGGTTGGAGTTGATTTCAAACAACCAGTAATGGTTTGGCAGGTTTCATCCAATAGGTGCTGCTGCATATGTTTGAAAGTAAAAGATTTGTTGATTGTGGGGTGTTTGGATGTCCTCAACATTTGGTACAACTACTGCAGCTCCTAAATTAGGTTATTCCTTGCTGTCAATTTACCTCAGAGTGAATGGACAGTATTTTGTCTAATTTGACACCCAAGTAACTTGGAGTTAATTAATGTTTAGTACTTAAATTTCATATTTGTTTTGAAAATGGTATAAGCTGGACATAGTTTTAGTATCATTTAGATGGAGATTATTATTTTTATAATAATTAGTTAAGCATTTCAGAGCTTTTGTGAGTGTATTTCCAGTTTACTGCCAGTTGGAATGCTGTGATGCAATAAGTTGATCATACACATATGCAAAATTTCACGAATAGGCAGTAGTCGACTGTTTGTTAGAAAATGTAGGTGTTCCCTGTGGTAATTCAGTGTTCTGTGTTCCCCAGCTGCTGCACTGGAACACAAGACCAACTGTTCAGGAATGCAGATATGATTTGGAAGAATTTAAAGTCCTTCATGGTTCTACAAAACTTTGGCCACATCAGACAATGATTGACTTTGTTATATACAGATCATAGGTCAACATAAACTATTCTAGTTGCCAGACGTTTTTCATACCCATTTTAAACATGTTGGGTCAAATTGAGTATTTGGATAGTACAGGTTTTTCCAGGGTAGAATATGCCTTGTTTAGGATTGATTTTTTCATCAATTTTAGGACTTAATCAGTTGAGGAACATTCCCTCACATCATTTGCATAGACATCATAGCAATGATGTTGGTCTACAGTACACTATTATGTTATATACTGTTATGGTATTTTTATTTTGTATCTTTTATTTTATGGTTTAATAATATTATTCCAAGTTTTTAAATATATTAGTCAAAATAACTGTGGACTTTACTCTTTTTATTACAGTTACTCAACAAGATGAATGGAGTAGTCTATCTGAGCTCACAGAATTGCTGCAAGTATCTTCAGCTTTAGTGACAGAGGAATCAAACATTGTTAGTGAAGATGGATTTAACATAAAGTGTGATTTATCAAAATATTTATTGTGTCCAAGATGCCGGCGTTTTACTGCCGAAAAAACTGATGTTCCATGTATGCGTTGTCAAAATGTAATGATGCAAATGGTTAATTAATGTTTATTCATATGTATAATAGATCATCAGTTTTCTGTAAATTTTGTAAAGTATTTTTAACAAAATAACCGATTTTTGATAACTCTGTTTCCTGTAACTTCCTTTTTTTTTTTTTTTTTTTTTTAAATTTATCAAAAATTTAGCCTTTGTTTCTATGGCCCTAATAAGATTACTTTATATTTTCTGTGCAACAAAAAGATGTTTAATGTAACCTGAACTTGATATTTATTAATTGTTTTAGTTAATGTGAAAATGAGGTTGTTGGTAATTATAATAATTGCCTAAATTTTTATGTAAACTGGTAGTTGTCCTCAGCAATTAAGAAAATAACTTTTGGGTAAGGTCACTGAGAGAAACCACAACAAAAACATGTAGATTAACCATACATTTAACCACAAAGAGGAGAGATGAATTAACTCACATTATAAAAATAAGAAACAGTTCATAAATAAGATAGGAGAACTGAAAGCATACTAACTGTGACAGATGGATGAACAGTTATTTAGTGTAAAGGTTGTGCTTCAGCTTCATATTTTGGAAGGATATAAGGCCTGAAGATGCAATGTTTAATACCTAATGTCATCACCATAAATTGCTCTATGGGAGTCGAAACTTTTCATCCAGGCTTGAAATGCTTGTACTTGTATGGCAGTCTATTGATTGTATTCAATATATTGTTTCATATAGATTTCTTTTTTTATATGATATAAATAAGGAATGATAAAGGAATCATCGTATGCTGCAGGTAATAACAGGTTGGCAGTTTAACATGAAAATTTCAGGATTAAATATCAGCAGTAGAGCTTGAAGTGCAAAGGGTAAGAATGAAGAGAGCAGCTAACAATTTGGTTGCTGATTGTATAGAAGGTAAAGGTGGTATGAAATTCAAAATATGAGCAACAATGTGAGAGAAAGGAAAGAAGGTGGTTTGAAAGATGGTTGAGAATAAATTAATAAAATCAATAAAACAGAATGCATGTAAAAAAAATTAATTGGATTAAAAAAAATACATGTTATAGAAATCGAAACACTAGCAATAACTTTGATAAGTGTCAATTCCTGTGGGGCAGGGCCGCATTTAGGATCTGTAGGCCCCTAGGTTATACCTGTGGTGGGGGCCCTTTAAGATCTGTAGGCCCCCAAAGAAATATCAATTAATATTGATTTGTTATTAAATTAATAATTCTTTTAATGTAAAATATTGGATAATGTAATTTTTTTAAAAAAATATTTACTTTCAAAAAAACTTCAAAACTTGGAGCTCCTGCAACTACTCGTTGTTTACATTGTATAAAAAAATGAATATGTCTTACGTAACCTTCCAGATATGAATGCTAGGGAATTTTAGGTCATATTTCAGGTTTACGACAGTGACTTCAATCTACATTCATTCATAGTTATGTTACAAGGAAGTCCTCATCGTTGAGCCGCAAAGTTGTTACTTTTTTTTTATAGGTTCACTGAAATGTTATTTCACTTAGTACACCCATACTTCAAAGGATTGAACTGTGCATGCATGAACATTGTTTTCGGTTTTCATGAGCATTTCATGTCTTTTGGGGCAAAACCGTTTCGGAAATAGATTACTTTCTTTCCAAATGTTTGATTTTGTTTGGGAGGGGGAGTGGGATAGAGTGGCAAAAGAAGGCAGGGAAAAAAATGAACACAAGTCAGATCCTACAAGAGGAGTTGCTGCTCACAGCTAGGGCTCTGGTGGTATGAACTGTGAACAAGGATTCACCTTATTGCTTATAGTGGCATGTAACATAACAGGATTTTGGCTGAATACCATCTGCCTGTGACCATTAACTCCAAGGATTGATACTCCCATACATTTTTGAAACAGAAGACTTCCTAAAAACTGGTAAATGACATGGGAAGTTTCACAGACAGCACACTTGTGATGAGAAAGGTTCTGGTGGTCAATGGTTGAAAGTCTTCCAGAAAAAAAAGGCGCCTTGGGTTTGTCTTATTGGTATTTATGCACCAGGTGTTGACTGAAGTTAGGAGGCACATGATCATTTTCACTGTCTTCATTTGTCACCCCCATCGTTGTTGCCAACCCGACTGCTGTTGCCTGGATTATTACCCATTGTCGCCGCCTGAAACAGTCAATCACCCAATTTGCTGCCCCCGTGGATGTGCCGCCCACGTGCGGTGCACACATTGCACGCCCACTTATGTGGGCCAGCTTGCGTTTGCAAGAAGGCCATAGTCTAAACCAGGATAATTAGAAGCACCTCATTTGAGAAGCTCTGTATTTTGTCAATTATGGTCTAATATAAACAGAAACCCTACATAATGGTTTCTTGGTAATCCCACGTTTCCTCCCAGTAACATCAATATTGCAAACATACGTTCAGTTTGCTGTGAGATGTTTAGTGTACTTGTTATGTTTTTGCTCTATTGTTCCAAGCATATCTTTTGTTTTTATCATAAATTTTGTTTGTTCATTTTATTGTTTGCATTTTTCCTTATGTTTCCTGTTAGCTGCGGCTTTTGGATAAATTAATGCTTTGACAGTTACTATTTTAGCACTGGAGGTAATGCTTATCATATCAGCTTATGAACCAGGCATCAGTGCTGCCTAGAAGGGAGTTACTTCCCAAAGGTTGTATTTTGGAAAATTTAGCTGGGAATTGGTTTATCCTTGCCTTCCCCAATGATGGAAGTGTATGTAAGTTGTGTGAATGGCTATGTGTTTCTTTTCATTGTGGTGTGTGGTTTGCTTTGTGAACGAATGAAATATGAAGTGATCTTGCCCATTTATGTTTAGTCTTCCAAAAGACACCAAGAGCATTCCCAAGCTCGACGTCCACACCTATTAGATGAATCACCCAGTGGTGTAGCTAGGTCAACAAGGGCCCCGGTGCAAAAAATTTATTTTGGGCCCTCAGGCCAGACGGGTGACCTTTTTTTTGCTTTGTCTGCTGGTAGGGGCCCCCTGAACTGAGGATGGGGGCCCTTGAATTGTTCTTTAGGGGCCCCTGAGCAATGGTTGGGGCCCCCCTGAGCAGCGAGGGCCCTTAGTGAGGGGCTCCTGTGTTCTCAGGGCCCCTTAGACGACGGTAGAGCTAAAATAATAAAAAAAAAGGTCGCCAGTTTGCCGTGAAGGCTTGTGGGCCCCTAGAGGTGCGCTTAGGGGCCCCTTGAGGTATGCTTGGGGGCCCGCTGAGCGTGAGGGCCCCGGTGCACTGCACCCCCTAGCCCCATAGTAGCTACGCCCCTGGAATCACCATCAACAGTGTTGTGAATCCTCACTCTATACACAATGCGGAGAGGAGAGAGGTTTTTGGTACTGAACACTGGACATTAGAGCACATTCTGGTGATCAGGAATTGTACACTACCATTTCTCCTACCCTGGTAGCCAAATCTGATGAAAATTTGTTCCACCACCTGGACTTGAACCAGCTACCCGTTGTCAGAAACAAGACACCATCACAGTGCTACAACTAACTGAGCCAATACGGCAGGCACTTCAACACTAAAAAAGCAATAATCGAAAGTAATACTTGAATGAAAATGGATGGAGAAAATTCATCCCGTTAAAGTTTAAGGCAGAAGTTCTGCAGTGACTGAAACAAAGTTATCATTAGCATATGGGAGTATAAATTGCTCGTATACAAGATTGGATGACTGTTGGTATATGCAGTCATCTCGGCCCTGCTTCCTAATAGGAAGCAGAGGAATGGTCTAGGTTACCCTTGTACTTAATGTTGAAATGGCTTCCAATTGCAGGTCAATCAGCAATGATCATGAGCATGTGCAGAAGGCAATGAAAAACTGCTGCATGAGAAATCTGAAAATTTATTCTGATGAGGTGTAATTCTCTCAAATTATTCAATGAATGATGTCTGCATGATAGGTAAAATATTCAAGAATTAAAATAGTTCCCCAAGTAGATGAATGAGTGAGAATCACTTGGGGAGGAGTTATCAGGATTGATAGACACTATTTACTAGTTGGAGCTGCAATTGTTAGAAGTCTGAGTAAGGTAGATATGTTATAGAATTAAAGTGATATGGGAATTACTTCATTTAGATGTTGATGGGGTTACTGTGACAAATTGGAATGGTGCTGACAGGATTTACTTTCTGCACAGAAAAAAAGGAAAGAAATTGATGTTGGAATGACTGTTGAATGAGCAGAACTTGACAGGATCATGAAAGAATCGGCACAAGTAAGGTGGAAGACATTTATAAGGCACTCTGAAAAGTGCTAAATTCTCTAGGTCAGAAAATGGTTAATCCTGGAATATTGTGCTGACATAAAATCAACCTTTTTTTTTATGGTTTATCACCAAAACAAATTTGTCCTAGGTTGGTAAAAATTTTGTAAGGAGTCTGTTCCTTAATTTTCCACAATGAAGAAGTTGTTGGCTGAATTTAAACTTGATCATGCACTTGTTGAAGATGATCAGTGTGAAGAATTACAGAAAACTGCAACTATAGATGAAATTGTGGGAAAGGTGCGGGGTGTGGTAATGGACAATAAGCAATTAAAGGTTTATGAATTAGCTATATCTGAAGAATTGGAATGATACAATTTACAACAAATATAAGAAATCTTTGCATTAAATTTGTGCCGCACTTGTTAAGTGCTGACCAAAAACAAATGCAAAAATCAATCTCTAAATAATATTTGAACTGATAAATAAATGGTAATTGAATTTTTGTTCATTTATTTGTTTTCAATTGCTTTGGCAGTATTTATTTATCAGTATTATCAAGTAATTGAGGAAAATTATGCACAACTTCCAGGTATCAATGTCTGGACTATTTCAAAAAGAATCCTGCCAATTTTGTGCACTGATTTGTCACTATGGTTGATATGGGGGTCTACCACTGTACGCCAGAAAGGAAACAATGGTTGAAACTGTGGAGCTCAAAAATAATATGAAAATCTCACCAAGAAAAACTATTCTATTAATTATAAATAGGTGGAAGAAGTACCTGATTACTGAATGGTCATCATTTAATTGCTGTGTTTAGCATTTAAAACTAAATTATTAATTATAATGTCTCCTCCATGCTTCCCTGTCTTTGAACAACTTTCCATTCTCGCCATATCTCCAGTCTCTTCCTGTTACCTTCTCTTTGACTGTTTCCAACCATCTGTTTTTTTAGTTTTTCTCAAGGTTTTCTTTCATTCATGTTTACATCATTGCCATTATATTGCCTTTCATCATTTTTATGTGACGATAGACTCTAATTATTTCTCTTTGCGTGTTCTAAGCTGTTCTTACCAGATTTTATCTATACATTTTCTTATTTTATCTTCCATAGTCCTCTTGTTTTTACAAACTAAATATTTGTATTTTTTACTTTGCTAGTGTTTTGTGAGTTCAAGATCCATGAGTTTCATGGCAACTTGATCAGAAAATATGAAGGTTTCATAACTCTTGTTTAACTACATTTTCACTAATAATGACAATACTCAGGTATCTGATGTTTATAAGTGAATTTGATTTTGATTTCATTGAGATTATAGTTATATTTCAGCTGATCCCTCTTCTGTTTGCTGTCATTATTACTGTTTTTGCTTGACTTATTTCAAGACTATATTCAATATCTTTGTTGTTTTATGTACAAGCTATTCTGTAGTTCTGACTCACTGCATATAGTGAAATCATTTGGAATTGCCATAATCTGTGTTTTTCCTCTCTAATCTGAATTTCATCCATACCACTAATCATGACACTTACTTTGTTAGATTCCTGTCTGTTTAGAAAGAGCTTACTTTTACATTTTTCAGCTATAACACTTTCTTTCTACATTTTCATCATATAAACTTTCAGACATCTCTACAGTGGCGAAACTATCTATCGGAGGGCTAGTCAGTAGGCGGAGCTCCCAAGTGCAGCTCAGGCCCCCCCAAAGCTCAGGAGGCCCTGCCACCAAACCTGACAAGAATTGGCAGAGATAAAAATATATAGGGGAGAGTGGGGAGGAATGGGACACAGGAGGAATAGGACACCTGTGATATTTTCAAAACTACCGCGTCTACTAACTTCAAATGTTCATCATAGATAGCGCTAGGAGTGCCCTATAAGCCAGTGGAGTTATATCGTTGAAAGTGGTGGACTTTAAATTTTGTGTTGAAAAAAGTGTTTTTTCGCCTTTAAAAGTAAGTTTAGTGTGTTGTATGAATTTTTTTCTTATTTTTAATAGAACAGAGAAAGTCATAATGCTTTAACACAGTGTTTCCCAACCTTTTTTGGGTCATGTCCCACTTTTAACATTCCCCCCCCCCCCCATACATAATTTTTAGTAAAAAAATTATTTGTTATTAAAGAAACTCATATAGGATGGTTTTTGAAAGAAAACACTTTAATATTGTCATAAACACAGTAGGGCCTAAGTAAAATTAAAAAAAACATAATGAAATTCAAAAATTCAAAAGATTTTTAATAAAGATTTATTATGGAAATTTAGTGCGATCCTTTTAAGAATTTGCTTTTTTGCTATATTTTGTACCTATATGCATTTAAATAACCCGAAGAGAAAGCGATAAAGTCGGATCAAGTCAATTTCTAAATTGCCCCCCTAAAAAAACCAAATTGCCCCCCTGTGGGGCGTGGGCCCCACGTTGGGAAACACTGCTTTAACATGTGGGCATAACATATAATTTGAAGATTATTTAACACCAAAAAGTTCTGCTTTGTGATCAGTAGTTTGTCTTCCATGCACGTAAATTTCAAAATGGTTGCCTGCAGGAGGTTTGGGACAATGGTTTGCAGGTGGAATGGGACAAGTCCCAAACCTCCTGCACTATGTAAACTAAATTGTATGAAAAATAAGTTGAAATTTATTGTGCATCGTCCAATAAATGTAGAAGCTTTTCATTTTTTACATTTTTTTTCAGACTTTTGTCTTCACAATGCCTCGTGTTTATAAGAGAAAAACTAAACGTCAGAGGTTAACAAAGGAAAAACTTAAGTATGCTCTCTCTGAGATAATTGAGAAAAATCGGTCATTAAGAGATGTGGCCAAGGAAATTGATTCGAGCAAGTCTACACTTGACAGATATGTAAAAGAAGCCAAATTGTTACCCATTGGAGATGAATATTGCTACCAACCTAATACAAATGTACGACAAGTTTTCACCATTCAAGAAGAAAGAAGTTTGAAGTTGTATTTGATAACTTGCTCCTACATGCATTATGGATTAACTACAGTTCAGGCTCGCAAATTTGCGTACCAATTTGCTAAGGCCAAGAAAATTCCAGATGTTCTTGGTTGGGAAGAAAAGAAGACAGCAGGAAGGGAGTGGCTATTTGGTTTTATGAAACGCAATATGGACATTACTTTACGTTCTCCATCCCCTAGGAGTCTGTCAAGGGCTACTAGTTTCAATAAGAACAATGTTATGAAGTTCTTCGACAATCTGAGAGAAGTTCTCCTCCGCCACTCTTTTAGTGCAAATAAGTGTGTGGAATTGTGATGAAACAGGTGTTACAACTGTTCACAAGCCTGGAAAAGTGATTGCGGAGAAAGGAACAAAGCAAGTAGGGCAAGTGACATCAGCTGAACGTGGTCAACTCGTTACAGTTTGTTGCTTTGTTAATGCAGCAGGTAATACAGCACCACCTGCATTTGTTTTTCCACGGAAGAATTTCAAAGATCATATGCTGTATGGTGCTCCAGAAGGCAGCTTAGGTTTGGCTCATCCAATTGGATGGATGACTGCAGAGAACTTTAAGAAAGTTTTGGATCACTTCATTAAAAATGTGAAATGCTCAAAGGAAGATCCAGTTCTACTTTTGTTTGACAATCATGATAGTCACATAAATATTGAAATCATAGACACTGCGAGAGAACATGGAGTTATCATTGTGACATTCCCCCCTCATTGCAGTCATCGCCTTCAACCATTAGATGTGTCAGTGTATAGTTCGTTCAAAAACAGGTACAACATGGCATGTAGTAACTGGATGGCAATGCAGCAAAACCTTGCTAAACCAATCAGCATCTACAATATTGCAAAGCTAGTGAATTCCGCATTTCTTCAAGCTTTTACTAAAGAAAACATCATCAGTGGTTTTGAAAAAACTGGTATTTGGCCATTTAATTCGGAGATTTTTACAGATTATGATTTTTTGATGTCATCAGTCACCGACCGTCCATTTCCACAAACAACAGAACAAGACACAACTCAGAATCTACTTCCAACAACTGATAGGCCTCCACAGGGAAATGAGTATTCCTTCGACTTCAGCTCGAGAATCCGTCACACCAGAGATGGTACGACCATATCCGAAAGCTGCAGCAAGAAAAACAACAGGAAGAGGAAGAAAACCTGGGAGAACACGGATCTTGACTGACACACCCGAGAAAACTGAAATTGAAGAACAGTTGAGAAAGAAAACAGCGAAGATCATCAGTCCATTTGCCCTGTCTAGGCCTGCATTTGTTTCTTCCAAAGAAACAAGAAAAATGTCTGAAGAAGAAACTTCAGAATCAAGTGAGGAAATGGAAACATCACATAGTGAAGAAGAATTCACAGAATCATCAGACGACGAGCAAGAGTTAGACTTAAATTATGAGATCAAAGATGTTACAATTGGTGACTTTGTTCTTGTAAAATTTGACACAGGAAAAACTCTCGTGCACTACATTGGAAAAGTAAAATCCGGATGGGATGAAAACAATTGCTTGCTGGTCAAATTTCTGCGGAAGCGAGGCAAGTCAATGACATTCATTTATCCCAATGTAGAAGATGTGGGTGTTACTAGAAGAGATGATATAATTTTGAAGATGCCAGCTCCCGTCGTTGAAGGAACCAAGAGAACTAGCAAGATTTTTCGCTTCGGAATAAATTTAAGTGTAAAATTTCCTACACTACGATAAAGAATTTTGTATGCAACATTTTTTCTTGTTAAGCCACAATTTTTTCAGTTTCTAAACCTAAATTATCTTTTTTTAATATTAAACTTGTCCAAGAATAACATTGTTGGTACTTTTTTTTAAAAATGAAGTTACTGTCCCATTCCTCCTGCACTTAGTCCCATTCCTCCTGCACGCAGGAGGAATGGGACAATGTCACTTCTTTCCGAATATTGAAGATTCCCTTGCTATTATAGCGTATTTTGAAAAGATACTTATACAGTATATAGTCAGATACATGTACTCAACATATACATAGTTCATATACTTCCAATGTTCCCACAGCTCCCTGAAAAAGAACTCAAACACAAATTGTCCCATTCCTCCCCACTCTCCCCTATATATATATCGCCCATCGGGCCCAAAATATTTCTTTTTTTGCACTGGGGCACTTGTTAAACTAGCTACGCCACTGCATCTCCCATATTATTCCTAGCCCCGATCCTTTCATGCCTATAATGACCTCGACGTCGACGAGCGTCATAAGCCAAATAAAAAAAAAAGAAAAGATAAAAGCTTTGTGCATGACGCTTGAACTAGTCGAGCTATGAACTCCTAAAAATTTACATAACAAAGATTGGTCTATAGACGCGTGAGAAATTATGTTAATAATTTAATTCACGTGTGAAATCATCCCACGTTTTTTATTGTTGAAAGATGATGCAACAATAAATCAATATGACAGTGTTATATGGAAATTGGCTTTACTTACGTATGATAAAAGATAGACATTGGCGTAAAATATATACTTTTTGATTTTAAATTTATTTTTGATAAAACATTAAAATCTAAATAATTATAAATTTATTTTTCCACCTCCGCATCCACAAAACATCCGCATCCACGGATGTCAAGCACTGAAAATCCGCATTAGCATGCGCAAAGATGACTTCCGT
Organism: Vandiemenella viatica; assembly: GCA_031002005.1. Lineage (NCBI taxonomy): Eukaryota > Metazoa > Arthropoda > Insecta > Orthoptera > Morabidae > Vandiemenella > Vandiemenella viatica. Next base: position 40,620,068 of record JARYHS010008074.1, on the reverse strand, counting down.
TACAACCCTAGCTCTGGCCAAATCTTTTGGCGGGTGGCGTCAAATGCGCCGTTGGCAAGCCGTGCGCGTAACAGTTGTATTCACCTCTTTACTTGTAGTAATGGTTTGTAACGTGTTTTAAGTAATTTATGATCACTATTCATCTACATCTACATCTATAATCTGCAAATCACAAATACTGTGGGTGGCAGAGGGTGCTAAGCACCAATCCTAATTCTGCGCATTCCAATCCCGAACAGATCGAGGAAAGAAGGAATACATAAAAGAATCAGTACGGCATCATATTTCTCTAATCTTATCCCTCCTGTCATTGCGACCTAAATAGGTTGGCGGAAGAAGTCTGTCATAAAATATTGATGCATGTTATTTCGTTAAGAAAGTTATGCGTTTAATATAATTGGAGGTTTCAAAAGACCTGTTATTTATTTTTCTATTATCTGCGCAGAAAAATAAAATTATCGACAGACTAAGGAAACCTATGGAAATACTCTTCTTTTATTTGTGGCTAAAAGTCCACGTGTTAAATTTTATTTTCAGTTTGTATATTTATAACTAAAATCAAAATTTTATTTTGTCATCCTCTGCACTAGAAAAACTTGCATAATTAACAACAAAATTATCTGTTTATATATTACCACTCAACACTATCGTAAAATTCGTGTACTGTCCTCCTGACAAAGGACTGTCAAAGTCGCTAAGCTTTGTTAGAGTGCTGTAGTGTTTCATATTTTTCTTTCGAGAAACAAACATTGGTTATTTTCCCTCACGACACACGCGCTGGACAGTTCTCAAACCGACATCACAAGCTGCAGCGCAAATAGCCTGTCCATTCCCTAATTTTTTTCGCAATATGGTTGTTTTTTGTGTTAACAAATCACTACAGTTTTTTATTTCATCAATATCAAGTACGTCCATATTTTTCAAGTCTTTTCCTACTAGCGTACATGTAGAAGACAAAATTTCACGATCATTGCCACAAGAAGTTTGAAATATTTATATACATTGTGAATGATAGATTTACTCTGTTGTCTGCTTCAGCCGCGGTGGTTCTGCTGTCGATGACTTGCGTCTTGTTGGGAGTCGTTAGTTCGTGAACACCTGGAATAGGAGAATAAGTCTCTTCCTAAGTATCCATTCTTAGTAACAAGATTCTCTTGCTAAATTTCCCTAATTATAAGTTACTGCACTTTTTGTTCGGTAAAATTATTACACTAAATTACTATAATTAATAAATAACCAAAAGGAATTATTTAAATCGCACGTAAAAATCGTAAATCGCTAAAAATCAAAATATCCTCTTTCGAGCAAGGTCACACTCACACTGACACTTTCTAATTCCGATTCTCAGGTGCACACATTTTATGTGAAAGGGAGGTGGAAGGTTTGGTGGTTAGCGAGCTGTTGCCGCTTGGACTAGGCAACACAGGCCGCACAGCGTTGCAATTTTCATGTGATAGAAAGAGAGCGCATCGCGAGATTTTCCCCAAGTACGCGCGTTCACACTGACCCGCCAATTAATCTGGCCACAGCTATAGTTTAATGCAGGGTTTCTACAGTGGGGTATGCGAACCCCTAGAGATTTGGCAGTTGGTCGTAGGGGGTTCGCGACGAGAGTTGCGTTATGGCGGCTGACTGGATACTCATACGACTAATCACTCCGTAAATAATTCATCAATTTCCTAGATAATGTTTTAATTATAATTTATTCTTTCCTTCAGGCTACTGAAGTAGATATTATGTAAAATTCGGGAACGTCAAAACGTTGCAACGTTCGAGTTCTACATTCAACTATAGATTCGAAATATTCTATACCACTATGTTAGGTTTGGCAACGTCTATCATTGCTGGAAATGTTCACAGTTCATTCTTCAAGCTGGTTTAAAAATTTTTTCTGTAGTTGATTTTTGGGCAGCAACTCGGTCTCGGGGAGAATATTAGGAACTCTCACGCCAAGCGGTGAATTTCCTTTTGTGTGTTGTAAGTTAACAACTTCCTTAACTGGGTTTTTAACCTGGTTATGATAAAAACAAAATACAGGAATTCACAGAATCTGAATTGAGATTTAAACTGAGCAAAATTGCTCCTAAAATCGAATCATCTTGCTACCAAAAACAAATCCCGCTAATCACATAACTTAATAACATATTGATCCTTGTGACCATCACTTCTTTTAAATAAAAATTAATGATTTTTAAAAGAGATAGAAAGCTCACTCTTTAAGGGGGCTCACCACTGTCTGAGAAATTTATTAGGGGTACGTGGAGCTACAAATTTGAGAAACCTTGGTTTAATGGCATCAACAGTTGAGGACCTTGAGTATAAGCTTTCGGCAGCCATTGTGCAGTCTTCGTCTTAGGGATGGTCATCCAGAAAATACATCGATGTTTTTTTCGATGTGATGCATCGAAACGTTGCATCGATGTTTCACGATGCATCGAATAAAAACATCGATGTTTTCGATGCATCGAATAAATACATCGATATATATATATCTGTTAATATGGGTTAGGAAAGCTTAAAAATGAGACAAAGATAAGGAAACTTGCAAAATGAAGTATTTATTTGAATGATATTTTTAATTAGTCTTTCATAAAGGCAATTTGAAATTACTGGGATTTATAAATTATAAATTCGAATTGAAAGATAGAATAAAAGTAAAGCGAGGAACGCTGAAAGAGAGGCAGTGTTGGGATTCTAATCTAATTGGAATTTATAAATCCCAATATTTTCTCTCTAAAAATTTTACTAACCCGCTTTCCTTGAATTCTGTTTCGTTGTTGATTTAAAACTTTTGCAGCTTTTGAAAAAAAAATCTGATGGCACTGAGCTGGTTACCAAAGTTAAATATTTATAACCTAAATTGTACAATTTTTGGAACTGTTGTTTATAATGTGACCATACTTCTAACGGATTTTCACTAAGCCGGCCAACCGGAGTTCTCCAATAGACAGACAGCTCGTCGGAAACACTTTCTTCGGTCTTGTTTGATTTACAGTTTCTTTGAACTAGTTTGTGATGATCGGTCCAAAGACTGAAATCTTCCGATGTTTTGTCTGAACTATCTGAATCAGATTCTGTTCGCATTTCTTCCAGCTCCCTCTTCATCATATCTTTGATCTTTTGAATAGCATTTGCACAAACCATCGGGTCTTCAAAATGCAGTTTTTTGAACCGTGGGTCCAATAAGGTCGCGATACCTAAAGACGAAACTTGTTCGATAGCACCCATCCCGTTTGTTGATTTCTTTTAGGACGAGCTTATGTACTTCCATCACTAAAGATTCATCAGTCTCAACTGATTTGAGTTTTGAAAGCATGCAGTGCACTAAAGGGATCACTTTACTGCTGGTACAATATTTATCACCAGATATTTCTTTAGTTGCTGCTTCAAGTGGGGATAGTATGTTAGGAAGAAATGACGAGATATTTAATTACAAACCAGTCAGCATTGGAGGTGCTGTTTTATGAAAAATCAATATATCACTTACAATACTTTTAAGCTCTAAAAATCTTTGAATCATATAATATGTGCTATTCCAGCGTGTTGGCAGTCCTTGTATTAACTTTATTTCAGCACTTACTTTCTCAAATCGCTTGCCACACAACTATGTTTAAAGAAAGTAACTATGGTCTTTATTTTTGACAGTATATTTTCTAAAGATATTTTGAGAATATTTTGAGTAACTAAATTAAGTGTGTGAGCGAAACAAAGGATGTGCTTCTTTTTTCCAAATCCTAATTCCACAGCTTTTACCATATTCGGGTCGTTATCAGTAACGTCTGCAGAGACTTTGTCCGTACCAAATCCCCAATTGTTGCAGGTCTTAAGGAGCATGTCTGCTATATATTCCGATGAATGACTTTCATTGAGTTGATAAACTCCTAATGTCATTGATTCGAACACAGTGTCTAGACCAAAATGCGCTGTGCCACCCAAAAAGCTACGCATCTGCATGTCTGACCATATATCACTTTCTAATGTGAGGTGTTCAACATTTGAGAGTTTTGATTTTATTAATGTTGCCAAGACGTCATACTTGTCATCAAGCCACCGTGTCACAGTTGCTCTGCTGGGTATTTTATAATGAGGAGCAGTAACTTTAAGCAAATTTTTGAAGCCTACTAGGTACGTTTAGCCTTGCCCTAAGGTGTGGCTCCGCCCTACACTATCGGGAAATTTCATGTCAACTGTAATTTTTATTGTTTTATCAAAATTAAATTAAAAGAAAAATGTGATTTTGTAGGTGACAAAATAAAATACAGCAATACAATTTCCAGTTTTTTGTTATGCTTTAAAACCAATCATGTAACGTAGTTATTTTGTAGTTTTATCAAAGTTGGAAAAAAATGAGATTTTGTAAGTGACAAAATATCGTATAGCGATACAATTTTCCAGTTTTTGTTTTGCCTTAAAACTAATCGTGTTACATATGTATTTGTTTTTTTATTCAAGTAAAAAAATGTAATTTAATATTTTTTGACAAAAATAACGTATAGTAATACAATTTTCTGTTATTGTTTTGCTTTAAAACCGATTCTATCACGTCGAAGAAACGCATGTGTTCTTTCGATGTATCGAATGAAAAACATCGATGCATCGTTAAACATCGAAAGTAAACGATGCATCGGATTCATTCGATGCATCGAATAGTAAACATCGATGTTTTCGATACATCGATGTATATCGAGCATCCCTATTCGTCTTCATTACAGAGAAATAGGCCGCCGTCATCGTTGAAGTTGTTTGTATTCTTTAAAATTTCTACTGTCTCCTTCATTCGGCAGAATGGCAATTGAAAGCTGACTGTCAAATAAATAACGCGGCATTCCAGCAAAATCCAGTTGTTATTAACAAAGATGGCCGCAGAAGCCTGAGATTTCGTATATTTTCTGTTTCAGTTACTATAAACCTTTGATTGCATAAGTATATGATACAAGTTCACCAATCCTTGTTTCAGGATGCAGCCTCTTTAAGCTAGATGAACTATATTTTACAAGTTAATGCTACATAGTTTTGTTTTAGTTCCTTCCAGGCTGATCGATCTTACACTAAACAAATAAATATTTGCTATAAAAGTGCGGTTCTACTTTTCATTATATTACGAGAATTCAATCTCTCTGTTCATCGTATTTTATTAGCGAAATTGTCGCACGGGTCGTCTAGTTAATATTAATAACAATAATACTCATTATCCTCAACATACTCTCTGTAAATGTCTATATTAAGGTGCGTTTCCACTTGAGAGTAACTCTCGCGAGAAACTCTCGAGAGTTACTCTCGGGAGGGTGTCCACTTGAGAGTGGATTTTGGCGAGCTCTACTCTCGGTGAGCTGCTCGCCGGGACAGTTCTCGCGACAACTGTCAGAACCCTGTCCACACGAGAGCAGCGGAGAGCAGTCAAGATGGCGGCACAATAGAAAAGTCGCGTCAGCTGTGACCATACTGTCAGCTGTTACTAAAAACAGGTAAAAACTGAATAGAAAAAGCTGCTGGGTTAAGCCTTGCATAAAAAGAAATGTTTTCGGAGCCAGTCATACAATGACACCGGAATTACAGATCGAAGACGCGCAACAGTTTGGGAACTTTTGTAGGTTAATGAGCTGTGAAGTTGAGTTTATCACAGAATCTGTGGGATCCACAATTTTAAAACAGGACACTAAAATGAGAAAACCTATATCAGTGCATACACTAGTTATGGCTACTCTTCGATTTTTTGCATCAGGTAAATTTAGTTGTTGCGTAATACGTTGTTTTCCTTTTTTTGTACTACATTGTCTTGACGTATTTTTGGGGGGATTCGTATTCAAGCCTCCATTACAATAAATTTACCGAAATTTGTTGTTTTGGAAAGACACTGAATTCAGGAATTACAAATTTTTGTGCACTGAAGTAAAGCTACTTACATTAATAATTTTCCTCTGCTCCAATTCCATTTTTTCTATTTTTAATTTTTTACAATACTTCAGATACTTGAGAGTTCTTGAAAAATTAATGAAATCTTACTTCAGTTTTGAACTTCTTACTGTAATAAGAATGTGTCTACAACAATTATAGACACATTGTCATTAAAATAAATGTTATAAAATTGTATAAATGCATTGTTAATATTCCTTAAATGGGGTACTTGACACTAACTATGAAACCATGAAACCTTAATTTACACTGATAGAGTAAGTTGTTAGGAAACCGAAAATCAACTTCATTTTTTGGATAGGAGTTAAAAACATACTATTTTTAATAAAATAAAAATGTAAAAAGACAGCTGTTAGTCACGTGACACGAAACACCAATCGGAGCGCATGACGTCAGTTGTTGGGCCGCGCCAGTTTAGCTGCCGTGTATTCTCATGCGAAGAACTTCTTTCCGTCGCTTATTTAAGTTTGTTAAGGTTTCAGTGCTGGCTGTAAAACATTTTTTCTTCTTATACTCGCAATGGAAGTTGGTTTTATCAAGGCAAATAGCTCTAATTTGCCCAGAATTGACGTGATGATGCTGGGAGTGTTTTTTGCATCAAACACCGATTTCTGATCAGAATTCCGGAATGTCAAAACGTCCAAGTAAATACTTACTTGTTATATGTTATACATAATACCATGTTACGATAAAACGTTAGAATATAAGGTATTTTAGAAGCGTGTGTGTTAGTGGTGCGTTTTACTTAATACAGATTGGTAATATGCGATTTTAATCAACAGGTCTACATTTCGAGTAATTTCGAGTATTTCATTGTAGTATCTTAAAATGTGTTTAATATGACTGTTGCTTCGCAGAATCATGTGCAGTATTTAATTGTTAGAATAATTACTATTTAAAAAAATCCTTGAGTGATTTCTACAACTATTTTTTGCCGCGCTGGGTTAGTTAAAGTTAAGTCTGTTCACATTCGTTCGACGCTATTTTTTCGGCAGTAATGTTTTGAATATAAAGCTTTTTCTTTCTATATTAGAGGTTATACAAGTTTTTGTATAGCTAGAAAAATATTTTGATCATGTTTTCTAAGAAAGTCGTAAACTATCGTCCTATTCAGGTCGAAATATTTTTCGATATTCGTTGAAGCGGGGATTCTACGATAATCGTAGCGCCGCAATTTGGTGATAGATTCTTAAGTAACGTGACAAATTGATTGTAAGGAATAACATTTTTTGATATCTCGCTTAGTTCTGGAGATATACTATCTCAAAAGTGGTTAGGTCGAAATGCGGCCTCGACCAGAAGAAAAATTTCTCCAAATCTAAATTCGATGATGGATTCTTCAGTAACTCGAAGACAGAAATCAAAAGTAAAGAATATTTTTTTTTGATTCATTAGTACTTTTAATACTGATACCATTATATGATACTCCATATAGTTTTCCAAATCGTTCGGCAACTATATCAATAAAAAAAAATTGATGCATTTACAACGAACAGCATTTTAACCTCCAGGGTCGTAATTTATTTACCGGTAATAATTTAAGTTTATCATAGCACAAAATATTGACGTACATAGCTTATTAAACATAATAAAATATTAAGCACAAACTTTCGTCAAAATTTTCTTAATAAAAATATATTGAGGGTGTTGTAGACACAAAAGCCGGATCGCGTCGTGCAAGCATTAACCACTTTTTCCAACTTCTTCGTTTCGTGGAACGGAAACAAACAATTTGTTTGGTGCATTAAAGGTCGTGTTTACACACAGAGGCACCACACACCATTTGTAAACTCTAGAACTCATTTTATTAATAAAATAAGCGTACCGCCTATATGTTTACCTTGGCACGAGCCAACAACTGACGTCACAAGAGACCAACTGACAGCTGGGAGCGTTTTGGCGCCAATATTCAAATCATCGCATAAAAATGCAAAATTTTGCTATTTTCCGTTTGTTATTTCAAGAAATAATATTTTTTTTGTTTATAGTAGATGACCAGCTACTATACTGACTACTTTCTCAAAATTAGTCAAGTACCCCATTGTGGAGATTCTTTTGAAGGTCATACCCGAAATTTCTCTAATATTTCTTTCAAAACATTTTTTTTTTTTTTTATTCTGTCACACTAATCGGCACATTTCACATTCCACAACAATTCTCTAGCTACATACATTTTAATTAATTCCTTTGTTTCTTCAGATGACGAATTTTTACTCATCTTGTTGCTACCTCTCGCCGAGCTCTCAGCTTCTGCTCTCAGACTATACGAACAGTGTTCATATTCTGCGAGCTACTCTCAGACAGCACAAGAATGACGTGTCGACTTGCGAGAAAGTTGATTATTGTCAGCTCTCAGGCAGTAGCTAGCCACTCGCCGCGAGCTACTCTCAGAGGCTTGTCGACTTGCGAGTTACGCTATCGAGAGCTTCTCGCCAGTATTTACTCTCAAGTGGACACGCACCTTTAGAGTTTCTCAAATTTTTAGCACCACGTACCCCTATAAAATTTCAAAGAAATGGCAAACCCTCTTAACAAAAAACTGTGACCTTTTCTTTTTAGCTCCACTACTGGCAACAATGAGCCATATTCACCATTGTGCGTGTTATCATATAGTCAGTCCGCCATTACCTAAATCTTGTCGCGAACCCGGTACAATCAACAGGCGAACCCGTAAGGGTTCTCATACCCCACTTTGAGAAACACTGGTCTATATAATAAAATAAGTTTTATTTGTTTGTTACTTTGCTGATACTCTTGCGTCCTATTGATTCTAAGAACGGTTATTAGATAATTTTGTCCAAGTTTATCTCCGATATAAAAACTGAACACAAAATATAGGCTTAAGAGTTGATGCAATACTCTATAATGTATATTCTAGCGCATCTGATAATCTAGCGAAGTGTGCCTTAATTTTTTTAAATTTTCATTTATTTACGAGAATAACTTAAAAGGAGATGTCTTCGGGGTGGAAATCGGAATCAGAGAACGATAAATTTGGATGAATACGATAACAATCCTGGTATCTCATCCTAGTACCATTCGTCCTGGTTGGCCCTGAGTTAAAAACGGTGGCGTTTTAAATTGTGTATATACCTACAGAAAAGCCATATTTGCTAAGCCAGCCGTAAAGTTTTGTGGTTTGATTAATGTGTCAGTTCAGTATACAAAAGGTCGTGAGTTCAATACCCGCGTGGGAAAAATATGTGTATTTCCTAAGTGTATATCTTTTCGCTACTATTTGCTGTTAATAGGATTGGGGGCATCCACAAATTACGTGAGGTGTTTTTCCGGATTTCTGGACCCGCCCCTCCCCCCTGGTGAGATTTCGTGAGATCTGGCCGGACCCTCCCCCCCCTCTGGTGAGATCTGGTCCGTGAGAACCCCCCCTACAAATCGCCCTGAAAACTTTTGTAGACCTTTTCTTTTTTTAGGTCACACCCTAACTTTTTTGACGAAATACCCTCCTAAAATCGACTTTGGCGCAAATTGTAGACCTTTTTTTTGGCTCTACTGTCCCCAAATGTTTCGCAAAATCTCATGTGAGATTTCGGTAGACCCCCCTCCTCCCTGGTGAGATCTGGTGAGATTTCGCCGGACCCCCCCCCCCCCCTATTTCACCTCACGTAATTTATGGATGTCCCTATTACAGATTCATTTTTTAATAAAATTCACCGAAATAATTGTTCCTTTTTCTTCGAAGGGTTAACCTGAAAAATAGACAGAAAAAAGTATGTATTACCCATAGAAGCGTTGGTTCTTGCACGTCTACACTATGATACGCGCACAAGTTTTTATTTATTTTATTTTAATAGGACAATCAAACCTTTAGTCCAATAAATGGGATTGTTCCCTTTCTGCAAACATTTCTTAACATTCTATACAGTCATTCTATACCAGCTGCCTTGTTGCCATAAATAACAATGTTTTTATTTATTTATACAGCTTTATCAATCCTTGTTTCAGGATACAGCCTCTTTAAGCTAGTTGAGCTATATTTTACAAGTTGATGCTACTTAGTTTTGTTGTAGTTCCTTCCAAACTGATCGATGTTGAGCAACTCTCTACCAGTTCACACCTGTTACTCGTAGTATGTCTCTATCCCAACCATTCGGGGCTCTACCTCTTGCTCTTTTCAGGCGCCTTGGTGGCCAATCAAGAACTGCTGTAGTCCATCTGTCGTCTTTTTTTCGAGCAATATGACCAGCCCATTTCCATTTTTGGGTCGTTTCTCTTTCTAAGATGTATGTCACTTTGGTTATCGAACGAATGTAGATGGCCTTTTCCTGTCTCTTCTTGTAAACCCTAGCATTGATCTTTCCATACTTCGCTCGGCAGTACTCAGTTTTTGCTTCATGTGACTGTTTAGGGTCCAAGTCTGGCAGGCATACGTGAGGACCGGTAATACACATTGTTCAAATACCTGTTTCTTTCTTTCTTTCTTTTTAAAAAAGAAAAGATGTACTTGCATGTTTGATTTAAAATCAGCTTTATGCGCCCCTGTAAATCTCAGACTTTGAGTCGTCGTTCATATTGATCAGTTGGTCAAGATACCTGTAGATGTACTGTTCTACGGATTCAATACCAGCTTCTTTCGTGTCTGCATTTGTCTTTTTCTATACATTTGTTTTGAATTATTTTGCTTTTTGACAGATTTATTTTCACTGGAAGCTGTCTCTAGATCATTTATCAGTTTCTTAGATCTTCCAGACTGTTTGAAAATCATCAGTGAATGTTAAGTTGTTGAGACTTCTTCAATTTATTCTCACCCCTCTATTTTTCCATTGGATTTTTGACATTGCCAACTCCAGAACTGATGTGAATAGCTTGGGGGATATAGTCTCCTTTTTTACCTCTCTTTCTCCTGGGAATAACCATGTAATATGTGCATAAAAATTGTCTGCTATGAATACTGTCGCTTTTAGCTATTCAAGTTACTAGCATTAGGCAAAGAATTTAAACAAACATTAACGTCTAAACAGATATAAAACATAAGAAGAAAGTGGAATTCATGAAATTCCTAAAGACTGATCAATGTGATTCACAATTACACTAGCATATCATTACACTATAGTACGAAGTAGTTGCAAGTAATTTACTCCTTGCAGTCGCAGTATATTGTTTCAAACTAAACATTTAACACAAATGATCAATATTATTAATCTTAAAAAAAAACTATTTGGAGAAATCTTAATTAAGTCTTAATTACTGTAGTTCCCGCTCTCTGAAGTATATGCTAGTACTTCTTGCAGGCAACAGTCACAACTGCTTCAGAAAATAATCAAGAAGAATGAATAACACTGAATTTTAGAGCCGATATCTTGCACTAGTCTATCCACACCACTGTACATATTTGAGAAATGAGGTTGTGTTGAGTGTTGACGCTGGCGCGCGTTGTGATAGTGAAAACGGCCGATAAAAGCGTATTCTCTCTTTTTTTATTTTTTTAACGCTACTCGACATTTAGAAAGTGAAAGTAGTTCAAGCTGAAATAAAGAGGACTGCCATGCGAAATACAAACATAAAAATGTGCTTTTCTCGCCATTTTTCCGCTTCTCATCAATATGCATGAGCTTTAATGAATACCGTTTTAACTATTTCCGGGGAATGCAAATCGCCGAATAATTTATGAAGCACCTCGCCCGTTAGCTTTTACTTGCAGATACATTTTTTTCATCTCCTTCATTTGAAAGAGTGCAGAGTTACCACAGTCACAGTAAAATTCCTATTTCAAGATGTAGTCGCATATTAGATTTTGAGGTCACCTAAAAAATTTTGACGTTTTTCACTTTGTTCATACACGATAACATTGAAGGATATTTTCTTCCCGAAAAGTTTTCAGTTTGAGATTAAAGTTACCGATAGTCTACAAAATACATGTTGGATTTCTTTTAAGCTGCATTCCCTATACTTATGAGCTGACTGCCTATTGTTTCTTATGCTTCTATTCTGAAAATGGCATAGAGTTGGACAGAACGTTATCAGCCAGGCTGAATAGAATTCGCACAAGGGCGTAGCGAGGATTATCTTCAGGGTGAGTCAAAAACAAAGGAACTAAATATAAATACATGTTGAAAATTGGTTTACTTGAAAAAAAATTATACACTCATTTAACTTATTTAAGCACTAGTTTGCAAGGGTTCTATATAAATTTTGACAAAATTTACTTTCAGTACTAAAAGTGGGAATTTTTATCTTCATACATTTTTCGCTCTACTTCGCCCATGAGCTTACACGATGTGCAGCTTCACTACAATGTAGTGACTACATTTTATGGTGTCACATCTCCAACAGGTCGTTTGTGTGATGCGCAAAATTAAGCAACTGTACATTTCAGAGAGAAGAACATTTTGCAGTCCTATTTGGCGGTTGCAGTTTAATCCATTGCATTAGATTCGATAACGAACAAAACAATTAGTACTTGCGTTTGTATTGTTTTTGCGTAAGTTCAGTGCCTTTTTGTGGTTTGTCCAGGGGCGTAGCTACTATGGGGCTAGGCGGTGCAGTGCACCGGAGCCCCTACGCTCAAGGGGCGGGCCCCCAAGCACAACTCAAGGGCCCCCAGCCTCGGCTAAGGGGGCCCTTACCAGCAACACAAAGCAATAAAAAGGTCGCCCATCTGTCCTGAGGGCCCAAAATAATTTTTTAGCTTGGGGGTCCTTGTTGACCTAGCTACGTCACTGGGTTTGTCATAATTGTCTTTTGTTTATGTCATGATATTCGTATTTTCTTTCCCGCCTCGATGGCTGAGGAGGTCGTTGGTGTTAGTAACTACAATCGTGTATGTCTCTAGACACGGGAAAACGGTTTCGTGATCCGGGGTGGATCTGGAGTGTAGATCCTTATTAGTCAGTGGAATTACGGAACAGATATTCGTGCGACAGAAGTCAATTATACACGCTGTTGAAATAACCATTATCGATATTAGATACAGCTAAATTACACTGATCAGCCAGAACATTATGATCACCTATCTAATAACCGGTATGTCCGCCTTTGGCACGGATAACAGCGGCGACGCGTATTGGCATGGAAGCAATGAGGCCTTGGTTGCTGGCTGCGGGGAGTTGGCACCACATCCATACAAACAAGTCACCAAATTATCGTAAATTCCGTGGAGGGGCGTGATGAGCTATGACGCCACGTTCAGTCATATTTCAGACGTGTTCGACCGGGTACAGATCTGGCGAACTGAGAGGACAGCACATCAATTGTAACTCGCCACTGTGTTCCTCGAACCACTCCATCACACCTCCAACCAGTATACGATACTTATTGGCCATTATGGTGGCTTGCACGAGCTCCACTGGACCCATGGATACCCACGTGAATGTTTCACAGAGCATAACTGAGCCGCCGCCAGCTTGTCTCCGCCCGGCAGTACAGGTGTCAAGAAGCTGTTCCCCTGGAACACGACGGATTCGCAACCTCCCATCGGAATGATAAAGAAGGCAACGGGATTCATCAGACCATGGAACGTTCTGTCACTGCGCCAATGTCCAGCGACGATGGTCACATGCCAATTTCAGCCGTAGTTGCCAATGTCGTGGTGTTAACGTCGGCTGCGGAGGCCCATCGTTAGGAGTGTTCGGTGCACTGTGTGTTTAGACACACTTGTACTGTGCCCAGCATTAAAGTTAGTTCCGCCACAGTTCGCTGCCTGTCCTGTTTTACCAGTCTGCCCAGTCTACGACGTCCGATACCTGTAATGAGAGGTGACCGCCCAACTCCTCGATGTTTGGACGTGGTTTCACCTTTGTTTCGCCATTTGTTGAAGAGACACACCACAGCATTCCTCGAACACCCGACAAGTCGTGCAGTTCCTGAAATGCTCGTGCCGAACCTCTGAACCATCACAATTTGCCCTAGGTCAAACTCAGACAGATCGTGCGCTTTCCCCACTCTAAACAAGGATAGCACGCTCACTGATACTACATGCACCGTGCGTGTGTCTGACTAGCAGTCATTCCTCGTCAGGTGACGCTGCTACCGCTTGGACGGGTTTATATCGATAGCAGGTAGTCATAATGTTCTGGATGATCAGTGTATTTACCTAAGTCCTTGAGAATGTCGTGAGATTTTTCGAAAGTACAGTGAAGATACTTGGTTAACTTGTTGTTTTTATTGTCTGCACGCGTGCTTGTTTTGTGCATTCCTTCACATATTGATATGTTGAGCTATGCAACACTCCAATTCCCGCCAATAATAGACTGGTCAGTGGTAGACATCTCATAACACTTCATAATTTCTGCCAATATACTGTCATGGTCGTTTTTGACATATATATTTATTGGAAAGAATGAGAATTTTAGGTATATGAGATATTTCGTAAAGTTAGTGGAGCCTTAAGTCAGAACAGAATGCAAGCGCGAGTGTCAGCAGGTGCTGTTTATTGGTAAAACGCTGACGGCTGACTAAGAGGCCATCGCTCCGTTCAGTGACGCAAAACCGAACTTTACGAGCGACCACAGCGACCCAAACTCGCTCTCTCTTTGTCGATGATCACCAACCAGTCAATATGGGCTAATTCTTAGCTAGACCGTGTCTCGTCAGCTTGCCTCGCCACCATGCATCCATCGTGTCAATTCGCCATTCAGTCAAGAAGTTAACATTCTCTAATAGTCAGTTGCGCAGCGGAGATGCGGCTTATTGTAGAGGCTATTGGGAGTTATCCTTACAGATCGTATTCACACAGTCTTCAGTGATTAATAAAAGGAACTCTAAAGACGATAGTCGCCTACATTATTTATTAGGTGGATTCTCAGCTAGGTTATAGTTTTGCCCTGGCCTTTCCCTGCCTAATCGGTTCTCCAACCGTAACTAATGGAGTGGTGTCATGATTCCTGACAATTAACATCAATTAACATCTTACTATAGCCCACAAGTCTTTGCTTAGATCATCAGAAGACAGAAGACATCTTCAAGAGAGAAGACAGCGCAAGAGGAATAGAAGACTTAGTAAATGTCCTGAAGGTCAGTAAACTTCCACCCTAAAGTCTGCTTCCACCAGAAGCCCACAAATTCGCCCCCATCCACTCAGGGCACTTGGCAACGTAAGGTTCGGCACATGGGGTTCAGTCCGGCCTTTACAATACCTCTAACTACGGTGTATTTTAGCCTCCAACTTCTCATTGAGGACTTAACTTTAATTTAATTTAATTGCAATGGAGCACACGCTCCGGTGGCAATTTCCCTACACACCCAACTTCCCCCTATCCTGCACCCACCTACATTTGCCCTCTACAAATTTCAACTTTAAATTCTTTTAACGTTTTCACTAAGTTATTCATCATTCCCCTTGGTAACTCATTACAATCCCTGACACCCTAACCTAAAAAAGAAAATCTTCCCACACCCTTGTGCCTGAAATCGAGTGCCAGCTTGTGGTCATGGTTTTTAATTTTTACCCAACACCACTGTATACTACTATTCCTCATACCCAAAGAAAAATTCTCAGTCATTATTGCACAAGCTGTTTAATAGGAAAACTAGTCACAAAGCTTGTCAAAAATTACGGGTTTAACGGAGTGTTCTGATAATTCATTTGGGGATTCTATCATTACCGTGGCGCCAAAATCTGATGATGAATTCTTGTAGAACTCGACAAGACAAATTGAAAGTAAATAATAAAGTTTTTTTGATATCTCGCTTAGTTCTCGAGATATCGTATCTCAAAGTTGACGTAATTAGGTTGAAATACAGCCTGGACCAGAATAAAGATTTCGCTATAGCCAAATTTGATGATGAATTCGTACGTAACTTGACGAGGTAAATGGAAAATAAACAATAAAGTTTTTTGATATCTCGCTTAGTTTTCGAGATATTGTAACTCAAAAGTGAGGAGGTTAGGGTTAGATCCGGCCTGGACCAGAAATTTTTTTCTACCAAAATCACCATATCTACACGGTGGAAATGCACTATAGGTGTTATATTTTCTTCCTAGTGATTATTGTAGGTTGAAATATGGCCTGGACCAGAAGAAAAAACACCAAAAGCAGAAGGAACTATACCTTAACCTATGACTGATTTTTAACATGCTATATCTTATAAACCAAGCGAGATATCAAAAAATTTTATTCTTTATTTTCTATTTGTTTCGTCGAGGTCTACAAGAATTCATCATCAGATTTTGGCGCCACGTAATGATAGAACTGCCATTCATTTCTCTGCGGTTGCCCAAATAAATAGAATTGTTGTTATGGAATGTTCATAACGTTATTTTGTAATTTGTAAATATTTCGGTTGTAGTTTACACAGCGATACAGATGGAAGTTCTACTGAATGATGATGTCAGAATTAGGGAACCAATTAAACAAAAAATAAATTGGGAATCCCAGAAGCTTATGCTCTAGCGCGTGATATTGGTTTTGTTCCTCGTCCAGGTCTTATTCAGCACAATAAATACGGAACTACTTCCATCCGTATAAAAATACTGAAACTTCAGTGACTTGGAGCTTATGAAAGCAGCTTAAATCTTTATATATAAAGATGAATGTATGTTTGTTTGTTTGTTCTTCATACAAATCCACAGTTTTCATCCGATCACGATGAAACTTTGCACACTTATCCTTTGAAACAAGGAGAAAAATACTGTCTACATTTGGTTGAAAAATTATCTGCATAAATAACACATGTTGTCACATAACTTCGAAATACGGCGATAGACAGACACGTTGGATGTGGACGTCTCCGTACTATACCGTACCGTGTAGTGGACTGGCAGCTCAGTGGTTAAAGCGCTTGCTTATGAACGTCGTGGTCTCCGGTTCAAATCTCCGTGGAGGCAAAGATTTTTAAAAATTGTTTTTCATCGTAAGAGTCAGGCCTGGGCCGTAGGTTATTCGGATTGAATGTTAAACTGTAGATATTAGAAAGTTTGGGGTGCAATGCGAGGCAAATCGTAGGTAGTGTTGCAATGTTGTAGGTGTTCACTTTTTTACGTTATAATGATCCCTCAGGTGTTGTTCGCAGTAAGTGTGTCAGTGTGAACTACAGTAATATTATTATAAATACGGAAGTAAGTCTCTCTCTTTTTGTTACGTTTTGACGACTAAATGGCTATATCGTTGTGATAGAATTTTATAAGGAAATCTGTATGAAGGGCCCAGGATATTTTTTCCAGTACGATTAACAGTTGTAGTCACGAAATTTAGAGACCTTATCGAATGGTGACAGAAATACGTTGGAAATTGATTCTCTTCAAGAGACAGGTTCGACGGTACAATGATAAAGTCATAGCTTTCCTGTCATATTATTCCGACTCGATATTGTTTGGGACCAATCCTTCGTTACCAACAACTTTCTATATTTAATTCTGGCAAAAAAATTCTTAATCCACGCGTACGAAGTCGCGGGTACGAGCTAGTTATTTATAAAACTAAACTAAATTCATTGTGAATTAGACGGTAAAACAAAAAAAAAGTCTGTTTTCTGGTCCAATCAACATTCGATAAAACCACAACTTCTACTAATACTGCTGTTAAAAAGTCATAGATGCTATTACCCGTGTACGAATAAATTCATTGCATGAAGATCTAAATTTGAACTACTGAAAATATTTATATGTGTCTGATATAGTGACATCAGTAATAAAAGCAACTAATAATTAATATATTAATTTAAACGCAATACATACGTTTATTTCAGTGTTTCGGCAAATCATTCCTTCCAGTATATTATAACAGTGACTTAAAATATCTACATTGGATATAAAAATATTTTGTAAGTCCGTCAAAAATGACGTGTTGAAAACAGTATTATAGCAATTCGTTTCTACGCTGCATAAGTACAATTTTCATCAAATAACGTTCATTATCTGTCAAATGATGTAATTCAGAAATTTGTTAACTTACTGGAACAACGGTATCGCTGTCCAGAGTGTATAAGAAAAATCGACATCGAACGAATTTTAACTAAGAAAAAGCAACTAATAATTGATATGCCGATTTCAACGGAATTCGTAATTTTGTTTCAGTGTTCTGACAACTAATTTATTCGCAGATGCATAGATAATGAGAACTGTTAATAAATAAAGCGCTTAACCTCGAACATCTCCATTCGTTTGTTGTAGATCGGAGGCAAAAAGCGTGACGTCTTAGTCCAACGTCATAGTGTGACGTCATGGCGTGACTGATGTCGAAAACCTGCGTTTTACAAGTAGATATAATGCTCATCCAACTCCCTTGTGCCAATAATGCTATTTTGCTCTTGAGGCTCCAAAAGACGAACAAAATTCACAGCAACGGGATTTGTCCGATACCTTTACCATATATATCACTAAGAAAGCTCAGTAGTTTCTTCACCATCCTTATCCATAATGGTTTGAAGGTCCTCTGTCGTTCCTAACATAAACACAATTCCTCGTTGCGTTATTCACTGTTCCCACTCTAGTCATTATTTTCTTCATTCAAACATCCTTACTCTCCTCGATGCTATCAATTCTTAGTTATTTTATATGTTCTTGTTTATACTGTTCTTTTTTTACTATGCTCTCTTCTTATCAACGTCTTCTGTGTTTTAACCTCACTGTTGTATTGTTCGTGGTATAATCCCGTTCATCCAGAGGCTGGGTTGCCAACCCTACGAGACAGAAAAACAGTAGTTTCCCCGAAAAAAAAAAAACAGTAGAAAACAGTAGAAAACAGTATTATGATTATTTGAAAACATGAAATTTACTGTTTGCATATTTTTTATGGAAATAAAACAAGTGAAGAAAATATTGATATACTGTTTTCAAAAATACAATTTATTAGGTATTTTTACAGTCATAAGTTTTATTTAAGAAATTATGTACAATGAATAACAAACATTTAAAAAATCAAAGTAAAATTATATTTTGTCATCATCATCAATTATTTCATCTTGAAAGTTTTCTGATTCATTTTTCAAGTGAAAATCGTACATATTTTTACTAAATTTCTTCATGTGCTTTTCTGTGGTATTAAATGAGTAACATTCAGTTACTTCAGATTTTGTATGTAATGTTCCATTTATACTTGTTGTTGATAATTTATTGCGTATTTTGGGTTTCATGATATTTATAGCTGAAAACAATCTTTCCACAGTTGCGCTGCTGTGAGGTAGACACAAAAGTTTCTTTACAAATTCACACAGCACAGGAAATGATTGAGACCCATCTCCATTTTTCAGTTCTTTTACACGTCCAAAAGTTGTTAACATCGGGGATTTCGTTTTGGTCAAAAGGAAAGTTGACATTTCTTAAAACTCGCCATTCTCTGTCCAGCTCAGTTATATTATCTGGACAAATCTTTGGGAAGAAATTAAGTAAATCCGCAATCGAAGGGAAATTCTTCTTCATCTCGGTATCCAAAATTGCTTTGGGATTTGGCACCTTCAGACATTTTAAAGCACGGCAATGTCTGTCATTAAAAGGAAACCTTTACAGAATTTGTTTTGCGGCCTCTAAATAAAACTCCTTACATTTCATGTAGAAATTTTTACGCTTTTCTTCATCCATTTCTCCGATTTCTTGCTTTCTTCTGATCAGGTTTGATACCATTCCGCCGACATATAGTGGTAAATGTTTCTGTTCATCTGTGAAATCAAGGTTCAATATTTTTGTTCCTGAAATATTTCTTGTTTCACGTTTTTCTGTTTCCGTGAGGTCTAAATATTCTGTTGTACAAAACATTCCAGAATAGTTGTGTATGCAGTCAATATTTTGTCATATAGCAAATATAATTTTGGTGTTTCAGACTGAATTTCTTTGTTGAGCTCTGTAAATATAGGTAACACAAACTTCAAAAACTGTAGATACAATTCTGTCGTTGGTTCGAGAGCCATAGAGAGAATTGCTTGTGCCGAAAGTAAGCGATCGACATGAACTGCAGCTTGGAAATATAATTTTACCGAGGGCAATTGTTCTAAAAGCTTGTTTACTACCTCAATGAGTGACAACCATCTTGTTTGGCTAGGGTGAAGTAATTTATGTGGCTTGACATTTGTAAAAGCTTGAAATGTTTTAAAATTTCCAATACGTTTGGGAGAATTTTGTATACAGTTAAATACTTCTCTACAAAAGTCCTCAATGCCTGTCGGCAGTTTTTCGCATGCGTATGAAGCGCATAAACTAAAAGAACGACAAATGCATTTAACAGTAAAAAGGTACGGTATGTCATGTTTTAACAAAGTGATCAGTGAATGATTACCTCCAAACATAACATTGGCACCGTCAGAGGCAAAACCAAGCATGTTTAATTTGTATGGTATGCCTTTGTTGAGAAAATATTCGATGATTTTGTTGTACAGTGCTGTTGCTGTTCCATCTAAGATTGGAATTAAAGTCAGAAATCTATCTTCAACATTAAAATTTGAATGTACCATTCTTACTTCAAGCGCCAAATGTTTGATTGTAGACTTGTCGGTGCTTTCGTCAACAATTAATGAAAAGTAATTGTTTTGTAGCAGCTCTACTAGATTTTCTTCTGCTGTTACATTTACAACAATCGCTCTAGCTTTCGTCCGACTCATTGATAATTCTTCCGAAATTTTGGAATCTGGACATACTGCACAAATTAATTTAGTCAAATGAGATGCGATATTAAAAGACAGGTTATGTTCAGCAATAAAGCAGGCTATTTTTACTTCACCAGTTTTGGCCATTACTTTTGGGTCCAATGTCTTGGTAGTTGACACTAGCATCGATGTTAGTTTTGGTTGTTTTTTAACTTTGTACAATTGTTGAGGTGTTTTATAGAGGATTTGTGGCGTAGCAATTCATGTATGCCACATTTTCGGTCACATTGACACACGGAACAGAAAAAATAAAGGGTCTCACCTTTGGCGCTTTTCCTTATCCAGTCACTGAATCTGTCATCTTTTAACCACGAATTTATAAACTTTTGCTCGTATTTACTTACACTTCTCTTCCTAGGTGGAGTTTTTTCAGAAGATGAATCGCTGCTCATTGTACCGAGATACTGTTGAGATATTATAATTTAAACGTCGTCACGATTACACATTACTTCACTCGCTTGAGACAAAGAAGTGTCTGAAAGATGAAACAATTTCCTCCCTCGATTTGCTGCAACCTCAGGTACTGCCATCTGCCGCTGCCATCAAAAGCCTCCGTGCTACTGATATTTTCAGTATCAAAATGTTATCGCTACGTTGTTATCAAATAATATTTGCAAATGGCGCTAAAATATAAAAAAACAGTAAAAATTCGGAACGAAACAGAAAACAGGGGTGTAACTGAAAAAACAGCAAATCTACTGTTAAAACAGTAGGGTTGACAACAGTGTTCAGAGGGTCTTGCTAGCATCAGCATGACTCTCACACAATCTGCGATTCTGTGCCGTTGTACATAGTTTTGGCGGATCAAGCTGAATTTATCGAGTGCTAATTTTTCCAGCACTTGTGTGCAGCAATAAATCTTGGTAATCCAAACGATAAATTCAAACATTTTAATATATTGGGGTCACACGCGGCACGTTCACGCCCGTGTTTGCCGCTGCTGTACTCATTCGCTATGATTTGTGACCTTCACTTCCGTCTGCGCGGAATTAAGTGTCGCGAAACTAAGGTCTCTGTTTCTCGTTACGGAGATAAATGGCTCTGATAACACTAAATCATAATTCGGAGCAAAATTAAGGTTCTTGAAAAGAAATGCCAAAATTAAGGTAATGAATTATTATTTTACAAGAACGTCAATGCAACTTTTTTGGAATTTTATTAATTTCGCAGGCATTCAGAGATGTCGAATGTCAAATATACACAGTGCAGCAAAGTGATATAATTAGCTATGGCAAAATAATTAACTGCCTCCAATTATTTCTAGGTCTAGAGCATGAATAATATTAAAAATGACATTTTGGCAGGAGACACAACTGATCATCTACCAAATCTGATGACAGAAATGTAACTGTACGTAATCTATAATACAATATATAAATGTAATTGTAACAACATTAAGAAAAATCCCGCGTGTACAAAAGTTATAAACTGCATACATTACAGAAACTTCTATCACCGATGATACCTCGACGAGAGGCCAAAATAAACAAAATTACAGTGAACGTTTGAATTAGCTTCTTTACCAAATAATAATTAATTATTTTAATGAGCAACTGCCGAAGGAATGGCCTAAAATAATAACATATAATATTAATAACGCTAAATAATGAAACGAGTTTATCTTAACCGATCAAAGTGAATTTAAACTATTTTATTTTTAAAACGTTTTTTTCTTACTGTTTACTTCCTCAGTAAAAACGATTAAATAAAAATGAGATAAATCGATATCAACAATCTTCAAACATTGGTTCCCCTAAACCCATGTACACCTCGCGATTGTCACTTATCGGAAATTGTGGCACCATTCATATTGTGTTGCAGTATTGTGTTCGTATTGTGTTGGAGATGGAAATTCAAACGAATTGTTACATTTTTTATTCCTAAAGACGGTTCATTAATCTTTATTTTTTCCCGGTACACGCTTCTGCTTCTATCTCTCTATGTTTTTGTTTATGTATGTCCCTTAATCTTGTTTTGTTTTCTTGACTAATAGTTAAGCTAAGCGTGGTCCTCAACTCGAAATTTGGTTGGACCCTCCCGAAGAAGACATCCTTTATAAGCCAGGTATCGGCGTTAGGACGGCCAGTTCTTCTCCTCTTTAACTAACACGGTAATCCTACCGGGTAAAGGTATCCTACAGCTTGTAGCACGCAGGATTGTGGCGTACTACAAGACATGTAAATTTGTATTTAATTATTTTATATTCGGACTATATTAAATTTTTAGGGGTATTTGGTAATTTAATTATCCGATCCTTTAAATGGATATCCCACGCTGCCATGCTTTCTTTAAATTTTTCTGAATAAAGAGGTTGCTACTTGAAGGGGCGGAAAGGATTTTGAAGCTGCAACGGTAAATTCTTCCGACGGCGTGGGGGCTGCCGACCGTTACCTGCCCAGAAACGGCCCACCCCCCAAGGTCAGAGCAATGACCGGCGGATGGATACCTTGAATGGCACACGAGACGACAGGCGAGCGGGAAAGGAGACAGCAAATGGGCTTGACTTTAAGCCTCACGTGGTTTTGGAAACAAGTTAGACATCCAATGCCGTATCAGATACGGGGTCTGCCGACGTTATTCCATGGCTTCCTTTTTTTTCATGTAACGAAACTGCTGGAAGGAGTTTTCGGGAAGAGGAGAAGCCGCCATCTTCGGGCATTCTGTGGTGGACAGTCGCCGTGTCTAGACGTGACAGCGCAAAGTGGCGCTATGCTGGATAGTTCTGGCTTAGACCACAGGCTGGTCGTTTGATGCTGTCCTTGCACTGGGTGTGCAATTGCTGACCTCCATCACACACCGCCGCTGTCGTTGCTGATTATGGTAAAGTGTTCCATCGCCCATCATCGTTTCATTGTTTGGAAAGTGAAAAATCCGTAAACGACCCTAAGTCAGGATCTCTGCTCAATCCATTGTAAAAGCTAGCTGGCAAACAACCTCTTGAACTTTAAAGCTCATTGTAAATTCAGTTGAGTCTTGCTCTTGTTCACATTTTTAATTTAAAAGGCGCCTAAGGGATTTTATCCATTATACATGTAACATTTTACTGTTGGCTTGTGGCCACAATGTTATCATGCATTTAATTTTATAGAATGAGATATTTACCATTTCGTTATATTAGCTATCTTCAGGCAGATTGTAAAGCCGGATAGTGCTTTCTCTTGCAAATATCCATAATGCCTAACGTAACGTTAAATGTATCTGGCTATGTACAAGCCATATGAAACTAATAAATCAAGCATTATATGTGTTTATCAACAGCAATCAAGATCCTTGCTATTTAAATATTAATTTCTAATTAAACTCAAGAACCACTTTTAATATTTAAAACTTAAAGTAACGACCCCCCCCCCCCTTTTCGTTACAAGCTTAACGTGGAATCCGAGTCACGAAAGCGTTCCCGTGTAGTTCACATTACACCGCAAGCTGTACCAGAGGTGAAGATCTGGTTAAGGGACTTTGTAAATCACCACTGAGACAGGGATTTGAATCGTGGACCTTTAGATCTCCAGTCAGGCGCCTTATACACAGAGCCATGAGACTGGTCGAGTTTCAGCTTTTCAGCGGGAACGGCTCTTGAGGACTGTCAATCTGTTGTGACACAGCAACGCTTACTGAAACAATTCTTATGTAAATTAAACCTAGTAATCCTACAGCAATATACGAGGTTGTTTTTTAAGTAAGGGCCGTTTTTTTTTTTTTTTTTTTTAAAAGATACAAATACTTTTGTAAAAAAACTTTTATTTTCTGATTCTACACACTTTTACCTATTTTTCTACATAGTTGCCTTGTTTATTTAAGCACATGTCATACCGTACAACCAGTGGCGTAGCTAGATCAATAAGGGCCCCGGGGCAAAAAATTTGTTTTGGGCCCTCAGGCCAGACGGGCGGTGTATGCTGGTAGGGTCCCCCTGAACTGAGGATGGGGGCCCTTGAACTGTTCTTTAGGGGCCCCTGAGCAGTGGTTGGGCCCCCCCCTGAGCACAGCGAGGGCCCTTAGTGAGGGGCTCCTGTGTTCTCAGGGGCCCCTTAGACGACGGTAGAGCTAAAAAAAAAAGGTCGCCAGTTTTCGGTGAAGGGTTGTAGGCCCTCTAAACTGCGCTTGAAGGTCCCTAGAGGTGCGCTTAGGTACCCCTTGAGGTATGCTTGGGGGCCCCCTGAGCGTGAGGGCCCCGGTGCACTGCACCGCCTAGCCCCATAGTAGCTACGCCCCTGCGTACAACTAAGTTTTTAATTCCCTCTTCAAAGAATTCGGCCGCCTGCTCCGACAGCCAAGAGTTCGCGGCCGCTTTCACTTCATCGTCATCATTGAAGCGCTGCCAAGATGGTGTTTCAGGTACCGGAAAAGGTGAAAATCGCTAGGAGCAAGGTCGGGGCTGTATGGTGGATGGTCCAAAACTTCCCAGCCAAAAGAATCAATCAAATCCCGAGTCTTTTGAGAGGTGTGAGTCCTAGCGTTATCGTGCAGGAGCAAAACTCCTTTTGTCAGCATGCCGCGCCTTTTGTTTTGAATTGCTCTGCGGAGCGTTGCACAGTAGGCATCTGAGTTAATTGTCGTTCCTCGTGGCATAAAGTCCACTAGCAAAACACCGCGCCGGTCCCAGAACACAGTTGCCATAATCTTGCGCTTTGACAGCGTCTGTTTGGCTTTGACCTTGACGGGTGAGGTTGTGTGTCGCCATTCCATCGATTTTCGCTTGATTTCTGGAGTGATATGGGATACCCATGTTTCATCTCCAGTGACAATTTGACTCAACATGTCATCCCCTTCTTCCTCGTAACGAATCAAAAAGTCCAATGAAGTGGCAAATCTCTTCCCTTTGTGGTCCTCAGTGAGGAGTGTGGGTACCCACCGAGAACACAGTTTCTTAAACTTTAGGTTTTCAGACACAATTTTGTACAAAACCGATCTTGAAACTTGTGGAAATTCCAAAGAAAGAGTGGAAATTGTGAATCTTCTGTCCTCACGAATCTTTGTTTCGACTGCAGCCACCAAATCATCAGTGATCACAGAGGGCCGGCCTGAGCGTTCTTCGTCATGGACGTTTTGACGGCCATTTTTAAACTCTCTAACCCATTGACTCATTGCATTCAAGCCATAAACTTCTGTTAACTGACGATGAATTTCTGCAGCTGATAGGCTTCTCGCGGTCAAAAATCGTATCACTGACCGTATCTCACACGCGGCGGGCGATTCAAACATTATAAAGTAGCACAGCGATGCGTAGACGTCAGCTACAGAGCTGCAACTGGCATCAGTGTGAACGGGAAGGATGCCGGCAAGTGGCGCGGTGGATTGTTGCGGCGTCCGCGCGAACTACGGGACTATACGCGCGAACGGCCCTTACTTTAAAAACAACCCTCGTACTGACTACGTATTCAATGAAAATATGGCAGAGACTTTTTAAATTAGTAACTTCGAATAAAAACATTAATTTGTAATACGATTCCCCAGTGCAGTCCCACTAACCCGCAAGGTTTCCACTTTTATGATGTCAATTTTAGGTTTTTCAGGAAGGAGTAAGCTATCATAATTTAATAAACATTGTATACGTCTCCAGGTAATGGCTCTTATATCCATTTTATTGTGAGCCAATCTTTTTTATTCTTGTTTCTTTTTTTACTTTTGTTTTTATATTTCCTCATGTGACTTGACTACCTTACTGGAGACTAT
This sequence comes from Vandiemenella viatica, assembly GCA_031002005.1. NCBI lineage: Eukaryota > Metazoa > Arthropoda > Insecta > Orthoptera > Morabidae > Vandiemenella > Vandiemenella viatica. The sequence goes on along the minus strand of JARYHS010008074.1, from coordinate 40,593,950 downwards.
TAGACCTAAATTAGTAACTGGATCTATTCCCAGATCATGTTAACTGTGCAGCATCATTTTCTGGCTTTAGGTACCTTAATTTGACCAAAGAAGGGCTGATTCCAAAGAAGCTTACGACGCATTAGTCATCAACAAACCTTATACAAACTTGCAATGGTCAGTTGAATTATGCTCGATTAAATGGAAGGCTCAATTGAGTGTGTTTGAACTACAGGATAAAAGTGAAGCTTTGATGCTTTTTTCGGAACGATTCTCGATGTACCATTGACATGTTCGTAGAGTTCTAAAAACGACAGTTGATAGAGACCGAATCTCAATTAGTGTATTAGAGTCAAGTTCTTGATAGACATTCACAGTAAATCATGACAAGTTTTTGACACTGTTGTTATGCGATATTGTGGTCGAAAACATGTATTTCTAGTTTATCAAAGGATAAACATGACATGATCGAGAATAATTCGCGATAGATCCACAAATCAACGCTTAATCGATCTAGACAGAAGTACGGTATTTTTATAAAGTCTCAAACATAACTTGTTTTTAAAAGTTTTAATATATTTAAAAACAGCTCAAAAAAATTGCACTTGTCGATATGAATTTAAGTTTCCTTTATTTCTAAACCAATGGAAAATGGTATAAGTCAAGAAAATTCTAAAAGATGCAACTATTTTTGTTCACTGTTCTCAAGGATATAGTTAAAAAATAATCTATTCCAATAAGTATCAAGCTTTATGGAATAAATTAAAAAACATTTAAAATGGTTTCAGTTTTCCGGGAAAAGCTGCGAACATCTAACTTTGAACGAAAAGTAAATTAGAATTTTCTTGAAATATATACTATGATTCTTTTGCACTTTTCAGTTTTATTTATAGTTCATAAAAATTACATGAGCAGTATTTTGCGACTTTACAGATTTTTAAATTTTTTGTGACTAATAATAATAATAATAATAATAAAACAGGCGCAAGTTCAGGCATTGTATATTTTGTTAACCACGTTTTTGTTTTTCAGATTTATCACGTAGAAAAAAAAAATTATATTTAAGAGAGAAAGTAGCTGCTTTATAGGGCAATATTTAGGTGTAAAAAGTAGGGTTATGTCGTTATGTCACGTGATATCAGTTTTATGCGTTTCCTCCTCGCCTCTTAGGCCGTTGGTGTCCTCCTAACACGAAAGAAATTTCTTCCAACACAGCATTACGGCAAGTGTTTATAAAATGCAATTAGAGTGTGCAGTGAGCCCCTTGTAAAGGCAATAAGACCGACTTATTCTGATTACTTCATAAATGCAAACGGCGCTGCCGAAATCGCGCGGAGTAAAGAAATTAGCAAGGGGATGTACAGAAAGTAACGGACATTAAGAGGAATTTGTCGCTAATTGCACCATTGCAATTATAGGGGAATTAATTCTGTAATTGGGCCACGTACCCACTGACCAGGCGAAATTATTAGTGCAATTGGCGGGAATTAAAGGTAATGGACGAGAGGAAACTTTGAGACAGTCGACTGTGTCTGTGGCCAGTTGCAGCTTACGAGAAATAATTAACAGTCAGTGGAAATGAGTTCATTCTCATCTATGTTTTCAGAAATTGCAGATCTCAAAAACGTTGACTCCGTTTATTAGAGGAATACAGATATTCCACTAGCCTTGCAAAATAACTTTTCAGAAAGTGTGATCCTTGAGGAGACAAGTGAAAATGTATAGATTTAGGTTGATAACAACATTACTACCATTTACTGTAGTTTAACGTTGTCTTACAGGAAAAGGATAGAGCTCTCTCAAAACGTAATAACATTACTTATAAGGAAGAACGATGGAGCCTTGCGGCCGCCGAACAGACCATCTTCACACAGTACAGTACTGAGTACTATGTATTTTTAAGGTGTTGGAGAAATTAATTAAACACCTAGTGCAATGATGCGAGAATTGAGTCTTTCCCAGAGTACAGATGACAGAATTCTTCTCGGCTGTTCTGCCGGATCAGTTCTTCAAAAACTGACCCGGCAGAACACCAGAGGAGGATTTCTGTGACCTACTTCAATGGTTTGTGCAACAACGCTTAATGCTTCTTGAATTCCAGTTTGATTCTAGAAAAGTCAAACGGACTGAAGCGTATACAACTCTACGATCACACTCAATATCTGCTGGCAAGCTTTAATGGTTTAGCCAGCACATGTAATAAAATGTTAATACCGATTCCAGAGTAACTGTAGTAATTCAGAATCATTCATTTACCGTTTGTGTTCCTTGGTGACTGACATGATACTGATTACACAACATCGAGATCAAATATGACTCAGAAAAACTAACATAGTAGCACCAGAGGGATCAGTGCTGGCAACATTACTCATCAACATTTATACAAGGGAGCTGCTTGAACAGAATATTAAAACCATTCTGAATGCTTACGACATATGTTTACTATACCTAACTGTTAACGCCGGATGAGTAGGAGCACTGCATGGCTTTGTACTACTGATGCTTGGTCTATAGATCTAAAGAGCCTAAGAAAATACCTGCTCTTTAGCTCTTAAAAACCCTAGCCGGGCCACATGAAACGTTCCACTGCTGAGGTTACAAACCAAACATGGGATCAACTAAACGAAAGAAAAATTATACGTTACGGAAAGTACAGATTCCACCACAACGGAGCCATGCCAAACGGACCACCACGACTTTGTTGAAGACCCGTGTAGTGTTCGTCTTAGCGAACAATCTTATCAGCGGGACTTAGGGGCAATCTTGCATCTACCGCGGGTCTAGGGTTAGGTCGTTGAGCTAACGAACTCCTCTAAGTGGAGTCCTATTATAGCTGAAACCGTAGTTACCCTGTCTCCAAATGCCTGAACCTCCATCCACCTCACTGTGCTGGAAGCAAAGGCACAGAGTGCAAGTCGCCGGTCAGCGGGCACCATTTCCCCATTTCCATTCGCGACCATTCTTCCATTAATCATGCTATTATAGACTACCAACAACGTACAGGGTGAGTCCAAAAGTTCATAACTGATTTTTTCCTGAGTAGGGGAGGGCGCTCAGATCGGTTCCACCGACAGGGTGAAGTAGTGGGGGTGTCAGCTAACCGACCGCCACAGCGGCAGTTGCCTCCGAGACGCTGCAGTGAGCACATAGCTGGTAGCGTAAGTGGGTGTCAGTGACCCCTGTCGAAAACTCAGAGTCTAAAATGCAGTGTCATTTGGAGCAGCGTTTTTCGATAAAGTTCTGTGCGAAACTAAACAAAACCGATACGGAGACGTTTGGTATCATTCAAGAGGCCTATAAAGAAGAAGCCATGTCACGTACAATGGTTGTTATTGGGCACATGAGGTTCAAAGATGGCCGCGCTAGGAGACCTTCAACAAGCCTGTTGGCGAAAGAGCGTGAACTTTTAAACACTGACCGTCGTCTTAGTGTTAGATTAATTGCTGATGTCCCGGAGATCAAAGACAATTAGGTTCTGCACCATGACAATGCGCCTTCTCACACATCTCTCACCGCCGACGAAGTTTTGGCCTAGTTCAACATGGCAACACTGCCGCAGCCTCACTACAGCCCCGACCTAACTCCCAGCGACTTATTTTTGTTCCCCCGAATCAAGAGAGACCTGAAAGGGAAGTGATTCGACACGATTCCAGCGGTCCAGGCAGCTTCAACGAGGTCCCCTGACAGAATTCCGCGCGAAGAGTTCCAGGGAGCCTGTGAACAATGGATAAAACGCTGGCAGCAGTGTGATGATACCTAAGGGTCACATTTCGAAGTCTTTTAATTCACTGTACAAAAATGTTTAGATTTTTTTTGCGCTGAGACTACTCGTAAAAAATTATGAACGCACCCTGTATGCTGCCATATAGCAGAGACGCATCACTCTCATTTAGCTATTCTAACCACGACTCGGTACGATGTGATAGCCACAACCCTAAGCGTTGCCATTCTGCAGGGTTCCACAACGTCCCTGATCTTCCATTCGCCACCTATAGTGTAATTTAGAAGCAAAGATCACAAATTGCATGTCGGCATCGTGACAAATTTTGGTATCAACCAGGCATATTATAGGACACCGACGCCGGAAGTGAACAAAGGCATGAACACATAGCTCAGTCTGATTCAAGCTACCAAACGCTACCGACACTAAGGTGGTAGTACAATTTCCTGAGACCCTCCCTGGATTAAGCCGGAAGGCAACTGGAAAATATCTCGGGTCATATCCACGGGACGTTCCTATACGGTGGTGACGTCCTTCGTATTTGATACCTGATGTACCAGTAACTTGTAATTGTAGACATGATCATAATCACAAGTTGGCAGCTGATTTCAGGTTTAAGGGAGCGGGAAAAATTTCTTTGTAGGTAAAGGAGTCAGGGACTGGAACAAATTACGAAGGGAAGTGATGAACCATTTACGAAAAATATTGAAAAAACTTCCAAAGAGGCAAATGTAGGAGTTTCATAAAATTCGATCAAATAACTTAAGACAAAAAAAAAAAAAAAGACATGAAATGGGAAAGTGGATGTGTAAGGAAATAGCCAGCGAGCATGTGCTCCACCACAATTAAATTAAAATACATCGCTAAAATAATTTTTAGCAGCCATTGGCGACAACATGCGATAAGTCATTCACGTGAGTCCTACAGAAATTTGAAGCATCCATCAATTTAATCCGAGCTGTTGACGACCGTGCCACAGCTATCGCTTTATTTCGCAGTTAGTAATATCCAACATAAATTACGGGTGTGTTTACTACAGCTCAGTCTCCAATAACATCCTTGACAATATAAAGAAATTTACAGTATAGCGCAATACGTATTTGCGTCCTGGCAGTGCATTCAACTTACGAAAACTACCTGCCTGAGGATGCTAACGACCTCTCTTACCATTTGCGCAGTAATTATATAAGCTCCAGTTATCTCGTAAAGCAGGATCAGCTAGCACGTAACGAAATTTTGCAGCTTATCTCTAGGCTTAGGACTCGCGAAAATAGGGATGTGGTGAAGAACATTCCGACACAGGGAGAGAGATACGGTGAAAACGACCAAGACTATAACTTCATCACACCTTCTCACTCGCTTCATGTTTTGACGCACCACACACCAACAATGTAAAAAATTGGACATATATCTGGAATTTTTTGTGGAAAGCCATAATTCTCTCTACAATCACGTCTTTTATGATTTTCTCAGTGCATGAACAGACCGATCGATGCTTTTCTATACTCATTGCTCTTGTCACAATAATGAAATTTCGAGTACGTATCTCGAACTAGGTAACCGTCAGCAATCATCATAGCTCACCATTTTGAAAGAACTGAAATTTGGTTCTGAAAATGCATCATTGTAAACGTTTATTTATCAGTTGTGTTTTACTTCATCACTTTTGCTGAGTTTTGTTGGGGTAATTCTCCCAAAATTTTATTCGTATGATAGCGATTTTATATCTTTACTCCTAACTAATAAGACAATACTACCAACGAACCACAGCTTTCGTTCCTCTTGAACCTTTTCCTTCGTTTTGTTGCTTGTCTCCTCTATGCAGCCTAACTTTGGCTATGACATATAGACACACACACACTGCCAAAGATTACAACTGCAGTGATGCGTTTCGTATGTGGTATTGGCGTAGAATTCTGCGTGTTTCTTGAAGAGTCAGGAGAACTAATTTTTTCATTGCACAAGGTCTAAACATGTCGATGAGTCTTTCTTTCTTTCCGAGTCGAACAGATAATCCTCCAGATCTTTTGACTTTCTGTCGGAAGAGATGGTGAAAATTTGGAGAAATTGATCATGTAAAGGAAGGTTGAAGGTAAGAAACAACGAGGAAGGACAGCGAGCAGGTGAATGGATCACGGGTTTATTTCTTCAATGGGCTCTCAGGTAAGCTGAAAATCAGCAAGGGCGGCAACATATAATCCAGAGTGGTGTGAAACATTCGATGGACACACGACGCTTAGGAATGAGCTAAACGATTGATTACGACACTGGCTAAATGTCAGTGGTAATTCCTGTATTATTTCTTTGCTCATTATCTTCTATCATGAAGCTCTGCCTTTATTAATGGCGCTTGATAAATTATTTTTCTATCTGCCTATATCAGGCTTAGGCTTTAAAATGTTTACGTCTTGTATCAATAGTATAAACTTCTAGTAAATTGAAGGTACTCTAAACATCAAATTTGTTTGCTTCTGATTCCATTATAAAGAGAAGATCAGGTCAAGTCTATTTTGAATACGTTATCAAATTAACTCTTCGCGTAGAGCCATAGCTTCTAACTCAAGTTTTTAAAAACACTGCGAAATTCCATTTTTAAAATTGAATTTTGTTTATGATCCATACCGAGATTTTTTCTTCCTCCAATAATTTAGTGTCCTGGATAACTCCGTCATTTAGTTTCTCCATGTGTTTCTTCAACCGGCTCTATCTTCCAACTTTGAAACGATTCTCTTACAAAAATTCAGATAGCGATACATCTTTTTTAGAATTACGAAACCACTAGTTGCTGAAAGTAAACAAATTTACACTAATATTTAACATTACGTCTTTGAAACATTCTTTTAGGTGCTGAATTCATTCTTTGCTTTATATTATTGTTTCAGTTTTTTGCACGAGCAAATGTTCACTGCGTTTGGCGATTATCTGTCAGATCATCAATTCTGATAAGACAGATTTCGGACGATAAAGTGACATGAGGTAACGGTGTCGTGGCAATCGCGCACAACGACAATCGCGCACAGCATTAATCGCGCACAGTTTAAAGGTCGGGCCACACTCTCCCCTCTCCCGTGTACTTTATTATTTACGGAACGCAGTATTGACAAATCGTCATCACACTAAAACCTTGCCAGAGGTGAACGTCAATTTTAAGGCCTGTAATAATTACATACAATTGAGCCCAAATCGTGAGCCGTAACACTGTCACACCAGACCGAATATACAGGAAATGGAAAATAAACATTCAAACACAATAAAACAAACGTACTCTTTTTCTCTACAATTTATTTTTGCTATCGTAAAACACAAACGTAATCTTAGATTTGTCTGCTTACGGGGTGCATTTCAAGAAAATCTGATGAACCTGGAAGTGAGGTTGAAGAGAAGAAAGACACTTTTGTCAGTCAATCAGTAACATCAAAATAAAATTTGGTCATAAAGGACCAGAAATTTCCGCAATCTACCTACCGCTTCTCCATTTTCATCAGCACGACACTGGCCCGCACCGTCAAAAAGTAAAACTAAGTAAAGTGTTTAAAATCAGCCAAGAAGCTTCGTCATAATAAATATTTGCAACTTATTTACATTTATTTAAAATAATGAAATTATCCAAATCAGACAGAGAGACTCGTCATAATTGATTATTATTTACAGTAGACCTACATTTATTCAAGCTTGTGCATGTAGGACATGATCTGATGTCGCCGCTCTTTTCATATCTGTCAACAGTTTTTACAATTGTTTCGTCAAACTTGTGGTATGTGGTTTCCTTCTCTTTCCTTGAAGAATCAATTCAGATCTCATATACAGGAGACCTGAAGACTCGGCTTCCATCTTCAAACAAAGTAACACGTCTCTAAGCTTCAGGTTTGGTCTGCCAAGTACATTGTTAATCCTATTATTCCATCTTTCAGCAACATTAGTCGTGCGATGACGTCTTTTATGACAATCCACATGTGAATTGGGATCTGTTCATTCTCAAGCCACGTGTCTATCAAGTAGTCGAAAAACTCCAATAGTTTTGAGTTATTAGGAGCCTGTGATTGGATCTCCAACCAACCATTTGTCACATCTTCTGGTTTAAGGAAAGCCAAAGCTAGGCACATACGAATACGGAGGCGAAGTTCCTCATTTTCTTTGTACTCACGCGCTAGTCCAAGCTCCTGAATCTTTCTCCATATACATTTTTTATGTGAAAAAAAAGCCTTTTACTTCCTTGAGATCAGATACTGCACCACTTTGAAAATTTGCAGTCACTGTCTTAGGGGCCCATTCTGGTACAGCCTTGATAATTTCACTAAACATACGTACATAAGTAATCTTCTTTTTGTCAGGTAAGAGTGTAAACAACACAGGATGTATATTTGTTTCTTCGTCAGTGCTGCCGTAATCCGCATGTATTGAGTAAATTTGGGAGAACTGTTTACTGGCACTTTTAAAAGTACCATCCATAAATCATTGTTCGTGTAATTTTAAACTTTGTTTGGCTCTTTCACCACTCAGAACAATTATTCTTTCATTTTCCATATCATCCGTAAGAAGGAAACTGCCTCCATCTCCCATCTTCAAAAATTCATCATCCAAGATTTCGTCAGGATTATTTGGCTCCTTTTGGTTTCCTTGTGATATACTCCTCTGACGGTACAAGTTTCTCTTGACAGTTGACTGGGCTGGCATTTCAGTTACAAATTCGTAGCTTTTATTATGGAGATCTCCTAGTTCCTCAGAGTAAATTTTTGGAATTGAACTATCTTCCACTCGAGCTCTCTTCTTTGCCTCATGAAGTTTCTGATGTACTTCAACGCGTGCGTCGTCAGGGGGTCCACATATATGCTCTGTAACATTCAGTATGGCAGCATCCTTACTCTTCAAAATTCCACGACATTATTTTGATCTTTCTGTGAGACAGCACCAGGTGATCGTTCCATCTTCTTTCTTTCTAAACCATCGATAGCTGTACCCGTCATAATGCGCACACGGCTCTCCATATGTAGTTGAAGTAACTTCCATAATTAAAACTGTGATACTCAAGACAGCAGTGAATGCGAACAGTGGTGTGTGGTCCGATTAGGAGGGGATTGGGATTGGAAGTCCCAGAATCCAGCATGGTGTTTAGCGGTGACTAATTGGTAGCTAAAAGCAGGTAGCAAGAGACGACCCGGTTGTGCGCGATTGTCACTGTGCGCGATTGTCACATATTCGAGGTAACTTACGCATTTACTTGAAAATGTGACAGCTGGATTTTTTCTCTTCATGAGATCCATTGAGGAAGGTCGGCCAGCTGAATCCACTGAAACTGTTGGGAGAACTTCAACGTAAGGACGGCGCTGCATTACAAAAATTTCCCCTGACGTCATCGTTGTAAGGCCCCTTTAGCGCTGTTGGACAAAGCGAAGGGGAATGTTTCTTTAGGTACGTGTGTAACAACGCCAGGAACTTCAGCACGCAATGATGATTTATGAAGATCGAAACCGAGGAGACAGTTTACTTACAGTGGCCACTGTACACAGACTCGTAGTTCAATCGAGCTGATTGTGACATCAATCGAAGCACAATTTTTTATTATTATTTTTATTTTATTTTTTTATTTTTTATAAAAGATAAAGCTTAGAACTATCTCGCTACAATTGGAGGAAAGTGTAACAAAATATCAAACTGGGATAATCTGAAAGTGATGAGAAACAGAAAAAGTGAAATTTGGCACATGCAACAGATAAGACGTACAGGGATCGAAAAATAATGTGCGATCTAGAACTTCTGACTCTCAGCGTTAGTATTCTTTGTGGTGTGATTTTGACATTACGACATAAGACGATTCTCTCTAGGTTTGGCTTTTGGTTTACTACGACAGAAAATTCGGTTGAAATAAACTTGAAATAAAACAATAGCAACCTTACTTCTTTAGATAAAAGAATTAAATTACTTATTATCCAATCGATTTGAAACAATATATCTTCCACTTTTATTTATTTACTCTATTTGTATATTAATAATCAACCTATCTGTTTACACAAATCTTTCTGCTGTTCAATTAATTTCTTCATCAAAAGTATAATTCATAAATAAACATTTTCATATCTCTCTTTATTCTCTCCTTTTTCCATCCGTCTGTTTTTGGAACTAAACTCATATTGCCTTTATAATTAATCAAAAGTCTCTTCTACACGGCCCGGCACTGCCATCTTTATTCCTTGCTTCTAACGTTCGTCAAGTACGTTGCTGCTTAGTTGCTACAGAACATATTATTCAAATTATTAAAAATATTTAACATGTAACAGGAGATAAATATGAATGATCCTTACATAGCGTAGCAATGGAATGTTCGAAAGCCAAAACGGCGTGAAAATATTTTCGTCTTGCAGTTACAATGATTCATCGAGACGACATGAAAACATGGGCGTCGACAACTCGACGTAAAGAGAACGAATCAAAGGCAGCTTCGTTGTATATCACAATCAACTGAACGCTAATACGTGTAGACGCAGGTCACGCTTAATCGTCGAACCCACCTGAAAGACGATCTGTTCGACTACTTCAGCTTGGTCAGAGAGACTGTAGAAGAGAATGAATTTCATAATGGTAGCTATTTACAACTCATCTCAACATGGCACAAAACCAATCTAACACTTGTAGTGTTATTGAGTACACTGCATGCGACGCACCAGTTTCCCAGTATTTGCACTCTGGTGGGTGAGCGCCAGCAATTTGGTGGACATTCCAGAGAGGGCTCTGGTCAAGGTCGACTAAGATATGTCCAGTACGGGTGACTGAAATAGTCAGTTACTGCTATCTATTGAGAGACGACTAAAACGTTATTTTTGTTTCATGTTTCACCCACGGCGAGTATTGAATGGAAACATCCGATTGACTCCCGTTTTCCCACTAAAAGACGTTACCGCGTGGGTGCCTGGTGGGACGAAGGGACTTGTTCTCAAGGACTGAAGGAGAACAGATCTCCGTGGATATGGCAAGAAGTTGATTTGTCGGGATGAAGAGTGGTAGTTTTAAAAGTTTCTTCCTCCGGAAGCAGTTATGAGTGTTTGCAGTTGTGAACACCACCAACTACAATAGTTTGTCGTAGATGTGGAAAAACTGTACACTAGTGTTGTTAACGTCAGGGGCCTAATGAAACTGCTCCATCATTCGTACAGCGTTACAAGTCGCAGAGACACTGGTAATGTATCCACTGTGTTCATACGCTTCATTGTTTCCATGCAAAAACGTCCCTAAGCGACCCTACAGAGAAATCTGTCGAGATAAAAAGGACTCATGCTAAAACTTTATAACATTCAATTGAGCTAGGCTTGGTCGGATGTTTTAAAGTCCCATGCCGATGGTTTTCATGGCCAGCGTTAGGGAGGGGTAAGCGGGGCAAAAGTACCCCGGGTCCGGGCCCCCGAAAGGGGCCTTCCGTCCCAGTGTGCCCAACTAAATAGAAATGAACCAAAAAAAAAACTTTTCTAAAAAAAGATGTTATTTAATTAAAGTTTTCTGACTTTATCAAACAATCAATGTTTCAAGTAAAAAATAAAAAAAAAATTATTGCGTACGGGGCCACGAGAACACTTACCCGGTGCCCGAGAATCCTAGCATCGGCCCTGATGGTTTTTGAAGTACTTTGTCAATTTACGAGATAATTCATGATGTTTAATAATGTGTAAAATGTTATGTACCAATCATTTCTTTACATTTTTGTTTTGATATAAATAATTATGTAAATTGTCGATGCAATAATTAATTTGTATCAATTCAATAAATATCCAAATATCTTTTAAATATAAACTCAGTGTTAACAACGCGATTTTATCCCATCGCTACTCCAAAATTAATATTCAATCGTTTTGCAATTTATAATGAACAGAAATATAATAAGTAACGTGACCCACAAGGAAGGAACGTTACACACTTTATGTTTCAAATGCAAGCCGCCTCCTCAGAAGCCATTAGACTGATCTTCCAGATAATAAGCTTTGAGACAGAGATTTCGAATCTCGTATAGGACAAATTCAACATGGACATCACGGGAAGCAAATCATCTGTGAACTTTAGGAAACCAAAAATTTAATTTAGACTAGGGATGGGCAAAATATATCGATGTATCGATATATCGATATTTTTTCTAAAAAATATCGATATTTATCGCCGATATTTTTATTTTCGATATATCGATACATCGATATTATATTTAGTGTATCGATTTTAAGCACCAATTCGATATTTTTCCTACGAACGCAATTCAGTATCCAGGAGTTCAGTTCGAGCATCGGTACGGTGAACATCAGTTTTCCTGGTGCGCGAAACTTTCCTTGTGTGCCAAGCTAACTCTATCACAAACCGTGCGCTCAGCCAAGTTAACTTTCCGTGTGTTTATTGCAATAGTTATTCAAGCACAACACCGATTAAGTAAATCGTTACCAAACCGGCGGCGGAGGCGCCGTATCCACCATGTACGGTGGGAATTATGGTGAAGGTGGTACGCGGTCAGAAAACCCAACGAACCCAAGCCCCCAGCCAGACGACAACAACGAGCTACCAGCAGCGATAAGAAATGCAATACAAACAGTGACGGAGAATGTAACAGCCGACGAGCTCTCCATGTGTGTAGAGGAACTAAGACCAACGAAACGCCCCAGCTGGGATCAAGACGACCATCAGCCCGTTGGAAAGACGGAAAAAATTCTACGCGTCTCCAAAGTGCAGTCAAACGGTGGCACCCGGAGCAGACGAGAACGCAACCACAACACCACAACAGGGCACATCGCAGAACGGCGTAAGTAAAGTGACATCCCCATCCAACCCCGCTAGGCTTGGCAGCAATAACTACGAGTTGTATGACAATGGGCCGTTTGTTATCATAGTAGAAAGCCTTGATAAAAATGTTGGTAGATTGCACCCAATGTCTTTAGGGAAGTTACTCAGGTCGGAAAG